>OX377204.1:30716058-30850560 GCA_947396885.1 Heligmosomoides polygyrus polygyrus | reverse complement strand
ATATGTAGTTACGTTTGCTTCGAACAAGAAGCAGAATTTCCAGCTCAGTTCCAAAAATTTTTTCGGAAATGAGAACATGTTCGACACCGTACACACATTTACTGGATTCTGTACTTACGTTCTGGATGTGCTGTTATTCATAAACAACGTGACAGGAAAATTCTGCCTCCGGAAGATGCAATAAACTGCTCGCTGCTTCTATGTAAAACGCATGCCACAGCACCTTCTGCCATAAAAGATAGCACAGTAGGATGTTCTACTATGAGGAGCGCATAAAATTCTAGCCTGTATAAAATTATATCCTCACATATGTGTCGCAAGCTGAAAACCTGTAACAGATGTCCTAGAACGCCGGCCCATATACTATTGTAGTCAATAGCTTTATTGAAGGAACTCTGAAGTAATTTAAGCCTTGACGATTCTTCTCGACACTCCAGCAGGATGGCGAACACGTCTTCTTGCAACTTTGTTGTATCCTCCTGGTGGAGCTGGGGGAGGCCTGAAGTCAATTCTTGGCTATTATGTGTTCTTTAAAAAAATTTATACAATGGAATCTATTATAGAGTTCTGTATATACTGAAGTTAACTCACGCTTGGTAATTGCTTGAGGAAGTGCCGGAGACGTCCGCATTGCCATTTCGTGCCGGACATGGGCAATACTCCGCGTCTCCACCAAGCTCGCCTGCTCCACCTGGTTGACCGGGTTGTCCGTCCATTCCGGGTGATCCCGGGTTTCCAGCTGGACCAGCAGATCCAGGAGAGCCGGGAGCTCCTCCAGTTCCTGGTCCACCGCCCTGTCCTGGCTGCCCTGGCCCTCCAGCAGGACCAGTTGGCCCTGCTGGACCTGGTATTCCTTTGCCAGATTGTCCGGGGGCGCCAGGTTGTCCAGGTGAACCAGCTTGTCCGGGGCTTCCTGAATTGCCCATATCTCCAGGAGGTCCTGGTGGACCAGGTAGTCCTGATGAAGCTCCACCTCCGGATGATCCAGGATTCCCGTCGGGGCCAGCTGGGCCAGTGGGGCCGTCTGGTCCTGGCGGACCTGCTGCTCCAGCAGGACATGAGATACAGTTAGATCCCTGGTTATCACCACCAGTTGCGTAGCCGGAACCAGCCTTTTGTCCTGGCTGTCCTGGTGTGCCGTCCTCTCCTGCCCCTCCTGGTTGTCCAGGAGGTCCTGCTGGGCCAGGCGGACAGCTGTTGGGCTGAGCTCCGCAGTTGCAACTAGATTCTGTTGCTCCCGCTCCACGACGCATTTTTGGAGCACGTCTCTCGCGGATGAGGTGTGCAGGGTTTGGCATCATCTGGTGCCATGCAGAATTGGCCACATCCTAAAATTTAATTGATTAAACAACCTAATAAAAATGAGGTGTAATTTACAGGTGTAGAAATGTAAGGACCTTTTACTTGCCTTGAATTCGTTGAGGTCATGAATCGCGTCGTCATAGAAGGAGTTGATGTCGTTCACGATATAAACGACAGTGGCTATGGAACCGATCACCGCCAAAAAGGTTAGTCCGGAAACCACTGCAACCACCGACTGAGTTCCCATAGCGAGCAGCTTGACAGGATGCAACTAGATGCCCGAACCCCACTTTATATTGTTCTTGAAGGTCACAGTGCACTTGTTAGGGGTGTTTCAGTTCGTTGGCGGCGTTCTTCTGTCTCGCCGCAACACTTTCGATTTTCCGCGATCATCGTCTTGTTTGGATAATTATGCATTATGTGTCGTTGTTCGCGCCCGCTAAGTACAATTCTCGTGAAGGTCAGTATAACGCCGGCGAACGTCGTTAACTTCTTCGAACACCGTTTCACATCGAAACGTAAACAGAGTAGTGAACGATAGCCCCTTGTCCATTAAATTATTTGTATAGCACACTTAGATGATGCTATATTGAGAAGTGACAACTTCATAACATCTCTTTAAAAGGCACTACATACGATAGAGATCCAGAAAACATGAGAAATGCAGTCTTTTGGGGGAAAACTCTTGAATGTTTGATCCATGACGAGGAAATCCTAATTCAGCGAAGATTTAAAGACTCTGCTGAATCATAAAGACAGGGATAGTGGACAACTATAATCAATGCTGTTATGGAGAAGATTCTGCTTCTCAAGGAAAGTCTTAAAGGCAGTGCTCAGGACTCTGTAAAAGGGATTCAACTGGTACCACAGAACTATGAGTGGATCATCCAGACCCTGAAAGAAAACTACTGCAATCAGCCCATAAATAGGTCGCATGTAGTGCAGAAACTGGTCAATTTGAAGCCAGCAAACGATTTTTCGGAGAGCTGCTCGTCAGTTTTCGCGCAGATTCAAATTTTGATCAATCAAATGGTATCCGCTGGCTACGATGTGCGGAAAACTTGCGACCCAATGTGGTGCGAGACAATCTTAGCCAAATTTCCTCATGATGTAGTGAAACCTGTCTTACTATCTAATCATACGCAGGACAGCCAGACAATCGGCGACCTCATAGGTCATCTAAAGAAAGAGATTGCCGCCTCGAGATCCCTACTCTTGTGAACGAGGGTCTCGAAGACAGCCCAGTATTCTGGAAAGTCCTCGGCGTTACCATAAAACTTGGGCAATGTCGCCTGAGGTGGCTTTATGGAACGAAATTGCCGTGCATCACTTTCAATTTGCTCGATGACAGCTGTGTTTGAAGCTGATTGCGATAGATTGCTATCGCTTGGAACAGGCTCCATTTGATTTGTATTATCTTCTTCGGCTACTCGATCATTAGAGCCATTGGAAGATGCGCTCTGCAGGATTAGAGATCTCTGAGAAATGTAACCCAATTTTACACTCATTGTATCCCTCACGCATTTGGTTTCCTCAAGCCGTGTTGTCAGCTTGAAGATTAGATCGTCTGCACTGGCGATCTCTTTGTGTAGTTGTGACTCACTCTCTATTTGTTCTATTTCTAGCATAACATCCTTTTTATCGGACTTATTTTTGCAGTTTTCGTATACTGCTCTAATTTTATTGTAGAGGATTTCAAGCCTCTCTCTTCCTTCCTTGATTTGATTTACTCCATTCTGTAGGAGCGCAGTAGCTGTTTTGCACTGTTCATAGCTATCCTCGTCTACGGTAGGATAGTCTACCTTTTCTGTGTACTCCGTGTATCTGGAGACAAGATTTTTTAGCGACGTTGCGCAGTTGATGATAGGTGTTCTTTGAAAGTGCAGCGCCATTTTTTGCGAGACCTCCGAGGTGAAAATGCTTATTTCTGCGAAAATTCAGCAGAAAATGACTCCAGGTACTTGGTACGGGAGTAAGTGTCCGTTGGTATGGGACGAATCAATTAAGATTCTTAGTCTTAGAAAAGACTTTGATATTTGCTCTAGAAAGAGCTGTCTTCGCTCCAGGTCCCAAGGTTGGTACGCCTTGACACGGGAGAATTTGGCTTATTAGGCCGATGCACCAGATGACCAGGATGGGTGCGGGAAGACGTGGGTATGGTAGCCCTTGTTACAAAGATAAACGTGCGACGGTGGTTCAGATTTATTATCAGAGGAAGAGAGTGGGTGGTGGAGCCCAACCGGTGCTCACCACGTAGCTTGAGAGAGTGCCGCTTATCGCCTAATACAGCCCAGCAGCCGCCCCTATTGGAGGGAGCGGCGCCTTCCAAAGGGTGCAAGAGGTCGTAGACGACGACAAATGCCATTGTGGGATGCTTCACACTCTTCACTTCTAGCGTGGTGGCAGTCTGAGGACTTCGATGGCTTGTGCTGGCCAGAAGAAGGGCCGCTCGGTGTATCATTCTTTTCAGGCACACGCGAAGCGCGACAACCAGGCTTCTACAGACTCAGCTCTCTACTCGCGTCCGTGCTGACTAACGGTTAGAAAGTTCAACGAAGACCAATTCTAACAGAGGTATTAATGCTTATGGTATTGAAACGGTAGCACAAGCGAGCAAAACTATAGAAATGAATGAGGCTCTTTTTTAAGTCGGGTTGTACAGCATGAATTAATTTATTTATATAATTTATTACACAGGGGGGCGTGGAGCGCAGTCGGAGGGGGCGCCGGCTGTCGCCTGCACCCGATACCAGGCTCTCGTTTCGGATTTCCCTCCAGGCCAACCGAGCCTTCCATCCCTCCGAGGTCGGTGAATTGGTACCAGATTTGTCTGGGAAGGATAAAGCGCTGACTTGTTCATCGGCTGGCCACCGCAAGTCCTTTATTATGTAAGGTCCTTTTTTCATTTATTATGTATGGCCAAATACGCATTCAACTCGCCTCTGGCGAGCAATCCGGACAGCTTCGTCTTCGGTTAGTGGTTCGGGTCCCACATAGGCCAACCAAGCCGTCCATCCTTACAGGATCGATTAACTTGTATGATACCAAGGAGGGAACATGGAGTCTTCCATAGGCTCATCGCACATTGCCGGTGCTATAGACCAAATACGTTTGAGATGTCTTCCCAATATATGACGATAGAAAGAAATTTTCTTGAGCATAAGAAACAGGTGTTTCGTGTGACTCTATTCCTTCATCAGGAAGCATGTCTTCAACAATCAAAAAACTGAAAGTTTTGCCGGTACCGCAACATGGATAGCATAGGGAGCTCGCTCAAGACTTTTATTTTATTTAGCCCGATTGAGGGCAATAAACTTTAAGTTAAAAATTAACACATATAAACAAATAAATAAAAAATATACAGACATGTAGACAATTTTCAACATCACTCTGTTTCAGCACATTAACAGCTTATAATATTATCACAGTTATCTTACGAAGAACCTATGAACATTGATACATATCCAAAGTATTTGTGGCATAGAGATACCCGAATAGAATAATAGCATAACGGTAACACACATATGTAGTTAATTTAAGATTCCCTAGAAAGCAAGGTTCAAGAAACATGAGCATTACTTGTGATCAGCGTTTCACCTTTCAAGAAAGTGTTGAAGGAATATGTCAGTTCCTGTTGAGATACACCTTTCTACGGGATTTTCGGTGCTTCGCAAAAATCGTCGTCGGATGATCGCTGCACACAGGGGAGAAAACGTAGCAGTTTACTCCAGCCATTGAAGCGAGGCAGAACTCGTCCGTGTGGGCTAAACGGACAAAAATCTCTTGCAGAAAAAAAGAGAAACGTATAGTGAAGTAAGGTTATTTGCGGAAAACATTTTGACAGTATCCTCAAACTTATCATCATTCCAAAACCCGTGTATACAGAATTTATCGCAGTTGAGCGAGGTACTAGGTTTCGCGTGGAGCTCGAGTCGATTCACCTTCGCCTCACGTAGAAGCCGGCAGGGGTACGACGTTCGTGGTGCTTGGGTAGGTACCCTGGGTATAACACTGGCCTGCTCACCGGCTAGCAAGAGCAGCCCCTCTATATATAGCGTCTCCGGATGAGATGCTACTACCAGTCTAACGTAGATTTTTTTTTTCGAGAGCCGGTCAGCTTTCCTTTACACCAACTGAAAGCACCTCCGGTTAGGATGTGTTGCTTAACGGTACTCCCGCCGTTATGGCGCTCTTCGAAGAGGATGTCTACGTTTACGGTCGAGCAAGGTGCTGAGAGTGTTTCGCTACCCTACCATGGCTTCGTTTATAGTCTTGAAAGGCGCGCTCGGTCGAAACCCTTCCCTAGTTAGCACTATGCATAGCGTTAATTGTAAGGACCAGCGGGCTGATTCGAATCCATTGAATTCGGGGTATGCGGTTTAGTGAAACAGCTTAGCCACGATATGCCACTCATCATATATCTTGCCCAGCTATTCGCGGGTATACCGCTACCTCGAGTATACTCCTTCATAGGTATCTCTCCTGATACCCTCGAGTACCTTCACCTTGAGTCCAACAATGATCGATCCCGTGCCAAGAACTCATAGGAATCTGCCGCAAATAGCTGGATTTTCTATATAAGGGGCAGCAGAATCTGCCGATTTAAGCTCGCCATCACACTACTCAGTTTTACGATGGCGTCTACTTTACCCCTGCAACTCGTCATATATCTATCGTCCTTGCCACATTATATGTCTCATGCTTATTACTGATGGTATCTCTGATGACAAGAGCAATATCAATTCTCTTTAATTCTCTGAATCTTTTCTATGGCTACAAGCTAATGTTTCATTAATACTTCTTGCCAATGTACGCGATTTTAGATAATTCTGAGCACAAAATAGTGTAGGAAAGGCCAGCTCTAGTTATGAAGCAACTCCCGTTATAACGCTGATTTCCTCTGGTCCCGTGAAGCACCTCATAACGGGAGGGGGGGGGGGGGTGTATATGTATGCAAAGCGCGCAAACAAAATGCTTCCTTTATGTCCCACAGTATGGGGATGAATGACCCATTCAATGTAGCGATTGCTTGGCGCCAACACTTGCTATAACCTAATAAGATGCAACTTTCACCTCCTTCAAAAAAATTCAGACAAAATGTGAATTTTTCCGAGATCTACAAGATGGTGGTTTTAGTGAAGTGACCGTTAGTAATGTAATTAGCGAGTAAATGTAGAATACAAACAAAGCAACTACCGATATAACTGAAAAATCCGGTGCCGCAGACAGCGTCGAAGAACTGCCCGGTTTCTGTTTCGGCTGCTGACTGCACGGCTCGCTTGGACGCCTCAGCGTCGTTCGCAACAATGTTCTGTGATTTAAACTGCATGATTTGAAAAGGGGAAAATGGAACATTTTTCGATATCTGGATCACGAGTTATTTTACGATTCAAAGACTAGCACTGAATAAGAGACTTTAGATCGACGCCTTATGGAGTCACCTCATATGTTGTTGTTCTTCATGCAAGACCACTGAATAGTTAATCTACTCACGCTCTGAATGATCGTTCTCAGACGCAGGCTGTTGCATCTGTCCTCAGAAACTGTCTGGTCGGGCACGCAAGTCGGCTCGCCTGTGCACTGAAATTAAGTCGCAGCGGTTTAAAAAAAGTGATCGTACAAGGCGGAAGGGGATGGTGCAATTTAGCTAACCGTAATGTGTAATAGCAGCCGATCGGCTGGTAAGTCATCATCGAATGGAAGTAGATTGGGTGACGCTCCCCCTTTTGGTCTACCCCTCAGCGACCCTCTCTCTAACTTTCTCTGGTGCCCAGTAACAAAGATAAACAAGCGAGGCACGTTCCTGGATTTCCTTCAGGCCTTCCTTTCTGCTATAGATTACAGTCAATTCTTGAACCGTTATCTGTGCGGGACATGCCAAGGTGTTGCCGCGCGAATAAACGCCATCGGCAATGAGGCGCGCGACCTTGATGCGAGGTATAATAGATAATAGATGTGATAGAAATGTATCCCCAGTTTATTCATGCAAGCCTGGATAAAAAATTTGCGCCTTCACGCGTGGAGTAGAAATGGTAACGTGATTGGAGACTGTAACTCTGCCCAGTCTTAACGGTTTCGTAAAAATCAACGGCAACTACGCTCGATATAGCTCCCGTAATGATGATTTGCAAAATGTTCTTCTTCTCAAAAAGCCAAAACTCAGACGTTTAAAGTTCTTGAATTGTCTGGAGGTTGTGTCAACGTTTAACACTTTCTTACGTGGGCATTCGTTTCTTGCGAGCCATCTCAAAGATCGGCAAAAGTCATACACATTAGCTTCAATACACCGTTGAAGAATAAGCAGGATATGCTGGCAAATCTTCCATGCAAGTTTTCCACAATTCTTGCAACTGTTCGATGATCGTTGTCGCGTTGCATCCGAGGGAGCATACACTTCATATCTTTTTAGCAGCGTAGGGCGGGACTGCTAGAGGCTTTCATTACTTATATTTTTAAATTGTTATACTCTATTTTTTCTCTAAAGTTAGATTTTAGACTACCTTCTTTTAAAAACTGAGCGTCATTAGCAAAAACAAGTTGGTAAAAAATTAAGCTGAAATGGATAAAAATTAAATGGAAAATGGAAAATGAACAACATTTCGACGGTATATATCTCTATTCGGGAATGTCAAAAAGTTGACAGCCAAAGCAGGAGAAAAATTTTTTGGTGATTTCTTTGTGTAAAAATCTGTTTCTATGTTCTCAGCGCTATTACTATACTGTCCAGAAACAGAGGAAACAGGATCATAAGAGGCGGAAAAAAGTTGAGGTGTTTCCATAGGAAGGAGATAAAGGGTTAGAAAAGCAACTAAAGAATGAAAAGGTATCATTGAACAAATAAAAAAAGATATTTCCAAAGTAACAAGGAAACTATGCTGAAGCTGAGTTGGATCTATCCTGATCGTCGGGAGGGTCATAGGTTATTGTATGCCACCATCCCCTTCCTTGAATTCGTACCAGTGCTCCAGTGGCTGATTCATGGAAATAAAAGCTCTCAGAAAAATTCAAAGGAAATAGCGTTGAAGCGTGCTTGGACGTACACATCTGCCACGTTAGGGTCTCCCCTCCCGAATAGGATAGATTAGTCCTGGATTTGCAAAAAATTACTGTCTGTCTTTGCTCAGTGCATTGAAAACGCCATGACGTTGTGGAAGAAAAATGACTGCTCATAAGGCGATCTAACCAGAAGCATATATTTTATAAAGGCCTTGTTACCCGAAATAACAAAATCTCATATCAATGCAGGAAGCAAATACCATTTAAGGGCACGTCAAGTGTTTGACCAAAAAGTTCACAGTATTTTCTGACCGTTTTTTTTTGTTGAATGAACTTCGCGATTTCTACGAAGTTATACTAGAGTAGAAGGATCCAAGGTTGAAACGGCTGGTATTCCTGGAAAAATTCGAGCTAGCTTGCGCGCTAAAGTTGGCCAAAAAAGATGTTCTTTCCATTCGTTGAAAACGGTTCCGTCCTTAGAGCAGGTTAAATTTGCGTGTTCTGGTCAGCGAAGCCTTTCATCCAATGTCAATGCTGCCTATTTGCATAGAACAAGGAGAAAAGAGGAAGAACCAAGAGCAAAGAGCAAGCAGTAGGAGTTAATCTAAATACCTACCTCAGAATCGAGGTTCTCCTCATTTTCCTCCAAATCGCTAGCGAATGTAGTCGTGAAGATCGGTCCTAGCGTCGGTAGAGCGGGCGGTTGGGGCGCGGGCGAGTTGTAATTGGAATATTCCTGCGGCATCTGGTTCGTGAAGCTGTTGAACTGGTACGGCGATGCGGTGGTGAACTCGGGAAAAGGGTTTCCAGGTGGGTAAGGCATAGTGTACATCGCTGGTAAGGTTGGAGGCGGCGCTGTCATCTGAATGGCTCAAATAAGAAAGAGATTCGTCGCAATATGTTCAGTGAAGCTGTAACATGGTGTCGTTATGAGATGCAAAATGCTCGCTTGCTGCCTGCAATGCTCACAGTCACTTCATGAATTGAAATGTTGAATTGACGTGAGTCTACCGGCGGTGGCTGGATAGTGATGTGTGACGCCGGGATGTAGACGACGTTCCGTCCGCCGGGAGTTCGATATGCCTTGCGGTTCGAGGACAAAGGCGACAGCGGCAGGTAGTCACTGGAAAACTGTGAAGAGGCACCCACAATCACGCGTTCCAAAATCGACTTTGAATAGACCAGACAAATATGGGCTAAAAAACGGATTACTGCATAAAGAGTCCTCTAATTCCTTTTGAAAACTTGGCACCGTACATATGTTGGTTGTATTTAACCAGAAGCGCAGCTCCAAGAGTAGGCTTCTAGGTGAACCGTTTTTGAAGCGCTCATGCGTAAATTTTTTTGACAGCAGCCGAAGCACATAGGATACATCGCTGCTGTAGAGGCTGTCATTAGAATCAAAGAACAAACGATAAAAGCTGTCGTTAATGAATGATTACGAAAGCTGCACAGTGCATTCTTCCACCGGATAGGATCATGGTGGTGATTTGAATGCGTGCTTCGCCATCAAGTACACTGCTGTGGCCAGCCGATGAACAAATCAGTGCTTTATCCTTTCCAGGCAAGTACGGTACCAATTCATCGACCGAGGCAGAGATGGATGGCTTGATTGACCTGGGAGGGATCGCAGCCAACAACTTCGATTCGAGTTGCACACTGTAGCCGGAATCCCCACTGACTGCGCTACCACGCCCCTGTTAAGAGCATGTGATAATAAATGGATTACAGTCATTCCTTATCGTAATGCGCTACAATTAAGGACAACCAAGCGCGGATGAAGAGCATAACAACAGTTGAGTCAATAAATCCCTTTCTAGGACGCGGCATGCATTTATTTGCCACGGAAATGCTTATTTAAATACACATTTTGCAGATAAAGAGTGCAAGGTAGCGCGGTTGAAGGGGTGGCGCCTGTCGCATTCACCGAATTCCGGGTTCTTGGTTTGGATTTTCCGCCCAAGCCATCCCTTCGGCATCGGTGAGTTGGAACCAGATTTGGAAAGACAAAACACTGATTTGTACATTGGCCGACCGCTACAGGTCATCGCATAGACCAAATACGCATTCAAATTGCTTCCACGACATCCAGGAAAGCGGACTGCCAAAAGGGACTGATTAACGCCGTCCATTACCTTTTTATCTCTTTATTTTACCACTATATCGTGTGGTGCTAGTCGGAGGAGCTGCCGTGTATCAAGTGCACAGAGTTCCAGGTTCCTGGTTCGGATTTCCCGCCTAGACCAACCAAACCTTCGTGGGTCGATGAATTGGTGCTAGAATTCTCTGCTAGAGAAGGATGAGCCACTGACCTGTTTATGGGTTATTATATAGACTATTATAGCTATTATATAGACTAGATACACACTCAAATCGCTTATTCAACGTTCTGGATAAGTAGAATGCGTGGCTCGTCCCAGCGTGCTTGAGCAACGTCATCCTGTATCCCTTATTATTCTTTGTTTTACTACCAATTTTTCTTAAAGTTCGAAAGTCTGCTTCACGCTGGAAGCGACAAAGTCGGTTCGCAGCTTACACAAAGTACATATCAATTCGAAAACAGTTCATATCCCGTCTGCATACCTCTCCCGTTTCTATATTATCTTTCATTAATTTTTTCATTACAAAGCGGGCGTAGGGCATCTGAAAGATAAAGCATAGGTAATAATTTTAGAGGAAAATCACCTCTCGGTATCCACGGGAGGGCTTTCGTTGAGCGGCTTCGACAGGTATCCACTGGCCTCGGTACCAAAGAGACGCGTCATCTTGAAAGCAGCGCCAGTTCAAATACACATACAGCGCTCGATAAATACTCCACAAGATGCTGCACTGAGGATGGACATCGACACGAATAGCCTCACCTTTCCACCGGGTTCCCTTCCAAAGGTCTGCACATTTTTGGCGGCCAACGCAGTTTGCCAGTTCGGCTCCCTTCGACTAAGTAACACCTGACGATTCTTGTCAACGACAAGTGGAGTGAGATCCTTGAAGTCGACAACTTCGCTTGCTGAAGTTAATAGCAGTTATTGTTTGAAAAATCTTGGAGATGTTCTCCACCTCAAATCACCGAAATAAGCAAAAAACTAGAAAATAATTTGATGGCACAGTCATGACAGATTTTCAATATCAAAGTGCAATATTGGCGTGATCGTTCTGAGTGGGATTCAGGAAAATCTGGCGCCATATAATTGTTACATGATATCTCCCTACTACTAAAACTCCCCTACATAAAAACGGAGAATAATACTACACAACTTTTCGTGCTATAACAAATCGTATGGTCTTCAATCGATTCCACACCACACTCAAGAATTTATAAACTACCTGGGTAGCCGTTCCTGGTTGTGTTCAAAAGCATAGTCGTTCAGCGAAAAAGTGACCACAGGTTTGCAAGTTCATCAGCGAGATTCTAGCACTTGGAAAAACCGTTGTCAAGGTCACAAGAATGTTTACAGCAAGCAGCTGATGACACGAAGAATGAGGTTGCGAACCATTAAATCACGTTCACTGATGTAAAACCTTAGGAGCTCACACTATCTACGAACCCCTACAGGGTACGTAAAAAGTATTGACGTACTAAACGTAGTATCAGTACAACTACCTGTATTGATGTCCTAAAGAAGCGACTGATTCTCTGGCTCAAATCCCACTTCGGGAGTAAGCCGTATGTCTTCCAGCAGGATTAGACTCCTGCGCAGAGTCGAGGATTGCTCAGGAATGGTGCCGCGCCAACTTGAAGGACTTCATTTCGGAAGAGGAATGACACCTCTGTATAGGCTGGATTTGAATCCGCTGAACTAGTCTATGAGGGATGTTTTGGAGAACAACGCGTGCGCTACTCCCCACAAAAGTATGAAGTCAGGGAAGGATGATCTGGTCAAAGCATGAAACGAAATCGTCGTAGATTACTTGCAGCGCACCGTCGATGCCTTTCCTCGGAGTCTTCGTCCCTGCATTCGCAGCAAAGAAGCCCATGTAAAATACAAGTGCTGCTATTCTGTTCGCTAAATCACCCTTGACATTTTGTATATAAACATGTTAAATTTTATAGCGTGTTATTAAATTTACAGTCGTAGACAAATAGGAGTGAACTAAAAGTCGTCGTATTCAAATCGCCTCTACGACATCCCGTAGAAGTAGAATAGGTGCTATATCCCGGAAAGGGATTGATCATCTCCGCCCTTTATCCTTTATCTTCCAGATAAATGTGCATGCACTCACTCGGGGTTGCAGTGACGTGTCGTGCGATCGCACTGTCGACTATTCGATTAGAACTCAGCTTTGACTTCTTCGACTTGAACGCTCTGTAGAGCCTCTTGCGCCAATCTCGTATGCTGTCCAGCACACGTGCAGACACAATGGGGCCTTCTGATCTGAAACGACTGCTTAGGTTTATTCGGGCTTCGAAGGGGGAGTTTCGTTGCAAACAGCCTACCTAGACTTCATCGATCTATGTGTCTATTTTCGCTTTGAAGATTTCAAAACATTATGATTGCCTTAGGTTAAGCAAGTGTAAATAAAGCGGTGCAATCACTAGAGAAATGTCTTCGCTTTTATCATTTTTGCTGATCGTGTCATTTGTAGAAAGTGTGAATCCGCATTCACTTGCCGAGTCGATTCAAATTCTATGTTCTGTTTTTGCATGCGTTTTCTCGTCGGACGACGCCGTCGACAAGTAGCTGTAAGAATGTAACACAACTAACTCCAGTACACTTCCACAGGTCAGAGTTTCTGCTATTTTATATTACAATTTAGAAAAACGTCTCTTGGAAGGTATGCGCCTGTATATGGAATGGGACTATTTATCCAGTACTGAGTCACTCCCGTTATTTAATGGACATCAATAGATGAAATTGCTTCCACAAGGAGAAGGAATAGCAGCTGCTCAAGTTTTTCTCTCTGGAAAAATCGAAACACCTCCATGATTCATCTCCCCACTGAACGTTTAATTGGATCATCGGCTAAAATAGCACTTCCGCAAGTTATCTGAATAGAAAGCAGAGTCGATGTGAAGCACACCAAATGTGTTTTGCATAAATCTTCAAAAAAGGTGTAGTAAACTAATTCAGCAGTGGAGACGTTGTTAAATGAACAATATAGGAAGACTGCCCCATTCGGCTGTCCACGAAATGAAATGCCCGTCCCGGTATTCATCTTAGTTCTAGGATTCTAAACTGTTGTTGATGCCAAAAACTTTTCGAGTTTGTAAGCCGTAAGAGCTTACGACTTCGAAAATTTTTTTAGCATTGCCAGCAACTTTAAACATAAGGAAAGCAAACTAAATCTTTTCGACGTTTTTGTTTCAGTGGATGAGAAATGAGCCCCCTTCCACCCGTTTTCCAAGGAGAGCCATTTACAGACCAATAATTGCTGAACAACTTCATATTTCAGCTAAAACGTTTGCATCGTTCATCGCCATGAAGGAGTCGGCACAGTTCTCTACAGTTCGCTCAGCTTAGAGAAACAATGTGCTTCTCCAACAAGGTGTAGGCCCATGGAGGACCAACTAGTTAGGAGTTCGGCGAGAGGAAGCTCAATGCCATGCGCTTTAAAATACGACAGGGTGATCAAGGAGGAGCCGCTATATTTAGGCGTTTACAAACACGTAGGAGCTCGCTATCCGAGTGATAATCGTTCTTTTGCTAGAAGACATCAGAGGTTTTCCTCCTGTTTGGGGCCATTTGTCAAAAGAAGGATACCCTCTTTGGCAAGAAGATTTTGGTGAGAAACTGCTCAGTCGCTGTAAGCGACTACACTCACCACCTTTTCCTGGTTGGCTTGCAGTTTGCACGCACACAGCATACTCAATAAATTCATAAGGCAACTATTTAATCGGAAAACACACCTGGCTTACGTGATACGTTCTGGACAGGTGTCCTCTTCGACAATAACGAGCTACGTCATACCAATGAAGCCGCTCAAGCATTCCGTACCACAAATGACCGACGCCAAGGGTCATCTTCGGAATTTTTCTTTATGAATGCCTCACCTCCTAATTTCTCAGGTTTGGGCAGAAAAATAATCAACCTGACAGTACTGGAGGAATATGTAGCTTAGAAAAACAGGATGCTTCTCCTAGCCGCGGTTAGCGCAACACGAGAAGATTCTGTTATGACTCGACATGCTTCAGGCTAGAGTTTACAACCATAGGTCGTACTTACGATCGCTGTCATCATATATTTGAGGTTTTGGAAAAAGCGTAATAAGGTGGAGATCGATATTTAGAAATGGTTTCTGGAAATGTAAACACGATTACTCCCTTAACGGAACAAAGTAAAGTCTCCCTTTGCTTTTTCGAAGTTATTTCACAACACAAAAACTCATTTGTCCCAGGCCATCGACTAGCCGTGTTATCGCAAGTTTTCATTGTTCATTTTGCCAATTAAATAGAATTATTCTCTGCAAAGAATGATTCTATTTAATTCAAACTTTTTCGTTGGTGGCAGAAAATCCTAAATTTTGAAAACGATCAGTACAACGCTGGTGGTCTAGTTTGTCGCTGGAGGTGTAAATGCAACACCGAAAACTTCTGTTTTCTTCGAGAGTGGTGTTAGGAGCGACATTGTTTCTTCTCATAGAATGGGTTAAAGGACTCGAGTGGACTCAAAACAAAAATGGGGTATAATATAACTTCTTGTTTGTGCTGAATCCTATCATGCTGAGCTAGAAATACTGTCACACATTATGAGCAGATTTATAAGTATCTAATAACAGAGGGTCGTGCGCTCCAGAACAAGCCTATCCTACTCGCTCATTCTATGCTTTGTTCATTCGTTCAATGTAAATAAATGCGTGTGACGGCGCTCTAGAATTTAATTTTCTTTGGCGTGTTCGTGACCTGTTCACGACGGTACCCAATGTGCGGTGGTGGAGGAAAGTCTGCTTGCGGCACAGGAGGCATTCGGACTTACCAGGTGCACTGGAGCTACCTTGTCACTGCATCTCAATCTACTATGGATATGCAGGAAGTTCAATCTGCGCCCGTGCACACAAAATTAGTGACCGCCTGTTGGGCTTCATAGCGAGCACATCGAGGCAGCCAGGAGATCGTTATCCAATGAATGGTGCCTATTCTATATTCACGTCAAATTATACTTTTTCCAAAGCAAACCGAACACTAAAGCGAAAGGGAGAATCGCAAAACTAAAAACGAACATTTTTCAGAGCGAACCTCTCTGAAAAGGCAAAGATAATTTTGTTTCAAAAAATTTAATGAAATTCTTTCAAAATTGTGACCCACCCTATCCAGAAAAGGAATAGTGTATTGCATTTTATAAAAACTTTTACTTTCATAGCTGCAAGAGTAGACTAGGCAAGTTCCAGAAAGCAAAATAGTGAATGCTTTCTGCAAATGGTTGTTGTGCTGCTGATTAGCAACTAAACGCAGAGATTTCGCTATGAATCAAATGAAAATCACAAGGAGCTAGACGAGTGTATGGCGCAGTCATCTTTTGTAATACACCTCAACGTTGCTGCTTTTGCTCTTTGAAACAAGTTGCACAGAATACAAAAATAAAGAATAAACATAAAGTTTCAAACGCTGTGTTGACCTATTTGGGGAATGCAATTGAGTTGAACTATCAATAAAGCGAAAGAAAGAAGTTTTTCTACCCGCTTGGAGGTTGCCTAGTTTAAACTGCGAATTGTTTATGTCTCAGTTTGAAGGATGCTCGCTTCGGCATCAGAAGTCGGCAACTTGTTTAGCAAAGTATCAAATTTGCTTTGAAAAATGGTTACTCTAATATGAAAATTGTTTTGTTACCGATGATAGTCTTCTCGTGAAGAAAACATTGGTCGACCAATAACCGATGGATCGATTTGTACCCCTCATAAACCGACTGACCGACCGACGCAACTATTTTGGCTCGTATTATTATACAGCAGACAAGCGGTTATTGATCGATCAACAATACCGAGTGATAATACAGGGTGCACCAAAATAACGTGGACAAGATTTTTTGTCATAATTATAAAACAACCAACAATTTGAAAAAACGACGACTAATTTACAACAACACAAACATTAAGGCACACCATCTTGAAGTGGTGTCGATGTAGCCTCCCTTGGAGCGGATGCAGAGGGCCAAACGTTTCGCGAATTTTTCGGCGATGGGCCGCAGGTCGTGGCTGGGAGCCGATTCTGTTCACAGATGCGAAGCTGTTCACCGTGGAGCAGGCGCACAGTCGCCAAAATGATAAGATCTGGTCTACAGAGGCTCCAAGCAACTCTGCTATCGCCGAACACCGCCAGAGCCAGAACCCACAATCAGCCGTGGTTTGGGGCGAAATCATCCCTCTGGCAGGACACCTCTGGTTTTCGTGGATAAAGGAGTGAAAATCGAAAAAGATGCCCACCAGCGAGACATTCTCGAGTCCGTAGTTCTTCCCTGAGTCCAGTAGCACTTCGGTGATGCCCATTGGACGTTCCAACAGGACTCTGCACCCGAACATAGGGCGAAGAGTACTCAGGCGTGGTGCTAGGCCAAATTCCCCGATTCCGTCACGCCATCGGAATGGCCGCCGTATTCTCCGGATTTGAATCCGATGGACTATAGTGTGTGTGCATTTTCAGGACTGGGGTCGGCGTCGAGCGCCACCGCAGCCTCCAGTCCCTGAAGGATTCCTAACGCTAGGGGTGGGAACGATTGTTTCCTGATGACCTACGGCCCATCGCCCCCAAACTTTGCGAAACGTTTGACCCTTTGCATCTGCTCCATGGGAGGCCACTTCGAAACCACTTCAAGATGGTGCACCTCGTTGTTTGTGTTGTTGAAAATTATTCGTCGTTTTTTCGAAATGTTGGTTGTTTTATAATTATGTCAAAAAACTTACCTACGTTATTTTCGTGCACCCTTTAATAATAATATTATCGATTTCTGACAAAACACAAACGTTAGACGTAGAATCACTCGATGGAATATTGGGAGAACCCCAATCCCTGTCCAGTGATAACAGTGCCGGTAAGCTAACTGCAAGTGCTGTTGCCTTCAGCTCTTCGCGATTATAGGCATCGGGGATGAGATAAAATAAAGCGCAACCTCTTTTTAAATGAAGCGGCCGGAGAGAACGTCGTCGATGGAGATTCGAACGTAGGTATGAGTGTTGGGAATGGAGTGTGGTCTCGTCCTCTCGAAATAATCGCCTTCTCCATGAGATCCTGAATCGGCGGCAACACCCCACCACCTCCGGTCGCTCCTCTCGCTGCTGAGGTCAGGGTCTCAACGATCGAATTAGAGTCGTCCGTTGGTTGTTGTTGTTGTCGCAGAAGCTGTTGCTGGTGTTCGTGCCGGTCATCGTCTTCGGCGGCGGCAAATATCTCCAGCGTTTCGCCGGGGTTGGGGAAGAAGCTGTTCAGGTTGTTGAGCAGCTTGTTCTTCAAATAAACCTGAAAGGAACAATCTGGTCGCGGCCATTCATCGATTGCAATTTCTCACCTTGTTACCGAACGGTGATGGAAGCTCTGGAACGGCTTCATCGTGAAGTCGCTTCGCGTGATCCGGAAACCGCCTGCTTGGACGCTGACCTGCCTCCGCCTGGGCGAAATATAGCAGTAGCAACAAGATCAGCATGGCGCCCCTGAGAAGAGCAATCGCTTATCTTTCTAATATTCTTAACGTGAATGTTTGAGGATCAGTTTAACGGAAGGCAGCCTAAGAGAGAGAGAGAGAGAGAGAGAGAGAGAGAGAGAGAGAGAGAGAGAGAGAGAGAGAGAGAGAGAGAGAGAGAGAGAGAGAGAGGCAGAAGAACAGCCAAAAACACGGCCGGAGACCAGCTCGCAGAGGCAGTTATTTAGAATTGCTTTAAAGGTAGATATGGAAACAGGAAGAGCTCAACCTCTGCGCAAAAGCAAATATGCCGGAGTTCTCGAAGCTTCAGTTTCATGGGAGTGCAGTGAGTTATAGACATACCAGACGTTCCACGGCCTACCGGCCGCCAAACGTCTGGTTGGGGCTTCGCCCCAAACCCGGAGAATAGAACACTCCGAACGTCTTCTTCTCCTCTTTAGACCTTCTCTCATTCATTACAGTAAAAAACTGGTTTTGCTATATAGAATGGTTTAGCGGAATAGGGCAAAACAGGTCCATCACCTTCACTGGACGACCCTTAACTGATCCCTTATCACTGGTTTCCCTTTATTGTCAGCCCTTTTCCGGTTCACCCTTCACTGGTCCCCCCCCCCCCCTTCGTCGGTCCCTACTACTGCTCCCACCTTCACTGGACCTCCATTTACTGGTCCCCTCTTTGCTGGTCATCCTATCCTTCACCGATCCCCAACACTGGTCCCACTCTCACTCGTCCCCCTCTTATTCATCAACCCTTTTCCGGTCCCCCTTCACTGGACCTCTTCCCCCCTCCCATTCACCGGTCCCCATTACTGGTACCTTCCTCACCGGTCCCCCTTCACCTGGTTCCCTCTTTCACTGGTTCACCTTCTATCGGTCCCCCCCCCCCTTCATGGACCCCTCCCCTCCTTCACCGGTCCACCCTTCACTGGACCACTCCCCCCCCCCTTTCACCGGTCCCCATTACTGGTCCCTTCCTCACCGGTCCCATCTTCACTGGACCTCTCCCGCCTCATTCACTTCCCCTTCACTGGACCCCTCTCCCCTCCTTCACCGGTTCCCCCTTCGCTGGATCCCCCCCACCGGTCCCCATTGCTGCTCCAACCTTCACTGGTCCCTCCTTTATTGGTCAACCCTTTACCGGTCCCCCTTACTGGAACCCCATCCTTCACCGGTCCCCATTACTGGTCCCACCTTCACTGGTAACACGTCGTCTGAGCCTGGAAGGCCTTTCGCGACATCGGTGACACCTCTTCTGAATCCAGGCACCTGATGAACGACGTCGGTGACATGTCTTCTCAAGTCGGGCCTGCTTTGCGCGACATCAGTCACACGTCGTCTGAATCCGAACACCCCTTGCGGGACATCGGTGACACCTCTTCTCAACCTTAACGTTCTTTGCGCCACATTGGTGACATGTCATCTGAACATGGACGCCTGTCGACAACTACAACAGTTGACAACTGGTGACAACTACAACCCCTTCTCCCCCCCCCCCCCCCCCCTCCCTATACTTCCTCCCAACACACTCCTTCAGCACTTCTGTGCAAACACACACACATACGCACTCACTCACAAACAGACAAACGACCGTTCTCGCTTATATATAGTAGGATGACTGTTCCGAAAATGGATAAGAATGTAGCGTACCGAGGAATGTCAATAACTCATTGCAACACAATATAAAGCACAAAAGAAATCAACATCTAGCTCTTTGACAAGTATGTGGTGCTCTGATGGAGCACTGTAAAATTTCAGTATGTTGTAGGAGTATTTATTTTTATTCACGCTTTGAAGATGTTTTAAATACGATGCAAAATTTTGGACGAAAAAGCATTAAGACTGTTAGAGGTATGAAAATTCTGGAGTTCTAAGCTTTAGATGATTATTAAAAAGTGTGCCTTAAGAAGAGTGATATCTTCACAACAACAACAGCAATAATGACCATGAACATGATTGCGGAGTCATGAGATCTTTCACTGTAGCGTGAATGATCCTCTTCAGTTATTCTTTGACACATGTGAGTAATTTTAGGGAAACGTATCGCAGTCGAAGAGACGCTGGCTGTCGAGCCTAACCGTCTTTGAAGTGTTAAAAGACCCGTCTGGGAAGGACAAAACACTGACATCCCACAGAATGGAGACCACGGAGACCAAACGAGCATTCAAATTCTTCACACGATATCTCGTGGAAGTAGTTTGCATGGCTCATTACACAAAGGGGTTGGCCAGCGCCAACATTTTCCGTTCTCTTTTGCTAATGATTTCATCTCCCTGTAATTTATTGCTATCAAAATATTTCGCTAGATTGCGCTTCTACTATCCAAAGCTGTCCTTCATGGCAAATCATTTGAATGCTTGATTGAGTGATAGCTTGGTAGCCTCTTTCTATGTGCTTAGGATAACGACCATGTGGACGACAGCACTTATGCGTGCCATGCGCGCATGTAGACAACCACGTTGTGGATCTTCCTCTTTGCATCGGAGATAGCCACATCCGGGCGCAAGAAAAAAGCTTTAGCAACTGGTCTTCATACCTAAAGTGCTACGACTGTTCCGCTTCCTCGAAGCTTGATGACTGGAGAAAACAATGGCTAAAACACCCCTGATGCACAAAAGGGTCTGCGCGCCAGACAGACAATTTACGCATTTTGACACTTCTTCTGTAGCTGTCTGCTTCTGCAGATGTAGACCAACGGGAACAACTTTGAACAGTTCTTGAAATGCAAGACATACAACGCACGAAGATGAAAGGGTAACAAAACTCCGTGGTATATCGAATTGGCTATACTACAGCATATTTCGATTACATTAAATCGCTATTGCTCGTCATGATGTTACAACAACATCACTGCTGTTGTACATCAGAGCTCCCCAGGAAGAACGAACACAGAGCGAGTAATGTGCAGAAGGAGTTTCAAAGTTTGACGTGGTGGAGCGCGATATTGTTTCCTTTGATGAAGTGGTGTCTTTCACAGCAAGCAGATGACCTGTGGACAACATCTGCTGAAGCCTACGAGTGGTAAAAGAATGCAAGAACAACCCTACTTGGGTGGTAGAATCAAAATTTACGCCTTATGCCGACCTCCCCCGCTGTGTGTTCCTATGGAAGATAAACTGCAAAAAGTTATAAGAGGTGGAATTGGATACTTCTCTCTGCTCGACATCCTCGGTTTGGCGATGAGGGCTCTATGCAAGTCAGTAGGAATACGAATCACGCGACTCGAGCTTATTGTAGACATCGCTGTAATGTTTGGCTTTTGAAACGGTCACGACCTTTTTGGCATCTTTTTCGCTTGCCAATTATTGGCTGTTTATCACCAAAAAAACTATAAAGCACTTCCTTCTCACGAATCCATTGTGCAGGACACCGAAGCGCTCTGAGGTGGATAAGACTGGGCAAGGCGATCGATCCAAATGACTTGCAAGGTTTATGGGAGTGGAAGATCTGGCACTCTGCTGAGTGGTTCGCCAAGTTTTTCAATCAGGCTGAAGCGGAGAAGAAGGCGACCGATGGTTGGCAGAAAAGTGCCACGATTCCGATTTGGAGAAAAATTGTAGGAGACCGCACCAATTGCCGTCCGATTCGCCAGATTTCGCGCAGTATGAAGGTCTTTGTGCCAACTGTCGACGGACGAATTCGTGACATCGCCCAGCTTTCCGATAATCAGTGGGGCTTCTTGGTTGGTTATGGCACCGTTGATGCCAATAGATGCCGCCCGCCTTCTGTTGGAGAAGCATCGCGAGAAAGAAGGCTTGTGCACCTTGTCTTTCTCGACCTGGAGAAGGCGTTTGGTCTCGTATCACGTGAGGCACACTCTAGGAATGCATGATGTACCCGAAGAACTTGTAGAGTATGTTCGAATGCTAAACTCTTCTCCAAATGGAGTTCCCATCTCTGTCAGGGTTCTGAGCTTTCCCCACTCTTCTTAGTTCTCGTCATGGATGCCATTACGCGAGGTCTTCAGCGGTCTGTCCCATGGTCGCTGCTTTATCCTGATGACGTGATGCATGGCATCAGGATAAAGCAGCGACCATGGGACACCTGGCATCGTGCGGCAGGTGTAAGCTTGGTGCAACGGCGCGGAGGTGTTCGAGGTCAAATTGAACGTCAAGGAGATCTAGCTCCTAACTACGTACGTGAGCAAGTCCAGCTCCATTAATATTAACGGTACGCAACTCGCCGCACTTGGGACCAGCAATTGCGTCTGATGGCGGACTGGTTGAAGTGAACTCAGACGTAAGTGCAGCTTGCTCCAAGTGGTTGAGTAGAATGCTCTGCGACAAGAAGACGACTGAGCGCTTAAAGTCAAAAATATATAGAACCGCCGCCCTGCGTTGGACGGCAGTCCTTATTCGAATTTATTCGGCAGAAGTTCGGTGTCGCGCCGATAGCTGACAGGATGCACGAAGCTCGCTTGCGATGGTACGGGCACGCCGTACGATTGAAAGAAGACAGCGTCAGCAAGATAGGCCTCAACTTCGAAGCAATTGGAAAGCGGCTTAGAGGCCGCCCGAGCAGCGGTAGGTTGATTCGTTGCACAAGGACTTTAAAGTAGCTGGAGTCCATACTGATCTAGCATAGGATTAAGAAAGATGACAACATAAAAGCGGACCCCGTGATGAAGCGGAGCAAACGCTGAAGAGGAAGAAGAGGTGAAAGTAAATACATTATATTGAAAACTATAAAGTAGAATTCGAAATAGCTATTAGTTCGCCCTCCTACACTGAACAGCCATAATTTTTATGTCGAAAGTGACAGTTCTGTCCCCTCCAAGTTAAGCAAAGGGTTGTTCCTCTTGTGACCGCCGCTTTCATTTGGATTGATGTTTACTTACAGCCGAAAATTGAACAACTGGAAATTTCCTCCTCGCTGTAGTCCCTTCTTCAGTCGTGGCCTTTTCTAAAGGCAACGTCCCGATCAATGAAACGCGGAGAAGAAAAAAGGCTCGTCACTGTTATTGTGTTCTATGTGCCCTCTTTGCAGGCAAGTTCTGCTCCTTTCTTCATACAGCTGGCTCATTTAACCCGCAGAACGACAATCCCATTGGTGGAGCTACAGACAGCAGCGAATCAGCCTCAATGCATAAGTGAGTCTGTAACTAGAGCAGATGAGCTCTCGCAGGATAGCGGATGCCGAAGAAGGTCATTGCTAGTCAACCGGAAGGTTTGTCGACGTTTCTTGTTGTTGTCTTTTTGCAGTCTCCTTGAAAAGTAGGGTTGAACGGTACACGAAATTGCCAAAAATCGAACTAGGTTATTATTACACATGTGCTCCGTCACACCTATCGGCGTGGTCGCGCTTGCGCGCTTCGCGCGATGTTGCAGTACCACTAGGGGTCGCTAAGGACAATCTCTGCCCTACTTCTACAGCTTTTTTCCTTACCTAGGAGTACAAAAGGCCCACAGTACGTACAGTGCATTTTATGATAGGGCGATCTAACGGTTCCTCACTACTGGTCCTCCCTTAGTGAAACGGTCCCCCATTACTGGTAATGGTCACCCTCAATGATCCGCCCTTAACGGACAACGACTTCGGCACAATTTCTGAATCTCCAGGCACATTGGACGACGTCTTCGGCACGTCTACCTCATCGCCAAACACGTTGAGTGACGTCTTTGGCACGTCTTCTGAGTCCCAGTGGAGTGGCACGTAGAAGACGTTTGGGTATTTTCCGCCATTCTCGCGCCATGTAATTTGATAAGCATCGATTGACGGTGATCGATATTGTAAAAACGAACTTCAGATTCGTGATCAGCAATCACGATTACCCCAGGGTTGAAGTTTCCAGGCCGTTAGAAGACGTCTGGGTTTTTTCCGCTTTTTCCGCAACCGTGATTTGATCAATGTCGATTGATGACGATCGATACTTCAAAAAAAAACTTTTTATTCGTGCTCAGCGACCTCATTTGCCCAGGGCCGATATTACCAGGTAGGGAGAAGACGTCTGGGTATTCTTCGCTTTTTTCGCGTCGTAATTTTCCCCCATTCCCCTCCCCCATTTTCCCTCCTATTCCCCCCCCCGAATTTCCCCCCTATTTTATAATTTCTGCGGCGGCGCCGATCGATAGTATGACTCATCGCTTAGCGCGTTATTATAGAGTACAATATTATCATTTGGAAAGCTTTCAATGCACAGAAACGACATGCACGCGAGTAGAGAGTAAGCAAGTAAGCCTAATATTCATAAAACGGTATCCCGGCTCAGAAACTATCTTTTTGTTCAATGTGGAAAACCTAGAGGCATTACTTTCCTGCAACTAGAAGGAATGCTTAAACTCATGTATGTTCCTCCCGAGGTTAGATCACGGCAAGTGTTTCCCTTAAAGTGGTATCCCAATACTCGTAAAAATTACCGCGACGATAGCTAGATCAGGCAAGTATTGCCTTACAGAAACCTATCGCATAAAAATAAATAATATACATTCATAAAAATTGGACGCTACAGGTCGTAGGAAAATTAATTATTTATCTACTCATTTAGTGATTGCATTGCATTAAACGCACCATGGCCAGGACCGTTAAAGTTAAAACAGAATCATGTAATGGCAGCTAACTAATTGCAGGCGCCAAATCAACCACGATTGAGAAAAGACGCAAAATTTAAAAAAATGAGGACAACGATTCAAAAAATTAAAAAAGGAGGTAGGAAAGAACGTTACGACATCACAGCGCTTTATACTTTTCCACAGTTTTAAAACACAGAAACGGGTGCCAGTGCCAGACATGGCACCGGGAGAGAGGCCGCCAAACGTCAGTAACAGGCAATACAAATTATAATATTTCCAAAAATACCTCGATTTTTTAAAATTAGCTAACTTAAAAAATCCACACCCTCCTTTGTCCCGTCCTATTTTGCTACACTGTAGAGTTCAACACAAAATGAAAAAATGGTAAGTTAATAAAGTGAATATGTGAATATCCAGAAAGTAAAAATAACCAAAATAATGTAGGAAATCTTTGGGTAGGAAAATTCTCAGCACAATGTCGCCCCTTAAACGTTCAAAATGCTGCAATTCAAAGAACGACGCCACACCTTTCACTATGAAGACCGAACTCTTGCCTTCCTACTCAACAAGTTTTGATTCTTGGTGAGACGTGAGACCTAACCATAAACTGTTCCGAAGTGGATACGCAGTCTGGCGAAGAGCTGTTACTGCGGATCGTCTTATTTAGTTTCCTTAACACTGCCTGTTTTGTATGACTTCCTTCATCCTTTTGTGCAAATCCCGCCAGTCTGGCAGGTTATTTTTTGCGCTTCAGTTTTTCTTCCACGTGGAAGAACCTGAACCTGTGGAGAACAAACAATCCGACCGACGCTTGCACTCATTTCTGCGCTTTTTGCATCTGTGGCTACCAACGTACGTTGCTTTAGTTTAATTTATAATAGGTAGACTGATTCATGCTAGAAAAACTACTATTCATGTTTTATTTATTTATTCCGACATGTGATGCAACAAATGTAGAGCGATCCACGTGAGCGAGCTCACCATCGCAACCAATGAACACAGTAACGTAACGTCAAAATAGTGGAGCAAAAAAAATCAGTTATTTTCAAAAACATCTTAACAACGGTTGGCCGATCGGCGACTCCGCCCGACAGGTAATCACAAAAAAGAGAGAAAGAAGCAAAACCGTCAGCTACGGCTAAGCGTGGTTCTTCAATACCCTTTGGAGGCCGCGATTCTTGGAGGAATCTGGATGCGGTTACTCAACTTGACATACTCAGCGCCCGTTCGGCATACAAAGAAATTGGAGCGGACCGAGCTCCTGGCTCGAGGGAACCGAAGCTTGACTGTAGTACCCCTAGTAAAGGAATTACTGGATGTGAAAAAAGTGCGACCGCCCAGAGTGACAAGACCATGTATTATTTTGTATAGCATAAGAAAATCAAATTTCCTCCTACGCGAGTTTAGAGATTCCAGACCCAGTTGTGCATTCCGTTCAGTGCTTGATGGGACTGTACGAAACCCAGATCTTCTCGATCTAAGGAAAAGTTTCCTCGTGAAGCTGTTTTGGACCTTTTCGAGGACATCGATATTTTTCACTCTTGTGGACCAAAAACAGGAGTGCCATATTCAAGAAGCGGACGAACGTACATTTTGTATGCTTGGAGAAATGTTTGCTCTTCATGCGTGCTCAAGCTTCTGAAGAGATTACACACTCTACGTGAAAAAATTTTGGAGAAGAACGGACTGATCAGATACGTTGAGAATTCTTATATATAATTATTTATTTATTTATTTATTTATCCAAAACAATAACATATTATTCAAAACTTACGAAAAAGTTTTTTGAAAAGAGGGTAGCTCATTGCTATCATATGTTAAATAGGTCAACACGTGTTAAACATTCACCAAGCAACATAAGTGCATTGTGTTATAATTTTACAAAGTGGAAACAGGCAATCCAAGTTTCCTTGCGAACTAATACATTGAATAGAAGAAGCAAATTTTCCACAGAGGAGTAATTTTGCTTTGCAATTCCACTCTACTTTAAGTGATTGATTCGGGGCTTCTTTGTATTTCGTAGATGCTTCGATTGAATACACACTATCATCAAAAACAGCTTCACAATTTAAAGCCACGCCTGTCCCTGATAGCAATGCTGTTGTAAAGCTTTAGGGCGAAATCAACAACAAGAGAATTAGTGTTCTCACAAAACCTAGAGTGGTTAGATCTTTAGTCATTCCCTACCGTTAAAGAGAGAATTCTGAACATTATATTTTCCCTTGACGACAACCTTCACTGCTCGCTCTTTCTAAGGACATTTATCGTTAAAGAAAAATAACGCAAAACAGTAAGCAATACCCGTTGTAAACAGGAGCAAAATAGCATGAACTACTGTCAAAGTAGCAAGGAGTGATAAAAGCATTGGTGCAGTATGGCGAAGGTCACTTATAAGAGCAAGAGAGGCAACAGAAGGTCCCTCACCAACGGGTTTTCAAGGCCAGTAAGCTCGCTTTAGTGAACACAGTGAAATACGAAGAAAAATAATCGGAATGAATATTGACAGTATGGAAGTACTATGAGTAAGAGGCAATACGCTCTTGAATGACAAATAAACTGTGCCAGCCCAGTTCACTGGAGGCGCAGGATCTCAGTAGAAGGTTCGGCTTCACGTTCATAACTGGTCACTCTAAACCGGATACGGTAGTCGTGAAACTGTGTTTGTGCGCGAGCTGCAGCAAGTGGATCAAGTGCCAGCCGAGGCGTGTTCAAATAGTCGCGTCGGACTTGTTCGGCACCATGTTAGCGGATCAGAAAAACAGTGAAAACGGCTGCGCGTTAGGTGACCACAATTCGACGGCGATTCCATGGCGTTTCAAACGACGATGCGCTATTGAAGACGAATCTTCATGTCGCTCGGTCTTATTGCGTGAGAAACGGCGGTGCATCATGTTGACGGGAGAGCCTCCATAAAATGAAGGAACGGCGGTTCCGCGAAGGTCACCCCACAGGGTGCTACGCGGTCACTCGTTTGAAGTTGGATTTAAGGCGATGTCAATGGCTTTCACATACGTTCAATAAAAACTGCTTGCATACAGGTGAATTTTCCTTAAGAAAAAGTGCAAGTATTCATGTCACCACGATGTTAAATCTGCAAATCATGGAGAATATGTGAGAAAAGTAAAAAGTGCCACTGCCGTCACACGCTTCTTGCCTTTCAAAATGTAGAGGGTGTCTCATAATTACAAGAACTTGGTTTCATAAAGGCTGTTGAAAGGATAAAGCACGGCGTCAGTCAATCCCTTCTGGTATGCGCTACGCATTCTACTTCTACAGGATATCGCGCAAAGGCGATTTGAACGCGCATTTGGCCATGCAATGAGTTGCGGTGACCAGCCGCTGAGTAAGTCATCGCTTTATCCTTTCCAGAGAAGTCTAATACCAAGCCACTGACCCGGAAGGGATTGAAGGCTTGGTTGGCCTGGACGCGAAATCCGAACCACGAGCGTGGTATCTGATGCACGCGACAGTCGGCACCTCCTCCGACTGTGCCACATGCTCCTATAAACGCTGTTGGAATAACAAAACCGACGCAACTTAAACAGCACTAACAAAAGAAACTTTGAAAGAGTAGAATTGTACGAAACGATCTCCTTTTCACTTATGACTGCCTTGAAACCGTGACTCTCTGCACCACGCGTCGGATGTGTCGAGGGTCTGGGTACCGCCTATTGGCTTAAAATTTCTCACAGCTGAGCAATTCCACAGAGGCTACCACAGCAGACTACCTCATGGTTAGCTTGTCGGTGGGAGAAGGGCATCGGATTCTGCTGTATCATAGTCAAACCAGGCCTGCCCCACCTTTTTACTAGATATTTTAGAAAATGAAAGAAAATCAGTACGAACAATTAAATAACTGTCGGTAGACATAACAAAATGCCCTTATTGTCTCCAATCCCACTACCGCAATGAAAATGGAAAGGCTATTCCAGCGGAATGACGCTCTCGACTACATGCGAAGAGCGTGGATGTGTAATCCCACCATCTGTCTAATTTCCTTTCTCCAGGGAAATGCCAAGCTAATTCGTCATCAAAAATTCATTTTCTTTGAGGGTTTCACAACAGAACAACATACTACACGGTGAAGTGTGTACTACAGGAAGGCTGAAGCTGCTGCCTAAAACTGCTTAGAGGAAGATTACATTTGATGCGAAGCCGCACATTCTGCATGACCTGAAGATGCTGTCCATAAGATTGAAGACGGCTACTTCTAACGTTTTATTCGTACTATCTCGTGTTCCTATATGCGCTCGCAGAATGTTTTTCAAGTTCGATAAATTTTCCCGCGTTTTAACCGCTTATTATTCAGCTAGTTCAGCAAGGTTCTTGTAACAATAGCTATGAACGATGAAAATAAAAATAATTGTAGCAAAAGTTCCTACCATGGCTTCAACACAGAGCCATCGATTTGAAAGTTCCAAGGGTTAGAGATAGACGTGAATTTTGCTGGCTAAGATATTGCGATCCACTGACCATTAACTGAGCGAATGCAAGAAGCGTATGGATCAGGCAGGCCAACATGGAAGAGCATTAACGATGTTTCAGAAACAATATCTTTATACTCCCTGTTTTACATTCATACGTCTACCGGTAATATGAAATGGTGGAAAAGCGGTATTTGCAAGTATAATATGTGCGTAAAAATCTGCAAAACATTGGGCAACGCGGAACCGAAAAAATCGTTTCGATACATGTCGCGAAGACGGGCAGCATTGGGAGATGGGAACGTCCATCCAATCAGACCGCATTGAATGGATATGCATTCAAAGAGGGCGTGTACAGTCGGTACCTGATCTGATGGTATGTGTCCGGTGTGTGCTCTGTTTGATTGTTATTGGCTCCACCTCCCACCTATCAATGCTGCTCACCTTTGCGACATGTATCATCATTTACCTGCTTCGAAAGTTATGCTTAAGGTCTTGACAATCGTTTAGTAGACAAACAAAGAGGAGTCACGGTCTTGCAATAGCACATGAACACTACTATTTCGTTATGCCCCGTTTGTCCCACTCTCTTCTTTGCACATGCTCACTCATGGATTAGACAAACGCTAGTGCTTTGTTAGGTTTCGTTTTTATTTATCTACTGATTTATTCAAGTCATAGACAGAAACAGACAACTGTCTAACATGAAAGTGCAAAAACTATGAAAAAAGAACACTCATTGAAGGCCACTCGAACACCAGCCAATTTAGTAACAAATCAGAGGGAACATTTTTTCACTCTTTGATATTTAACGTTCCACAAACTTTCTGCGGGCTTGAACAGTAGCAGGATGAATTCCTTAAGAACAGGATAGGATAAGAAATCTGATCTGATTTGCGAATTAAAGGATGGACATGAAGGTCGGTTACGGTTCTGTGCGGTAGAGCCGAAAGTTTCTGCCGCTTCAGTGTTCACGTCACACTTCAAGTTTTTGACTTCACGAAATTCGATTTAGGTCCACTATGTTGGGAAAAATGACGTTGCTACGGGTGGGGTGCAATCCCAATGCGGGGATTCACCTTATAACGGGACGTGCGTTCCTTCCTTCCTCTTGGCGTGTCGATTCCCCAATCTCCTTGGCTTCCTCGAAAGTCTAATAGCTGTCTTTCGCTGAATACTGCTGCATGTCAAGTACAGTACCGGACATGCCGCTGCGTCCAACAAGCATAAACGACGCAAAAGGGCGCCGGAGAGCGCCGTTTTCCGCTCGCCACACGTCGCGCCGGATGCAAGCCGTTTAGGGCGCGGCGTCCTCAACTTCTGGGCGTTAGGCTGATGGAAGGAGCCTGTCCATGCGCTTGGACGAGCATGGCCTACTGTTTTGAGCTAACTGCCGGCATGGCGTGCTGTAAACAATGCATATAGGCCCGACAGAATCAATCGAGTGGGCGCGACAACCTAGAGAGCGAGCGACAGATTGTAGAGTGAGAGTAAGGGCAGTTTAAAAGAAATCCCTAGCCTTCCTACACAGGAACCGCTCTAAGACAGTCCAGCTTGCATCTGGAGTGCGCCGTAAGCAATGCATATAGAATCGAACCTATCAATCGAGTGGGCGCGACAGCTTGTAGAGTGAGCGTTTTTCGTTTTTTGAGCGCAAATTACACGGCGGGTTTGGGGCGCGATACCTCTGTCAAGTGTGAACCCTTCCGCCTGCCGATTGTGGATTTTGTAGTCAGTAAGGAGCTCTAACAGTTTGCCAAAGCACAGCGATATAGCCCAAGAACGGACAAGGTTAAGGTGGTGCTAAAATGCAGGTCAGGCTTGCACAACCTTTTTTTTTCGATTTCAGTCGATCACGCGCGGAGAGGCGATGAGCTGACGGTTTACAAATGCATAGGCTAACAGATCACTTAAGGTGCTTTACGAAGAAGTGCTCACAGCTCTTTAGATGCCTAGAGTGCCTTAGTTACAGCTGCCGTTCTAAAGCGGCGGACGGCAATAGTGAAGCTTCTTCTGCCTTTACTCCTTCCGCCCTTGAGTTTTCGGCACTCGGAATGACATCGTTCTGTTCGCCTCGACCAGCTCTATCGAACCGTGTCAATCTCGACCAATGTTGAAGATATCGATTTTTTGACCATTTCGAATCGGGACATTCTGGCCTCAGCGGAGGGCCGATGACGTCATCGAAAATCAATATTTTCGAATCTGGCCAAGTTGGGCACCATTTGATAGCACTTTTGATGGTGAATGGAACGTTGTTACTTAGAGTGGCGAGAACTGGGATGTGAGCGAGTAAGAACGAGGAGAACATTGACCATTGTTGTGTTAAATTGCGTGCCCGGCGTGTTCTGAGCGCGATAGCTCTGTAAAGTGTGAACCTTTCCGGTTGCAGCTTGTCGGTTTCGTAGGCAGCACAATGTTCTAGTAATATGCTAAAACACAGTAATGTAGCTTATGATTGCACAAAGTTACAGCACTGCGAAAATGCAGGTCAGCCTTGTGTGACACGATTTTTTCCAATTTCAATCGACCCCTGCGGGAAGACGCGGAGAGCACTGAAAGCACTTTGCACTGAAGTGCTCGCATCCCCCTAGCTTATTAATTTGCCTTAGTACCAGCTGCCATTTAGAGCGGTGGACGGCAGCGGTGAGTTTCTTGCGCTTTTACTCGCCAAGATTTGTGTTTTCGACACTCGCAATGGTACTTTTCTGTTCAGCATAAAAAGCGCTATCGAATGGTATCAATCGCGACCAGTTTTGCAAACATCGATTTTTTGACAGTTTCGCATCGCGAAGACGAGGCTGATCGATGCCGCGGTAGACGGACGATGATGTCGTCGAAAAATCGATATCTTCAAATTGGGCCAAGCTTAATGCCATTCGACAGAGTTTTCCATGCTGAATTTAATAGTATTATTGTGTTTAGAAAAAACCGTAATCTGGGCGAGTAAGAGCAGGGAGAACATCGACCGTTATTGTATTAAATTGCACGCGCGCGCAGGCGTGTTCAGAGCGTAATCACGCTGTCAAGATCGAGTCGTTTCGGCAGTAACTCGTGGGTCTTGTAGTCTGTAAAACGTTGAAGTGGCACACTAAAGTAGAATGATGTAGCTTAGGAAGAGGCAATGTTACAGAGATGCGAAGATGCAGATGAGGCTTTTGTGTGACGCATTTTTTTCCGATTTCGGTAGACCACTGCGGGAAGACGCAGCTAGCTATGTAACGCGCTTGAAATTCGTGGGCTAACAGGACCCCTAAGGTACTTTACGAGAGCGTGCTCAGAACGCCTCAGTTGCCTGAGCTGCCTTAGCCACAGTTGCCAGTTTAAAGCATCGGAAGATAGCGGTTAGAGTTTCTTGCGGTCTAACTCGCCAAGATTTGAGTTTTCGACACTCGCATTGTTTAAATCTGTGTGTACGTTCTGGACCCTGGAGTTGTAAAGCACGTAAGATGATACCCTAAATTTGCATATTGGCATGAAATTTCTGTGAGAGTAGATAAACCCGACTCCCACATTGTCACGCCTTGAATGTAAAGAGAATATGTCGGGGTTAGAGTAGAATTTGGCACCTGCATTTAACGTAATACTTCAAAAGAAGATACCGAACTTGGCTCTTGGAGAACGATTTCACAAATAGACAGTGACAGCCAACAAAAGATATGCTAAACCGAGTTATTCGTGAACCTGAGAGGCCTTTGTCTGTTATTGAGGTGGAGTACCGCAGCCTGTGTTGCACTACCATATCTGCCGAATTCTACAACAAGGCAATCTTCGCACTTGCAGGGAACCCTCACGAGGCCAACTACTCTCCGCATATTACTCGGTCTTACCAAGTTGAGGCTAATTTAATACCGAGCCAAACCTCTATATCCGTAACCTACCGTTACAGTGCACTTTTCCAACATCCGAAAAAAGAAATTTCCTTAACACGAAGATGGTACAAAAAAATGGTCGAACAAAAAGCAGCGAGAACATAGGTGACACAGAACATAGGTCACTCAGGATAGGCTTGAGGAGGCTGTAGCCCTTCCGCAAACCGGTCCTCAATTCAGACCTACCCTGTATAGGTTTGTGTTTCATCTTTCTGTCGCAAAAGGGCGAAAGTCGTTGCTCGTCTAAAAAACAATAAGGGTAGGAATATTGAAACCTCACAAAGGCAGCAATCTACCGCTTTTACGGGAAGCACCTAACTTCGAAAGCCGCGTAGCACTATAGACCCTAGAGCTCCTTTTTCAAGGCGAACGAAATATGAATTTCCCATGACAGCCTGACTTGGTAATGGAGCTGCTCTCAAACAAACATTTTGGCCATTTGCAAGGGGAGAGTGCTAAACTGAAAAATGCTTATAGGGGAATCACCCAATTCTGCGTTTATAGAGGGATGTTCTGGCCGAAATGCTTCATAGACACGAGAAGTTGCAGATTTATGCACAGCAGAATCGTTCGCTATAGGAGACTTCCAAATGGGCGAGAGGCGGTTGCGGGATGACGTGAGCATCCCCATTCCCGCCTGTGGTAGGGTTCGAGAAAGCGAAGAACTCGTCTCTGCATTGTTCTTCAAGCCTCCATAAGAAGGGCGGAGGACGCACACATAAGTAAAACCATTTACAGTCAGAGCAAATGCCGAAACTTCTATACAAATGTACAACGCATGGCACAAAATACATACACAGTTACAGTTAAAGGCCTCACATAGAACATTCTGATATCACAAATTGGTAGGCGAGTGAGGGAATCACCGTCAGGTCGTAGGCAGACGAACGGTCAGCGCTCATCGCCACGGCGGGCGTGTCTTCCTGAGGAGCTTGTGGCAGACCTGGAACAATAGCCAACACGTAGCTTCCAGGCACGATGCCCATACGCGGAACGACGATGAGAAACGACCTTCACAGACCGGATGAACAAGATCTGAGGTGGAAACGAATAATTGATGCCCACTGTAGGCCCTGGTCAGACCACTCGTGAGGTTCTTTTTCTTTCTGAAGAGTCCTCGAAAGGGTACGTAACATTCTAAAGGGAACGACTTCACCTCGGGAACAATGTGATAACGAAGGTATTCGTAAAAGTCTTATATAGCTCCTGTAGTTTTCTTTTCGGCCTTCTTTGAAAGAACTCTCAAACCGAGAGAAGATTCGGTCTCTCTAGATCTAGATACTTTCTCTAGGGTAAATTCAATCATATGCTGTATTCTCTCAATTCTGAGAAGCTACAGTGTCTTTGGAAGAGAGTTTGAGAGATTCACCATAAGAATTTAGTATTCCTATATTCGGTGTTTGTGTTAGTATTCCTTGATCCTAACACAAGGAAGAGCAAAAAGCTAGAAGAAGCATTACTGGTACCGCTTGAATGGTGATCGCCTAGAACAAAGAATCGATTCCCTCACACCAAGGATCGCATATGTTTACACGAGCCGTAATCTCCAGAGTGAGTCTGTATGCTCGAGCCCCCGAAATAACCGATAATGTGGCCAACGTAGGAGACCAATCCAATCATGGACCTCTTACATCTGACAACCGTGAGAAGCGCGAAAAACAAATAATGGGAAAACAGGACGAGAAGCTGAAATGATAATTAAACGCGCGATTTATTCACCATCTGAACCCCACGCACTCTACTTTTAGGGGAATTCGTGGAAACAATTCGAATGAGTGTTTAATCCATGCCAAGACCAATTTTCCGAAAGATGACGCCATTCGGAATATTAGCCTTGACATGGATGTGCTTGGAAAATAATCCAAAGGACGGCCGCAGCAGCCATAGGTTGATACGTTGTATGACGACTTGAGGAAGGATGGTACCCAGACCGATCAAGCAACGGAATGCAGTAGTGGCATTATCACATCAGAAGAGCGAAGAAGAAGGAGCGTTTAAAAGGGCATCGGCTTGTACAACAATATGCGGTGCCCAGTCGATGAATAAGCCATACCTTTTTCTATCCCTTACGGAGAAATTGAGAACCAACCAATCGACCTAGCATAGATGATAAGCGGTGCAATCTTAATTGGAGGACGGAAGGCATCTAAACGATGTCGCAACGAATAGAAATACAATGGCCAAACAATGACACATCGAAACACTCAAACTAGTTCAGTACTTCTTACAGCACTCCTTAACTTCGGTCCCCCTCTTCAGGTTGTTTGTTAGCTGCTATTGATTACCATCCATTCAACTTACTTCACGTTTTTTTTCAGGCATAAATGTCTGAGTTTAACCAGTTTCACGTTCATTCAGTCTGCTTGTCGGCTCCACGTTGGTTGTTGGCATCTGGGGTGCACATTTAATGGTTAACGATTTAACGAAAACGAATTAACGGCATTTATCGATAAAATCTGGCTTAACGACTTAACGGAAATTTTTAGGAATTTAACGAAATTTTTAACGGACTTTTTTTTCTCATTGAGTTCATCACGTTTGCCCTTAGCCTTTACTAATGTTTGCATTTCTCATCCTCCCTATTAGGATTGTTCTTTAAAAAATGTATGAAACAAATAAATAAATAAAAACCAGGCCAATTTGGCTGGTCATATGCTGCAAGCAGCTTTCGTATTGCTGGTTGAGAGAGGAGTCATCAAAGTTGTCATTAATCTAAGCAAAGCAAAATGGATAAGTAGCAACAATGTGTACTAAGTAATACGAGGGCAGGACAAGTTTACGACAGCATATTCACAGTCTTAATCATCTGTAGAGGACTGAGACAGGCTCCTATATCTAATCCTCAGTCATTTCCCCATAACTTATTTGGATTTTGTTAGTTCAGTTGTTTTGCATGAGATGAGTGTGTTCGATATTTTTTTATTTGAATGCAAATGTACGCGCAATTCAAAATTAAAGAGAATTCGTGGACGCAGTAGAGTGCCCCAAAATTACGTTGTCAATATTCTTCGTTATAAAAACAGACCAAAAAGAGAATAGATGATGAAATTTTAGCATATCTTAGCCAACATATTTTCAAACACAACTGCATGATCAGATCCAAAAACAACTTCCTCTGGCACGAACACAGGCCTTCAGACGTTGTGGAAGGCATCCAGCGTGGCACGCACGTATTTCACTGACATTTCTTCGCTCACCTTCAGTTTGCTTTCTTTCAGTGAGTCGACTGAGTGAAGTTTTTAGAGTAGGCCTCGGTCTCCAAGTGGGACCAAATAAAGAAGTTCACAGAGTTGAGGCCGGTCCACACGGAAGCCATTCTTCTGGGCCCTACACGATCTTCCATTTTTGAGCAGGTGCCGAATCCTGCTGTAAGAGTCAGAGAGTGAAGATCGTGCTACTCCAGGGATCAAAGTCTTTTCCAGAACATCTTCCAAGTAGACTTTGGAGTCCATTTTCTCTCCATGTTTGACGAAGAAACACGGTGACTTTCCAGCACAGGTGTGTTAGCGGCCCAAACCAGGACTGATTTCGGATGTCCGCAGCGTTCATGGATCCTTCCTGCTCCTATGGCTTCTGCTACTGATTTGACAAGCACACGGTGGTTCAGCGTTGCATCGACGGTAAACATTTTGGAGATGTTGTTCACCGATGCTCCGTTGATGTGCACTTGATGATAGGAACCCTACACATATGAACTTCCAGACTGTCTTACTAATTTAGAGGTAACATGTAGAATGTATGCAGATGATGTTAAGATCTACAAAAGGATTGACAATGATGCGGATTCAATGTCTCTCCAAGTAGCGATCGACGTCATTAGTCGCTGGGCAGACATATGGGAATTGCCTTTCGCAATTAAGAAAACACATCTTCTGATGATCGGTCCTAAAAACCGTGCCCAAACTCCGCAATATCGAATTAACGGTCAGGTTTTGGTCAGGTTTTAACTAAGACTGATGAAGTTAGAAATCTCGGCTATATAATAAGAAACGACCTGTGTTTTCCAAGCATTACAGTCCTTCAGTAAGAAAAGCATCTATAACCTCTTTAGGGCTTTGAGATCCAAGCTTCCTGAAGTTTACATACCTACGTGAGAAGTATAGTGGGAAGTGGGACATCAGTCTTCAATCCTACGAAAAAGAAAGATATAGACCTTCTATTAGGGGGGGGGGGGGGCAAAAGTAATAAGACTCTCCATGCCGTGTCCATACATCTCATGACTGTAGTCTGGTTTCATGCTTATCGTATTTGTATGTTTGTATGCTACCTATGAATTCCACCTGAGAAGTTACCACTTCCGCCCTTTCCAGAAGCATGCCAAAATCGCAGTCTGTCTCATGCCGAAACCCCAGCCTGATGAGTCGACCTGTGTCGCGCAAATCACTCCCGATATCCAACCCCGAGCAGCCTGGACTCAATCTTAACGTAGGATGAGAAGTACGTCTTCTATCTTAACCCTGTCATGCAGCGAGTCTGGGTAAGGCCTGGTGACCCGTTACCGACCTTCGTTCGGCGAGATGTTCACGGCGAGAAGCACCTTTGGAGCTTTTGGGTCTGCGCCCATGGATCGCTTTACTGGAAGCTGTTTTCCAAGAGCACTACGATGAACTCCAAGGCCATGGTGAACGAAATAGAAGAGATGGGTCGGCGACTCGCTCTTACTCATTCGCAGCGCTTTAAGAAGGTCCTCCTCTTCGACAACACCGCACCCCATCGGAAACAACTAAACACGGATAAGCTTCCCCAGCTGGACTACGTTCACATGCTTCACCCACCGTATTCGCCAGACATCTGTCCATGCGACTACCACCACTTCTTTGGCCTACGGGACTTCCTGGTCGGAAGATACACAAGAAACCAAGCAGTCCTTGACAACCATATCGAGCAGTTGATCAACGCCAGGCCCAAGCAGCTCTGGAAGGATGGGATCAGGAAGAAGGCTGAGCGATGGCAGCAACTCATTGACTTTAATGTCATACACATTGCTCAGCACCTTTGTAATTGAGTTATAAGGAGATAAAGAATTTTTTCAATCTGTCCCATTACTTTTGACTCCCCCTAATAGAAAGCATTCAAAATAGTTTAGGAAGCTTATGATGAGGTAATTCTCAGTAGATTATAGATCTATTCTAAACAATACTCAACGGGCTTCGCTATTTGGTCTTTCTTCGCTGAAGAGCAAAAGAAAAATCGCTGATTTCGTCATGTTATACGAAATTGTTGCAAATAAGGTTTCCATTGACTCAAATAAAATCCTTGACGGGATGTTGACGAGTTCCTTGAGAGGGAAGTTGAAACTTCGAGTCTCAGTTGCTAAATCGCGAATCAGATAAGATTTCTTGACCTATCGCATTCTCAAGAATTCAACCTGCTACTGGGCAAGTATGAGGATTTAGAGAGGCTCTCTGCTCAAGCCTGTAGAATGTTTGTCAAAGATTGAATGCCAAACAGTCAAGAAATGATCCCAGTGGTTTGTTATTTACTTGACTTGTGTCCGAGTGGTCAATCTGCGATGTTTTGTTCGACGTTTTTTTACTCTTTACATGCTAGACAGTTGTTTGTGTCTGTCTATGCCTTGAATAAATAAATAAATAAATAAATAAATAAACTTGTAGAGCTATGTAGGCATTGATGGAGAAAAGCAGTGGCCCGCCAAATACTGCAAGTCGCAATCGAAAACGGCTCCTGAATACCAGCTTAGCAGTTCTGTCAACTCCACCACTTCATCCAGACCCACGTAACATTTACTGTAGGAAGAGAAGTGGAAGGGTTGGATTTTTACCGCTCTAGACAGAAGACTAAACATAACTGCCATGGAAACAAAGGGACGTAGCAACAATGGTGTAAGCAACAATGGATATACAGCTATAGTGAACACGTTTACCTTCCGGCGACATCGCTAAGATGCGATCCCCTCCAATTAGGATTGAATAGCTTTTTTGTCGGGGTGAGACTCGAACCAATAAAGTTGGTCGAGGATGCACGCGACAGTAAACGCCTTCTCTAACTGCGCTATCACGCACTAGTTGGCGGGAGTGCACAGATCCCTCATCTAAATAACAAATCCAGAAAACTCTTCATCACCACACCACTCATCGAGAGCAACAGTCCGCTTGCGATTTGGTGGTGTAGGTGTTCCCTTTAGGTGTTCTGTTATAACTTTTAGGGGAATGTGTGTCCTCATAACCTCAGTCGCCACCCAGTTTTCCACAAAAACCAGTGACTATAACTTGAAAAGGATCTAAACGCAAGTGGAAACTACACCGACCTAATTGACATCAAAAGTTACTCTGTTAAGGCCGCATGCAGTCGTTCTCTCAGAACACTGAAGCTAATGGATACCATCCAACAAAGATGCTTCATCCACTTGCTATAGATGATAGAATTGATGTTCTACAGGTTTGACCACGCCAATCGAAAGATTAGGCCATAAACTTGGCTTCGTGTCGAAATTGCTCTGAAGTTGGTTATGGGCTGTCGGCAGACCGGTCTCTTTAAGCACAGTGGACGCTAGACGTGAAGGAAACTGACCACTTATAGCCTGCGCGGATTAAGTTCTGGAAAAACAAAGGTTTATGCCTCTCCATTCGAAAAGAAGCAGGTGAGGATGAAAAACAAGCGGGACTGCTACAGAAGCCCTTTCTCAACCTCGTTGAAAGGAGAGAAAAGTCTCATGACAGTGTTAGGCTCAAAAGTGTAGAATGGGTCGGCAAGGAAGTAATGACGGGCAATAAATAAACGCACATGTTCTACGAGTATTACCTCCCTCAGCCTTTCACGGAGTGCATTGCTGAATTGTCTTCATGTTAATGGTCGGGTGATACTGTATACACCCTGAGGACGCATGAATCGAGATTATTGGATAGTGTCCCGCTCAGACCAACCAAACATTTACTGGTGGACAAACAGGCATCAGATTTGCCTGTGATGGAAACGCATTAACAGTTCTATCGACAGCCCACCACTGAGCCATTCTATAGGCCAAACCAACCATTTCGACAACAGTAGAGGTAATGTTGCAACCCACAAAATGTTTGATCAATCCCAACCTTTTCCTTGTTTTAAAGGAGGACCGATCGCCTCGAGCTACCAGGTTTTTCGAAAACGGACTCTGTTGGAAAACGATAGGCAGCTGACAGCCTCAACGCTGTGATGGACTAGAATACCGTAGCAAAATGGAGCTTAACTCGGCGGCTCAATCGGTTCCGTGGTGAGACAGCTTTCCGCATAGAAGAATTTAAAAAGAAGGCCGTTGAAACCATAATCAGCGCTTATCTTCTTCAATGACTCGGAAAGAAGGTCGGGAGCTATTACGAGAACCAATGAAAAGGGCAAGCAAGGTCTTCACAAAAACATCGACATTGAAAACCCTTTGTCGTAGTTAAAAAAATAAATAAAATACTGGGTATTATGTAATGGGGACATACCTGGTTATAGAACTCTGTCCTTCCTTCCACTGTCTCGTGATTAATTTTACTAGCGGGGATCCACCGTATAGTAGGATTGATCGATAACCGGTTAGTTAGCCTAAAAAGGGTTGGGTTTAGGAAAAACGAGAAAAGAGTATCACGTTCGCATGAAGATCATGTCGAATTTTGCAAATTTGTGTTGAAATGACTACAGCATGAGAATTTCTAAACCTCCGGGTACCACTTGTACATTTTTCATAGCGCGGGCATGAATCTATTATTCTTAAATATCATCGAAAACATTCAAACGTCCGTTTATTTGCGTACTATGTACTCTGAAATAGAAAGTAAGGATTCACCACGTTTTCATCCTACGACAATTGAGATCATCAAACCACATTCAAAGATGGTAAAAAACGAAAGTATATAAAGCGATTGTTTATTTTTCTCATGACGAATTGAGATCATCAAACCACATTCAAAGATGGTAAAGAACGAAAGTATATAAAGCGATTGTTTATTTTTCTCATGACGTAGATAAAATCCAGTTGCTAAAAATGATGGCAACAAAATCCATTGCAGAAAATTTAAAACTAAAAAATATACTTATAACAAAAAAAGGCAACATTTACAAATGATTTAAATACAACGAAATATATGGGGACATAAACGTGACACTTCGGCATGCGTCAACTTCCTGCCTGAGCTTTAAAAGGATTGATGATGGCGGATGATGGTGAAGATATTTTAAGAAACCAAATTCGGTCTTGATGAGGGGACCTTAATTTTTAAATAGCTGCCCCTGTTTCTGCAAACATCTTCTTCTTCTTCTTCATGGTTGTTGGTTTCGTAGTGAAAGTGAATAGTCGCAGCAATTAAGAGTAGTCTTATCTGTTAAAATTTCAAATGCCTTAATGCCCTCCTTTATTATTTATTTATTTATTCTATACGTCAAGGAGACGTGCACTAAATTCAGGGAAAAAGAAGCAGAAACAACCATGTGCAGAAAAAGAGAATGAAGAAGAAAGCGTTAGTAAAAAAACGATAGTAAAAAAATGGCAGTGACGACTCTTCAGTAACCAAATAGAAAATATTTTACTCTAGAGACTCACCCACGTAGGTCCCTGATCGCATGTAATTTTAAGACGGGCGATGATAGTCAGGAAAATGGGCGGACATCACTGCGTGCCAACGAGTTTGTTTGTCCGCGTTAGCCAGCTATGACGCCCTTGTGGTAGTTGCCGGAACTTCGGCACATGGGTACCCCATGGGACCGACAACTAAGGCAAACCACCTGTGGCACGCGAAGCAAAAATTGTGAAGTAATTTTAGAAAAAGGAGGATGTATTACTAAAAGTGCAGTCTAGGATGAAACCTAGGGACCTATGAATGAGTGACAAAAAAAGGATATCAAGAAAAGAAAGGTGAAGAGAAGTCACCGCACGCACTACAGAAGAAAGGTTATACATAAAACTAATAATCTCGTCAGCAACGAAAAAGCCATCAGCACGTTCAAGATCACAGAGGAGCAGGAACCATATTGTGGCTAAGCGGTTCAAGGTCACGAGCAGCGAGAAAGCATCATCGAGAATCGGAAATCCCTAACACCTGCAAAACGTTGATTTTTTCCAAACGTTTCTTAAAAATACGGCTGTTTACAGAGCTCAGAACCTCAACCGGCAAACGTCTAAGCCATCTTGCCACCCGAATAAAAAGACAATTGAATAACTGCGTGTAATTCTTGTTTTGAATCGGGAGGTAGTGAAGGTCGAATGAACCAGCTCTTAAGCCACAAGGTCTAAAAATCCAGTACTTGCTGGCCCGAAGTTTCAACTCTCCACGAAGTAATTTAAAGCAAAAGGTCAAATCAAAAATAATCCTTCTGTTCAATAATGGTCTTAATCCTAGCAGTTTCAGACGTTCATCGTAACTGGATAGATCCCCCCAAGAAATTCCTTGATGCAGTCGAAAATAAACAAGTCTAGTAAAGGTTTTCTGGACCATTTCGAGTTTAGTTATGTGTTTTCTGGCCATGGGGCTCCATATCTGAGAGCAGTACTCTAAATGAGGAAGGACGTATGCTTTGTACAATTTAACAAGAATCTTGGGGTTGTTACTGCACACATTACGAAAAATGGAGTAGGGGGCAGCGTAGGCTTTCTGTGTAGCTTTTTCAATGTAGTGTGAAAAATCAAGCCTGGAGTCTACGATTACACCAAGGTCTTTCACTGTCTCACAGTTGCTTAACGGCACATCACCTATGGTGTAACGACCGGCTTGCCCTTCTCCTATGTGAAGCACGGAACACTTGCCCGGATTAATTGCCAAATTGAATTCCGACGCCCAGTGGCATATGTTCGTCAAAGCAATGTTCAAAGCTGAACATGTTTCACCACATCCTTCTCGACCGTAAATACCATATAACTTGATGTCATTAGCATAAGCTTGAACCTTGACATTAACAGACCTCGTTATGACTTCAAAAACATCGGCCGTGTACAAGAGGAAGAGAAGAGGTGACAATACTCCACCTTGAGGCACTCCACTAGTGCACATACTCGTATCAGAATACTCAACCCCTACTCGAACAGTCATAAGTCTGTTCTCCAAATAAGAAGCGAACCAGTTCAGAAGGTTTCCACTGACACCCAAGCAACGCAGTTTATCGAGCAATTTCGAATGAGAAACTTTATCGAAGGCTTTAGACAAGTCTATGTAAACAACATCTATCATTTTGCCTTGGTTTAGAGCTACCCTCCAATCAAAAAGCTGTCTGCAAGATTTGTAGCAGTTGAAAGTCCAGGAACAAAACCATGCTGCCCATGTGGAATAGCATGGACTCTTTCCAACCAAGTCAAAAATTTCTCTCTGATAACTTTTTCCATAACTTTAATTGGAGTAGGTGTTATGCTGATAGGACGAAACTGAGATACAGACTGAGGAGCTTCAACTTTTGGAATAGCTGTCACTATTGCGTGTTTCCATGCCCGCGGAACCTCTCCTAGCATCATGGAAATGTTGAAGATCATCGCGAGAGATTTAGATAACTCACGTGCGCATTTCCTGAAAATAATAGGAGGAATTCCATCAGACGGTTCAGTAGTAGAAGGTTTCAAATTCCTAAGAACTTTGTAAACGTCATCAGGATGAAAGAAAACGCTGGTAAAGGCGCGCACTGCTTCTGCACCATCTCTGCCACATATAAACTTCCAGGCGCTACAGAGGAACCGTCATTAGAGAAAACGCCAGCGAAAAAACTGCCTAAAGCGACTGCTTTCATCTTGTCGCAAGAGCACATTTTACTGTTGATGTCGGTAAAGGCTGGAAGAGCTCCGGTCGATTTGAGCTTGCTACGCACCAATCGATGAAGTTGATTCATCGATGCTTTCCTGGCTAGTTTATTTAGGCTCTTAATCTTAACAAACTCCTGTTTTGGATGCGCCACGTGCTTCTACGGGGAGGGAATTTGAGAATGGGTACTCGGCCTACGCTACATATGCATACAACGGTTTGCAGGGGTTATCCGAGTGACAATCTAGCGTTTTTCTTTCGTGCAAGTTTTGCACTGGTTCACCGACCGAAGGTGGATAGAAGGCTTGGATGGACAACGCGGGATCCAAACCAAGGGTGCACATTTAACGATTAACGATTTAAGGAATTTAAAGAATTAACGGTATTTTTCGTTAAAATCTGACTTAGTGACTTAACGAAATTTTTTAGAAAGTTAACGGAATTTTTAACGGACTTTTTTCTTAGCGTGCTTATCACATTTACCCCATTTAGTCTTCACTTAAGTTACAGGTCTCATCCCCCCAATTAAGGCTATTTCTGAAAATCTATTAAAATCAGGAAGAATATTCTAATGTTTTCATGAATTTGTTTTGAATTTTTAGAAATGATGCATTTTAGGAGCGCGAGTAGCCCGGCCGAGGAGGTGAGGAGGTGCCATTGGTACTTCTCTATAAAGGATAAAGTGCTGACTCCTTCATCGGCTGCCCACCGCAGTCATTGTATGGCCAAATACGCATCCAAATTGCCTCCACAATATTCCGTAGAAGTAGAATGCATGGCGCATCCCAAAAGGGATTGGGTAACGTCGTCCTTTATTCTTATCCTTTCATGCGTTTTGGAGCTAGAATTTTTTCAGCCGAGCCCCCAAGCACTTCAAGGAATCCACAAAGATAGTGGTCTAATCTCCTCGTAAGATATGCCTATCCTCACCTGGCCCTGCTTATCCCAGAATACTTTTGCTCGCCACCTGAAACAGTCGAGACGGAGAGAATGATTTCGGCCACTGGACGTATTTTAAACGATTTAAAAAATGCTAATAACAAAAATGAGGAAAGCTAATTTAGCTGAACGTCAACACGTTGACGACGTGTCAACCGCTTTTGGCTGTGTAGGACCGTGTGACACGATGTCGTGTTACAGTCCCGACGTTGCAAAAAATGGATTGGTCCCACGCACCAGACACTCAAAAATCGCACCTTCGTCAACGTGTTAGCATTGCCCTGATAGGCTTTTAATTGTATTTTTTTATTAAAACTTTTTTACTTAATGGGCTGGTGCCCACATCGAATTTGTATGTGCTCCTAGAACGGTCACACAAAAACAGTTTCGCAGAGAACTAGGAAAGGGGACCGGGTTCTGCCTGATGGTTCATTTTTAGAAGCCTCGTTGGTGATCATCCTGAATGATAATTCTATTCCTTTCCCTCTAGATAATTTGTTAGTGAAGGCCTGTTTATTTTTCCGTGTTTGTTGATGTTGAGTTGTCTATTTTATATTGCAGTGTTACACTCCATTCCTTGAACCTTAGCTGTTGACCTATTGAAGTTGAAACCTATAAGTTTTCCCTAATTTTTTTACTCGAAATAATGGTTTGCAGCTAATTGTATTTATAACGAAATTTAACGAAAATTTTCCGTTAAAAATTTTGTTTAAAAAATTTTATGCACAGAGTTTTGTGTGCACCCCTGATCCAAACCAAGAACATCGATTCGTAGTGCGCGTTACAGCAGAAGTCCCCTCCGATTGCGCTACACGCCGTGCTCGAATACCTTTAGCGAATGCGTAAGTAGTAGATTCGTAGTACAACCCTAGCATATGGCACTTCATAAGGAAAATCAAACTTTTCAGTTATGAATAACTCGTAGATGCACAGCAAAAAGAGACTATTTTCGTACGGATGAAATACAATGGATAAATGTTCGAGCTAGACAAGACGCAGAATGAATCTTCATTAAGTACCATTTTCTAGGAAACATTTTCTGACATACAAGCAATAGTGATTGTGCCACGCACTTCTCCGAATTCCAGAATTTTACATCTGATTGATTGTGTTTCGCTTGAGTTCTTTTAATAATTTCTCCATGAAGGAGTCACATCGATTGATTTGTGCTCCTAGAATTGACGTACGCTACAGCTTCCGACAAAATACAGTGTGAGGAAAGGCGAAATGGAATAACGCGGACACTATTAAAAAGGTACCATGATTGCTGCTAGTACAGCTTTTGAAGACGTTTGAGAATCGGGAGCAGCATCAGGAGCAGCAGATTTCGCGGCAAACTGACCAAGCCCTTGTTGTTTCGCGTCTTAAAATGTATAGAGAAGGCATAGAAGAGCGTCGTGTACATATGCGTAAGCTTAAAGATCATGTGGCCGTCCAGATGCTTAACAGAATAGTAGATGAGATGATTTTATAGACTAATGGTCTTATGATGAAGGAAGTGAGCTTTAAAAGCAATCAAAAAGATTACGGCTTCATCACTGTTGACTGCTTATCTCGAATACATCCCTCTTCATAAAGTCGACGGACAGATTCGAAGGGTGGTCTGTATCCGTGAAGAACTTATGGAGAAAATTGCGAGCAACAGAATTTGCCTACGACTGAATTCGCCAATTAAAAAAAAGACTTTTCCAACGAGTCTTCCTCGCCTAACTTGAAGTTTGCGTGTTGAATTGCAATACTTTCAGTAAAATCTGGCCGCTACCGGTTTCTTAGCAATGCGCGAATGAGCCAAGAACTTGGAATTAGGTACGTCGCCGCAGGCACATCCTTCGACAACGCTGCAACGCCCCCAGCGCTAAGGATGATAGAAAATGGATAAAAGCGTAGAAAGACGTGTTCAAGAATTCATCAGTCAAAAGCAGCCTGCCGTTCTAGAACTGGCAAAAGCAAACGTAACTAATCAAATGTCCAATCAAAAAAGAAGAAAGAATTGGGTGCGCCCTTTGAGGCGGCAAACAATATAATTTTACAAAACTAAATTTTATGAAAATAAATTCAATCAGCATCACGATCATTTTGTTTTATACAGAAAATTAGTCGGTCGCAAGAGGTATGAACAATTACTCTACCCTTTTAGGGTTATGTATTTACATCTATCATTTTACGCATTTATACCTATTAGGGAATTTTTTATGCAAATTTCCTCGACTGCTTAGCTTCACCTCATCTATAGCTCCGTCGTCTTGTTTGTCAGTCCCTCCTGTTTTTCAAAGTGCTCCTTCATCTGTCCGAGGTCTCATGAATGCCCTAATAAATTATCGTCCTAGAGATACACCTGCTGCCTTCGAAAACAAAATTTTTCCGTGCGAACAATTCGTCGGTGTCTTCGACGTTGCAGTGATCCCATCCCAAACACCAAAACATTTGTCAATGTCGCGATGGCATAACGGAGAAAATGTATGTGGGCGTAATGCTGGTTTGGGAAAGGGATTCTTGTGACGATTGAGCGCTCATCTTTTTAAAATATAACTAGAATTCACCGTTATAGCCAAATCCTAGTGAGGAGGTGGGTTACTGTTTGGAACGTGAAGCATTATTCCTATTATCGGACGCAGTCCTATCCTAGGAAGTGTCGCCGTTAGGAAAGGAAATCAGATACAGGTGTCAAGTGGCACAGAACCTTTTAGAACAGAAGGTTAAGCAATGCTACATGCGCAAGATGATATTAGAAGGACACCAGTGTTAGAAGAGGCCACTGATTAGCTGCCAGCAATTGAAAAATACTAGGAGAACCCCGCACAACACCCTCTTTCGTGGATGACGTTAGTGTACTGTCCTTATGTAATTGTTTACCTTCTTTTCGTCTCGATATCATCGAGTGCAGATATCCCCACCCGCGGGCTAGAGGTGCACCAGAAGTTGGTCCTTTCTAGAAAAAAGTTCAATAGTCGGCGGAAGCGTTTTATTCGAGTACGCGCCGATCCCGTTTCGGTTTAATTGAATGCCTACAGCATGTGCTTCCTCTGAGTTGAAACACGATCGGACTCATCAAGACAAGAAGGTTCGCGCTCAGCGGCACCTTCGCATCTACTACATTGGGAGGCGGAAAAGCAGTAGCGACCATTCTCAATACTGATCGTAATTGGAACAAGAAAAATTAGGCAAAATGAGGAACGGAATGTTTTCAAATTTAATCGCTAAATATACATAAACCATATTCACGTCAAATGGTTTCGTTTTAAATAAAACTGGAGACTTTTCAAGTCAAAGTGGACACTCTTGTAAGCAAGCTTGATGGTTTTGAAATCAGACTGAACGCCTTTAAAAAATAAAGGCTTTCTGAGACTGTCGGAAAAAATGTTGTCCGAGAAAAATTCAGTATGACTTTCCTTGAAGTTTTTTAAATTCACCTGCCCTAATAAGTGGTTACACAACAGAAATCTTAAAAAATTCTTTTTTGAAAGAAAAATAATTAATTTTTAAAGCATAGAAAAACAGAAGTGGTGCAATAAAGAAAGAGATCGCACCTTGCACTCGAGAGATCATGGCGATGTTCATTTGATTGCTAGTGTGATTCCGCTTACTTAAGATAGAGAGAGAGATGTGAAGATGCGTGTTTTTATGACTCGTCTTGCTGTTCCGTTTCCATTTCTGTTACTACACGGAAACAGAATTTTTGTATCATTCAAATAAAAAACGCCACGATCTAGACAAGTGCAAAGCGCGAGCATTCTTTTTATAAAAATCCATATAATTGCTTTTATTTCTAAAGGAAAATATGAATTCTTAAAAAATAATAAAATTAAAAAGAATAATAAAATTCAAAAAATGAAAATAGTGAATGAACTATTGTTAGAATGAATTCATTATTTTTCCTTGAGAATTTAAAGAAATTATAAAATTTCAAACAGTGTCTTCACTTGTTGGAACAGATGAACTAAAACGTTTCAAAAGAGCTCAAATCAAACTTTCCTTGCAAAGGAAACTATTTTAAACGTCTTAGACGGCCAAGTTTTGACTTGAATGATGTTTAGTCTGCGCTCTCAAATGCGCTGTGCTTGCTTAGAAGAGTGTCCAATTTGACTTGAAATATGCCCAGCTTAAGGTGAAAATAATGCGAATAAAACTGAAACGCTTGCTGAATGTCCAACCTGGATAGCGTGTTCGCAACCGAATTTGACGAACTCTTCCGCGTAGGCGTCGCTTTCTCCGACGTGAGCCACGTGGACCGCTCACTGGTATCGGGGTGCGTGCGCATCTGTGTACACCTGCAACGGCACTCTACTGAATCGGCATGGCGGCGACGGCAGCTCGTCTGCGGCGAAAAATGAGCGGAGCACCGAAAAACGGCAATGGCGCTCGCGGCAAATACAATGTTGACCGCTGACACCCTCTCGAAAGCGGTCGGCTGTTAGCCATGACGGAATACGACTGCGATGTGGTATAGGCTTGTGATGGATGATGTCGAAGTGCGACGAAAGAGAACAACGTGTCCATGGCAGAATTTCCGTCTAGTTCTTTGTACTCACTTATACTAATTGTGACAGTCTCTGTACTTATAAGGAAAGGTTCCCAACTCAAGGTGAGCTTTTTTCGGGATAGGGCCGCGTGAGCGGAGTCCAGAATTATAGTTAGTTTCTCCTGAACGCTTTTTTAAGACCTGAAAAACACATGTGAAAACGTGTGCGGAACACTCAACAACCCCTGTGACATTCCACAAGATGTGCCTCAGTGGCGCAGTCGGCAGGAATGGCGCGTCATAGAAGCACAACGGCAGGCTTTGAGCTCGAGTCCGCGCACTGCCAACACTTTTGCACATATTAGTTTGTTATTATTACGCTTTCGCATAATCATAGGAGTCAATTTTAGACCATCAATGCTTACAACAAATCAAGGTGTCTATTTGCGTTTTCATATGTGCTGATGGATAGGATGGGCGCGTGTAGCGCAGTCGGATGAGGCACCGACTGTCGCGTGCACCCGATACCAGGTTCCTGGTTCGGATTTCCAGCCCAGGCCAACCAAGCCTTCCATCCTTACGAGGTCGGTGAATTGGTACCAGACGTGTCTGGGAAGGATAAAGCGCTGACTTGTTCATCGGCTGGCCACCGCAAGTCATTGTAAGGCCAAATACGCATTCATATCGCCTCCACGACATCTCGTAGAAGTAGAATGCGCTGCCGCATCCCAAAAGGGATTGAATAACGCCGTCCTTTATCCTTTTATCCTTTCTGTGCTAGTTTTTCAACAATGGGTATCTGCACCACCACCATATCATACCATATGACCAAAAATACCATAACATTATGCAAACTGAGGACCACTCGTGAATTCCTTTTTGACTGTAGGTTATAAGACACACCTACCGACAGTTCTGCGCTCCAGAGTTTCGGCCGTGTCTGTCACACGAGTGGGTGGCAGCTGGATACGTCGATGTTCATCCAGGAGCCTTCTTTACACCCATAGATTACGCGTTCAACGAAGAAGAAAGGGTTACCCTTTGCCAGGGAGAAGACTGTTCCTCACTTGCTTTTGCAAGATGCCGTTGGTGGGACAAGCGCTTGTGTTTTACTTGTTTCATAGTTTTGCACCATTGCTGTTGACCAAAAGGAAGAGCAATAAGACCTTCTATTTCCACAGAAATAATGTGGTGCAGATACGCATACTTGAAAAACTGGCGCAAACAGACCACCTTGGTTTGTTGTAAGCATTGATAGTCCAACCTTGACTCAAGTGATCATTATAAAGCGTAATAACAGCAAACTATGTAATATGTGCAAAAATAATGGCAGTACGCAGACTGGAACTGAAAGGCTCGTCGGGGTGCTTCTATGACACCCCACTCCTACCGACTGCGTGCACCGAGGCACATCTCGTGGGGTGCCATATAGGTTGATGAGTGTTGCGCACACTTTTTCACACCCCTTTTTGCGGTCTTTAAGAAGGCGCTCAGCAAAAACTAACTATGGTTCTGGACTCCATTCACAGAGCCCTACATCCTGCTAAAATAGCATCGCGAAAGCTCACCGCAAATGTTCCGAACCTTTCCTTGTTTTGCAGTTGAAATTTAAAGCAGACATTGTCGAATGCCTACCTTGGGTTTTGATTGACTGGAGTTCCTCATTGAACTCTAAGACAAAACGGTTACTTAATGGAGCAACTACATAGGAACTGTCTTTGGTACGTAGTTAGGTCTACTATTCAAAAAGCGGCTGCAGCAACACAATCAGCGAAAAACCTGTAGACAGAACTAGATAGTGAAATGTATGGAGACTGCTGGCTGGAACAGAGAATGAGAGGAAGAGAAAAAATTCGAGAAATAATCATGCATTTGTTTTTGTTAGCTGTAGTAGCGCTATCTAAAAGAATATCATAATAATATTATGAAGGTATGCTCCGTTATACTATGTTGGGATGAGGATGTGTAACAATTTGTGAATGATTTTGCTACTAGGAAAGCTTTGCGCACAAGAATAGGCAAAAATGCAGCTTCTGATGCCGTTTCAGATGCACTTTAAAGAAATATGTGCTATTTCCGCTTCCGTGAATCGCAATCCGGTTTCCAATCATTTTTGAACTCTTTCGTGCCTCCTCCCGTCTTCCACTTGTTTCAACAAAACAAAAAAACTTCGCACATCACTGGCCATCGGGTATCGTCCACTAATGTAGGAATTTGAAGCCGACGTAAGGAAATTCTCACTCCGTTTCAAACAGCAACTGCCGATGGAAAAGCAGAAAAGCTAACGCATTAGATCTTCAGAAATAGTATAAAACACTTCGACAGCCATGTGGTTTTCTACGGCGCCAGTGGATGCAACAAAGCTCTGCTCAGTTTAGTAGCTCCGGAAAAGTAATTACTAGTTCAAGCTATATGTTCGAGCGGTGCATGAAGCGGACAAATCAATGTCCCGCACTCCCGTGTTATCGGCTTCTTTTCCTGCTCCATATTTGTTCAAGATTGTCACCAATTACAAATGCTGACAGCCGCGTTTGTGCCGAGGTTTTTGTCACATATTAACCTGTGCTAATCTTTTATAGGAAGCAAGGACCAGCTAGACAGTGTAATGTAATACACATTTGATAATCGTTATCTGTGCCTGGATCTGGCACATGAATATAAACTTTACGTTTTAGGCAAACAGTACTGGTAACTGGACTAACATTTTCTCATGCTTGGCGTCACGCTTCGAACTTAGGTTGTGTTGTCTTCCACTAAATAGGACAAATGGCCCACTCCAATACTTTCAAAATGTAAGGCCGCTAAAAGTTCCCACTGCAGTGGTGCTACTCAAATAGAACACAACTGCCGATTCTTCAAGATGAAATCTATGAAGTAATTCGATTGCGAGAGGTTGACATGCATGCTCAACTGAAAGTTTAACTGAAAGAACGAGGTTCCGTAAGCTGCCCTCAGCTGTAGACCAAGATTGGTATTGACCTTTCATTGCCGCCTTCCTCAGAGACTGGAAAAGTCGAGTTCATTTGAAAAACTGTATGCTCAAACGCCATTTCGTCCAACAGGAGTGCATTCCGAAGGAGAAAATGAGTGAGGAAACAATGTCGTAGAGCATAGTAACGCTAACCTTAGTCGTGGGGTCGAAGTGATCCATCAGTCACCCGTAGCTTGAGGTGGGTTTGCGACTTATACTGAGCTTCCACTGACCACCTGCCCTAGGGACCCCCTTGAGCACGACCACGTAGGTCAAACCCGCAGAGGTCAACGTAGAGCACCAGCTCTTACATCAGTGCGATGCACTCTTCCTTGCAGTTGATTTCTGGATTTCTAGCCAAAACGCCTCTAGAGTTCTGCGCGCCGTGATATCGCACTCGCGTGCCAAGATCGTGACCGCCACCTTAACCATTGCGCTACCATGGCTGCGGGACCCACATTCTCCCAACGTGGTAATCCTGTGTTATCTGCCCATTTGGAAGTACAGGTGTGACATCCGGGGTGGTGTACCTTATTACATGCCGTCAATGTGCGAATGGATATATAGGGAAGACGGGCAGACCGCTTTGCAACAGGATTATGGAACACTTGAATGGCCTAAGAAGGTATAATGTGTCTACTCCGTTGGGAGCCACGGCGATTGGTGTGGCGGTCACGATCTTGGCACGCGGGCGCAACGTCACGACATGCAGAACTCTCGATGCGTTTTGGATCGCGGCCGAAATTCCAAAAATCGACCGCGAGGAGGAGTGCATCGCGGTTACGACAGAGACCTACGCCCTTCTTCGACTGCGGGATTTGACGCACATGGTCGTGCTCAAGGAGGTCCCTAGGGCAGGTGGTCAGTGGTATAAGCTCGCATACCTATTCAAGTTAGCCCAACTCCAGCTACGGGAGACTGGTGGATCACTTTGACTCCACCACTAAGACTAGCGCTACTACGCTCTACGACATTGCTTCCTGACTCTTTCTATGCTTCAGAATTCACTCCCTCAGGATGAAATGGCGTTTGGGCGAGTAGTTTCTCAAATGAACTCGACTTCTCCAGGCTCTGACGAAGATGACATCGCCGAAACGTGATAAAAGGTCGATACCAATCTTGGTCTACAGCTGAGGGCAACTTACGGAACATCAGTGCCAACAATGGCACAATTTATGGAAAGTCTGACGTGGAAAGAACGAGGATAACTTCTATTAGCTCGACACAAAACCTCCCGCCATTTTGACGTCAAATTACTTTCATCTGCGATTGCGACAGCATACTGGGTATTATTTTGTATGAGTGGATATGCAGTTTTGAACTTATAGAAGCTTAAAGATGAATGTTAACGACTTTAGGTTCTCTTGGTGTCAGTAGAAACGCACGATCTTAGCGATGCAAAGATTTGTGGGATTTATTCAATCTCAAAATAAACACCACAGAATAGGGCTAAAATTTGGACGACGAATTAGTTGAATTATGACCGATCTGCCTAAGAAAACAGTCAGTAGCCAGCTACGGTCTCTAGGTGCAGATGCTGAATTCAAAAGTGATGGAGAATTTTTCTCGGAAAGAGGAAAGGCTAACAGGCTAATCTTTAATTAAGATTACAGGAGGATTAGCTTATCGAAAACATCCATGAAAAGGGAAAAGTTCACTATGGCAGATCCCTACGATCCTCGTCAATACCGGGTGGCGATGCAATTTAGAGTTATTTCCTTTTTTTCTGGAAAATAACGATTTCTCAAAGGATTACCGACATACACGTAATGAAGCTGCTTTCCTAGGCGAGAATATGAAAGTTTTTCAGAACGTAGTATTCCCCAAGGAAATCATAGCGAGCCTATACCTAACTCCCAAAGGATCACTTTCGGTATTTTGGTGGCATGTTGCTGATGTAGTTGGGTACTAGTCCTTAATGTGGCCTGCATGGAAGAAGGGCGAGAGCGCTACACCAATCACAGGCAATGAAAGAGCGTAAATATGTGTCAGCCAATGGGAGTACCGCCCTGATTGGAGTGTTATGACCTCACTCCTCTTCATACAAGGCCCATCAACCAATAATAATGCAGCTTGCGACAAGACCCAGGAGATAAGTTGCTCAATTACAGTACAGCCTGTGAGTGAAAAGTTAAAAACAAATTACGAAAACCATACCAAACTTATCATCACACGCCTTCGGATCAATTAATGTGCAAACAAACAGCTTGCGCAATGTGGTCGCACTTTAGCGAAAGCTTTCAGAAGAGGAATCTGACCGTGCACAATAGAGGATGGAAGTTTTTCGATGCGCGACGCACCCTACTTGTACGAGATAGGCAAATTGAACGCGGATCTGGCTTACGTACATCTGTGGTGCTCAGTCGATGGACAGCCAGTGATACCCATCACTGACATGTTTTACACCAATTCATCGACCACGAACCATGGAATACTCGCTTGGCCTGGAGAGCATCCAAACCATGATCCTCGAGCTAGGATGCACGCAACAGCTGGTATCCCCAACTACATTACAAGTCGCCTATGTTAAGGCAAGAAGGCAGTCAACTGTGAACCTAAGTACTGTCACTTGGTCTCGTTACAGTATGATGAGATGACACGTAGTCCAGAATGTTCGACATTTTATAAGCTGCAGCAGTCCAATCTCTACAACAAATGAGCAACTAGGATTGGACTCTTTATCGAAGTTATCCCATCATACTTGCACTTTATGCTGAGAAGGCATTCAACTTTGAAAATAGGTACTGTCACCCGTTACAACCCAGAAATAAAGAAATGGCGGTGGAAGCTTTCGTATCTTTCTAATAACACCGTTTTTCTCTCTCAGTTACTGCGTCCGTTAATATTATCTCGTTGCATACGAAGTGGCCGATTTTGGTATCTACATTTCTGGTTGATTTTTAGTGGCTATGAATGTTCCCGTTCCACGCACTGCATATTTTTTCCGAAAGTGTAGAATCTCCGCTTCCTTACCATTCGTGCCTCTTTCCGAGTTTTTGACGTCGATCTCACGGTACGAATCAACGTGATATTCGGGTGCTCTACCTATATGAATGGAAAAGTGGACATAACGCTGCGATCACAGCTCGTAACATCAACCCTGCATTTGGGGAGGATTTCGCTAAAGGACGCACAATTCGCCACTGGTTCGGAAGGTTTCGATCTGGAGATGAAAGCCTCGAAGATGATGACCGAAGTAGGCCGCCATCACTTCCTAAGAACCATCAACTCAAAGCCATGATGGAAGCGGATCCGCGTCGAACTATGAGAGAGCTAGCATAGCATTTCGGCAGTGACGGCAGCACTGTCACTCGCCACTTTAATGCGACGGGAAGAATTTCGGTAAACGGATCCCGCACGAACTGACAGTCGGGCAGATGTTAAAGCGCCACGACACATGTGTTTCGCTAAGGCCGCGCAACCTAAGGGAGCTTTTTTGAAGAGGATCGTGACATGCGACGAAAAACGGACCCTTTATGACAGTCGTCGTCCCTCTGCACAATGGCCGGACAAGAATGGGAGTCCCAAAGAGATGCCGAAACGAAGCCTCCATCCAAAGAGGACTATGATGGCCATATGGTGGACAATGGCTGGTGTAGAGCACTACGAGTTCTTGAGGACTGGAGCACTACCACAGCGGAAAACTAGTGTGTCGAAATTGCAGCGATGTACAGGAATTTGATTGAAAAACAGTCGGGTTTGCTCAATCGTAGAACCTAATTATACAGCATGACAACGCGCGTCCGCACGTTTCAAAAGTTGTTGTCCAGAAACTAATTGGGGTACGAAACTCTGCCATATCCTGCATATTCAACGGATCTGTGCCCTACCGAATATCATTTTTTCAAGCATTTAGACCGTCATGTAAAGGATAAAAAATTGAGCAAGCAAGATAATGTCGAAAATGATTCTTATGTTTTATTAATTCTCGCAGTTCTGATTTTTTTAAATGGAATGTCTAAGTAACTGTCGCGTTGTAAATAGTGCGTTAATTGTCGTGACGCTTATTTCGGCTAATAATATTGCTTCCGAGCAAAGCTAGGATCTCTCGAAGTTTTCAGTCCAAAACGGCTATTTGGTATGCAACGACCTAATATCTATCCACGGGCTATTAAAACCAAACTATGGGGATGGATATTTTCGAAATGCATGAACCCCTCGAGCAGGAAGTCAAGGCTGCACGTAGCAGTCGCTTCACTTGTAAGTAATAAGGGAGCATTGCCTATGTTCGGCATTCAATGAATGTTATTGATGAAGACGAATGTAGACGGATAATGCCTTTTCCACTAGAGCATTATCGAGGTTAACGTTCCGCCGTCATTCCCTTCGGAGAGGAAAGGTTGAAACATTAGGATAAAGGATAAAGTACGGCGTTACTCAATCCCTATTGGGATGCGCCACGCATTCTACTTCTACGGGACGTCGTGGAGGCGATATGAATGTGTATTTGGCCGTACAGTGCGCTGACTTGTACACCGCTGACTGCGGTGGCCAGCCGATGTACAAGTCAGCGCCCTTTCCTTACCAGGCACGTCTGGTACCAATTCACCGACCCCGGAGGGATGGAAGGCTTGATTGGCTTGGGCGGGAAATCCGAACCAGGAACCTGGTATCGGGTGCAAACGACAGTCGGCGCCTCCTCCGACTGCGCTACACGCGTCCAGGTTGAAACATTAATCTCAATAAATAGCATGATGATGGGGCGTTATTAATTTAATTTTGGTCGACAGCTAAACAAGACGTCAACAGTGCTAAGGTGAGCCAAAGTTTGTTCGCATTTTGGCGCAGTAGGTTTTGGGGTCGGTAGATTGTTACCGGAGTTGTCTGAGAAGGAGACTGGCTGAGATCGCTGACTTGTTAATCGGCTGACTTTCGCAAGTCATTGTATGGCCAATTGCGCATTCAAATCGCCTCCATGACGTCCCGCAGAAGTAGAATGTGTGGCGCATTTCATAAGCACTTGAGTGACGCGGTCCTTAATACTATCCTCTACATACTTGCATAAATTTTTGGAAGGTGTGTCTTTGAAACAGCAATCTTTGTTTTAGAGAAGTTTTGTTGTGACCACCCCTGCTTCCCAGGCAGGATGCTACGTCACTACACCTACGTGGTAGCTTACCAGATAGCGTTCTAAGGCGTACGTATGTCTGAACGACTGATCATAAGATATATATCACAGCGAAAACCACCACCCCTTCAAATAGTAAATAATTCTTTGCTTAGCCTTTGAGGAGATAGTAGAGAAGGGTGGAAAGCTCTTCATTGGACTGCAGTGTTCGAGTCTCTTTCCCAAATCCAGCGAAGAAAACCTTAAAAATTTGAGTGGCATCGAGCATCTTCCACAAGAATCTTATCGTGCAGAGATTGCGCTAAAGGGATGGCAGGCGTGATAACGCTGTCGGAGGAGCTGTCGATGTCGCGTGTGCCCAGTTCTAGGCTCCTGGTTTAGATTTCCCGCCTAGGCCAACCAACCCTTCCATCCCACCTGTGTCGGTGAATCGGTACCAGACTCATCTGGAAAGAAGAAACACCGACATGTACATCGGCTGACCGCTTTATGTCATTGTATGGTCCAAATTCGATTTCAAGTCCAAGACATCTCGTAAAAGTGGAATGCATGGCGCATCCCAAAGAAATTGAAAACGCCGACTTTTACTCGTTATGTCTGTGACAGATGGCGCACTTTTGCAATGTGCAAGGAAGATCCTCTGGAAAAGGAGCCGAATATGGCGAATTTTTGATCTCTAGAGACAAAGCCTTATACCGTTGTGGAACTGAACAACGTGAAGAAACACGATATTGAACATTGCGATCTAACCCACTTCGACCTGCTGAGTAATGTTTGTTGTTTAAGATTTTATCCACGACTGAATCTTCTGCGGGAAAGTGCAAGCAAAAAAAATATGTTGTCACAGGATGCTTTGTTGCGATCAAAACTCTTGCGCCAGGCGGGACTCGAACCCGCATCTTCTGCTTTCCGGGCAGCGATGTTCGCCTTACACCGCCGGCGCTGTTTGACCACACGTAACATCAAGCTCGACAATGTCGTCTTCCTTCAAAAAAGAATACTTGAAAATAGCTAAGCTTTCTAGACTTATGACATTCAATAGTTATTACAAAAAAAGTGATATTCAGAATGATGTGAAGGGCTATAATTGCATGAGTGTGATGCTGAATCGATTACATTTATCCATGAAAGTAGCACTTGTATAGCACAGAATACGCAGCACTCCATCTGGTTCCGTCGTCATCACTGTTATCAAGGAATCGACGAAAAATGAGAGAAGCAGTTTAAACACAAGAGAATAGTCAGTGAAGTGAGTGACTCAGCATTTCATAAGTGAGACATTGCTGTGAGATTAGAAAAGAACAATTATCTTCCTAGGTGCCGCCAGATATTCCTGTCACGAGGATGGTCATGCATCAGTGGTGTGGTAAAAAAAAAATGTCAGAGTAAGCGAAGGAAAGCTCGTGTGGTCTTCCTTCATAGGGGGAGAGCTGTCATTCACGCGGAGAGAACAGACATCAGCGCACCGTTATTATCACGTAGATATTGGAAGCGATCGATCCGCTCACAGTCCATGTAAATAAAGCAGGATGGGAAGAACTCCAGCCGCCGCCCTCAGTGTCTCACATTCGATTCCACTTAAAATTTTGAAATCTGCCATGAAGTCGGATCTGCATATGGAGGGAACAGCATTGAACAACTTGTCTCGATTTCTAGAGAAGTGAATGATAATCTCCACGTCCGAGGAAACGAAGATGATTGTTTGAAGCGTCGTGGTGAGAGAGAACCTGTGGAGAATAGCAGGAAAAACTATGCATAGGTTCCTTCCCACGCAATCTATTTATTCGCAAGCACCCGTTCCCTATTCGTACTTCGTCAGAGGGAACTAAACCCAGAGCAGGCCTGCTCTCCGCAAAACTTCCACATGTACACTTTTTATTCTAAGCGGACTTTCACCATACCTTTTCAGCATATGAGCCAGTTTTGCGTAGCTGACGCTCCACAAATTCATTGAAACGGCGAATGTATACGTACTGTAATTTTATGGCACTAAGGAATAAGATATCTTCTATACTGTCCTCTAGGCATTTATGTATATCGTTTAAATGAACAAAATCTAGAGTTAAATATTGTAAACAAATTGACATTGTAAGGATCAAAGAGAAGGCTACCGGAGTTCCAACCGTCCCCGACGCTCGAAAATCGGAGACGCTGTCGCATGGGCCAAAGCGTCGAAAATTAGGTGAGCCGGCCACGTTGTGTGTTTCGCAGACACCCGGTGGAAAGGTCCCCGTCACCGACTGGATTCGGTGGGATGTCAAAAGAACACCAGTAGCGGGACGACAGCGATACAGATAAAGTAAATAAAAAATTCTGTTTTCTCACTATTCTTTCAAAAAGGATTGAAACCGGATAAACCGTTTGTGGTGGGAGGGAAAAATTCGTCGAACAGGTGGCTGACGCGACTGAAAACTATTAAAATGGTGCGAAAAAACCCGTGTGACCTGTTGGATAGAGCGCAATAATTTTCAGATTGAATAAAGTGGCAGCGGAGGCCAAACAGACTCAACAACGTAAGAGTGTTGCTTTCGATCATTGCCGCACAACAGCAGTATGAATACGTCAGTGAGTGAAGTTCTACGTCATCCACCATATCCAGCGAACCTCCGTCACTGCTCAAGCAGCGATTACTCAGACGTCTCATGAACCTCCAGAGTCGCTTCCAAAACCGAGCTAAAAAATGCTTTTAGTGATTCACTCCTTCCAGAGCCGCGAGAAAAACGGGTGCTGGATAAAACGGGGTGGAAACTTATGAGGGACAACTGCACCACGATGCCTTATCCTGCATGATTAGAAGCATTCTGTACCCCACTGCACATATAAAAGAGCTAGTTCGTCCTTCTGCCCTTCTGTCTGTCCGTTAGCCAGTCTATTTGTTCGTCTGTCTGTCCGTCTGTCTGCCTTTCTACAGTCAGTCTCAACAGGCACAATGGCCAGAGGAAGGTAAGATGATTGTCACCCAAGGGATAATCCAAGATGTGAATCACAAAATACGCTGACCGCTCGACAGCTTTCACAACCATGGAATAATCTCGATGGAGTGACTGTTATCGATTGAATTTATCAATCTCAGTCGGAAGCTGACTCCTTGAAGTGGGAGGTGACGGATGTGTGTTGAACAGACGGTGGAAGGACATCGCAGCGAGTTAACGATACCCTTTACTCTTAATAATTAGCTAAGAGCTTTTCTTTCAGATCTGCAAACTACAGACTTCTGAAGTGCTTCTGTATATAATAGCCATTGATAAACTCATGAATTACTAGAGTATTACGAAATTTTCTCCTCAAAAAGGTGGGAAGATGAGAGTGGGAACCACTTTCTCATTAGCCATGTTCGACTCTCTTTGAAGCTCGGCATGATAGAGTCTGTCTGTAGCTCTTCACGAGGTTGGTAAACGACTTTATTGGCGGCTAACGTTTCGGCTGGATCGCCTTCTTCAGAGCCTGAAAGGGTCAAATCAGTTCGGAGTTACCCCACCAAGCATCTCTTCAACCTTACAAAATTCAATGTCAAATTTTTTTTGGAAGCCTGAACAAAGGAGAGAATCCGAGCATTGTACCTCACCACAGTCCACTGAAGGACCATAGGAAGCCGCACAAGGTAAGCGGGTGTACGGGACAGCACCTACCCAGGTTAGAATGCGAGACCGAGGTAGGGCTTGAGTTCGCGCGTTATATACAGGCATTCGCCTTTCCGGTTGACCTTGGGACCCCTAGAGTAGATCCAGAACACCTCAAGGGGTTAGGGTAGGTGCTGTCCCGTACCCCTGCTTACCTTGTGCGGCTTCCTTTGGTAGTTCAGTGGACTGTGGTGAGGTACGATACTCGGATTCTCTCCTTTGTTCAGGCTTCCAAAAAATTTGACATTGAATTTTGTAAGGTTGAAGAGATGTTTGGTGGGGTAACTCCTAACTGACTTGACCCTTTCAGGCTCTGAAGAAGGCGATCCAGCCGAAACGTTAGCCGCCAATAAAGTCGTTTACCAACCTCGTGAAGAGCTCAGCAACTCTACAGACAGACACTTTCTCATTCTCTTTTGCAGACAATTGTGATGACATGGAAGATTTTTTTCTCGATTGAGTGCTTTTCCTTCCATATTTTCACTTGCTTTTAATAAAGTATTTTACAGCACTTCAATCGTCTATTCGGTCTTTTGCATACTGTCTCTAATCTATGTTATATTCTTCTGTATCTATATAAAGAAGTCCAGTGAAGAAGTCCAAATATCGCTGGGCTGGACACCTGCTTCGACGAAAGGACGATAGATGGAGTCTCCTTGTCACAGAATGGCTCTCGAGAGACCATAAGAGACCACTGGGACGACCGCCAACGCGATGGGCAGACTCATTCTTAAGATCTTTCAGAGAGCGGAACCTGCCTCACTGGATGCAAGCAGCCAGAGATCGAGCGGTCTGGAAGAGTTGTGGCCCCCGCTGAGAAGACCTCCAGCCGACAAAAGGACCATCAAACTGTCAAAGTATCAAAGTAAGTATCTATATCCTCGATACATATACAATACATAACCACTACTATATATAAACAAATATCATACTCTATAATAACGCGCTAAGCGATGAGTCATCCTATCGATTGGCAGCGCCGCAGAAATTAGCGGGGGAAAATCGCTGTGGAAAATGGGGGAAATCGGGGGAACAATGGGGTGGGGGGAAATTACGACAAGAAAATAGCGAAAAGTATCCAGACGTTTTTCCCCTGGGGTAATTGCGGTCGCTGAACACGAATCTGAAGTTCGTTTGTGAAGTATCGATCGCCATCAATCGATATTGATCAAATTACGGTGGGAAAGATACCAGACCTCTTCTGGTGGCGATTCCTCCACGCGGTGCCACTGGAAACTGCTCACTTCTGCGAGCTAAGCCAAACACGGACATTCGAATGCAGGCGACAGGCCCTGGTGATAGGCCGGCCTACGAACAACCCAATGTCACATCGTATGGGTGTATGTCAGTTCATGTTTTTCGAGATAGTGCTACGGCGTCCGCGGAAGCCGACGCGCACTCGCAAAGCTCGGCGAGTGTGAGAAGCATGCGAGGGTCTCTGGTGCGAAGACGGCATCGGAGGGCAACTGAGCTAGTCCGAAAGTCCGGTAACGTAAGCAGGACCCGCGTAGCAACGCTGAATGTGGGTACGTTGACGGGCCGCTCGTGCGAGTTGGTAGAAGCACTGGAGCGTAGAAGAGTTGATTTCTGTGCGGTGCAGGAGACGAGATGGTCCTGCCGCAAGTCAAAAGACATAGGACGTGGCTTCAAGCCGTTCTATGCGGTAGTCCCAGGACCACCAGCGGTGTTGGTATAATCGTCTCCGAGCGTTTCCAAGACTCGATTGTAAGCGTCGAGCGCTTTGCCGATCGATTGATGAAGATCGTTGTCGCCGCTAAGTAGCGACTCTTCCACTTCTTCTCTGCGTATACTCCACTGACTGGCCGTTCCGATCAAGCCAAGGATGAGTTTTAGAGCCTGCTTGATGAGAAGACAGCAGAGATAGCGTCGAAGGACGTCATCATTGTCGCTGATGACCTTAATGGGCACGTAGGCGCTACGAAACACGGGTACAGCTGTCATGGTGGCTTCGGATACGGATCACGTAACGCCGATGGTGAGCGCATTCTTGATTACGCGGAATCGCATAACCTCACCATAGTGAACACCGTTTTCCGAAAACGCGACTCGCACCTTATCTCATACTACAGTGGGAGCACCAAGACTCAGATAGACTTTGTCCTTGTGAGAGATCGCGACCGGAGTCTTGTCACAGATGCGAAGATCGTGCCGTATGAGACGGTCGCCCAACAGCATCGACCGCTGATCTGCACTTTGAAGATCGCCCTCCGAGGTTGAAGCAGGTTGAGCGATGCGGTGCAGCAAGAATCAAGTGGTGGCGAATGAGAGAGAAGGTAGCAGCTGTGATTTCTCGCGTGCGGTTACCGACAGTCACGACTATCGACGAAACTTGGAAGAAAGAGACCGACGCGATACTTCTAGCTGCGAGGTCAGAACTTGGCATTACGAAGCCTGGACGACGAAAGGTCGATAAGCAAACATGGCTGTGGACGAAGGATGTGAAAGAAAAGATTCGAGAGAAGAAAGCGCTTTATCATGTGTTTCTCGGCGACAAGACCGCCAATAACTGGCAAAAGTTCCACGATACGAAAAGAGCTGCCAAGAAGGGTGTGGCCGTTGCAAAAGCCACTCATTACAATGATGTCTGCGAAAAGCTCGAGTCGAACGATGGTGAGCGGTATTTGTACCGACTTGCGAAAAACCGCCATCGCCAATCCGAGGATATAGAGATGTTCTTTGGCATCAACGATGAGAACGGCCATCTTCTGACAGAGCGCAAAAAGGCCTTGAAGCGATGGTGCGATTATTTTGAGAGAATTTCGACTGAAGAGTTCCCTCATCCGGCCGTCCCTTCTGTGGCTCCTATCCACGGTCCCGTCCACAAAATCACTGTGGAGGAGACTGACGCGGCTATGAGGATGATGAGACCGGGCAAGGCGACTGGTCCAGATGATTGCCAGCTGATTTATGGAAGTGGAAGTTCTGGTGCTCTGCTGAGTGCTTGACCAAGTTTTTCAACCAGGTTGTAGAGGAGAAGAAGGTGCCTGATGTTTGACAGGAAAGTACGACGATCCCGATTTGGAAGAAGAAGGGCAGCCCTGCAGACTGCTCAAATTACCGTCCGATTCGGTTGCTTTCGCACAGCATGAAGACCTTCGAGCGAATCCTCGATAGCCGAATTCGCGAAATCGTCAAGCTTTCCAGCAATCTGTGTGGCTTCATGGCTGGTTGTGGCACTATCGATGTCATACATGCCGCCCGTCTTTTGGTAAATAGAGAAGCATCGCGAGAAACAGAAGCCGGTGCATCTTGCCTTTCTCGACTTGGAGGCCTTCGATCGCGTACTGCGTGAGGTTATATGGTACGCCCTACGACAGTACGGTGTTCCCGAAGAACTTGTAGAGTGGGTGCGAATGCTATACTCTTGTCCAAAGAGTCGTGTGCAAGCTGCAGCAGGAACCTCGACGAAGTTTCCTATCTCTGTTGGGATGCTCCAAGGATCTGCACTTTCCTCACTCCTCTTTGTTATCGTAATCGATGCCATTAAGCGAGATCTTCAGAAGCCCGTCCCTTGGACGTTGCTATATGCTCACGACGTGATGCTCGCCTGCGAAGACAAAGGTTAACTCGAGCGAGGTGCAAGCTTGGGGCGACCGCCTGGCGATGTTCGGACTCAAACTGAACGTCAAAAGACCGAGCATTTCACGACTGACGTAAATGAATCCGGCTCCATTAAGAATAACGGTACTGAGCTTGCACGCACTTCGGTGTTTAAATACTTGGGATCAGCAATAGCCTCTGATGGCAGTCTAGTGGGTGAAGTGAACTCACGTGTGAGCGCAGCTTGGTCCAAGTGGCGCTCATTTACTGGAGTACTCTGCGACAAGAAGATGCCAGAGCGCTTAAAGTCAAGGATCTACAAAACCGTCGTCCGGCCGGTAGCGATGTACGGAGCTGAGTGTTGGCCTGCGACAAAGGAAACGGAAAGTTGCCTCAGCGTAATGGAAACGAAGATGCTGCGCTGGAAGGCTGGAGTCACGCGCCTGGACCGCATCCGAAACGAATCTATTCGGCAGAAGTTGGTGTCGCGCCGATAGCTGACAAGATGCGAGAAGCTCGCCTGCGATAGTACGGCCACGTTCTGCGTGGAAAGGAAGACAGCGTTCGTAAGATAGGCCTTAACTTTGAAGTGTCTGGAAAGCGGCCTAGAGGGCGCCCGGAGCAGCGCTGGGCTGATACGTTACACAAGGACTTTAAAGTAGCTGGTGTCCACCCTGATCCAGCACGGGATCGGGAAAGATGGCGACATGTCACCAGAAAAGAAGACCCCGCCATGAAGCGGGACAAACACTGAAGAAAAAGAAGAAGAAGAAGAAGACCCTGACCTCTTCTAACTGCCTGGAAACTTCGGCCCTGGGGTAGTCGCGGTCGCTAAACACGAAGTTCGTTTGTGAAGTGTCGATCGCCACCAATCGATATTGATCAAACTATCGATTTTTTGTGGATGTCGTCCAGGCGGTCCGAAGCTTTACCTCTGGGGTAGTCGAGGTCGCTCAACACAAATCTGAAGTCCGTTTTTGAAGTATCGATTGCCGTCAATCGACTACGATCAAATTACTGAACGCGAAAATAGCGGAAAATACCCAGACGTCTTCTACGTGCCAAGGGTTTCGGAAGACGTGCGGAATACGTCGCATTACATGCCTGGGACTCAGAAGACGTGCCGAAGACGTCGTCCAATGTGCCTGGGGAATCAAGTGTGCCAAAGACGTTGTCCGCTGAGGGTGGATCATTGAGGGGGAACAGTACCAGTAATGGGGAGGCGTTTCACTAAGGGAGGACCAGTAGTGAGGAACCAGTAGATCGCTCTATCATACTATATACTGTACGCACTGCGAGCCTTTTGTACTCATAGGTAGGAGAAACGGCGTACAAGTAGAGCAGCTAGCTCGATGTGATTGTCGTTAGCTTAGTGATACTGCAATATCGCGGAAAGCGCGCAAGTGCGAGGCACGCCGGTAGGCGTGACGGAGTACTTGTATTTATTTATTTATTTATTTATTTATATGTATGTTCTAATAAAGGATAAAGGATAAAGGACGGCGTTATTCAATCCCTTCTGGGATGCGCCAGCGCATTCTTCTTCTACGGGATGTCGTGGAGGCGACATGAATGCGTATTTGGCCATACAATGACTTGCGGTGGCCAGTCGATATACAAGTCAGCGCTTTATCCTTCCCAGACAAGTCTGGTACCAATTCACCGACCCCGGAGGGATGGAAGGCTTGGTCGGCCTGGGCGAGAAATCCGAACCAGGAACCTGGTATCGGGTGCACGCGACAGTCGCGCCTCCTCCGACTGCGCTACACGCCCTAATATCACTGTTCTAATATCACTATATATATTCGGCGAGTGACACTGTTTCCGACTACATCATGGACGATTCAGAATAGAATCCGATCATAAGCACATATAAATAAATAAATAAATAAATGGCGCAGCTTCAGCCACTAGTCGATCGGTATGCCGGCTGATTGCTGTTGAAGAGATAGCGAACATTACTGTCCAATGGGTTCCCGGCAGATACTAAGTATTGAAGAAAAAACTCAACGTGGAGATCGATGTTGATGAACGACAACGAAGGTTGTGTTTGCGCAGTGACTAATAAAGTGTGTTTCTTCGATGGTCATTTCATATTATGTAGATCCAGGAAGACATATTTCTTTTGAGTACAGAGGCTTAGAGGCGGAACAGCTGTGCCACTGGGATTGCATGAATGTTCCAAACAAAGCCTTTCCCCACAGGAAAGCGGTCACCTAAAAAATGAAGTGCGCCATCCATCGGCTTCAGTGGAAGGCAAACTGACACGTTGGCTATTCACGGCGAAGAACAATGCACTCCCTGTCCGATACGAACTAAACCTTTAGTGGGATAGGCGAATAGGCCTAAACTATTTTAGGCCGCAGTTAGACTTCCATAGACCATCAGGATGTCAATGTTTTCAATGGTTTCGTATTTTACGTTCGGTGAAAATTAGCGCCAAAAGGCGGAGAGATAAAGTGCAGCGGTGATGACACACCCCTCGTGACTGACACAAAGGCCTTCAGTGTGACATATTGTGGAAATTTGATGGCAGACAGACAAGGTTTATGCAATCGCGATGGATAGCAAGGAAAGTGCACGTACACTGCGTATAATAAAAACAGCACGACAAGATTATGTAACATCAAACCTCCTTTAGACCTCCAAAACAATACTCAACACTCATACATATATTCTACTGATAAAGCCTTATTGCCATATCATAATTATAGGCCCGCATGAGAGATCGAAGGACATCCTACAGAGCTATCCACTGGGAATACAAGTTTGCTGCGCCCATAAAATATCTTTTGAAGAGCAGGGTAGTGATCAATCACTAAAAGGTTCAAAGTGAAAAAAAAGAAGAAAGAATAAGAAGAAGTGAGATTTGGCAGTAGCTGAGCGTCTTAACAAATCCGATGACGTCCTTGCCACTCTTATTATCCAGCAGCGATCCTTAATGCCTACGGTTGCGCTTACAAGGGAACAGTCTGAAGTGTATCTCTGAATGGGGAAGCGAGTCATATAGTAAGAATCGCCACCCTGCATTCAGTAGAACAAGGTGAATCTTTTGTGATAAGTCGTTAAACCAAACGAGAAGGTGAATACGGAATCACGGCGTCGGCGATAATGAACACTGGCGGGGGTCACTTGCATGCCCGCGATGGCTACATGGCAAGCGGTTCGGAGCACAGCGGGTAGCGGCGTTGCTTCATGATAGGGAAGCCGAGGGTTGGGGTTCTCATGCGTTGAGGTACTCTTGCATTTCAACTGTTTGGTTGACATTTGCTAGGTCCAGATGTCCACAATTAATTTTCAGGCGTTATTTGCACATTTTCCAGCTGTATGCTGTGGAAAGTAACCTTGTTGCGACTTGTTTGCTGCTGGCCGCAATTAAGCACAAGGCTAGGAGAAGTATATTCAACATAATGATGTATGAATGTTCAACACCGCTGAAACACAGGCACAAGGTGCTTGAAAGAGAAGTACTGGTCGTAGCACGAGCACCGTATGAAAATTACAGGGCCTTCACAGCTTGCTTCCCTTCATGGAACAATGACTTTAATGGTGTGGTATATTCCAGCCGAAGAATCATTTCGTCGTCGCAGATTATTTACAAATCCTAACAAATCTGGCTATTTCCTCTTCGGCTGTCTTCGTCCTAATCAACTACCTTCATCCCGAGATGTCCAATATGTAGATATAGTCTTATTTTCAACTTTCGATCGAATCCTTGAGCTACGATTGTGATCTAAGCTACTATATCCCTGTGAAAGAACTAGCGTATTCGGACTCACCTCCTGGTGCTACCGTCCAGATTCAGCCAGTCGACGTGGGCCTCTTCAGAAATCGTATTTGAACAAAAGCGAGTTCACTCCACGTCATTGTGCAGGACCACCCTTTTGATCTGCGAAAAGGGGCAACATCCTGTAGGAAACAGTCGGGTATACGGATAGCCAAAGACGATAAAGCATTTGAAGAAACAACTAAGGGCGATCACCGAGTGCTGATTCGTTCTCGCACTTATGCTTATGCATGATTCAAAACTGGTTGTGCAACGTCGCATCTTGGTTTCCTTGAAAATCCGAACAGTCTTTTCCTCCAAGTCATTGGCACATGAAGGAAAACAAGCTGTGAAGAGCCAGAGCTTTTATACACTGCCCGTATTGTTAGAGTAGGGATTAGGTAGTGATTCGGTGGTGGGCAGTCAACTCCTTTTCGGGTCTCAAACAGGCAAGCTCAAGAAAATCGTTACAAAAGCGACTGGGAAAACTAGTTCTCGAAGATCAAAATCGTCTCATTTAAACCGAACATTTGCTTGCGATACTATACCGAATGCAGATCCCAATTCTTAACATGGAATGTGAAAGATTTGCCATAGAGCGGTATGAAATATCATCTGACAAAGGCGATGTTCGATAACATAGTAAGCCTTTCAAATAGCGCTCTTCAATAAAAGAATCTATGGAAAAGGAAAAAGAGAGTAAATAAATAAATAAATCTGATCCGCGACAGTCTACGTAGTTAGAGCAGAATCGAAATTAAAAGAGCATAGAAATATTCTCCTAATGCCAACTATGCAAGTCGTAACAATTTCCTTAGAGGCTCCTTAACAGGACATAGAGCACTCAGCGGCTCGGTTATAGCGGAAACTGAAGCTTTCTATGCGCCGTTTACTCATATAAGGTAAAATCTGCTTTCACAAATAAAGCTTTTATAAAAGAACACTGATTGGATTTGCTCATAAACTGTGAGGTTTCTGGAAATATCTTCGAACTCTACTGTGTATTTGACTGTATGTGTATCTTGAGGTATTCATCTTGCAACCACTGTCCACATTCCATAGACACTACTGATCAAAAGGGCTTGCGAAACACATAACCATTAGGATAGAAGAGAAAAGTTGGAGATGACCAACAGGATTTCTGTGGCTCTTCAAGGTTTTGTTGGATGTAACGCTTTCATCTTAACCTATTGATGTTTCCTTTAATAAAGTTAGACTTGTAATTGTAATAAATCTTTTCTTCAACCTTCTTACAATCAGAAGAGCATAAAAGATCGTAGGTGTTTGGATCCGTTCAGAATAGGGTTGCTGTAAAGGTTCTCCAAGGGTGAACTGCGTTTTATGCGTGGCAAGTGTTATTTATATCGAATGGTGTTTTTTAAAAGTATTAAAAGACATTTTCTACCTCTAAATTTGAAGCGGCACATTAATTATATAATCCACTCCAAATGCCTAACTGTGCTTCAGTAATCAATGAAGGAAGCTTTCTATCGCAGTACTTTCATGAGTAGAGTTGGCAAGCCTGTAAAAATGAAAAAAATGCAGAAAATTTGAGGGCACATAGAGCTTACTTGCACTTTTTTAGGTTCATAGAAGACTTCATTTTACAAAATCAGTTTTGGACCAAAACAGCTTCACCACGATTAGAGCGGCTGTTGACACACTTCTCCTTACCATAAGGGAATGCATTCATTCCCAAGGGGATCGCCACTAAGTATGGGCCGAAATTTTGAAAATTTTACCAGAAAACAGAAAGCAGAAAAGCCTTGTATTAGGTTGGAAAAAAAGTCTTTTCATTTTATTCAAAGATTTATTACTTCACAACTACAAAGTCAAATCAATTGAGATAAACTCTATTTTGTTCCGCTACACTTCTCCAAAGACTGGGTAATTTTCCAGTTCCTCTCGCTTAAAAGACCGCAGTTCTGGAGTCGAACCATTGCTGAATCCAATTTTTGAGGTCTTCATCTGCTTCAAAATATTTCTTTCCAATTTCTTGCTTGAGAGCACGGAAGAAATGGTAGTGGGTAGGGGCGAGGTCAGGGCTATACGGTGGATGTGGCATTACCTCCCAGCCTAGCTCCCTTATTATTTCTCTTGTGAGTCTTGCAACATGTAGTTTTGCATCGCCATGCAGGATCATCACCTTCGACTTCTCCAGCCTGTTTTCTTAGAGAGTTGCGACGACTTTGTGGAGTTGGCCGCAGTATGTGACAGCAGTAAGTGTATCTCCACTTCTGAGAGTTTCTCATTAAATCACTCCTCTGACATCCCACCAAACACTCAAGAGAATCCTCCTTTCGTAAACACTGGGCTTGAGATCAGCTTAGGGTTCTCTCCTTTATGTACCCATTGCCTTTTTCTTCGGAAGTTGGCACAGAGAACCCAAGACTCATCGACTGTCACAACCCGCGGCAGAAACGATTTTCTTCCTTATCTGGACAGAAGAGAAGCAGCGATGGAGAGCCGTCGACCTTTCTGAGTGTCTGACAGGGCATGTGGAATCCAAGCTCCAAATTTCCATGAAAGCCAAGATTCTTCAGATGGATTCCTACTATCCTATGAGACACTTCGAGCTTCTCTGCCAGCTGACGTGTCGTCTGCCTACTATCGGTACGAAGAAGATGGAGTAGTTCTGTGTCGTCCAATTCAGTTGGCCTTCCTGACCATGCTTTGCCCTCAGTGAATAATCTCCCTTTAAAGACTTTCCGAACCACCCGTAACAGGCGCGATGAGTAGCAGATCCCATGCCATATATATGGTTAATTTGATCTGCTGCCTGAAGTGCTGTGGATTCTTTAATGAATTCATGGAGAATGCCGTGCTGAAAATGGCCATGAGGTAGATTTGGCATTGAGTCCGGAAGATTGGATGGATAACGAATTACAAGAAGAGTCTTAACCTGTGTCTGCGTGCGAACGGTAGACAAGTGTGATAGGATTACGAAATCAGCAATCAACATTGGCTAGTGCGTTTACAAGGGGAAGGGAAAAAAATTTCGAAGTGTGAAAAGACTTTTTTCCAACCTAATACAACGACGTCGTCATCAACGTGAAGAGAGAGGTTTCGCGAGGGGGGTACAATATCGCCAATGCTCTTCAGTGCCACCCTCGAAAACGTTACGAGCGAACTAGAATGCGAAGACACGCCAGGACAAGGACGACGGCTGGCCATCTAATACCGAGTATCAGGTCTATGTTATACTTCGGCGACACTATTGTCGACGACGCCGTCGGCGACAACAGCGTCACCGAAATATAACATTGGCCTAAGCCAGGCGGAACAAGTGCTTGCTCGCTTCGATCGTGTATGTGGGAACGTTGGACAGCAGCTGAATCTTACGGAGACGATGTTCATGAGGAACGGACAAGTTTCTGATACCCCATTCTCGCTCACCGGAACGAACATCTCCGTTTATTTGGGTTGCAAAGTCAACATGGCCAACGACCTAGCGCCAGAGCTGGGCAGGAAAAAACAACAGCTTAAAGAGCTGTCAAGTGTGTCAAAGGAATTGTGAAGAAGACGAAGAACGTCCGGCTCTGTGTCCACCTGTTTTACTCCACTGCTGTTCCTGCGCTAAATACGCATCAGAGACCTAGGCCATACGAAGCAAGATGAACACGCGACCAGTGTCACGCAGCGTGGAATCGGGAGGAAGATGCTCGGAGTGACGAGATTTGTGCAAGTGAGAGAAACGCCTCCGAAGGTGCGAGCTTCATCGACGTTCGAAGATCAGAGACGCTGGAGCATGAGCCAAGTCGCAGAAAATTAGGTGGGCCTGCCGCGGAATGCTGTTCGCAGACACCCACTGGTAGAGAGTCGTCACCGATTGGATTCCGCGGGATGTCAAGAGAACACCAGGACCTCCATAAGCGCTTTGGTCGCTATTGTTGTGAAATTCCTTAACGATCAAAATGACGCTCTTCGTATCCGTCGAGCAAAAAGGGTCCATTGGAACACTCTGAAACACGACATTGACATACGGAGACGCTGCTGGTGCCCGACTGAACAATTATTCATGATCAATAGGACGAGTGATGGTACAGGTTAGTCACGAGAAATTTAGCGTATCACTGCTGTATCACTAAGTCAGCCAATCAAAGATAACTAAAACATTTATGCCACTAATTTTGACAGCTAAAAGCCAGGCAATATTGAAAGTTAGAAGAGCAGCTTCGTTAAAGGCTCTGTAGAAAGCGATAATTTGGTATGGCCGGCCAACAAGTTTTTAACCGGAGGTGTAAAATAACCCTACCCACAGTAACTCTAGGAGAAGTGGTCAGTAAGTGGGTTATTAACTCATAATTGAAGGCCCCTCAGAAATCTAGTTTATAGCTTTAATATAAAATTTTAAGTGACTGTAGATGGTCCAAACCACTGTTAATATCGGAAAGAATACGAAGCCAAATTGTGAAATTCGAGAAATGTCCCATGGAGGGCTCCATGTCAGCAGCACTTACCAACCAATCAAGCAGACAAAGCATAGTTCAAGAGTACATGGCGCAATTACTGCCCGAGCACATCCGAAAACGCATATGCTTGCCATTTAAAATACTCTAGAAACACTGTTTTGGAATGAAACTTCTATGACATTTTGTGGAATCTTTTTATTCGATTCCCATGATATAGCTCCGCTCGCGCAATATTTTCTGTTTTCTGGCCAATTTTTTGTCAATTTCCCTAGGAAACAGAAAAAATTTGCCAAAAATGGCCAGAAAATCAAAAATCAGAAAACAGAAATTTCGCCCATCCCTGATCGCCACACTTGCACTTTTGAGAAAACTTTTTTCCAAGCGTCGAGTGGAAGAAAAATGAAACATTCAGCTGCGCCTGTTGAAGAGTTTGAACTAATTTCGGCCGGTTGATGGGTCTGCTGACAAGGATGTGGCATGGAACATGAAAGTTTGCAGGAATGTACTAACGGAGTCAGTCGGAATCAGATATCAAATTAGGGCACACTACTGGTTGGGGGTGGGTGGTACATTCCCGTGACAATGACTACTTCATGTCCCTTCTTTCATTACCTGGCACACCTATTGCTGGTTGCGTGGAATCATGACGAGAAATCATACACAGGGTTGTGCACCGAAAATGTACAAGCCTAGGAAGGCGTTCATCTGCTCCAGCCAGTGTCGTGCTTGAAGGAACAAGGTTGTACGGCAGATTATTATAATCAAGTGACGACAAGAGACGTTACCAGATTCTGTTTAATAAGAAAGATTTGTTTTGGAGTGGTGGTTGAGTCGGTGGAATCGGTGTCCTTTAGCAAGCCATTAGAGAGTTTGTGGAGCTTAAATAGACGAGGATGCTTCGCCGACCTGCTCTACTTGTTCGATAAGAAGCTTATGCCGACAGAGGGAATGTAATTGGGAAGGACTTCGCAGGAAAAGGTTGAGATGACGGCAGCGCCATTATTGGGGACTACTTCAAAGTGCACATCAACTGGCGCTGCCATTGATCGGGCGGGTTTTTAAACTCGCACGGTGGCCTTGATCTCCATTTCGCTGAATAGCTAAGCATTACTTCTATTTTAGAGATACCAAAGTCCTAAGCAAGCGAAGTGCGGCCAAATGGGGTTGGGGGGTCCACCCTATACAAAGTTTGAAATAACAGCTGAAATGGAAACACATGCAGCATAATGCACAACATGAGGCAGCCACTAGACTCTCGACGAAGCCCAATGGGTTGGGGTGGACAAGAGAACGAGGGATAGAATGCACGTCCCATTGTAAAGTGGACCCACACATTGGGACTGCACCAGAAGTACTTCGTTAGGGCACAGCAGCTCGTTTCTTTTTGCCTTGCGTAACTAAATACTATTTCTTCTTAATCAATGTGAGTTTTAGAACAAGCATTTTCCAACAGCGCCACACCACATCACTTTCCCAATTAATGGGATTCACTAGTATTGTTTGAAACTACAAGATATGACAGGAGGCAGTACAAGTATGAAAGTCTGAACGCTATCAAGGCTGTCGATGTCAGGGCTGCTGAGTCAATTTATCACGCTCTACAATAACAAGCTCAAGCCTCACGAATACATATGATTAGCAGGGCACCATTATGGTGGTCCTAGCTTTCATAACTAATATGCAACTGCTGTACACAAAGAGGAAGGAATGAGTTCTCTTTCTGGGGCACGACATTTGCAAGCTCTATTCAGGCGTGTGAAATTAGGAGTGCAAAAATGTTTAGTGTCTAGTGTTTAGGAGTGTAAAAATAAATCTTCAATTAAAAGATTTTATTGGCTCTTCCAGCAAACGCATTTCTGTAGGCGGACTCCAATGCAACGCATAGGTAGGGTAGTCAAAGAGAATTATTAGACTTCTTGGTATACTCGTAAAGGTTGCTACAATTTAACAATCTATGATCAAATCCTAGGGCCTTCACTACTGTGATGAAAAAAGCGTGGTAGCTATGTAGGCTATTCCCTTCCTAAAGAAAAGTGCGTTCGAGGTCGTACTGCCTCAGAGCTTTCATGAGGTGGGAAGAGGTACGAATGGTGGTCGTGACCGCCAGGCCCGATCAGGCTCAAGCTTGAGGTTCGAGAATCGAAGGGAGATCATACTGTGACGCTGCTGTTTTAGGAGGGGGGGGGGAGGGTCGTATCATACTCTCCCGGTTTGGCAGATTTTCTTGCATTTTTAGGTTTTTACGTGATGTTTCTATTTCTTAATAAGTCGTTTTTTCCAGGTCTAGCTGCGAAAACTCACGCGCACTTTCGTTTTCTGGAGCTACAAATATAGAAATGAATATTAAAAATGCTTTAAATGCTGATTGTCCTGCAAATAAAATAAACGTTTTCCGCCGGCAATGAGAGGTTTTCAAATTTTCAGATTTCTCCAGGATAGTATGGACACTGCAGTTTTCCACCTGTAAGAGCGACATCTACGTCCAGAATTGGATTCTATGAAATTTGAAGTATTGATTACGAAAATGTTCTAGGTGCTTTCCTTACAAGATTTTTTTGAAGCGCTCTTTGATTGGCTCACGGAAAGGCAATAGAAGGATGAACCTGTCGTGGAAATAATTTTCTCGCTTCTGCGGGAAACAACATCAGAAGGTGAAATTGACTTTATGAAATTGTACGCCTTGTTTGACTCACAGTGATAAAACCTTTTTTTGCATCCTTGTCCGAAAAATATCGGCCCTTAACCACCTGAAACCTGCTATTTTTAGAACCGGCTTTTCATAGCACGGAATCCACATTTTTATGGTTTTTAAACCTTTGTGAATTTTTCAGAGGCCCCAAAAATCTGCGAGTTATGGCAATTTAAATGCGGCTGCAGCGTTCTCTGACATCATCGATCGCAACTGAAAGATGAATTTCTCGCGGAAGAGCTTTTCTACCTTCAGAAGAAATGAACTTCAGTGTAATTGTGCCATACAAAATTTTAAATCGGGCTTATTATACAGTGAAAAGCTAAGCTTCCTTGCAGGGATCTGACTACGGCGGATCCTATTAAAAATTCTAGTTTTCATGAAAATTTAATTATTTTCTACCTAAAACCCCTACGCATACAGTTTGATTTCTGGTATAAAAATTTCATCTCTTAACCACAGTAAAAAATCATATTTTGCCGAACCGAGTAGGTTTGATCGACCTCGGGTTGATCCAGCACTGACGTTATTGGAGCAACAAAATTGGATGTTCACAAAAATGATCGCAACTCGGTAAATTTTTTAAAATTTAAAAAAGTCAATAGTTTTTTGAAAACTAGAGAAAGAGTGCTTTCTATCATGTAAAAAACTGGTTTCAAAAACGAGGTTTTCACGCGGTGCGTGGAAGTTAGATTTCTGGTCGATTTTTGCCGAAGTACTTGCCGAAAATCAAACCCTCGCTCCCACCCCCTTTCTGAAACTGTTTCTTATATGGTAAGGAAGCACCTTCCCCTTTTTTAAAGTTCTTGGCTTTTGGCGAAAAACTAACTGGGTTATAGTTAGGCTCTGGTCCATTCTATTCATTCTGCTCCGACGTATATTATTAGAAGGATTTCACAAAATTGATCATAATCATAAGTTTTTCAAAAACGTTTTTTTGAAAAAGCAAAGAACGTTTAAAAAAACAGAGGAAAGGTGCTTCCTTAGTGTATAAGAAACAGTTTTCAAAACGGGGTCCTCATGTGGGGGAGGGTTCGATTTTCAGCGATCGATCGAAAATCGAAGATCGAAGCACATTTCCTTCAGTCTTCAAACAGTTATTGGAGTTTTCAAATTTTGGGAAACGCACCGAGTTATGATCATTTATTCAAAGCCTTTTCAATTTTTTGGGTCAAAAATTGAATCGTGCTCGCCCCGCATGAACACCTCATTCTTGAAGGGTATTTTTTACATGGTAAGAAATATTTTTCTTCTACTTTTCGAAAAACCATTAGCCTTTTTCAAATTTTGAAAAACCTATCGAGCTATAGTCATTTTTTGTGTCATCGTACGACGTCCAATTGTCGAACGTCCAATAATTTTGTCGCTCAAATGACGTTGGTGCGGGATCGACCGAGTCGATTCAACTTGTTCGATCCAGAAAACAATGATTTTTCCACTCTTTACTGGTCAGGGCTTGAAACTTTTTGTAGCAGAACTGCAACTGTATACGTGGCCCGCTTCGAGTAGAAAATAATTAGTCTTTCATGAAAAACGAAGATTTTGAATAAGACACCATATCTCCTAATCATATCGAAGATTGCTGCGGAGGAGCTCGGTTTTCACTTATAATAATCTCGGCTTAAAATGTTGTATAGTACAGTTTCACTCTCTGATGTCTTTTCTTCAAAGGTAGATTTTTTCCGCACCCAAGTCCATCCTCCTTCCTTATCGATTCGAAGAGTACCTTGAAACATGTTGTAAGGAGAGCACTTCAGTCAGCTTTGTAATTAACGCTCAAAATTTTGTTGGGTACGATTTCGGATGCAGATGTTGCTCATTCAGGTAGAAAATGTTCCATATCCATGAGATCCTCCTCGGAAAACTGGAGAAGCTGAACTCGTTGGAAAACGATTCTCCACAGTGTCGATGCTTCACCTGGAAAGAAGGACCTATTAAAGGGTACAAAATTCGCATAAAAATTTAAAATTTTTAACACAAATAAGAAACGAAACGGTAATGTGAACATGGAGCGATCGTACAAAATCCGCATTGGGAGGGGGTCGTAAATTTTCGCAAAAATTTAACTCCACGCTTGGCCTAGTCTTTCCAACATCCGTTGCATCGATGGTCCTAAGATGTTGCCTCCACTTCCGTTCTAGAGTCAAGAATACGAGATTTATTTTATTTATTAAGGCATAGACCAAAGCGTACAGCGTTAAAAACAACAACGAACAATGTGTGACACGATTGTACAATCATCTTGTAAAGTAGTGCAACATCAATGATATCCGGTCATCAAGAAATTTCCGGATTACTTGTGACGCCCCATCTACACGCTCGCGCAGGCAGCATCGCCTAATCGTCGTACTTACCAAGCAGCAAGTTGAATTTCTTAAGAACCCGAAGTTAGGTTAGCAAATCTGATCTAACTCGTGATTTAGCGACAGAGACCCAAAGTTTGAGCTTTCTTCGGTACTTGTGAGGCAAAGGACCCGTGGTGCCGTGGGGTTGCCGGTAAACATGTTAACGCGGCAAGCCCGCGGCACCACGGGGCCGGTACTTATGAAGCACCCTTCCTTGAGTGCCATGGGTTGCCGCGTTGCCGTTATCGTTGCCGCGTTAACATGTTTCCCGGCAGCCCCACGGCACCACGGGCCCTTTGCTTCATAAGTACCCTTTCTTCCTATAGATTTAGTCAGCGTTCCATCAACGAAATTTTCTGGATTGATTGATAGCTTTCTGGCGAGAATTTTGTACATCATGATAACATCTGCCTTTTTCTTCTGTTGCTTAGTGATGGGAGACCAAAAAGCGCAGCTCGTTCGGAACCAGTGGGAATTGAATTGTAATCCACAGGAAAACATCTCATCATAACCTTTCTGGTGAAACTGTTTTGGATGCTTTCCAAGAGATCAATATCCTTCTTCGTAGTTGGAGTGAACACTGTTGTCCCAGTTTCCACGATAGGTCGTACAAAAGCCTTTCTGTATATCTCTGGAAGACTGGATTTTAGAACCCTGAAAAGGTTATAGATGCGAAAACTAGCTTTTTTCACCAAGAGTCTGCAGCGTTTTGAAAACATAGATCACTCGTTATAATAAAGTCCAAATTTCGAACTTCATCAACTTTCTCTAAGCCCTGACCATTAACATCGTGGTGGCTTGGTGCAGATAACGATGATCGATTTGTCATTTATTATAAAACCTAGAACTCCACAACAACTTCAGTTTCTGAGCAATTTTCGCGAAAAAATGATACTGCCGAAATACCCAAGCCCTACTATTCGCAGAAGGTTTCATAGGGAACACTAAAATAAAGACGGGTAGAGAAGTGTGAATCGCTCCCTATTTGGGATGGGCCGCACAATCGACTCTATGCAGCATAGTGATACAATTAAAAATTGTATTTGACCAATAACATAACTTCCGGGAGAGAGCCGATGGACAAGGCGGGGTTTAATGTTTCTGAGACACTGTACAGAGTGGCTCAGGGTGCGCGAAAGGATTGTATGAGTAGATCAGATCTTACAGTGTTGCGTGATCGTCGAGGATGGCAATTACGCGTCGTCACGATGTTCTGTACGCTCTCCGAGAAATTTGCATAGCAAGCATAGCTTTGAAATTATAAGGGCACCAGTACTGGAGTACATTAGAGAGGAGCGGAATAACCACATCCAGTATTTCATATGATGACACTCCTTCTGATTTCAAAGTGAGCGAGCCACCGTCTAAAAGCGATGAAGAAAAAACAACATGACTTCTTTCATCGCTTCTGTTTCCCTCTAGTAGTGCTCTTAATTGTGCGAAAGAAAGGATAGAAATGTCGCTCCGTCCTTACTCAATGCATTCGTCCAATCATTTTAGGTTTTCGAAATACTTGCAAATTTCAAATTACTCCTTTTGGGTGTACACTTTGCACATCCCATACAGTAAAAGTTACCTGAGATCGACTTTCTCCATTTTCGGATTCCATCCCTATCATCACCTTTGCTGTTCGATTACATACATCTGATTTCCATCCAACATTGGAAAAAATTAATACTGTTATCCCCCTTACTCTCCCATAGATGTCCAGGAGATCCTCAGGGTTTATGTCGGTATGAGAATCGAATTTACCCAAACAGCGTGTCATTGTCTGACGAAGCTTCTCTTCCAAGCATTCTTTTGTGTGCTAGAAATTTAGAAACCACCGCCAATCTCTTGTGAAATGCCTTTGGCTCGAAATGTGCTCCAGTGATAATTTTTATTATTGCACTATTATTACGATGAACATGGTGACAACACCGAAAATACAAACAACAGCGATCTTCGTCCTGACGTCACGGGGGAATCGCTGTTCTCAACATCGAATTCCAGCTACAAATTCAATAAAAAATATCCGGTGAGAGGCCGGCAACGTTATAATCTTGAAATCTCATTAAGGCTATCTCATTTCGCTTCCTATTCTAGTCTTACACAAAGTGGTTCGCCTATGACGATCCACCGCATCTTGTTAGCATTTATTGCAGCCTTACAAAATCAATGACGAGACGCAGTCTTCTTTGTTATGAAGACGTGAACAATTGGTATCTAAATGCACATGTAAAGCTAACTTAAATGATCATGCAAAGCTAGATCTTCCCATAATATCTTATTATCCAGCGTATCTCATTCCTTGTCCTTGTGATACCATGTGTTGTATAACGTGGCTTGGTCAGTTAGGTCTATGGGTTACAAATTTTGGGCGCCGTCGACGATCAAGGTGCGCAATCCTTATCGATGGACATTCTGACTATAGCAAATCAGCAGTGTGCCCAGTGTGACATCTCATCTGCTTATGTCCCTCTTAATCCTTGAGGAGTAAAATTGCACATTAGGTGTATTTAGCTGGAGGAAAGGCCTGCTATCCTCAAGTACTGCAATTCTGTCGGTACCACGTGACGTATTGCTGCTCGTGGAAGCTTTTGTTCCTAAACAATGAAATGTCAACCGCCCTTCGTAAGATCATCCATCCAACGGTCACGGGACCACCTTTCCGTATTTTTGAATACAGGTTCTCGCCATGGAATCGGGTTGTCATTTCTTTTCGTTCCTCGACTGTGGTTGCCTCACTTTGAATAGAAAATGCTTTGTAATGTAATTCCGATGTATATACGGTTCATGGCGGTTCATACATAAAGGATAAGGGGGGGGGGTATTTGGCCATACAATGACTTGCGGTGGCCAGCCTATGAACAAGTCGGCGATCTATCCTTCCCAGACAAGTCTGGTACCAATTCACCGACCCCGAAGGGATGGAAGGCTTGGTTGGCCTGGGCGGAAATCCGAACCAGGAACCTGGTATCGGGTGCACGCGGCACTCGCGCGTCCTCCGACTGCGCTTCACGCACCCGTTCACGCATATCTGAGAAGATTCCAGCATGTGTTCCAGTATCTCCGTATTTGACTATTCACAAACTTTTTGTCTCATATGATCAGCACACTCTAGAGCACCAATTTTAGAATATCGTATCCGAAAACACGAAACTGGACAACATGAGCTCCCATACTTGCTGCGTACTCCGGGCAACTCTATCTTCATAGACGGTGGTGCAGATATGTCCTCTCGAACAAGGATCCGAGAGGAATTCATTGCGGTTCACCTTATGCCAGTCTTTTCGAGATTGTTTCGCACAATTAACTTAATTAAATAACCAGCCCTTGCGGTATTTTCGACGCTCCAGCATTTTCTGCACGCGTAGTCTCGCAGTTACCGTATTTATTTGAGAATATGTGCACGAAGCGGTGACGAGATCCCGGCAGTGCATGCCGTATCACGTCGTGTTTGTCCATCGTGCTCTCTACAAGGACTTCTGGAAGAAGACATGACAAAGTTGAGGATCCCGTCTTGAATAACGAGTTCATTTGAAACCTTCGTGACAGGTGATTAAGCGTAGAAGAGAGCATCATATCTTTCTTTGTACGTTCTGTGTCGTAGTGCATATCCATATACGGCAGCAGGCAATGAAATGTCCATTCCTCCACTAAAAGCCAGTTACATCCAAAATATTTCCTCTTGTATTCCAGGCTTCAGCTTTAAAATTTAATGATCGACTTTCAAGCAGAACTTGAAAAATTCGACATCTTTAAACATATATCCCGTATATCTATATCTACCAGCCGATGAGGGCAAGTTAGAAAAAAAGCGAAAAAATGGACGACATCCACAAAAACGCTTATTTGCCCAACATCGATTGATGGCGATCGATAGTTGAAAAACGAACTTCAGGTTCGTGTTCGGCGACCTCGATTACCCCCAGGGCTGAAGTTTCGTGCCGCTTGAACGTCATCCTCAAAAAATCGATAGCATCGATCGATATCTATTGGAGACCCCAGATTCGTGTTCAGCGACCTTGACTACCCCCGGTGCTGAAGTTTTGTGCCGTTTAAACGACATCCACAAAAATCGATAATATCGATCGATATCGATTGGTCGACTTCAGATTCGTGTTCAACGGCCTCGATTATCCCCAGGGCTGAAGTTTCGTGCCGCTTGAACGTCATCCTCAAAATATCGATAATATCGATCGATAACGATTGGTCGACTCCAGATTCGTGTTCAGCAACCTCGATTACCCCGGGGCTGAAGCCGACGTGATCGGCACGTGTACGGCTCGCCATGCACAGTTGCCGACGTGTTCGGCACGTCTACGGCTCGCCATGCGCGTTTGCGGACGTGTTCGGCACGTCTGCGGCTCGCCATGCACGGGTGCCGACATCTTCGGCACGTCTTCGGCTCGCATGCGCGGTTGCCGACGTCTTCGGCACGTCTACGGCTCGCCATGCACGGTTGCCGACGTCCCCCTAGAACTACTGTGTTGCAAAATATTGTTTGGAAACTAATTCCTCAAACGTCTAATTGATTACCTAACTGTTCCGTGATAGTGCGGAATAGTTGAAGAGCTTCTGCTTCGTGACTGGTCTACTCGAATTCCTAAGCTTTCATTCACGCAAACAGAAGCAGACTCCTCATAAATCCGAGCCATCACTGCGTGAAATACGTTTGAAATTAGAAAATACACAGGCATATGAAAGGGGCGTTCGGAGGAGAAAGCGACAGCCATGTATACAACGGCTAAAGAACTAGGAGCGAATGGTAGTACTTATCTACTATTTATGATGAAGCATGGAATTTTAAGTGCTAACAATGAGTTAAACAAACAATGAGCTATAAAGTACTTTCGGATTCTGCAGTTTATTCTCGAAGTTGCGGCTATGACCAAAGACAGTATCAGGTGAACCGTGTTTTTGGCTGTTCCACGGATAAAGTTCTTAATAGTTGCAACTGCCTCGTATAAGGTAAACAAGCTGTGTAATGCGCAATCATTCTTTGAAGCAAGCAAGAACAGCACGTTTTGTAGAAAAAAATAGACAAACCAATTGAAGGACGGATTCCCATATTTCGAATAATAAGCACGATGCACCGTTTTTGCCAAATGCTAGGAGGTTGGCTAGAGGTGCTCGAAGTTGAAGTTAAGGCGCGGAGTACTGTGAAGCACCAGATCCAACTATTTCGTGCTCCGCGAGAAACGAGCGTAGGCTGATCGTTCTGGGACCGATTTCAGCCATGGTATGAGCGCACGTCCACATTTGTAATGCACTGTGCGCTGTTGCAGAGCACCAATACCAGATAAGTAGCAAAATCTGGCATAAAGGTCTATTTCAAACTTCTGTAGATGATGGTAGAGAAATTTAGCGATCATTAAACAATGTGTACGCTTTTTCAACATAACATTTTTCGTTTCAAACGTCCTTTCGATAAGAGAAACAGTAGTTTTGGGAGCGTGTAGCGCAGAGGGAGGAGGTGCTGACTGCCGCCTGATACCAGGTACTTGGATCAGATTTTCCGCCCACGCCAACCGACCCTTCCATCCCTTGGGGGTCAGTGATCGGAAACAGTCGTCTGAGAAGGATAGATCGCTGACTGATTCATCCTCTAGCCACCGCGATGCACTGTATGGTCAAATATGCATTCAATTCCCCTCCACGACACCCCATAGGAGTAGATTGCGTGGGGCATCCCAAAAGGGATTCAGCAGCCGCCATTTATCCTTATCCTTTACTTTGGATTGTCATTTGGTAATTGGTCTCCTGCTTCTACAAACTCAAGCTTAAGCCACTTGCTTGTGACGAGCGCAAACCTGGGTACGGCGAAAAAGCAGCGGTTTTAATGGACAGAGGATCATAGAATATATTCGCGATTAAGAAACATCGAAGTGATGAAAGCGGATAGATTTAGAGCACTTGAGGCCTCTGCATCCTCTTGCGACGGAACGGCGGGCGGCAAAACTGTGACGGAGCCTTGAAGCAACGGCGCTGCTCCCCAATTTTGCCCTCACGCAAACTCAATTTTTGAAGACGGCAAACGGCAGAGGGCGGACGCGGTACTGTACTCTTTCCAGTAAGGACCTACTGCCGCTGCTAGAAGTTTCAAATTTGACTCAGCTGTGAGACTGTGTATGATCGATATTCATCGTAATGTTAAGGCTCGCCAGCGAGTGCGTCGTTCGTTATCGTTTATTCTCTCGAATCTGTTTGCCAGACGTTACATATGTTGCTAGGTTCATTCTCGATAGAGGGACACCGAATAACGTCGGAAGGAAGGCCGGCGAATCTGTTTGGAGGTGACATGAGCGCTCGTGCTGGTTTTAAGGGAATTAAGAGGAAACGAAACCGCCCACGATAGATTACGTAGCTTACCAATCTTCTGTTAGGTCCACTGGTACATGCGAAACTCGCGCATGACCAAGACCTCGAGTCGAAGAACAAGCTCCACTTCGCACAATACAAAGGATCGTCGCCTGCCAGCTTCTACGAGTCGAAAGACTGATATGTCCCGATCGAGTAGCACATCGACCACCGGAGGTTCGACCACCGGCGGACGCTCGTCTAGTGATCGGGACTCAGACTCACAAGACTCCCACCTCGGCAGACAAGAGACATTTTACGGGAGCGACTATAGTAAACTGGTTGTCAACCCCGAGCTTTACGCAAAAGGCCGTGTGTCAGGTCTTCCGGGGGAGGAGCCCATCTCATCCGAACAGGGAGCTCTGCTCGATCGCTTCGCCACTTTTGGCCATTTCGGTGTAGCTCGTGAGGCTGAAATAAACGATCCGTCTCTAGGGGTTACTGTCACTGTACCGGCACGCGGTCGTATCGGTGACGTCTATCAGCAGAGCGAGACAGCAGAAGTCAAATATTCTTCTGGAGTTGTTTACCATCAAAACGTTCGCCACTTAGTGCAGTACCTAGAGGGCCGGCCGGACGGGCTAATGGTGCTGAACGCCCTGCATAGGCGTGTAAAGTTGCCGTCTGAGGGTGAAGTCTCAATTTTATTGATGGATCTCCTTGACTCGTTCTCCGAAGTGTCGTTGATTCCCCAGAGCCTTGACACAATCAAACAATATGAGAACAGTGCTGCGACCGTTGTCAAGGCCTGCGGGCAAATTCGTCAAATCGCGCAAAGGGATGAGAGCCTGACCCCGGCGCTTGTGTCGCTCGCCGAAGTTGAAGCCGAGGGCACGCATTAATGCTTGGAGCCGTCAGCGCAAGCTGAGTTGACTTTCTAACGCCTCTTCTTTGGATCTCTCGACGCCATCCTCAAGAATCCACCATAGCCGCATTAAAGCTCCTTGAAGTTGAGCAGCTCGGAGGCCACCATCTGAACCGCCCTTGGCTCGAGGCACATAACATTGTCTTGGACACCATCGAGAGAGTCATTGCCAGGGCCGAGCGAATTTTCCCCAACTTCAAACAGACCCCACCCAAGAGTCTCCCAAACTTTGGTATTAGCCCCGACTGAAGGGTATGTTCATTACATCGCTCATTCCTTTGCTGTTCCTTGTTTTACCTTATTCCTAATTAAGAAAAAAAAATTGGTCTCGGCTCCCGATCCTGCCGATTTTGTCGACGTAGCGACTACGTATTCTCGTCAACTACTCTTACGTTCGACTACCCTGGCTACTGGTACGACTACCTACTGTCTTGCCGTTTGTCTACTCTACTACTGCTGTGCGCCGACTTCTAGTGTTGTGGTGACCACGTGCGACCCGTGGCCGATATCGGATACTGCTACTGTGGTCGCCGAAACAGGTGTATTCGTACGATTTCCTGTCAATCATCCTCGTTTTAACATGAGCGCTCGTGCTGGTTTTAAGGGAATTAAGAGGATGTGCATATCTTCCTCGCCCGTCTCGACGAACCGAGAGCAGCCGTCGCTCGAGGACGTATTGCGCGATCTCAACGAGTCGATTGATGAGCCGTCATGTGTCAAATTGGCGTTCAATGCGATGGTTGCCGAACTTGAGAAAGTTCGACTTGAGAGGGACAAACTCCGCGATGAAAACAAAGAACTTCGCAGAAGATTAGGCATCTCTCCGGACGATGAGTTGAATTCGACTTCTGTAGCTAACGATCTTTCTAGTAACGGGCGTCGTGTGACCGGTAGTGATGAGCCTGCTGAACAGGAAAGACGTCGATCTATAGTAATAGCGGGCATCCCTGAGAATAGGAGCAATGTGTTAAGGGAGCGTCTCATACATGATCATAGGAGTGTGATGAATGTTCTAACTCACCTAAATGTTGAGTGTGTACCAGTGACTGTTTACAGACTTGGTCGCCCATTTCCTGATCGTAATAGGCTTCTCAAGGTTGTATTACCTGCTTCGTATTTTCAAAAACTGGCTGTCAGGCGTGCCTCCCGGCTTCGCTACTTTCCGAAACGTGGGGTTTTCCTTAGGGAATCCCTTACGCTCGAGGAGAGGAAAAGGCGTCGGGAGGAGCGTATTAATCGCGTTTATGCTATGTCTCAGTCATCACAAATTCCGCAAGCTGTTACAATCAATTCTGCTAAGGGAAACTAGTTTCTCCTCTCCGGTGCCTTCGTTCTCTGACCTCCACTCATGTTCCTTCCAGTCTCTCTTGTTTTTATGCGAATATTAGATCTTTTCCAAAGAATGCCCCCACCTTGATCCATTCGCTTCTAAGTACGATATCCTTCTCTTTACGGAGACCTGGCTCAAAAGCCACCACTCGTTAAGCGCAATGGTGGGTGAATGGATTAAGGATTATACTGTGTTGCGTTGTGATAGAGTACGTAGATCTGGGGGTGGAGTAGCAATTTTTTTTCGTTCCCCTTTAAAGTGCTCTTTGGTCTTCTCTGAATCTATAGGCAATGGTTATGAAATCTTGGCTGCGGATATTGCTCATCTCGATACTGCTTTTCGAATCATACTTGTCTATAGGCCACCTTCAGCATCTATGGATTACACTGAGCAATTGGTCAAGGCGATCAGTGACTTATCAGTTACTGATACACCGGTTATCTCTGTCGGAGATTTTAATCTTCCTGAAATTAGGTGGGTAGAGGGCACTGCAGGTGGAGATGCAACCAACGTTCTATCTGAGATGTTTGATGTCACGGATTTGTCCAGTTCATCAAGGAACCCACCAGAGGAAATAATATTTTAGACTTGTTGTTCTGTAATAGTGAGACATTATTAAATAGAGTCGCAGTTCTATCCTCTATTGGTGAAAGTGACCATCTTAGCTTCTCGTTTGAAATATCAGGAGGTGGCATTGAACCTGTTCCAATTCTCAAAAGGCTTTTCTCTATGGCAGATTTTAATGCGATCAATAATTATCTTTTTAGTGTCATGTGGGTAGACTCCATGGAGTGTTTTGCTACAGTAGATGAAAAATATGGTTTGTTTCTTTCAATACTCGCAGACGTTATAAATAAATTTGTTCCATGGGGATACGTCTTTCCGTCTAGGGCTCAGCTTCCTACTTACCTACAGAACATGCTTGATCACAAAAACTGTCTGTTGACCTACGCTAGGCTCAGCGAAGATTGGACGGAGTACTATAGATTTTCCAAAAGCTTTAATGAAAAGGTGTTGAAGTTTAATAGGTCTATTGAGAAGAAGGTGGTGGAGTCACGCGACAAACGACTCTTCTACAAGTTCATGAAAACCAAACTTAAGGACAAAACATTGTTTTCTGATTTAAAACTAGATGGCAAGCTGTTACTCGAAGATCAGAGGAGATTTGACAAAGCAAATGCCTTGGCATCGCAGTTTTGCAAGGTGTTCATTACGGACAACGGAATTCAGCCTGAGTTCTCCCCTAAAATTCATTCCAAAATGCAGACATTTCCTTTTTTGACGCAGTCAAAGTTTACGAAGTTTTTCAAAAGTGGCCCACGTCCTATTCGTTAACACCAGACGGCATCCCTTTTGTGTTTATAAAGAAGGTCGCTCATTCTATTGCTTATCCGCTTTCATACCTATACAACCAGTCCCTTATGTTTTCTGAGGTGCCCAGACTATGGAAGCATTCTTTCGTTACTCCAATACCAAAAGCTAAACCTTCGTTGGATCCTGCAAACTATAGGCCAGTCAGTATCACTTCGCTATTCTGCAGGGTATTTGAGAAGCTTCTTAAGCCCCATATCTTGAGTCATCTTGATACTAATGGTCTGATACCCGATTCTCAGCATGGCTTCACCAAAGGAAAATCTGTTGCCACCAACATGCTGGAGACCCTTAACGACTGGACACTCGCCCTTGATGACAAAAAATGCATTGATGTCGTATATCTTGACTTTGCCAAGGCATTTGATAGGGTCAGCCTTGCAAAGCTTTTGTATAAACTAAAAAGGATGGGTTTACATGAGAAGGTATTTAAGTGGCTCGAATGTTTTCTTTTGGGTAGAACGTTTCAAGTGAGAGTCTACTCCTCCTTTTCTGAAATATCTAACTGAATCCCACAAGGTGGAGTTCTATCACCTATACTTTTCAACATTTATGCAGCTGACATCAGTGAACTGCTCGTGAATTCCAAAGCGAAATCCAAGCAGTTCGCGGATGATCTGAAAATTTATATGAATATTGAGGGGTCTCAGGATGCAGTTAAACTGCATGAAGTAATTGACGGTCTGGTTAAATGGTCCGAGGATTGGCAACTACCCCTGTCAAAGAGTAAAACCTTTCATATGAGAATAGGACAGTCTCTTACACCCATAAACTATCATATCAACGGTTCTTCAATAACAACAGTCAGTGAAATTAAGGACCTGGGATTCCGATACACTGATACTTTAGACTTTCGCCCACACTACAAAGAGTTGTTCAGGTCTGCTTTTACTCGAACGTATCACATTTTCAAAGCCCTCACAACGAAGGATAGCAAGGTTCTCATTACGGCTTACAAAACTTATATTCGCCCTATTTTGGAATGCGGAACGGTTGTCTTTTCTCCTCACAAAAAGAAGGATATTGCATTACTTGAAAAAATTAAGAACAACTTTACTAGGAAAACTCTAATAAGGCGTGGTGGCTTTCTCTACGGCAAGATTCCAAGTGCCGTTATCAGAAACAGGTATTTTGGACTTTCGAGTCTATTATCTAGAAGAAAATTATTTGATCTGTGCATGGTTCGTAAACTTTTTAGGGAGCAGTCCGCAGCCAACTTTTCACAGTTCCATACTCTGCGTCCCTCAGTAACCAGAGGGGGTCAATATAAATTGCACTTCGCTAAGCATAAGACCACGGTAAGAGCCAAATTTTTCACAGTTAGAGCAGGTTTAGCCTACCTACAAATTAGTAAGACTACCTCCCTTCCGGAATCCAAGTACTCTTTCAAACGCATCGCAGCAAAACAAATTCTCTGTCCGTAGATATTTAGGAGCTACCTTTGTTTGTTAGTTTTGGTGTTTGTTGTGTTGCAATTTTATCTCACTCCTGTCTTATACAGAGTATTTCAATAAATAAATAAATAAATAAAATCCGCTCCTTGGTAATGAGGGTGGACACTGTGGAGTTAGGTGTGATCGACTTCTCAAGAAAGGGGGTGGTGTTCTGTTACTGATGAGAAAAATTTCTTTTAGCGAGGTGTTTTCAAGATCAGTCAGTAAAGCTATGAGGTGTTGATATGTGATTTCAAAATAGAATCACATATGTCTCGTACCATAAGTGTGTATAGAGCTCTATTTGTATCAAAGCCGATCAGAGGAATTTCAGTTTTGGATTTTGTGCTATGCAACAGACAAGGCGTTCTGAGTGATGTTCGAGTAAGACCTACCGTTGGCAGTAGTGATCGCGCTACAATTACGTTTCGCCTCCTGGCGAATCATGTAAAAAATTAGAAGCTCAGAAGGATTCGTGACTTCATTTCTGCAGATTACAAGCAATTTGGGATGCACCTATTCATCATTGATTGGATAGGTATCGTAAGTAGTGGGAACAGTTGATCAGTTGTATGAAACTTTGGTTGCTATCCTTCATCACTTAGTTGATTTGTATACCCATCTGTTATGGTGCGAACACTCTTTCACGCATAATTCATGTCCTACTGTCGCTGGATCTTGGCATAACGTTAAACGGAAATCGTAGAATTGCTTCGAGCTTGAGACCAAGATTGTTATTATATCATTGTCCGGCTAACCTTTCAGCGCAACTACCTTTGTCAGAGCCTGAAAAACAGGGAATTTAGAGAGATTATTCGGGGTCAGAGGTCCTTCGTACTTTGAGCTCGACCTCGCGCGCAATGCTACCCCTAGCATTGCGCCATTATTGATATTGACATTGCAGCCTGTGTTCCTCTAACGACGTCGAGTGCGTGTACCTGTGCTCTTTAACCTTACCCACAGCGGCCTGCCTGTCTCACCGATGTACTGAGAACAAGTTATGAGGTACATCACCCCCGAGGCCATACAGTCCCCTTCTTTACTAAACGGGCACACCACACATGAATGAGTAGTACAAGCGCAACCATAGACGCAGCTTCGCAAGAGCCCTGATATTGGTATTAAAGGGTGCGTCAAAAGTTCTTGGACACACATGATTAACCGCCCAAGCCGCTGTTTTAAAGCAAATCAGATGAAATTCATAACATTTGCTACTGCTGACCACGCACATGTAAAGAAGAAGTTAAATTACGAAATGGCCTCCTTTAGCACGAATACTTCAATCGCTTGGGGAACGCATCCACGGCTGCATGCAGGGTGTCTTCGGCAATCTCCTCCTAATCTTTTCTCAAGGCACGTTGAAGAGAAGCAGTGTCTTTGTGTAGTCTTGCGCAGGCATTGTTATTCAATATGGACCAGATTGTGTAGTCCATCGGATTGAGGTCCGGGCTCTGCGGGTCACTCTTTGGCTGAGAAGAAATCCAGAAAATTGTCGGTGCACCACTTCTGTACCACTTTAGCCTTGTGAGCGAGAGCAGAATCCTTTTGACAAGTCCAGCCGCTATTTCTAAAATGCAGAGATGCCCAAGGAAGGATCACTTTCTTCAGGATGTCCTATAAGTGGTTTTAGATGTTGATTTTGATGCTGTTTTCCACAAAAATCAGCGGTGTTCTCCCATCTGCTGCTATCCCTGCAAAAACCATTACAGACTTTGATATCCTGGTGTCTGTGCAACTCTTCCATTACCATTGGCAGGTATATGTCGCTAAGACGGGCAGCATTGGGAGATGGGAACGTCCCGTCCAATCAGACAGCAATGATTGGGCATGTCATTGCGGGATGGTGTGTAAAGTCGGTATCCTGATCAGCTAGCATGTGTTCGCTCTACGCTCTGTTGGATATTATTGGCTTTCTCGCTCTCACCTACCAATGCTGCTTACCTTCGCGACATGTACTCGACTGGGTTTCTCTATGTCCTTGCCAAGAATTCTGTTGCTTTGATGGTTGACAAATTGTCCATGTTCGGCTTTCAGTGAATCTTGGCATGATTTCAGACCATTATGATGTCTTCTTAAGCTGTTGACCAAGATTGATATCGGCTTTATTGAGGCCAACGTTTCGGCGTCTTCTCCTTCTTCAAAGCCTGGAAAAGTCGAAATCATTCACGACTCTACTCCCCCAAACACCATTTCATCTTACAGGGTACTTTTCTCGAGGATATTAGAGACAAGATCAGCAATGGGACTTTGCAAGAGACGACTAACCTTTATGGTGGTATGCCGGAGTAGACCACCGAGCACCCGTAAGCTGGACGTAACGTAATGAGCCTCAGCCCTCAGACCCCTGCTTTAAATACCCGGAGGTCATATCAAATAGGTCAGAACCTACAGAGCTCTACGAAGGGTGATTCTTGAGTTATCGCTAGACACTCCTCCTTCCGATTGACCCGTGGGCTCCTAGCCGTGATCCAGACCGCTTCGAGTGTCCTACGTGCCGATATATCGCTCTCTCGCGCTAAAATCGACACTGACACCTGCAACACATCGCGCCTTCGTGGCATCGAACTCTGTGTTCTCCCCAAGGGGTCATGACGTTGCCTTTCTTAAGGCCGTCCAGGTGCTTTCTACCCTGACACATAGGGCTCTGCCCGTTTCCCCTTTGTATTCATTCCCACACTCATTGCATGACATGAGATAGACCACACCAGCTGTCATGCAATCCCCCTCTTTCCCATTGGGGCACACTACGCAGGAAGGTGTGGGGCACATCCTGTCATAAAACCGATTCCAAACCAGTTGTTCCTTCAGGGACCTGGGAGGGACATCAATTATCCTCACCACATCCTGAAGATCAGCCAAACGGAGACATCTGGTGACGTTAGTCTATCGCGCGACGCCCTGTCCGTGTTGGACTTGAGGCCTAGTTTTGCTCCCAGTCGATATCTATCCCCTATGGTGGCACGTAAGATCGTGGGCAATCTGCAATCGTTACACAATCACCTGCGAAAATCGATACGCGGTGTAATGGTCTAGGTATTGTCAGTACTGCTGCTATACCGCCCCCACCATTCCCCTCCACGTATCTCGGATCGCCGCATATTTGCAACATCCGTGCTCAACGTCCTGCGGCGAACAGCGGTCAGAAAAGTTGATAGCAATCTGAGCGGAGCGCAAAAGCGCGGTCTGATGGAAATAAGAGTCGACTGCGTCCGGAGCAATACGAGTCACTGTCAGTGACAAGGGTGGAGAGTTTGTCGTGCTGTCTCAGGAGATGGACAGGACCATCACGAGGTCACACCTCGAAGATCACACCATCTAAAGCCCTGCCACTCCTAAGGAGTTCACGAGACTGCACCGTCGACTTAATCAAACATGGACTGAAATAGGAAGGTCGGCGAATCTCCCCAAAGGCATAGTAACACGGCTGAAATGTGATCTTCCCATTTGCCCCGTGTTATACTTCCTTATTAAAACCCATAAGTTGCCTCCGGATAGTACAACCATCGGCGAGCCTTCCTCCTATAAGGTTATTTCAATAATAAGTGGTGTCGATGGCCCTACAGACCGCATTTCGTGACTATTGAACCTGATTCTGGGTCAGCTGCTCAGATTCATACCCTCACATCTGCCCAACACCAATGCTTTCCTACAAAAACTACGCGACACTGAAGTGGAAGAAGGATACGTTATGGAGTCTTTTGACGTCACTTCGCTATACACCAACGTTCCGAAGGAAAGCGCCTTACAGGCTACATCTGAAATCCCCACTGACCACCAGGAAAGTGTAAATTTGTACGGCCTCAATGTGGCTTAGATAATGACGTTGGTGAATGAATGCCTGATGTGTAACGTATTCAAGTGGTCAGGAGAGTATTACAGGCAGATTAGAGGGTTGGCTATGGGTCAGAGGTTGGCTCCTGTTCTTGCGGTAGCATTCATGTCCAAGGTGGAAAAACCGGTTTTGGAACGCATGCCTACATTTTACTGTAGGTACATAGACGACTGCTTTATACTGTGTCCTACTCAAACTGAGGTGGACACTTGGTTTCGATCTGCTGAATCAGCAATCCGAACATACAAAGCTTACACGGGAAAAGCCTACGGAAGATTGGCTTGCTTTCCTGAATGTCCAAGTTCACCTGGCGCAGGTGACATTAAAACACGGCGGTACCGTAAGCCCAGTAGCAAGAACATCCTCGTCCATTTCAGCTCGGCCCACCCCTCTAGTACTAAAGGGGGCATAATCCAAAACATGTTCCGAACAGCCAACTTCGCCTCGTCCGACAGTGAACAAAAATCGTTTTCTCGGGGAGTGGCATTTAGTATTGCAGAAGCAAACGGGTACCCAACGCAACATTAGCATAAGGGACGAAGGGTGGAAGCCAGTACCCAGGTACGCCGCGAGGAACATCGCGGAAGAGTACCCTTCCGCGTGCCCTTCATTTCGGACGACATGAGCGCTGAGATACGCAGATGTCTCCGTTTGGCTGATCTTCAGGATGCGGTGAGGATAATTGATGTCCCTCCCAGGTCTCTGAAGGGACAACTGGTTCGGAATCGGTTCTATGACAGGATGTGCCCCACACCTTCCTGCGTAGTGTGCCCCAATGGGAAAGAGGGTGATTGCACGACAGCTGATGTGGTCTATCTGTCATGCAATGAGTGTGGGAATGAATACAAAGGGGAAACGGGCAGAGCCCTATGTGGCAGGGTCAGAGAGCACCTGGACGGCCTTAAGAAAGGCAACGTCATGACCCCTTGGGGAGAACACAGAGTTCGATGCCACGAAGGCGCGATGTGTTGCAGGTGTCAGTGTCGATTTTAGCGCGAGAGAGCGATATATCGGCATGTAGGACACTCGAAGCGGTCTGGATCATAGCTAGGAGCCCACAGGTCAATCGGAAGAAGGAGTGTCTAGCGATAACTCAAGAATCACCCTTCGTAGAGCTCTGTAGGTTCTGACCTATTTGGTATGACCTCCGGGTATTTAAGGCAGGGGTCTGAGGGCTGAGGCTCATTACGTTACGTCCAGCTTACGGGTGATCGGTGGTCTACTCCGGCATACCACCATAAAGGTTAGTCGTCTCTTGCAAACTCCCATCCCTGATCTTGTCTCTAATATCCTCGAGAAAAGTACCCTGTAAGATGAAATGGTGTTTGGGGGAGTAGTGTCGTGAATGATTTCGACTTTTCCAGGCTCTGCAGAAGGCGAAGACGCCGAAACGTTGGCCTCAATAAACCGATATCAGTCTTGGTCAAAAGCTTAAGAAGACATCATAGTAGGTTGACAAATTGTTTGATAGTGAAGACAGGCTCGCCAGTGAAAAGAATCCGTCGGTGGCGTACCGAGCCAGAGCATTTTAGGAGCGCTCTGCATCTTTCTAGCCTTGCTGTCTTTATAGAATCCGTCAATTGCTGCACCTTCTAAATTTTGTATGGAGGCATTCCGAGCTTCACTATCAAAATTCGACGGAGGGTACACTCGGATACTCATTCGTCACGAGCAGGCTCTCACATGGACCTTCGAGAGCTGCGGCGGATCTTCTCTCGAATTCTCTTGACGACCTCGGAAGTAGAAAGGTCTTGCGCCTACCTGATCTCGGTCTATCATCCATCGTTCCCGTCTGCTTTAGACGACGCAGGCTGCTATAGAGCATGCGTTTTGCAATACCAAGCCTTCTAGAGATGTCTGCAGCAGGCACTCCTTCGGCGTGCAGTTTCTCCATGGCAGTGTCTTTTGCATCAGCCATCTTTGACTAAAGAACATTCAGACGTTAAAAATTTGTGTGTGAAAGGGGAATAGTAGGTCAATAATACCACATAAAAGTTTGGTTGAGCGAAGCGCATCATCCTACAGGAGCCTGAAACAGGAGAGTCCAAGAACTTTTGACGCACCCAGTACTTGATTTTATATTGCCTTACTAGGTGGTGTCTCAGTTAGCCTTATCAGCTGCTTCATTCCAGCTCTCCGAATAGAGCTTACTACTTGAGCACTTAAACTGGCGCGGCTTGGCCCTCTCCTGGTTTCCGGTCATTCGTGCACTTGCAGGCCGACGACGTTGCACATGCAGGCTTTCAGCAGCATGGTCAACATACCCGTTGGACAATGCAATGCGAGAAGTCATCTCTGTTGAAAAAGACTGGAACTCTTCGTTGGTGGGGACGCCATAGTCGCTGTGTGGAACACCCTTCTAATAGTGGCCCTTTTAGTACTGCTTGATGCGCAGGAAGGAAATGGACTAATACGTTCTTGTTACTAGGCTTTCAGTACCACTCTGTACCACTTAATTCGGAAGGTGCCACGAGAGAGATACACTTGCACGTTGAGGGTCGGCGGCAAGTTGTCTGTCGGTTTCTCTCATGTGAGCTTAATATGATCCACTTGATGGTCGAAGCAGGAATTAACTTCCCTTTGTGTGAAACAAACTGTAAAACTCTTCCCTGCCATATTAGAAGATTAAAACGTTGTTGCCTTCACCCTTGTGAGAAGGCATATTCCACGGTAGAATCTGACTACTGGCAGATCAATTAGGTTCTTTCCGCGAAGCTATTTAGAGCCCATCACCGATATAACAGCTATATATCAGGTTGTAACGAATTAAATGGCACTGGCTCGCGCCATTTTTTGGCGCGTCTTTACGCGTTTGATCAAGAACAAACCGTAACATGTGGCATACCATTTAGAAGCGCAAACTTTGCTCTACCGGTGAGTACCAAATTTTCTATGTAAAAGTGGGAAAACTTTAGAGTTTTATTGACTTTTTTGCAGATGGACAAAAGGGTAATCCGAGTCATTTACTTGTATGAATTCAAGCTGGGCACTACAGCTAAGGAGGAGGACGATAAGATCAACGCCGCATTCGGTCAAGGATGTTCCACAATTCGGACGGCGTATCGTTGGTATCAGAAGTTCCGGAATGGAGATGAGAGGTTGGAAGAACATGAAGGTCGTGGGAGGCATAGTGATGTTGATGAGGACAAGCTGAGAGATGTGGTAGAGGAGGATCCACACAAAGGTACCAGAGAGATGGCGAAGACTCTTGGCGTCAGTCACAACACAGCTGCCCGGCATCTGAAGGAAATTGGGAAGACCAAAAAGCTGGAAAGGTGGGTGCCTCACGAGCTGTCTGAGGAGCAAAGAAACCGACGATATGAGATCTCGTCCGCACTGCTTCTACGCAACGAAACGGACCCTTTCCTTGATCGCATCGTAACCTGTGACGAGAAATGGATAATGTACGACAACAGGCGACGATCGGCACAGTGGGTGGACAGCGACGAGAGCCCCAAGGTTTTTGCGAAGCCGGAATTGCACCAAGAGAAAGTAATGGTGACAGTATGGGGTGTTCACTGGGAATTATTCACCACAGCTTCCTCCCTCCCGGTGAATCCATCACGGCAGAGAAGTACTGCATTGAAATTGAAGAAATGATGAAAAGTTGAAAGGTATCCGGCCGGCCTTGGTAAACCGAAGGCGAGTTCTCCTTCTGCACGACAATGCTCGCCCCCATGTAGCACGAATGACGTTGCAGAAATTGAATGGGCTGAGCATTGAAACTCTACCACATCCTCCGTTTTCTCCCGACCTTTCCCCAACAGACTACCATTTCTTCAAGCATCTTGGCGACTTCTTGGTAGGGAAAATATTCAAATACCAACAGGATGCCGAAAGTGCCTTCGAAGATTTCGTCAATTCCAGAACTTCTGATTTTTACGCTACTGGGATAAAAAAGCTTGTGTCACGTTGGCAAAGATGTGTAGAATCAGAAGGTTTTATTTCGATTAATAAACTTGCCTACAAGTCGAGATACTAACTGCTTAAATTTACAGTGGTTCAGTGCCATTTATTTCGTTACAACCTAACAGAAAAAAGGTTGAACGGATCTAAAGACAAGTCTGGGTTTCATAGATTCACAAAGTTGAGTATTAGGAGAAATAACGGAATTCCTATACCAAGGAAAGGCACTGGCCAGCCGATTTCTACGGCTAAGGGTAGAGCTGACTGTTAGGTGAAGAGTTTCAAAAAGATGACAATAAAAAGCCACTTGACGATGATAATTTGCACAAAAACGACTCTAATGATTTGCCGCAATTTACCACGACGAAGTCCACACTTTGGTTTCATAGAGAAGAAATTGTTTAAGTGTTTTTTAAATGGCCAAAATATTTCTCTGTGTCACCGGACTTCTTCCCTTTGAATTTCGTGAAAGGCGTTATCCATTACATAGCCTATCCCTTGGTGCTCATATTTAATCTAAGCTACACAAGAGTCCCATTCAGGTGGAAACATGCATCTGTTACACCTATTTCGAAGAAGGCTCCACTCAGTGATCCCAAGAAAGACCAGTTATATAACTTCAATTTTTGCAAAACTTTTGAGAAATTTTTAAAAAACGTATTTTGGCACATTTTAAATCATGTTGAATATTTTCGACCATTCAGTATGGGTGTTTTTCAAAGAAGGGCTAGTCGAAACCACCCTACTTAGTTCCATTAACGATTGTTCAAAAGCTTTGGAAAAAAGAAGTCGTACCGATGTGTAGTTTGAATCTTTCAAGGCCTTTGATAAACGTTAGTTGGAAAAGTTGATGGCAAAAATGGAAGTGATGGGAACACATCCCAGTATCATCAAGTGGAGCAGGCAGTCCCTACTAAATAGGACTTATCAGGTTAGGATTGCGGACAAGTTCTCTAAGGCTTGCCCTTCATTTAGTGGAGTACTCAAGATGGAGTGCTGTCTCCGTTTTTGTTTTTGCTGTACCAATGTGAACTGCCTAACTCTCGCGGCCGATATCTAGATCTACAAGAGCATCCTGAGCCAGAAAGACTCAAACACACTCTAAATTGATATTAGTTATCTATTTATTTATGCGCCAAAGGGTGCGCTAATTCATCAAAGAACAGTAGGCACCTGATCAGCTTATACCACCGCAGGTGGAGTTTTTTCTGGGTTCTTTTTCAATAATATTTCGCTCGCCAGGCCAGGCCTTTCATCCTCTCTGGAGTCGATGACTCTAATTTGTCCAACGACGCTTGTAGCGAAAGTAGTAGTGTTTAGTGAAACACACATTTAAACAGTCACAACGGCTTTTCATAGAAGTATGCAGAGTACTTGGTGTATCTCAGGGGACGCCTTAGACTGCAACAACCCTTGACAAGATAAGAGTGACGCCCCTGAAAGTGTTATAGAGAGTTAATGAGTCACCACTGGACTGTAGTTCATCTCATCGCTTGCTCACTGGTTGGGTCGGAGGCTTTCGTAAAGACAGGTGCGGGCTCAAAAGGCTTCACTACCATACCCTGGAGATCGCAGAAATCTCCTATAAGTATCCGCGACAGAAGTGAGTAGGAAATGTTATTTAATAACGTTTTATTCTTCGATTCAGCTGCACATTACTTGATGCGGAAGGGTTGTTAGAGCGAAGAAAAATTATAGCTTCCGGTGAATTCTCCCAATTACCGCAGCTCACTGAACGGTTCTGAAATGCATTAGATGAAATGAAAATCCGTAGCTGTGCTTTCCACTTTGTCCACAAGTATTTTTCGCTAGACGAGCGTAAAGTGCCGTTCAGAATTGTATGTAGTCACTGCTTTTAACACGGGAATAGTGGGAGGAAATGCAACCGCAAGTTGATTGCAAAAACCACCAAATTCAAGGTCTCATATCTAAGCTCTTTGGCTTTTTCCTACTAAAAAACCTAATTTATGAGGTTTGCATTAAATCTAAAGAAAGAATGCCTAAATGGGGATTAGTGCTTATCAAATAAGACGAGGTTATTGATCACTTAAAATTTCCTCGTGATCACTTATCCGAGGCAGAAAATCGTGATTCCTGGGATTAGCGATTACGATTTTCTTTGTTATGTCATGTATATAAGCACTTTAAGAGGTACCACGAGAGGAAGATCTGGCGCATACCTCAGCCAGAGTGGAAGATGATAACCCTTGATAATAAAGAGATATCACGGGCGGAGCGAGCTGGTGTTTACCTCGGGCAGAGTGAAAGATAATAACTCTGGATAATATTTTTAGGAACATCATTCTAACCTTGTATTTATTGCCGCTTAGAGAGTCCCTTGAGATACGCCACGCATTCCACTTCTGATACATCTGAAAGCAATAAGTTTGTTCTCATATTTATTATTCAGGCCGCTAGGTCATCCGATGCTTTGCTGTGTACTGTGCTCTGGGTGCTGTAGTCGTATTGAGACAGCCAGAGGGTAATGATGGCGTTGCTTCTCCTCGTAGTTCAGCGCTCGCAAGGTTTCACATGGTGCTGACCTTGTTTAGCACGAGATTATTCCTTTAAAATGTCCGGAAACCATATTCCTCTTCAATTCGTTGTGAGTACTTTAAAAGTCGAAAAATGTGTTTTCGGATAAGCCGCTCTAAAGCACTCATCAGAAACTTCTCTCGAATAAACTCGGAAGCATCCAGAACACTCAAGTTGTATTCTCGAATACAGCTTGAGCTGTGTTAAGGAGGATGTGAACCTGTCAGCATTCTTGAGGTTTGGCTGATGGCTTACCAATCCAGTAATAGCTGTACAACCTTTAAGGAAAGGAATGGCTGGTATACGCCGCAGCTCCCAATTATTATCTGATCATTATGTTATTACGAACAAATTCAATTATGTAGTGGCAATGTAGATTGATCGCTTTTTCTATAGATGTGATTACACTCTTCAGATCGCGTGATATGAATATGCACAAAAAGCACATTATTTTACTGTGATTCAAGACTGTTCATAGAAAAGTTTCTAGAGAATACTGCTTCCAAACCTGTTTGCTTCGAGTTGGAGTGAACATCGTGTATGCAACCACACGTATGTCCTGTATGTTCCATCACACCACCGCAGTGACCTTATTATAAATAAAATAACGTTCGAAGCTCTTCTTGCACATATAAGAGAACATCTTGTAAGTTCGCGCAATTCACGGCGGCTGCTAATTCAATAAGAATCTCCTACTTACGTAATGCAGATCACTGCAGCCAAATCTGTGTTGGTTACGGTCCTCATTAATTAAATTTTTTGAATTGCAAACAATGGAGCCATATATAGGTTGTTTTTTTAATAGATTCCTAGGAGTTTGTAGGAAAGTTTGAAGAACACCGAGGATATGATGAGAAGGAGTTGAAGCATGAGAAACCTTCTTGAGTGCAAGTTGGGCCTGTGGTCCGCGTCGAATCGCGTCTAAAATATTCTCCTCGAAAACAAGGAGAGCATTCTGAAAAAAGATCAAAGAATTTGTAATGAGATAGCATCATCAAACTGAAGTTATAAACAAGACGCTCACTTTTCTTCGTAACTTTGTAACGTGCAGTAAAGTGGTGCGCACATTTTCAGTTTACTACAGTGATGACTAAACCCTGGCGAAGTACGTTCCTTAGAACGTCCAAACATGAACAACTTAACCAGACCACGGCAATGTTGCAGAAAGGACTAAAGACTTTTGCGATCGATTAACTGCATGTGGACGAGGATCTTGTTTGTTGCGTATTCTATTTGAGAGTTTGCTAAACTTTCCTGTGTCGTGGTGGCCACAGTTCACCTGTATCATCTGTCGTCCCGTTGGTCATCGAGTTGCTCGAGCTAGTGCAGCAGCGCCTCCATCCGTTTCTGTCGCGCACCACAGTGTTTCAATCCTGGATCTTTTGGAGGTCTTCTAATCGTGAGTTATAAATAAAAGGAGCTTCTTGGCACTAACACTTAAAAATTGCTTCCATTTGGAAGTAGCGGAACGGCCATTCATCTGCACCCCTACCACGAATCTTACGTTGGATATCACGCGATCATGTTTCTTTTCCTACCTTTACTTTTATCAGCTGTGAAGACAATGTGTACGTAGAGACGACAAGGGCTTGATCTACAGCACGCAGAAGTCACGGAGACACCTTCGCTCAAAAACACTTTCAGTATGAGAGACGGATGAGGCTCAAAGTCTTCATATTAAACAGTCGAAAATGCGGGTTGTGTAAATTTTAACAAGGTTATTTGAGGTAAGGTGTGCAACCCATTCTTATAATCAGTAAATGCTGCTCTAGTTGATTCCTTCTAAAGACCCAGATCTTCACTGATCATTTCTTTTGAGCTCAGGAAACAGAACACTGCGGCACTCCTAGTGCGATTCAGTGATTACTGTCAAGTGTCAACAACCAGACTGTCCAGCTGCAGCCAACATGTTCGCTGATTCAGCAGTTTTCTTATCATTATCCACCCATAGCTGATAAGGGATACATGATAAAGGACGGCGTTACTCAATCCGCTTTGGGATAGCCCACGCATTCTACTTCTACAGATGTCATGGAGGTGATTTCAATGTGCATTTGGCCATACACTGACTTGCGGGGACTAGTCAATAGAAAAGTCAGCATTTTGTCCTTCCGCGACAAGTCTAGTATCGATTTATCAACCCTGGAGGGATGGAAGGCTTGGTTGGGCTGGGCGGTAAATTCGGACCAGGAACTTGGTATCGGGTGTAGGCCACAGCCCTCACATCCTCCGACTGCGCCACACGCGCCACCAAAACTAAACCCAGGATAATTTTCGTTTTTTGCAACTGTACACACTTGAACCCGTTTACTTCTCCTAATAAGCCAAACCAGGTTTTTCTAAAAATAACTTCTATACCACAAGATAAGACAAGATAAGGCTTCTATAAGAGTCCATCTTCTTCTTGTTGTTGAAGACTGATGTTCCTTGTGCAGCAGCTTGGAGTTGGTTTTAGGAGAAAAACACCTGTTACATGACATGTAATTGTAAAAAGGTGGTAAACTGATCTGCAGCTGCAAATCGAGCAAGCCATTTGTCAACAATGATTTATTGAGATAGTACGCGGAACACATAGAAATCTTAGACACACGCTAAATGCTTGACCCTTACAATGGATGCATGGTGGACACATGGATGGTGAGTGGTCGTCGAGAAGAGCGAGAGGAGATCAGCAGTTCCCAGTGGTGGAGAGAAATATAGGAAGAACAATGAGATCACCGGATGGAGCGCTACGATGATATTCGTCTACCATAGATTCTTGCCGTCTTTCTTCTGAACCGTCTTCAGGATCTCGCCCTGCAGATACGGGTTGTTGTGGTGTTTCACCTTATGCTCATCTGTTGGATGTCGAATGGAACGCTTGCGTCGGGGCGGCAGCTGGAGCACATCAGTTGAGTACTTTCTAGCTTTTAATAATTAAATAAATAAATAAGAAGTTGCAGATATGAAAAACTGAACCTTAAAAAGGCATTAAATAAATTTGTGTAATAAATCTGAAATCTGCCCTTGATAGAGTATGCGGGTTTTGATCAGCTTCACCTCAAGAAAATGCATTTATTAACCGAAGCACTGCTAGCAATAAAAACAACACTGACGCACTTTCTTACAAAAAATGCCCAGCTTTCTCTTTCATTTCTGATTCTTCAGATGGTTTCAAGGTTTTTAGTTTTTATAGTGTTTGGGAAGCACATATACCATTTTCAGGTCGAATTAGACACTTTTCGCGTCAAATCGGACGCTCCTCTAAGCTCGCCTATCTGAAAAACCGACCTTGACTAAAACTTCAGAAGTAACCCTAGGCACTCGAAAGTGTTGTTCAAGCTCAAAGTATACTATGAATAGAGGGGCAATTCTCGTGCGGGTAACCCCAGGTAAGTGACACCTACTCCTTCATCGGAACATGTACACACGACCATGGTGCGATTGCAGCACCTAACAGATCGGAAGAATTTTGCTTTCCTCCATATTCGCGTGAGCTCAAAAACATTTTCGTAGCTTACGTAGAACAATAAAAATCTTGTTACAATGCAAACTACGCAAGCACTTTTTGAGAGAACTCGTTGAATGTGAGGCACTTGGTGCTGCAAAATGAAATGAATTTTCGTCATGAGAGAATTTATAGCCTTATTCTCATCAATTACAAGTTTCCCTAGGTATAGGTAATGCTCTCACCTCGTCTGCGCTTCTCTTCTCGTGGAACTTCTTTGCGATCATGTTGCGATGGAGCGAATGTTCGTCAAGCAGTTCCTGCAGAGACGCACCCAGATCTGACGCTTCCTTTTCGGCGCAGCTAAATGAAGGGTGCTGCATTTTTTAACAGGAAGAACTTCCATGTAAAAAAGCATGCGATGAGTGTAAACAATTTTTAGGAGTTCTTTATGATGATAGCTCAACAAAAGGAGCATGGCCTGGATGGGCTAACGTTAATTTTGCGCAATAACGAATGGTGTAGCTGGAGTGAAACGTAGATCTAAAAAAACATTATGTTTGAGGGCACAAAATTTGATTATAAATGTGATGCATTTAATAGACTGAAACATGGCAACTACAGAAAGAAACTTCTGAGAGCTGTCATAGTACCATGGTTAGAAATCTAAATGAGGCCTTGCTTTGCAGTTGATACGAGCCTCAATTACCACATATATGTACTACGCAAAGACCTAACAAAATTCTTCCTATTATTATAGATAAATATATAATAGAATGACTTCTTACTTGTGAATTAAGAGCGAAAAGCAGCTTGAACAAGCAGGGGTAATCTAGAGGTATCGATAAAAGACGGGGTAAAAAAATAAACATGGCAATCTTAGGAATTTTCCTTTATCCTAGGTAGTGTGACGATCACAACGGCTTTATTTGAAAAAGATGTATTACTTGTTGACTCAATTATATTTGTAGCGTAATAGTCCCCAAATATAAACATGAAGCACACTAAATGACTAAACATGTAGTCTACGAAAAGCCAATTTTAATTATATATGATAGCATATTCCGAAAATTTTTATCACTTTACCATTCGTAGCGGTTTTATGGTCAACCAGTTTGAAGTTATAGAAGCAACAAGGCTGTCACTGAAAGAAGCACCGCCTCGCCTAAGTTCGAAAGGCTATATCCTTCGCTTAGGTGTGACCTGCCAAGAATGTTGCTCAAAAATGGTGCGAAATTAACAAATTTCATACAAACCATGCTATAACTGGTTTTGCAAAATCGCTTCATTCTACGCTGTTTCTTTTTTAACGTATAGCTCTTATTTGCCCTCCAATAGTACGTTCGCACACAGTCAAATTGTAGTAGCCTATAAATGAGGATAAAGATAACATATCTTCTCAAAATTTTGCATGGAAATGGCTTCTACGAAATCAATAGCTAAACATTGATGAAGAAATAAATTAAATCATGGATCTTTCTCAGCTAACAGAAGACTTGCTTCTAATATAGCATACGCCTCCATTTGCCTTCATTGTTTGGTGCATAGCCAATCATAGTGTTTGTTACATGTTTCGTTTGTCGACTTCGTTTGTGCTTAAATAAATAAATAAATAAATAGCCCTTGAAGAGAGGGATGAATTACTGAAAGATACAGCAGTCCCTCATCCTTTGTGCACCCCATTGCCCGCTCAATGTCACGTTATTATCCAAAAGCGAGTTATCAGGAGATAAACATTTTCATGTGCAATAATAGGAGATTCTTAATATCAAGTAGTTCTGCGTCGGAACCAAATGAAAAGAAAGTGCAAAAAACGTTGAATACAATCGAAACAACCCAAATTAGAAAAGAAAGTTGGTGGTCCAGTATGATGTGGAAGAGTTTGCATTATATAGGAATGAGGAAGAAGAATGCATCGTGGAATAAAGCAGCTGTTAAGCAGCTAGTGGGCTCAAAATTTTAGAAAGTGCAGTATGGAATACATGTAGGCGGAAACCAAAAGCAGGATTTGCATTTTTGATTCTGAATTCTGCGCTCGCCGCGGAAAATCGCCCAAATCAGCTAAGTTTTCCTTCTTCCTCTCTCGTATTGTTCTTTTTTATTTCTAACTCTTCTTTCTATTAGTCTTGCTTAGTTTCTTGTGTTTTGCTGTTTAGTTTTCGTTTATTAACACCTCTGTCTTGAATTTTTTAAAGAGTTCGCTGGCTACTGGGTCGCCCTTTTCGTTCGATTGCTCCCGATCAATTGATTTGATTTGATCCTGAAGTGATGTCTCAACCTTGTGGTCGTCAGGTTAGTAGGAAAAGTTGCGCTTTAGATTCAGCTCTTGCTGAATCTAAAACTCCCACACAGGAGGACATTGCTAAAATGTCTATAAGCGAAATAATTAATTGGTGGAAACAAATAAAGACCCCATAATGGCGAGGTATACCGATGATCTTATGACTAAGCTACCTTAGGAATTAGCCGATACAGTTGAAGCAGAAAAACGACGTCGCAGCCTGGTCTTATCTGGCTTGCCTGAACCAAATGCGGATCTTCCGCCCTCAGCAAAGCAAGCAGACCTAGAGAGCAAGGTGAGTCAGGTGCTCGACTGTTTAGGTGTCGAGGGCAGACCAGTGAAGGTCTATCGCATGGAGAGGCCTAATAGAACTTACACTAGGCTCGTAAAACCAGTCCTTCCCTCACGTTCTCATAGGGTCACCGCGTTATCTAATGGGTTCCGCCTGCGCTCGTCATCCTTTAATAACGTCTTCATCAGGAAAAGTCTAACACCTGCTGTGCGTCAGCGGGAGTTCGACTTGAGGCAGGAATGCAGGGAACGCAATAAGGATTTAAAGGAACGTACTTGGGTTGTTTACCGGGGCGAAATCAGGCGGGTCGAAGACCTGCCTAAGACTCGCTCTTCGGGAAACGCATAGTTCGTCACGGAACAACCCACGGATTAAGATGTTTCTCATTTAATTCTCGAACAAATTAACGTAACAATTTAAATCACCCGCACCTATTCTTAAACACGTGCGATCCTGATCTAGTATTTATCACTGAGACCTGGTTATCATCTAAAATTTCGAAGTCTGAGCTCATTGAGGATTTCCCATACCAAATTTTTCGAATTGACCCGGCAGGCCGCAAAGGTGGTGGTGTGTGTTGCCTGGCGAGGCACTCCATTTATTTAACTTCTATAGCATCCTCGCCCTGCCTCAAGTCGGATGTACTCTGTCTTCAGATATATGATGAAATTAATCTGTTGTCACTTAGATTGATTTTAGTTTATAGCCCACCCTGTTCATGCGCTTCTGATGATAAAAGCTTAGTGGATTCTCTGCTCGATCTCTCCATTTTAAGTCATCAGTTGATTATTATGGGTGATCTTAACCACGACATTGATTGGTGTCTGGCTAAAGCTAGAAACTCCGCTTCATCAAAATTCCTGGAGCTGTTCACTTGTCTTGGGCTATCTCGAGTAGTTTCTGAACCTACGCGTGACGACTCAATTCTGGATGTAATTCTTACTTCTAGTCCAATGGTTAAATACGTCTTAGTAAATCCTCGCTTCGCAGGTTCTGACCACAACAGCATATCCTTTGAGCTGCAACTTTCTGCTAGCGAACCTACAAAAATTCCCTTACCCAATTTTGTAAAAGCAGACTTTTCGGCACTATCTACTTTCTTTAACAATATAGACTAGTGGGAAGTCTTTCAAGGTTATTCCTCGGTAGACGACCTTTACAAAAGATTTTGTGATATCGTCCGCATGGGTCTATATAATTACGTGCCTGTCAAATTTAGACCGCCAAAAGGAGTGCATTATCCAAATCACATAAGAAACCTAATAGCTCAAAAAATCGACTATTTAAATTGTCACTTAAATGCCCTTCTTTTCTGTTCAGCTACAAAAGAGTCTGCTCTGAACTTGGTCGTCATCTGAAAAGGTTTCTCAATAATAGAATTTAAAAAGTTGCAACAAATTCGAATCCAAAGGCATTTTTCTCAATAAAGAGGAATAAATTGAAATCACATCCATCAATATCTACCCTCCACGACGATGCTGGAAACATGTACTTAACCGACACGGAGAAAGCTGAAGCACTTGGGAAATGTTTCGCTTCTTTGTTTACACTGAATAATGATTTGCTTCCGAACAAAGTTCTGTGGATTTTCAATCAAGCGATAATCACTTTTCGACCAATGGTTTATGTGAATTCATTTTCCATCCACACGAAGTGGCCGAGGTTTTGAAGACGTTAAAACCTTCTACGTCGTTAACATCTGATGACATCTGATTATTTACAAGAAATGTGCGCTTTCTCTTTGTCGCCCCCTTTCTATGATTATCAACATATCCTTGTTATTTGGTGAAGTGCCCCCTTTTTGGAAAATGTCTATTGTTACAGCAATTCCTAAATACTGATTCTACATTGCTGACATCTTTCCGACCAACAATTATCACTCCACCCTCCGTCAAAATTATGGAAATACTGATAAGAAATAAGCTCGCTGCATGGCTTGACAAGAACTCTTCAATCCCTTCTCAACAGCATGGCTTTGTAATTGGAGCCTCGACGGTAACTGAGCTCACCGATTGTGTCTTTGACTGGAGCATGGCAGTAAATAGCGGGAAATCTGTTGACGTTGTGTATTTTGATTTATCTAAAGCTTTCGACAAAGTCAACCATGAAAAGCTACTTTTGAAACTCTACGGAATAGGAGTGAGAGCGAAGTTACTACTTTGGTTACGATCTTACCTAACAGGGAGGCAGATATGTGTAAAAGTAATGAATGCATTCTCTAGGCTACATGCTTGTTCGAGTGGTGTCCCACAAGGAGGTGTACTTTCTCCCCTCTTGTTTCTTGTCTACACTTGCGACTTGCCCTCATATTTAAGCACTCACCCACTTATTAAGGTACAACTCTATGCTGACGATATAAAATATATGGTATTTACGACGAATCTAGTAAAGCAAAAGTTCACCAAGCTCTTTCCCTTTCTATCACTAAAATGATGGAATAGGCTTTAGCTTGGGAGATTCCTGTGAATTTGAACAAAATATGTGTTCTTCATAAGGGAAGCACCGAGCGTAAAATTTACAGCTTCAATGATATGACTCTCAAGAGCACAAATGAAATACGGACCTTGAAATTCTCATCAATATGACCTAGACTCCGAACCACACATTAACTTGATATTTCGAAAAGCATTTGGGGTACTCTTCAGCCTATGTAGAAGCACTATGTGCAACAATCCCAAAATTTTGATCAAGTTATACAAGGCATACGTTATTCCCATCCTAGAGTACGGATCCCAGATCTGGAGCCCTGCCACGAAAAAGATCCAGAATAGAATCGAAAAGGTCCAGCAGACTTTCACTAAGATTCTGATGTACAAGTGCTTTCCTGATCCACTCTACCTCCAAGCTATGCCTTGCTGCAAGAGGAGATTAAGCATTTTCAAGCTTGACAGTCTGCTTTACCGCCGCACTTTCAAGGATCTAGGGTTCTGCTTTAAAATTCTTAAGGGCGAACCGAAGTTGAAACCTAGCAATTTCTGGGTTTTCAAACCATGCCGAGGACGTCGCACGTTTCTATCTTTACAGTATGTCAAACCGGACGAAAAGCCAAGTTCTAGAGTTCTGAATACATTTTTCTTTCGCACCGCAAAGTGGATACAGATGCTGCCGTTTGAAACAATTAGTTCGCCTTGCAGTTCAGTATTCCTAACAAGACTGAAGAAAATCGACCTTCTTTCCGTTCTGAAAGTTTGTAAAAAAAATCTGACTCTTTGAGCTTTCATAACTTCTATTTACTTCTTTTGTTGCAACAAGGTTCTGCGGCTTCTTCTAGTTGCCAACGCATCGTTTCAGGCAGTCGTTTAGCAGGTGTTGGGCAAGGCCGAAGAAGTTTCTTGCTGCTTGAGATTCATGCCACTTAGGCACATCGATCCTGCTCCTATGTGATCTAATAGATTCATTTCGTTTTGTTGCTGAGAAGATTAGTTCTACATATACCTTTTTTCTGCAGAATGGAAAACGACTTTTCTTCAGTTTCCTTTCCTGATATTCATTTATCCCTTATCTATGTGGGTTCCTAGGCTTCATCTTGAGGTTGTGGCTTTACTATACACCTTAGTTGCTAGTTGCTAAAGCTTATCGCTATTTTTTGCGCGCCACAGGTGGTTTGTCCTAGTTGCCGGTCCCATGGGGCGGCCAGCGTACCCATGTGCCGAAGTTTCGGCAACTACCACAAGGGTGTCATAGCTGGCTGACGCGGAAAAACAAACTTCGTTGGCACGCTGTGATATCCTCTGATACATGATTGTTAAAACATGAAATTAGCACTTTAATCGAGTAGCCTAACTTATTTTTATCAATTTGTCTACCACTAGGAGTTCGTTGAATCCGCCTTCGTCAGGCATACATTCTACCATTATCCATCTTAGGATTACATATGGTCAGGGATCTACGTGGATAATCCGACGCAATTGTTTTGTTACTCAAGGTGAGCCGCTACCATCCTTTTTATGCTGTTGTCTTTAATAGCAGTCTTTTCTTCGTCTTAGTTTTTACACATGTCTTGTTTCTCATCCTTTTTTGTTCAAAACTGGAGCACGTCTTCTTGACGTATACAATAAATAAATAAATAAATCTTCAGCACAAAAAAGTCCATTTATCACAGAAAAGTGTGTGTTTTGTCAGCCTTGTCATAATGGATGGCAACCAACCAAGGTGTCGTGCTCTCCAACTTCTAGCAGTCATATCAACAGGTTGTAATAAAGAACGCGCCATAAAAATTAAAAAGTTTCGTTTTATCGTGAAAGTCAATCAATGGCGTTGATGTATGCAACCGAACGGTACGGTAGGATGAATTACATTATAAGAATACCGCGACGATGAAGAGCATGGCCATAAGTGTTTTAAAGATATCAAAGACATCAATTCCTTCTAAATGTACAACAAAATGATTAAAATAGCACGAGATAGAGCAACAATGCCACTCCTTCTTCCTGACGACCAACCAAGCCTACTATGTTTTTCTTATCATAGTTCATACCCTGTTTCGCTTATCATAGTTCATACCCTTGCTCATCATTTGTAGATTTCATTGACATTTTAAAACTTCCCGTAAGCAATAATCATGGCGGAAGCAATATATCCTATGATCAGAGGAATATGAGAAAAATAGACATAAGGAAGCTGTTTCAAGAGACAAAACTGCCCTTCTCTTAAACCGAAGCCCGCTGCTCTTGTAGAAACAGATAAAATTACACGAAACGATAATAGGATTGCAAGAAAAAGTGAGCGTCACGGGATAACAGCATGATCTTTTATGGATTATCTAATTATTCAAATGAGATTGCGGGTACCTGTTGACGAGCCTTTAGAACTGATGCAGCAATAGTGGATTAAGTAAGTGATGTTTTTCTGAGAATCACAGAAATTGGGAAACGGCTTCTTGAGCAAAAAGAAATAGCTGACTTCGTGGCGCTTACTAAACATATTATTACAAAAAACGTTTTGTGGTACCTCACACTTCCTAGAAAGCACTTCTTCTTCCTAGGGAACGTGAAGTGTCAGAAAACTCAATGATGGTGCCACCTAACTTCCTCCGACATGATGTTTAATTAAATTTTGTTGATTTTTATTGGAAATTAATTTTATTTATAGCTGGCTTCTATTAAAAACCGTCTAAAAATGTTGACAAAACCTTCTGTCATACAATACCGGCCTTAACTTTTGGTCATTGGGCGGAAAAAGCGAAAAAAACCTCCATTTCCGCCGCTTTTCTGTATCACTCTTCAAACTGAACGCATTGTAAATTGAAACACATATTCGTGATCAGCACCGAGTCCTCTTCCCGATGAGCTGAAAAGCGCCTAACGAGCGCCTGAAATGTAGTTCAGTGACCTAATTTCTGCCCGGCGCGGCTGACCCCTGTGCTCGCGGGAGATAATTACACCCACAGCTCCCAAGTGGCTAATGAAGAAAGAGATTTGGCCATTTAAAGCTTAGTTTCTATATTATATACATAGTCACACATAGTTCTCTAGATTTCCTAGCATTTCACGATCACAATGATCTACTTTCTTAAAGGATCCGACAATTTAAGTGTTGTTATTTTCAGAAAATGTCTCCGCTTTGGAGGACACTAATTTCGACATATCACGCTTGTATGTGCTTATACTCGTTTGCCACGTTGGAAACAAGAGTGGAAATCAAGCTGCGAAGTAGGAACATTTAGGGTTGAAATCGCTAGCAATTGTGCGCTGGTAAAGTTGCCCAAATGACACTCCTTCGTAATTTGCCGTACACTTTTCGCATCATTAAAGTGGGCGCAAAATGGTTTCTTTGAAGGAAGAAACATAGGTATTTGTTTGAAAGGATCAATAATACTCCGCGACACCGGAAGTGTGAAGACTCTAGTTAGGCGATTTACGGCGTCCTCAGATGGCGCGAGGGGTCACGAGAGCAGGCGATAGGACTGACTCCGGAACAAATTTGGGCCCCGACAGGGCTACTGGGCTTTTGACTCGTGCTAGGCCGGTGCAAATAAACATAAAATTGAAATTGAACTACAGTTCGGGTTAGATTTGATAGGTGAATGCACTCGTAGGCAATCTTTCAATTTTTGAAGTTTTTTTTTTTCAAAGGACACTCAGTTCACATTTGGAGTGAGTTTGCTGCGTCGCTGAGTGGCTAATATGTCTCCTAGCCAAGTCGAAATCTCACCTGTGAAAGAGTATAAGGAGTTTGCATAGGCCTCCAAATCCCTGTGCTTCTTTCCTCAAAGAAATGATTCTGTGGCCACATTAATCGTGAGAAAAGTGCGCGGCTAACGGCGAAGAAGTGTCTTGTGGGCAACTTTGCTAGTATATAATTATTAAGGAATTCGAATCTGAAGGATCCACCTTTGAAGCTTGTTTTCAACCATCACAGCTTAACGGCACAAACAAATATAGGCACACAAAAATTTGATATTTTAAAATTAGAGTCCCCCAAAGTGGAGACATTTTCTAAAAATATCAGCAATCAAATTACCGGATCCTTTAAAAAAGTACATCATTGTGTTCGTGAAATGCTAGTGAATCCAGATGACTATGATTTACTATATATAAGGTAGGAAACAGGCTTTAATAGGCTTTAATCTCTTCCTTCATGGCTACATGGGAGCTATGGGTGTAACTATCCGCCGCGAGGAAGGGGTCAGCCGCGTCAGGCAGAAATTAGGTCACTGATCTATTTTTCAGGCGCCCGCAATGCGCTTTGCAGATCATCGGGAAGAGGACTCACGTCAGTGCTGATCACGAATATGTGTTTCAAGTTACAACGCGCTCAATTCGAAGAGCGCTACAGAAAAGCGGCGGAAAAGGCGGTTTTTTTTTCGCTTTTTCCGCCCAATGACCAAAAGATAAGGCCAGTATTGTAGTTCGTAATAAGATGTGAATTTTCATACTTGAACATGTGCTCCTGGTCGCAGATGCAGTGCTGCTGGGCCTGGTAGTTCCGCGAGAAGTCTGCGCTGAAATGTTCATTGTTGAGGACGGAGAGAACGGTAGCGCTCGCAAAGTAGCGAGCTATCAAAACTTTCGCGCGAAAATATCAGACCTCGTTCAACTAATAGTGCGTGTGCATGTGTTATACAGTATTTCAAAACACGCATTAAATCTTACCAATAGGGTTAATAGTGAATACAACATCTACCTCCACTCTAAAGCGCGTCAGAACCACAACTGCTACTACAGACTTGTGTTTCACAGAAACTTTCGAGCTACCGCATAAAATAAGCAGATATTCTGTTTAGAAAACCGGTATGCCCTCGAACCAAAATTTGGTGAACACCGGTTTCTTACACATCTGACTTCAGCGTCTCTAAATCAACACCTAACGAGAGACCCACTTCATCCTTATAAAGTTACAACTGTACGGTTCAACAAAGGCTTCGAGCCGTTATCGGAAAATTATATTATACGTAGTTTAAACAGTTTACAGCAGGATGATCTTGAGGAAATCTAAGCGGATACTCCATATTCTTTCTGAATTTTCAAATTCCCTTCATGTCACTAATAATAACTCCTGATCTGACCTTTTCGCGGGAGCCTCCCAAGTTGGTCTCTAGGAGGGCAAAGAAACTACGCTATATACCAATGACCAGCAAGCATTTTAAACACTAGAGCAGAGAAGTGGATGATATCGAGATTCATGCACTGAGCAACTGAGGAAATCTCGTGCCTTTAATTTGGCTGTAATGGAACTACGACTAGGGAACCTGCTTATAATTAAGTAAGGCAGAAATCTGAACGAGTGAACGACGAACTGATTAATTTTATCAATTTTTCATTTTCAAAATTCTTTAGTTTAAAATGAAGAAGAACAAAGTAGGTCGTCGATCATATCGTTGGTAGCACTATGGCAAGTATTGATAAATAAAGTTGTAAGGTCGGCGTGATTCAATCAATTTTGAAATGCGCCGCACATTCTTCTTTTACGAGCTATCGTGGAGGCATTTGAGGCACATTTGACCAATGACCTGTGGCCAGCCGATGGATGATTCCGCACATTATCCTTTTCATGTAACATATCACTGACCTCGGAGCTCTTCTAATGAGACCTTTTACGAAGATGATGAATCGCCATAATACGCTCTGATGAAGAGGCCTAATAACGAATGAACATATATCAATAGCAATTACAGCACATGATGGTGCTCAAGACCATCTGGGACCCATTGCTTGGCGCAAACGCATCATCTGCTTTTGACTAATCTTCGTCCTTTATCCTACTAATCGGTTTTGATCGCCATTTCTAATCATAGTAGAGAACCGGCGATCTCTATTTTTTCATTCCATGTAGATTACTGTGAATGATATGTGTTGTATCAGTGTCGCAGCTGATCCCGTCCTATAGAGTACAAATTGGGAAGCTGTCTCGCTAAGTTCGTATTTTTCTCGTCTCCGTTAACAGTCTGCTATAAAGTGGTGGAAGATATGGATACAAAAAAAGACCAGCTTAGCACCAGACCAATCGCAACCCTTTTACCTAAGAACCATACCCGCACGGAAACGAACCTCCTATATCTCGCGGATGTCTATCGTGCGAATGCACTGCGTAAAAATCCATAAGTACCCTCCCACACAGTGGACAATGCTGCACTTGGATCAACATAACGTGAAAACTGCCCTAAAGAGCATACGAATCAAAAAAGCGAAAGATGGGGGTGCAGGAAGCTGAAGTTCCTTCTGTGCGATACGCCACTCATTATATTTGGACGGATATAATAGAGGTTGTTTGAATGCGTATCCGGCTTATACACTTGGCCAGCTGATGGAACAAGCAGTATTTTATCCTTCCTAGACAAGTATTGCACCAATTCACAGTCGTACACAGTCGTAGAAGAGTTTGAAAGCTTAGTTGACAGTTGACTTAGCCAAGAACTTCGATGTAGGTGCACCCGACTACAGGCGTCTTCTCTGACTGCGCTACCACCATCGGACTACTGACTATCGAAGCCATCAGATACTTCCAGAATATTCAGTTGTTCTTTGTTTTCTCACGCAAGCGCAGGAGTCCTCGTACTTTGCCTGTCACACCTTTGCATTAGGTAGTGGCAGTAGTGAAAGTGAAAGAGGTATGGTACCTGTTCTCGAATTCCTCCAGACATCCATCAGCAGCAGTGAATCCAACAGGGCATGGGTTTGGCGGCTCACAGTACGCCGGTAGGACGTTGTCGGACTTCACTTCTTGTCTCTGTTGGAAATTCTCTTCTTCGCGTAGTTTCTGCTCTCCCTCACCAGCTCCACCTAAATGATAGCAAGGTTAGACGATTGTCCGGAACTCAAGAATCCTTCAAGCGCACTATAAATAATGGTTCTCCTTGCACCCATGATGAATGACTATTCAGTTTTGTGCACATAAACATAAAATTGAACCCCTTGAATTACATAGGTTCCAACAAAACAAAAGGACTCATGGAATTTCCCACTAGCCGATGCGACCAATAATTCTTGACGTTTTCGAAACGCTTTGTATTTCAAACCCTACTATACAAATCATCTGAAAAATTAGACAGTAAGAAATTATTTTTTTCTTTTATTTTCGTTTAGTATTTGAAACTGAATGTCCTCATCATCACGCAAAAGTTTGCCTAAAAGCACTTGTTTGAAAAAAGCCGAGGATAAAGGATCCACGACGGCGCTGATCGGATCTTGTTGGAGACATAAGCCGAGCCAGCTACTTCGGCATTGTGGAGACAATTCGTATTTGTCCATGCAATGAAAATTTGCGATGAGAGCTGAGTCAATGTTTTGTCATTCAATGCTTTGGCAAAAAAGTCTAGTACCGTCAAGGATTGAAGGCTTGGTTGGTATGAGTGCAATCCGACCCATGAACCTCAGACTGGGTTCCACGCCACAGCTGGCGTTCTCTCCTACAGCGCAACCATTCCCCCAGAAGAACAGATAATTTGCCGTAAAGCAATACTGTTGGAACCGTTCATCCTTTGCAATTGCCTAGTAGTGGATTTAGAAAGCTATCACGAATGCTAATGAGACTTTGGACACAGGGAAGATTGCATGACACTCCTTAACATGAAGGAGAAAAACTTCCAATAGACAATGGATAAGGATAGCGATGGAAGGAACCGCGTGAGTCACACCATATTTACCTTACATTTTTTATTTCTTTATTATTTATTTTAATATTCTATCTATTCGGGCGCATGTAGCGCAGTAGGAGGAGGCGCGACTGTCGCGTGCACCCGATACCAGGCTCCTGGTTCCGATTTCCCGCCCAGTCCAACCAAGCCTTCCATCCCTCCGGGGTCGGTGAATTGGTACCAGACTTGTCTGGGAAGGATAAAGCGCTGACTTGTTCATCGGCTGGCCACCGCAAGTCATTGTAGGGCCAAATACGCATTCATGTCGCCTCCACGACATCCCGTAGAAGTAGAATGCGCCCGCGCATCCCAGAAGGGATTGAATAACGCTGTCCTTTATCCTCATCCTTATCTATTTACTCTAGATATGGTCAAGAGTCTAGAATAAGCGTATTTCTCAATAAAACAAAATACGTTACGGTAACAAATGTAAACAAATTCATCAGCCGAGTAAAACAGTGCATCACCATCAACACGCCTCGCGGCATCGTAGAACGCTGCACGAGTTATCATGAGAGATGCCTTCCACAGTTTGAACAGAGATTTTCCCACATCTTCGTAAGTTATCATGAGAGATGCCTTCCACAGTTTGAACAGTGATTTTGCTGCTACCGTCGGGTAGCATATCTAGGTGCGAGCTCACATTTATCTCTTTAGGATATTGTGGAGGCCTTGAACATATCCTATGAAACGACTTCCGGAAGCTATGTGATAAAAAGTCAGCGGTTTACAGACTTAAGGTGTAAGAGGGTTTGAAAAAGATTAGAATAAGTCTGAGCTATCTTCCGTTTTGGATTGGGGCGATACCTCATTTAAGCATTTGGCACACTGTAACAGAAGCGTATGTGGATTGAAATGAAGCCGTACCGGTGATGTATTTGCTTCCGAAGGCGACGGGGCTCGGTACACTCTCGGCATCTCGCGAAATTAGGTCGATGAAGTCGCCCGAGGGCAGCAGCGCCATGTCGCCGGCCTTAAAAAAACACTAACGGAAGTGAGCAGAATATGAAGACAGAACAGCTGCCGCTCCCCTTTGGGCCTAAATCACTAATGTCCCTGTGAATTTGTGAACTAATGCCGGTCCTGCAGTAGAGTGAATGGCACGCTACGAAGGACGAGCTACTCGTCATTTTTCTTCAAGCAGCATCGGTAGATTAGTGAGACTGAGCTGTGTCTACTCAACGGAAATTATGTTTTGACTGTTTCGGATACTGGTAAAGGCTTAGACATTGGACCATTGTAAGATTGCGGGAGAAAGCGAGGGAAGGTAGTACAATTATCTTGGTTAAAAACTGTGCTACGCTAAACTCACAAAATAGGTAGACAGAAGGGAGGAATTAGCTGTAGTAACTGCTTCCACCATATACTATCTCTAGATAGAAAAAAGGTGTATCCAGCAATGGATTCTTTGCAAGTAAAGAATTGGTTTCTCATTTGCTGGGCGGGTATTCCACTCCATCTCAAATTCTGGGCATTTTCGGGTACTTCTCACCGCAATTCTTGCATAACAACGAAAGGAACTCCAATAGGTTCAGGCCGGACCGATTGCTGCGCACTCACCGATTCTCCAAAATCGAAGGCAAGAGCATTGGCGACGAGAAGCGCAAGGAGGGCGAGCATCATGACAAGCGCGAGCTCGCTGAGTGAGCCCTGAGGAGGATCGATGCGTTGCTGCGCGGCTCCGCCCACTTCGGCTTCCGTCTCATCTGGAGCACCGACACGCTGTGGGCTATCGACTTGACACAAGGTGTTACACGGATCTTTGAACGCTCTCTTTGCGTGGGCATATCAACCATGGAAATATTTTTGCTGTGCTTCCAGTCCGATTTATTCTTCTGATTCTAATAATCAAAAAATAATAATCAAATAAAATGTCAAAACAACAAATAAAAACAAATGTTAGTAGTATAATAAATAATTTTATAAAATACAACAAAAAGGAAAAGTTTCTGTTTGCACCCATCTGTACCTCAATTTTTGTGGATAGGCCGAACACAGATATGATCTTGCCTTCAACTTGTGATACATAAAGGATAAAAGGATAAAGGACGGCGTTACTCAATCCTTTTTGGGATGCGCCACGCATTCTACTTCTACGGGATATCGTGGAGGCGATTTGAATGCGTATTTGGCCTCGAAATGACTTGCGGTGGCCAGCCGATGAACAAGTCAGTGCTTTATCCTTCCCAGACAAGTCTGGTACCAATTCACCGATCCCGGATGGATGGAAGGCTTGGTTATCCTGGGCGGAAAATCCGAACTAGGAACCTGGTATCGGGTGCACGCGACAATCGGCGCGTCCTCCGACTGCGCTACACGCGCCCACTGATACATGATATATGTGATACATAGCGGAAATTATGCCTTGATGAGACGAGACTGGGCGCGGGGGAACATCAGCTAATCAGGTGGAACGATACACGCCATATAGCTACATGAGATCATTATTTCCAGAATGGGATGAATGTCCCATTAACACATGGTTCCTGCTCTACGTCCCAATTTCTCGAGCTAGTTGTAGTTAACGGAAACTGTGCTCATCTACTTCTACTGCTATATCATTTAGTAACTCAACCATAACTAACGAATAACAGCCTCCTTTCTCAGTTAACCAACCAGTTGGTTTCAATTTTTAACGAGTTCGAATTGGTTGCTGACTGCACGATTGCCGTAGGACCTGCGCCATTGAACCGGAAGCGTCTATTTATCAACGAGGTGATCGTAAGAGATTAAGATTGTACCAGGTTTCACTCATAAAAACCAGACATGGATTTTCTTCGCGATCTAGGAATTCTCTAAAATGAGTGAACTTGCTAAGTAAGCGTGAACGTTTGAGTGTTTGGAAAGCAATAAATTCTTTCTGGAGAAAATATACATAAGATATGAAAGGAACTGCACAAAGACAAATATCCTCATGATACTGTCCTTCTTCGAATGCAGTTTTGAAAGCGCAGTTGTGGTCGTTCTTTTCTGGCAAATATCACTTGTTATTTACGATATCAATGCACATACAACGAACCCACTAAATAAGAACAACAAAAACATGCGCATAGCAGTGTCATTTTGTAATTCGTGGTAAACTGTATCGTGGGAAATTGTCAGCTGCAGGTGCAGCACATTCGTCATTCACATAGGGAAATAATAGGTTGTCTCATAAGTCCCCGCCGTTTTTTCAACGATTCACTGCAGAATTCGCCGGCGGTCTCTTGCATAGCGCTGCATAGCTCTCGAAAGAGAATGATTTGCTCTATCAGAATATGTATTGCTTTTCTTTTTTCATCATGAATTTTTACAATTTTTAGGTCGTTGAAGTGAAAAGTGAAAAAGTGAAGAAGTAGCCATTTGCGCACTTGTTCTCTCCGCCTAGGGTTGTAATTTTTGCGCAGTTTTTTATAGTACTTGGAAGACATGTTCTGTACTACAAGAATACGTGTTGGCCCTGCCTGCTCATTTGTCCTTTACTAATTTTTAGGTCATCAAATTGGGAAATCCGACTTCTCCGCCCGAATTTTTACCAAAACTCCGGTTCTGTGGATGGACTTTTTTGCTTGGTGTTATATGTCGTTTGAAAGAAGATGTCTTGCTGAGTAAGAATTTGTGTCGCGCTTATTGGCTCACGCTGATTTCTGTCGAATATCAACAACTGAAGAAGGAGAAGGAGTTGTTGGTGAAGACGATTTTTCTCTTTTTGGCATTTTGTTGACGTTCAACAGAAATCAATAGACGCGACATACATTCTTATAGTGCAAAACATTTTCTTTCGAACGACGTATAACACCAATCCAAAAAGTCCAACCACAGAGCAGGAGCTGTCGGCAAAAATAACCATCCTCCTTCGGACATCCCAATTTGATGACCTAAAAATCAATAAAGGACAAATGAGCAAATAGCACTAACACATATTCTTGTAGCACAGAACATTGCCTTCCAAATTTTATAAGAAACTGCGCAAAAAATTACAAACCTAAGCGGAGAGAACAAGTGCGCAAATGGCTACTTTTTTACTTTTCACTTTTCACTTCAACGGCCTAAAAATTGACAAAATTCATGATGAAAAAAGAAATGCAATACGCTGTCTAATAGAGCAAACCATTCTCTTTCGAAAACAATGCAGCATTTTGCAAGATACCGCAGGAGAAATCTGCAGTGAATCGTTGAAAAAAAACGGCGAAGACTTATGGGACAACCTAATATTTCCCTATGTGAATGACGAATGTGCTGCACTTGCAGCTGACAATTTCCCACGATACATGAGCAAAATTAGGCTAATGTCGCTAATTAGGCGCTATGAGGGTAAAAGAGGAAGGGCACCCTCGTAGCTGTGGATTTCTTCAACCTACGGCTAAGGTAATGTTGGAATATGAAGCTGCAGTAAGAAAAAGAGTAAGAAAACTCGTCATCACAACAGTGCCTTCCCAGTCCCTGGCTTTTCAGTTCGATACAACAGTGCACAGCATCAAATTAATAAAGGGCTTAGTGTACGCGTAGATGGTAACAGACTTACTTAGACTTAGTTCCTCCTATGCTGTTGGGCATATCGGGCGACGAGACTTCTCCATTGATACCTGTCTTGTGTCAACTCTTCACTTTCGTCTCTGGAAATATTTAGTAGTCGAAGGTCCTTTTCGAATGTTCGCCTCCATGTGTTTCTCGGATGACCGCTCGCTCTGCTACCACCTTAAGGAATCAAACACATGACTACTCGAGGAAATTGGTTTTCAGGCATTCGCATTACGTGTCCTGCGAGGCGTAGACGTCTTTGTGCGGTTAATGCAGAAAGACTACTTGAACCGCTCCGGTTTAGAACTTCACAGTTAGTCACACGGTCTGTATATCGCACTTTCAATATCCGTCGAAGACATCTCTGGTGGAAGGCGTTTAGCTTTTTGGCGCACTTAATAGACATGGCTCATGTTTCATTCGCGTAGGCAACAATCGGGACTACAATTGAATGGTAAAGCCGAAGCTTTATCTTCGACGCGATTGACGGTAAGCTCCAGATTAGACCAAGCTTTCGAAACACAGATGAAGCCTTCACAATCCTCGTTAGTATTTCTGATTCCACATTCCCGTTGCGTGACATGGTACTTTCAAGATATTTGAACTTCTGGACAGTTTCGAGCTGTGATGCCTCAACGTTCATATCTACGTTCATATCTGTTCTCCCTATGCTCATCACTTTTGATTGAGGTCTGTTAACCGTTGTGTCCTGCTCCATTTGATACCCGTTTTATCACCTTTCATGGACTTCCTCATAATGAAGTCCAGAGCAACATTGAACAGAAAAGGGGAGAGTACACATCCTTGTCTTACTCCGGTAACAACATCGAGGAATGTCGTGTGCATTGCATTCGTTCTGACGCAACAGGAAGAATTCTTGTACAGCTTCTTGAAGATTTCCACAAAAGGGTTGGGTATACCGTAAATCCTAAGAATTGACCATAGCGATTCACGGTGTATACTATCAAAGGCCTTCCGGAAATCCACGAAATTGATGAGAATTTGAGTCCGAAATTCCATGCATTGCTCGATGACATTCCGTAGGGTCCGTTTGGTTATCTGTTCGCTACACGACCTAGCACCTCGGAATCCACATTGTTCTTCACGAAGTCTTTCACCTACCGCGGTTCGTAGTCGATTTAGTAGAATGAAGCAGATTACCTTGCCGGGTATAGAAAGCAATGTAACTCCTCGCCAGTTTCCACATTCTGATAAGTCACTTTTTGGGTATTTTGAAGTTGACTCCTCTCTTCCAGTCTTTTGGATCTTCTAAGCGCTATGTCGTCCATATAAACTTCCAGAACGCTCTCCTCTTCCTCACCTCGAAAGTCATATGTATCATTAGGTTCCGGCTGGTTGAGGACTTCTTTGAAGTGCGCAACCCATCTCTCGATCTGTTCTTCGTCCGTGACGAGCAACTTGCCGCCTCGATCCTTTATCGGTGTGTTTGAGCTGCTGTGTGTTCCTGTTAGCTCTCTAACGATTCTGTAGAGCATTTTTGAGTCACCACGTTCAGCTGTGTTTTGCGCTTCTACACCTTTTTGTGTCAGCCAATTCTTTTAATCGGGTCGACATAATCGTTTGACTAACCGATCTAGTTCAGCTTACTTCCGGCAATACACCCATTTAACCTTATCGCTCAAGTTAGGTCGGCCTTTTGTTCCTTCGTACGTTTATGCTCTTTTATTAGATCCCACGTTTCGTGCTTTATCCACTGTTCTTTACGACTGCCTCTCCTTCTCCCGATGTTTTCTTCAGCACAAGCACGAGTAGCTTTCTTTATGATATTCCATTGCTCTTCACTCTCTGTGCGGTTGTTGAACTTTTCTAGCAAGCGGAATCGGTGTTGCAGTTCAATGGAGAAGTTTGTCGAGACGACGGGATCTTTTAGTCGAGCTATGTCAAAGGGACCTGCAATGTAATGTCGTTTCTGTTGCTTGAGTTTCAGTCTCAGGCTTGCTCTAAGCAAGTAGTGGTCGGATCCTACGTCTGCGCCGCGATATGCTCGTGTATCTGGTAAGGATGTTCTCCACCTGTTGCAGATACAAACGAAGTGAATCTCGTGTACCGTTCCTCCATCCGGCGACGACCACGTAGCTTTGTGTATCCGACGGTGTTGGAAATAAGCGCTGCCAATGCAGAGATTGTTGTAGCTGCAAAGGTGATGAGTCGACTTCCATTTTTATTTGTATCGCTAGCTGACGTAAACGGTCCTACAACTTTTTCCAGCCCTGCCTGATCACCGCCTAGTTTGGCGTTGAAGTCACTCATTACAATCTTCAAATCGCGTCGAGGCGTCTCATCTATCGTTTGCTGTAGGCATTCGTGGAATTCGTCCTTTTTCGCGTCCTCAGAATCTTCAGTCGGTGCTACACCTGTATCACTGTGACTCTGATGTGCTTTGTCCGGAAGCGTGCACTTATGATCCGGTCATTGACTGGTTTCCAACTGACGAGAATTATTGGCACGTTGACTCAGTACGAATTCCACTCCATTTGTATGTAACGTGCCGCCCGATAATATTATGTACTTCCCAGAGCCGACGATTCGATCATTCCCAGTCCATCGCATCTCGCTAACTCCGAGTATATCAAGGCAGTTGCCGTCGAATTCCCGCAGTAGCTGAGCGAGTCTTCCTGTTTGAAACAGAATGTGAACATTCCAAGTACCAAAACGAGTTGGTGTTTTAGGTGAAAAAACCGCCGCTAGAATCGGGGATACGTCATAAATCTAGCAATCGGCATTTCAGTTTCAGTTTCAACAGAAGTTTTCATCGTTTCTGTAGCTAAAAAGATTTTACGGAGACGGGTTGCTAGCTCGTCTTCCAACCCTTCTCCTTTCTCATGAAGACAGCGGGAAAATATAGCACTGTTTTGCTGCTCCTGATTCTCTTAATCCTTATTTTTTTGAATTCTAATTCCAATTTTCTTTTCGTTAGTGATGATGAGTATAGTTAGCGCTACCTAGTTTTTTACCCAACGGCTTTACTAAGAATGTGAAACCTAGAAAAGGTCATGTACCTGCCGTGATTAGATGACCCAACCATTGACAAGTGAAATCGAAATATGCTGTAGGAAACAATTCCCTTTGAAATCCTCCATGAGTAAATTCGTTGCACGAGGAAGTGGTTCAGGTGCCTTATTTTTTCACTAGAGCACGAAAGAACTGTACTGCAGAGAAGCTCCCACATAGTCTCGCTGAATATAGAGAGCTTTGTATGACATAGGAATTTCGGAAGAAATCGAAAACCATGTTACTGTTACTTACTGTTACTGTTACTCGACTATGTATTTGCTCCTGCTCATCTCGTCTAATCTAATTTCACTAGTCATCGCCTTGCCGTTTGATTGTACTACGCTTTGTTCACGTTGGTTTCTGATAGTAAGGCTTTCAGGCATATGTTTCAGTTTTCTGGGTCAAGGAATACAAAAAAACACAACGAAGTTTGCACGACGACTGCCTCCAGCCTAGACGTCCACCGCTGAAACTTCGTCAAAAAAGCAGCGATCGTCTCTTCAAGCTTAAATTATTCCCGTGCTAACTATTGGTTCGAAAGACGGAAGATACTTCAGATTCTTGGAAAGTGCTAGTATGACACTTAAAGTCCTTTTACTTTTAACCTATCCACTAATTAATTCAGAGCTTGAAAAAAGTGGAACACAGGAAAGGGCAGAATCAGCGACTCTAGTGAGTGTTCTACCCTTGGAATTGTGCTGTAACAGGTTTTGCCAATCGACGTTGATCTTTTGCATTCCAAATGATCACTTTGACTAAGTCGGCAACTGCTTTCGTCCAGCCGGTGATACACCGGAATTAATATAATCTAATCGTAAGATTGCATCGCTCTCCACGTCAGCGACATTGCTAAAGCAAAATTTGGAAGGAGTGTTATGAATATGCAGATCCCTTGTCTATAGAGGGCTTCTGAAAATGTGGCGATATCCAGGACATCTACTGATCATTTTCCCTCCATATTCTCCGTAGCACCGTAGCCATTGCACTAGGTTATGTGCTTCCTTAAATGACGCCTTTTTTTGATTTTGGTATCCCGCAAATTCTTGAGTACGCTTGAAGCACATTAAGTAAAAAACGAGTTTGTATTTGACGGTAAGAGGGGCGTAACCTGAATTTGAGATAGGAAACTCACTTTCGTACGCTATGGAGAGACGCATTTGGTTTGCAATGCATTTCTATGTACTAGCTGTTTCGAGTGGGTCCCTAGAGCTTCTTTCAGATTTATTACAATCTTTTATGGTAGAAAATGGACTTTTTTTGTAGCGACCACGTCGATGAGCGACAATTTTTATTCATGCAGTACGAATCACCTCGGTCGTTTCTTGTTGGAGTTCACTTTTCCCCGAAATTAGCAAGCGGGAATTGTACGGCACCACAAATACGGCTAGTGATAGATAATAAGTTTTCTCTTTGTTGAACTGCTTCCTACATGACCTCGCTCTTGTTCTTCTATCTTCTTGTTCCCGATAGCGTCACTAATAGTGACCGGAGTCTGTGGCTGTGTCGGATCAACACCTTTCATTCCACTCTTACCTTAGATAAGCTTTTTTCACCGATGTTGGATGATTGTTCTTGAAAAAAGTTAAAGAAAAGGAAAAACCACTTTATTGTATATCGAGACATATAGAGCGCAACGACGTGATGCATCAGTCACTCAATATGTTGAATTCTTCTTCGATAACTTGCTTCTTGCTTTCTCGGATTGCTAATCGCATATTCGCTTACGTCCTCTAACATTTGGCGTTTCACGTCATGAGTTTTTGAAAAATCGTATCGCTTTTGTTTCTGAGTTTTTAATTTTATTATCTGTTCAGCCTCTTGAAGTTGGGATCAGAAAACTGGTAGGCATGCACGTCTTTATATCTAGGGGCCCCATAACAGTTTTTTCTCCTAAATTGAACGTTTTATCATCTTGTGCTGCATTTCTGACTTCTATAGGGAGAAAACAGAACTTTATGCCTTCTATTACCACTCACCAATAATTCATATAATTATTGATGAAAATAAATGGTAGATGAAATGCGCATAACTGTGCCTTCAGTAAAAAAAATTACTTTATAACAGCATATTACCTTGAAGTCTCAATTTTTGTTTAGTCATCAGGCCTTTCACACCGGCTCTGTGGTGTGTTGGCTCGTTTATTGGAGACTTTACCCTAAGTGGGTTTTCCTGGTGGTTCAGTGGTCTAGACAAATATTTATCTGAACTAGAGCTGCCGCTCTGGACGGCAAATTGACGACACTGCCACGGACCAGCTAGGCGGAAAGCCGGTCCTAACCCCCCCCCCCATCCACCAAACATCAACTTAACATCAACATAGTTGAACATGCAAATTAGAATGATCGTCTCCTACACTGTAGTCGTTGCAGTTGCCCATGGAGCTGTACGCGAACCCTCGAGTAGTGTGGACTGTCGTCGTTCCAGTTGCCCATATTGAACCATAGTGTAGAAACATTAAGGCAATGAAGAGAACAGACGATGTTGAGGGAGACAATGAGTAGTATAGTGACGATGGGCGATGTAGTAGAGAATATTGCTGTCGAGGACGATTAATAGATATATGACATTTCAGTAGATTATTGTTGCTTGCTTCTTAAATGAGTGATTATAATTACTGCCCTGTTTTTTTTTTGACAGAAAACCGAGTTGTGCAGCATCCCGCAAAAACTGTACTTGACACCACACTCCCTTTCGTGCGCCGTCTTCATACACTTGACGCACAAACCGATTTTTGCGGCTTGAGTGATGCGTGACACTGAATCTGGATAACGTGAATCACTGTTTCGTGCAAAACTGCAATCCCATCAAATGTAACCGTACAAGGTGAAGAACAAACATTCACCATAGAATGTGGCCCTCACTATGCAACAAATACTGTGACTCTGAGCTTCAATTATGCAGTTCTAAATCACGATTGCAGAGCAAAGTGCAACGGAGAATCTGGAAATATGATCCTACGAGGGATCCTAATATTCCACGAAGAAAGGGATAGTGATAGCATATTTGATACAAAAGAATTTCATAAATCAGCCCCTACTAACTGGCTAGACAACACAAGAATTCCAGATTCACAACCAATTCTAAAGATCGCTAGACAACATCAGTACGTATATGTATAGTATATATATACAAGAAGATATTGCAAGAATTAAAATAAATAGACACCATATTATATAATATTCAGTATAAGTACCATAATAACAATACACAATAAGTACACAATATAAGCAGGTAACAAAGGAACCAAGGAACAAAGAGGCTTCATAGAAATCTGTCAAAAAGTATAATAATAATACTCAAAATGCAATAATAATACCCAAAATCTATATATATGAACATGCATTAGTACTTTAACAATAAATTAACATTAATATAATATAATAATAAAATAATTATATATTATAGTTAAAATTAACAACTATACACAATAATATATAGTAATTAAAAATAATAAGTATAATAATTTACTGATAACAAAATCTCAGTCACCCACACAATGCTTACATATAACAAAGTTTAACATAATACAACAGGTAATGTATATAATAGAACAGTAATAATTAACAATTTATACGTATATGTATAGTATATATATACAATAAGATATTGCAAGAATTAAAATAAATAGACACCATACTATATAATATTCAGTATAAGTACCATAATAACAATACACAATAAGTACACAATATAGGCATGTAACAAAGAAACCAAGGAACAAAGAGGCTTCATAGAAATCTGTCAAAAAGTATAATAATAATACTCAAAATGCAGAATTCGAATGGCCTAAAATTTTGAATGATGCAATCTGATTGGTACGGTAGTTTGATTTGTCCCTTTAAATTAGATGGAGCATATTTTCTACGATAATTTCCTTTAAGCCCTTAAGATTCCTGTTTAAACTAAAAATGAATAATAAATGTGAGTAATAATGATTAAAATGGTGTACTGATGACAATACCATCTCAGTCAACCTCACACTTACAGTGCTCACATATAGCAAAGTTCTGCAAAATACAACGGGTAAAATGTATAGTATAACAGTAATATTTAATACTACGTATGTATAGGCATATTACATGTATATGTGCTAAGATAGTGCAAGAATTGAGTAAATGGGTGCTATATTGTATAAAATTCAATACAAGGATAATAAAGACAATGCACAGTGAGTGTAGCAGAAGAACAAAGTAACAAAGAGGCTTCATGAAAATCCGTCAATGAGGATAACAGTAATCTCTAAAATGCAGACTTCGAATGACCTAAAATTTCAATAATGCAGTCTTATTGGTACGGTAGTTTGCTTTGGTCCTTTAAATTAGATAGGGCATGTTTTCTACGAATCAGTTAAATAGCCTTTCCTCCTTTCCGTTAACATATAACAAAGCTTCTTTCTTCATACTACAACAGTTTACTTCCTAAAACTCTTAAATATTTTAATGTTTTATTTAAAAAATCTTTTATAAAATTTCATTTATAATTACGTTTAAGCCATTAGCATTTATATTTCATATCTATGTTTTAATTATAAAAATTTGCCAATTAATAACATTTGTTCACTAAATTTTTTTTAAAATAATGTCGCTAACACAAATTTAATTTATTATACCATTTTCAGCTCAAATTCAACGTTTTCGAAATCAAATTCAATGTTCTCGAAATCAAATTCAATGTTCTCGAAAACGAATTCAACGTTTTCGAAATCAAATTCAATGTTTTCGAAATCAAATTCAACGTCTTCTTTGCAAGCTGTACGTTTCAATGTTTACTTCTTCTCAAAAAATTCAAACATTCAGAAAAGGCTATCCAACGAAAACTAGAAACAACTAGCAACTAAAGCAAGTCAGGCACTTCAGTAGTGATGCGACACAAGTACATAGTAGTGAGCAAACTAAGCGATACAACTATACAGTATGAACAGGAACTATACAGTAAAAATACAGCAATACAACAATAACTATTCAAAATAGCACAATGAGCAAGTCAAAGTAAGTCATGTACTGTTGAATCTTTGCCCTGCTACAGCTGCTGTCATGTTTACCATCATGTGGAGGACGTAGTTTGCACAATCTTGCTGCGATACAGAATGAACACCCTCTTCAATGACTTCGGCCAGCGTCCTCTCCGCGACAGGATTACTTAGGAGGCGCCTCGCCGTGGCCTTCACTTTTGAAAAAACGTTTTCCGCAGGATTAAGCATGTAAGAGTATGGCGACAAAAACTTTAAAGTGTAGGATTGCCCCATAATTGTCCGCAGGTCGTCCGCTTTGTGAATCCTGGCGTTGTCCATGATCAGCCACGCGCCATTCATCTCTTCGCATCTTCTTGTCGCAAAGATTCAACAGTACATGACTTACTTTGACTTGCTCATTGTGCTATTTTGAATAGTTATTGTTGTATTGCTGTATTGTTACTGCATAGTTCCTGTTCATACTGTATAGTTGTATCGCTTAGTTTGCTCACTACTATGTACTTGTGTCGCATCACTACTGAAGTGCCTGACTTGCTTTAGTTGCTAGTTGTTTCTAATTTTCGTTGGATAGCCTTTTCTGAATGTTTGAATTTTTTGAGAAGAAGTTGAAACATTGAAACGTACAGCTTGCAAAGAAGACGTTGAATTTGATTTCGAAAACATTGAATTTGATTTCGAAAACGTTGAATTTGAGCTGAAAATGGTATATTAAAAATATAACCCAATTTTAAAACTTAAATACTAATTAATAAATACCTATTATTATAACAAAAATATGTAGGTTAAAATAATAATCTAAATAGTCATAAATAAAAATAATATATTAATATCCATTATAATATAACAATATTTACATATTATTGTTATAAACACAACTTTATTTTTAAAAAATTGAAAAATGAAAAAACCATCATAAAGAAATAATATATAAATATTCAATATAATACTGATAACAATATTTAAGTTGTGATAATAAATATACAACTTAATTTTAAAACTGTACTATAAGACCTATTGTGACAATAATAATTAATTTTTTAATAATTTAATTATCGCAAAATTTGATCTAAATTATCACAAAAATATCATATGAATGTAGTTGAATATTTTAAAAAAACACTCATAGTACCTACCGTTACCTTGTAATTATCTAGGTAGGTTTACTTTTCCTCTCTTTCGCCTTTCTCATAGCTATGCTGATGGGGTTATACAAGTAGCTACTGGCATGGGAGGGTAAGTACTACGCCTCCAGCATAGCTATTTTTCGGGAGCGCCAACCCCGGGAGGCAGCTTCTCCAAAACTTCGGTAACCATCCCACTCGTTAGGGATTGGGCCATCCCTAACGTTGGATCGTGGCCAAAAACAACCACACTCACTACTTCTAGCAACCCTAATTCCTATTTTCAGGTTTTACATTTTTATAAATACAAGGTTAACGGTAGGTATAACATAAAAAAATTTGGTACATACAACATAGGTAACAATTGTAATGCTTCATGCAAAATTTGTACAATTACTAAAAAAGAGAATTTCATTAATTGTCATACGACTAATTACTCTATTTGCACATATAAAAATAATATTGCTAATTGTAGATTTTCAAATGTAGTATATTGCATTACCTGTGACATTTGTGGAAAACAATATGTAGGTATTACTACTAGGAAACTTAGAGACAGAATTATGGAACATACGCGGAACATTTATAACAACAATAACGGTAGAAGAAAATTATTATACGATTATTTTAACATGTCCTGCCATAGTAAAGCTTTCCACATTACAATTTTAGACAATATGACAAAAAATAATGATATTAATATCTTGAAAGAAAAAGAACTTTTTTGGATTAAACTCCTCATGACATCTTATCCGTTTGGGTTTAATGATAATATTAAAGGATATGGCAATCTTACACAAATTAGTAATCCCCTTACACATAAATCTAATCATCCCTTCTTCAATATTAAGATAACTAAAGATAGATCTAATAGAATTAGAAATATTAAAAAATGTAATAAGAAAACACAGCAATATAATCAAGAGGAAATAGCCCGTGAATGAATACAATTTCTAAGTAGTGATAACTCGCAATACGATTCATTTAGACTTCTCAAGTCAGAGACTAAAAGGTACATAGAAACACTTTTACGTACTACGGTAAATAATATGTCTATATTCACTGTTCCTAAAAAGAAACAAATACTGCTTCTGAGTTCGCTTTGCTATTTCCATTTCAACTATTTTAACATAATAAAAAAAGCTGTTAAAGAAAATATAAACAAAAATTACACATATCTAAAAATACCTTTCTATACTAAATACTTAAATTCGTTCAATTAGAATAAAATCATAAATAATAAAGATGTAATACAACTAGTCAAAAGCAATAGTAAACCATATAAACCTTTTAGAATAATTTATGAATATGAAAAACCTATCTCGAAATCACTATTTAATTATAATAGCTTTCTTAATACTTTAGATTATACTTCAATGAATAATATACCGTGTAGTTGTTCTAATTATACTCTTTATATAAACCCCCACTTTAATCATGTTTTGACAGGAGATATTAGTATCTTTAGGAAAATGGATGTGTATAGTATTTTACTGAAAGGTACTAAATTTAGACATCCTCCCATACTTCAAGACATAGATATTTATAGCATCTGGAGAAAGATATTTGATCAAATAATCGTTAAACTAAAAAACAGACAAAGGCTTAGTTCTAGCATTTGTAATATAATTAAAATGATATTAGATAGATTCTTCTTATCCAAAAGATACAGTATTTTACTGCGACCAGACAAAACCAATTTAAAATTAGATTTCAAAGTGATGAAAAAAGAACTTAAAATTCTTAAACGATCATTTATTTTTTGCCCTTTAGATAAAGCAGCTTCTAACTATGGTATAATTTGTAAAAAATTATATTTTCACATTATACAAACGGAAATAAATAACATGACCATACATAACTTTAACAATATATATTATCCCACACAACTAGATAGTGAACAAATCATTGAAAAACATATTAGGTTTCTTGACAACATCTTTGTAAAACCCATTGAAAGAGCGACTATTCCCCTCATATATTGTATTCTAAAACTACATAAAAATCCTGTTAAATTTAGATTTATAGCGGTGCTTCCAGTAGTAGTATAAAACCTCTTGCTCTTGAACTTTCTGTAATACTTTCACATATTAAAAATCATTTTAAAAATTATGCATATAATGTTCTTAATAATAAAGGCTGTATGAAAACCTTTTGGTCAATAAAGGACATCAACATATCGAATGATATCTGTTCAATATATAATTCTTATCTTAAACTGTATACAGCAGTTTTTGTTGATATGTTTACTAATATCCCTCATTACATTATAATTAAAAATATTACAGAGATACTCAACATCTGCTTTAAAAACTCAAATAAAAAATATTTATTAGTAAATAAATATAAATGTTTTTATAATGATAAACCTTCATCTGGAAATTCTTATAGAACTTATACGATGCAAGATATTATCTACATGGTACATTATTTATTGAATAACTCTTATTGTAGGATCGGTAATAACATAGATAAACAATTGAAAGGTGTTCCGCAAGGAGGAAAGGCTAGTCTGTTATAGCAGATTTAACTCTTGCCTATTTTGAACATCAGTACTCCATTAACCAAATTTTATTTAATAAACAATTTCATCCCTTTAGATATATGGATGATATATTGATTATACACAATTTTATGGATAAAGATGTGGAAGATATGATTACTAACACATATCAGGATTGCTTAGAAGTTAGTCGTACCAACATACAAAGTAATGAATGTGATTTTTTAGACTTAGCTATTACTATAGAAAAAGGTAAGACTTCTACAAAACAGTATAATAAAACAGATTATTTTGACATTAAAGTAATCAGACTTCCACATTACACCACATACACCAGTGAATGCTTAAAACGATCTATAATATATACTGAAACTCTAATAATATATAGGAACTGCAGTCGTAAAGAAGACTTTATAGATAGACTCATATTACTTATAAAGTCTCTTATAGAATTAGGTTATCATGAAGTCATTATTCTACAATTGATACTAAAATGTATACTAAGAAATAAGTGCATTAGCTATAGGTATGGGTTTAATACACATAAAGAAACTAGATCTTTTATTGAAAGAATAGTTAATCTTTCGAAAGGTTAAATATTTCCACTTCTCAGCCTTTAATTTAGTGTAAGTGCGACATATGACCACCTCTAACCCATATGCTACCTCCCTTTTTGATCATTGACCTATTCCCGCCTATATGTGACCTGAAGTTAGGATATATAAACATCTCTTTAGGCTCAGGCACGTTCGTACCATTACTCCCTGCCCTACTGATGATCCTCCGGGAGTATGTCGGTGGTACTAGTTTTAAGGTTTCTTCTACTATGTTATTTCCGGTCTTAGAGGTGAAACAGGAAATAACATGTTATTGAGATAATGTCCATTAATACATCTCTTGTTTCTTCATTGGTTGGTAATCACAGCAGCAGTAGGAGCACTCGTTGTAGGAGTGGGAATAACCTATATCTTCGGGCCAGTGGTGCTGCTGACCTTGGTAAGGTCACTCCCGCCCATTGCGTGCTGTGTTACGAAAATTGCCTGGAGGGCATTATCGGCAGTATGGACGTCCTTGTGCGAGACAGGTTCCACGCCAGTCGGTGTACTGTCACCGAAGCCGCACAGCGAGTTTAGTGGATCGATAGTCCTACAAAAGAAAAGATAAAATGCACTCTAGGAACACGAAGAGTTTCTTTCAAAAAACAGAAAGTATTAAAAAGCAAAAAAGTAGCCTCAGCTGGTCCGAATCCTAGTTCGAAGTTGATGGGGCGCAGTCTGACATATTTCATTATACGCGAACATTTTCCTACTGACTAACATAAGAATTTAGAAACAAAGCAGAATCGTATTTTACTATCACCATCTACTACTGCCCTGAGAAACTCGTTATTAGCCTTGATGTTCACCTTCATCTTGACACTTTATATTGTATCCTCTAAACTAACATATAAAATAAAAATGTCTGAATTATAAGTTCGCTTCGCCGGAGCCTTCATACGAACCAGTTGACGTAACATCTCCCCGGGTGGCTCATCAGCGAAGCGGCGTCAAAGAAAATTAGGATAAAAGGTTTAAAAAGAGAAAACAAGCAAAATAAAAGAAGTCAACATAGGAGACGTCAGTCGACATGAAGAGCGACTACCTAAAAAACCGATCTGTAGAAGTGGAGCCTGCTAGGGAAGAACAAAAAATGAAAACCAAACGAAAGGACAGTTTAATAAGCAGCTATTGATTATAAAAAAGGACAGTTATGAATATAAAAAACAACTAGGATAAGTAAGTCTTGGGTGAGGCCTAAGTGTGGAAGAAAATTGAGGAGCAAAGAAAAAAGTAAAGGAGGAAAACATAAAACACGGACGCATAGCCAGGCAGTTAAAGCGAAGCGCGTTTTCATATCACGCAAAGAAATGATAAGGATTGAATTGCCTAATTAGAAGTGTCTAAACGAAGTTAATACACAAAAGATAAACTAAACAGAGCATTTGTAAAAAAAGAAGTTAGTATGTAAACAATAGATACATTATCGTACACCACATAAAGTTTTTACAAAAAGTTTTTTTTTGTTTTATGTTTTTATGATTTTCAGCAATGTTTGTACTTATAGAAAATACGTAAGTTGAAAGTAGCCTATTAGAAAAGCAAAATGATTGACCAAAGGTGTGCTGCACCGACGTTGTAAGCTCAGATGCCCCACCCCCAGCAAATCGAATGACCACGATTCAGGGTTCTCTTGTACAAGCCAGGAGAAATGCTTGAAAAACCACGCTCAATTCGTTCAGCAGGCTGTCTTGAACTCTGAACTCTAACTCGGAGTACTTGTCCTAAAATAAAGATAGAGTACAGCTTAGCGAAGCTTATGAAACGAACTACGAAACTGGTAAGACGCGTTGATCACAACTTTAGAGTTGCATCTTCACGACAATGGAATAAACCCGCCAAAATAAGTGAACATAGCGAAGAAAGATCTTAAGAACAAACACGCTTGTTGGAGTTGTCCTCCGGATGCAGGGTCTCGACCAAAACGACGGCGTAAGATGGGGTACCTCCTCCCAGAAAGGACTGTATCTGAATTTTACGTTAAGAAACGAAACTTAAAAACGAACCGAAAATTGTGCTTGTGAATACGTGAGCAACAAGATCATTCGGCGAAAATAACAGTACGAATCACCCGCGTCTGGAACTGCTCATCTTGCTGCGCCTTTTCACCCCGTTCATAATTCGGCGACATGAGCGACAAGAGCGACTGGAACGACGGACGACATTATTAATTACATACTCCACACTACATCCGCCGAAGTATGAATAGGGCCCTTTTTTTCTGCGACGCAATTTGCCGAATACCGTCCTCCAAACCTCCGTCAAAGGTTGTGCTTTAAGAAGATGCAGGTTTAATAATAGAGTATAGGGACTGTAGAAGCACCGAACTATTCATTAGGATCCTGTTCAAGGAACAGCACGGCTACTCGTGATTGCGCTTTCTAGAGAAAACTTGCAAAGCTTAATAAGAGCATATAGTAGTGCAGTCGGAGGCGCCGATTGTAGCATTGACGCCGGATTGAAGTTCTAACATTGCGTTCCGCCCAAGCCAATAACGTCTTCCAGCTATCCTCCAGAGGTAGATGAGTTGGTGCCAGGCGTGTATGGAAAGCATGAAGCACTAAGCTATCACCTCGCCACCTCAATGTGTAGACCAAATGCCAACTTGAGTAGCCTCCTTCCCGTAGTTATACATTACGCATTGGCGCATTCTGCAAAGGATTAGACTAACGAGGAAGGTCAAAGAGGTCACCGTGGAGTTTCCCAAAGCGACCTATACAGGGTTGTAAGGCGTTGTCTGGGAAGCACCACAGTGGTTTCCAAATTTCCTGCGGACCTCTGGGTAGGTCAAAAATGGCAAAAAACTGTACCGCTTCAGTGCGGGCCGATAACGCTTGGGAGAACCCTTGCCATGCCCACAAATAGTCCCGCAAAAGGTTGGAGCTTCAATCATTGCTAGAACCTAGGAAT
>OX377204.1:30617327-30715858 GCA_947396885.1 Heligmosomoides polygyrus polygyrus | reverse complement strand
AACAAAGAGGCTTCATAGAAATCTGTCAAAAAGTATATAATAATACCCAAAATGCAGAATTCGAATGACCTAAAATTTTGAATGATGCAAGCTGATTGGTACGGTAGTTTGATTTGTCCCTTTAAATTAGATAGAGCATATTTTCTACGATAATTTCGTTTAGGCCCTTAAGATTCCTGTTTAAACTAAAAATGAATAATAAATGTGAGTAATTATGATTAAAATGGTGTACTGATGACAATACCATCTCAGTCAACCTCACACTTACTGTGCTCACATATAGCAAAGTTCTGCAAAATACAACGGGTAAAATGTATAGTATAACAGTAATATTTAATAGTACGTATGTTTAGGCATATTACATATATATGTGCTAAGATAGTGCAAGAATTGAGTAAATGGGCGCTATATTGTATAATATTCAATACAAGGATTATAAAGACAATGCACAATGAGGGTAGCAGAAGAACAAAGTAACAAAGGGGCTTCATGAAAATCCGTCAATAAGGATAACAGTAATCTCTAAAATGCAGACTTCGAATAACCTAAAATTTGAATAATGCAGTCTTATTGGTACGGTAGTTTGCTTTGGTCCTTTAAATTAGATAGAGCATGTTTTCTACGAATCAGTTAAATAGCCTTTCCTTCTTCTCGTTAACATATAACAAAGCTTCTTTCTTCATACTACAACAGTTTACTTTTTAAATCTCTTAAATATTTTAATGTTTTATTAAAAAATCTTTTATAAAAATTTATTTATAATTACGTTTAAGCCATTAGCATTTATATTTCATATCTATGTTTTAAATATAAAAATTTGCCAATTAATAACATTTGTTCACTAAAATTTTTTTAAAATAATGTCGCTAACACAAATTTAATTTATTATTAAAAATATAACTCAATTTTAAAACTTAAATACTAATTAATAAATACCTACTATTATGACAAAAATATGTAGGTTAAAATAATAATATAAATAGTCATAAATAAAAATAATATATCAATATCCATTATAATATAATAATATTTACATATTATTGTTATAAACACAACTTTATTTTTAGAAAATTGAAAAATGAAAAAACCATCATAAAGAAATAATATATAAATATTCAATATAATACTAATAACAATATTTAAGTTGTGATAATAAATATACAACTTAATTTTAAAACTGTAATATAAGACCTATTGTGACAATAATAATTATTTTTTTAATAATTTAATTATCGCAAAATTTGATCTAAATTATCACAAAAATATCATATGAATGTAGTTGAGTATTTAAAAAAAACACTCACAGTACCTACCGTTACCTTGTAATTATCTAGGTAGGTTTACTTTTCTTCTCTTTCGCCTTTCTCATAGCTATGCTGATGGGGTTATACAAGTAGCTACTGGCATGGGAGGGTAAGTACTACGCCTCCAGCATAGCTATTTTTCGGGAGCGCTAACCCCGGGAGGCAGCTCCTCCAAAACTTCGGTAACCTTCCCACTCGTTAGGGATTGGGCCATCCCTAACGTTTGATCGTGGCCAAAAACAACCACACTCAATACTTCTAACAACCCTAATTCCTATTTTCAGGTTCTACAATTTTATAAATACAAGGTTAACGGTAGGTATAACATAAAAATTTTGGTACCTACAATATAGGTAACAATTGTAATGCTTCATGTAAAATTTGTACAATTACTAATAAAGAGAATTTCATTAATTGTCATACGACTAATTACTCTATTTGCACATATAAAAATAATATTGCTAATTGTAGATTTTCAAATGTAGTATATTGCATTACCTGTGACACTTGTGGAAAACAATATGTAGGTATTACTACTAGGAAACCTAGAGACAGAATTATGGAACATACGCGGAACATTTATAACAATAATAACGGTAGAAGAAAATTATTATACGATCATTTTAACATGTCTTGCCATAGTAAAACTTTCCACATCACAATTTTAGACAATATGACAGAAAATAATGATATTAATATCTTGAAAGAAAAAGAACTTTTTTGGATTAAACTCCTCATGACATCTTATCCGTTTGGGTTTAATGATAACATTAAAGAATATGGCAATCTTACACAAATTAGTTATCCCTTTACACATAAATCTAATCATCCCTTCTTCAATATTAAGATAACTAAAGATAGATCTAATAGAAATAGAAATATTAAAAAATGTAAGAAGAAAACACAGCAATATAATCAAGAGGAAATAGTCCATGAATTGATACAATTTCTAAGTAATGATAACTCGCAATACGATTTATTTAGACTTTTCAAGTCCAAAACTAAAAGGTACATAGAAACACTTTTACGTACTACGGTAAATAATATCTCTATATTCACTGTTCCTAAAAAGAAACAAATACTGCTTCTGAGTTCGCTTTGCTATTTCTATTTCAACTATTTAAACACAATAAAAAAGCTGTTAAAAATATAAACAAAAATTACACATATCTAAAAATACCTTTCTATACTAAATACTTAAATTCGTTCAATTTGAATAAAATCATAAATAATAAAGATGTAATACAACTAGTCAAAAGCAATAGTAAACCATATAAACCTTTTGGAATAATTTATGAATATGAAAAACCTACCTCGAAATCACTATTTAATTATAATAGTTTCTTATTACTTTAGATTATACTTCAATGAATAATATACCGTGTAGTTGTTCTAATTATACTCTTTATATAAACCCCCACATTAATCATGTTTTGACAGGAGATATTAGTATCTTTAGGAAAATGGATGTGTATAGTATTTTACTGAAAGGTACTAAATTTAGACTTCCTTCCATACTTCAAGACATAGATATTTATAGCATCTGGAGAAAGATATTTGATCAAATAATCGTTTAACTAGAAAACAGACATAAGCTTAGTTCTAGCATTTGTAATATAATTAAAATGATATTAGATAGATTCTTCTTATCCAAAAGATACAGTATTTTACTGCGACCAGACAAAACCAATTTAAAATTAGATTTCAAAGTGATGAAAAAAGAACTTAAAATTCTTAAACGATAATTTATTTTTTGCCCTTTAGATAAAGCAGCTTCTAACTATGGTATAATTTGTAAAAAATTATATTTTCACATTATACAAACGGAAATAAATAACATGACCATACATAACTTTAACAATATATATTATCCTACACAACTAGATAGCGAACAAATCATTGAAAAACATATTAGGTTTCTTGACAACATCTTTATAAAACCCATTGAAAGAGCGACTATTCCCCTCATATATTGTATTCCAAAACTACATAAAAATCCTGTTAAATTTAGATTTATAACAGGTGCTTCCAGTAGTAGTATAAAACCTCTTGATATTGAACTTTCTGTAATACTTTCACATATTAAAAATCATTTTAAAAATTATGCATATAATGTTCTTAATAATAAAGGCTGTATGAAAACCTTTTGGTTAATAAAGGACATCAACATATCGAGTGATATCTGTTCAATATATAATTCTGATCTTAAACTGTATACAGCAGTTTTTGTTGATATGTTTACTAATATCCCTCATTACATTATAATTAAAAATAATACAGAGATACTCAACATCTGCTTTAAAATTCAAATAAAAAATATTTATTAGTAAATAAATATAAATGTTTTTATAATGATAAACCTTCATCTGGAAATTCTTATAGAACCTATACGATGAAAGACATGGTACAATTATCTACATGGTACATTATTTATTGAATAACTCTTATTGTAGGATCGGTAATAACATATATAAACAATTGATTCGATTGTGTTCCGCAAGGAGGAAACGCTAGTCCTGTTATAGCAGATTTAACTCTTGCCTATTCTAAACATTAATACTTCATCAACCAAATTTTATTTAATAAATAATTTCATCCCTTTAGATATATGGATGATATATTGATTATACACAATTTTATGGATAAAGATGTGGAAGATATGATTACTAACATATATCAGGATTGCTTAGAAGTTAGTCGTACCAACATACAAAGTAATGAATGTAATTTTTTAGACTTAGCTATTACTATAGAAAAAGGTAAGATTTCTACAAAACAGTATAATAAAACTGATTATTTTGACTTTAAAGTAATCAGACTTCCACATTACACCACATACACCAGTGAATGCTTAAAACGATCTATAATATATACTGAAACTCTAAGAATATATAGGAACTGCAGACGTAAAGAAGACTTCATAGATAGACTCATATTACTTATAAAGTCTCTTATAGAATTAGGTTATCATGAAGTCATTATCCTGCAATCGATACTAAAATGTATACTAAGAAATAAGTGTATTAGCTATAGGTATGGGTTTTTTAATACACATAAAGAAACTAGATCTTTTACTGAAACAATAGTTAATCTTTCGAAAGGTTAAATATTTCCACTTCTCAGCCTTTAATTTAGTGAAAGTGCGACATATGACCACCTCTAACCCATATGCTACCTTCCTTTTTGATCATTGACCTATTCCCGCCCATATGTGACCTAAAGTTAGGATATATAAACCTCTCCTTAGGCTCGGGCACGTTCGCACCACTACTCCCTGCCCTACTGATGATCCTCCGGGAGTATGTCGGTGGTACTAGTTTTAAGGTTTCTTCTACTATGTTATTTCCTGTATAGGGCTTAGAGGTGAAACAGGAAATAACATGTTATTGAGATAATGTCCATTAATACATCTCTTGTTTCTTCATTGGTTGGTAATCACAGCAGCAGTAGGAGCACTCGTTGTAGGAGTGGGAATAACCTATATCTTCGGGCCAGTGGTGCTGCTGACCTTGGTAAGGTCACTCCCGCCCATTGCGTGTTGTGTTACGAAAATTGCCTGGAGGGCATTATCGGCAGTATGGACGTCCTTGTGCGAGACAGGCTCCACGCCAGTCGGTGTACTGCCACCGAAGCCGCACAGCGAGTTTAGTGGATCGACAGTCCTACAAAAGAAAAGATAAAATGCACTCTAGGAACACGAAGAGTTTCTTTCAAAAAACAGAAAGTATTAAAAAGCAAAAAAGTAGCCTCAGCTGGTCCGAATCCTAGTTTGAAGTTGATGGGGAGCAGTCTGACATATTTCATCATACGCAAACATTTTCCTACTGACTAACATAAGAATTTAGACACAAAGCAGAATCGTATTTTACCATCACCATCTACTACTGCCTTGAGAAACTCGTTATTAGCCTTGATGTTCACCTTCATCTTGACACTTCATATTGTATCCTCTAAACTAACATATAAAATAAAAATGTTTGAATTATGGGTTCGCTTCGCCGCTGCCTTCATACGAACCAGTTGACGTAACATCTCCCCGGTGGCTCATCAGCGAAGCGGCGTCAAAGAAAATTAGGATAAAAGGTTTAAAAAGAGAGAACAAGCAAAATAAAAGAAGTCAACTTAGGAGACGTCAGTCGACATGAAGAGCGACTACCTAAAAAACCGACCTGTAGAAATGGAGCCAGCTAGGGAAGAACAAGAAATGAAAACTAAACGAAAGGACAGTTTAATAAGCAGCTATGAATATAAAAAAGGACAGTTATGAATATAAAAAACAACTAGGATAAGAAAGTCTTGGTGAGGCCTAAGTGTGGAAGAAAATTGAGGAGCAAAGTAAAAAAGTAAAGGAGGAAAACATAAAATACGGACGCATAGCCAGGCAGTTAAAGCGAAGCGCGTTTTCATATCACGCATAGAAATGATAAGGATTGAATTGCCTAATTAGAAGTGTCTAAACGAAGTTAATACACAGAAGATGAACTAAACAGAGCATTTGTAAAAAAGAAGTTAGTATGTAAACAATAGATACATTATCGTACACCACATAAAGTTTTTACAAAAAGTTTTTTTTGTTTTATGTTTTTATGATTTTCAGCAATGTTGTACTTATAGAAAATACGTAAGTTGAATATTAGTAGCTTCCCTAATATGAAGAAGACGGAGATTCTTCAAAAGCAAAATGATTGACCAAAGGTGTGCTGCACCGACGTTGAAAAGCCCAGATGCCCCACCCCCAGCAAACCGAATGACCACGATACAGGGTTCTCTTGTACAAGCCAGGAGAAATGCTTGAAAAACCACGCTCAATTCGTTCAGCAGGTTGTTTTGAACTCTGAACTCTAACTCGGAGTACTTGTCCTAAAATAAAGATAGAGTGCAGCTTAGCGAAACTTATGAAACGAAACTGGTAAGACGCGATGATCACAACTTTAGAGTTGCATCTTCACGACAATGGAATAAACCCGCCAAAATAAGTGAACATAAGCGGAGAAAGATCTTAAGAACAAACACGCTTGTTGAAGTTGTCTCCGGATGCAGGGTCTCGACCAAAACGACGGAGTAAGATGGGGTACCTCCTCCCTGAAAGGACTGTATCTGAATTTTACGTTAAGAAACGAAACTTAAAAACGAACCGAAAATTGTGCTTGTGAATACGTGAGCTACAAGATCATTCGGCGAAAATAACAATACGAATCACCCGCGTCTGGAACTGCTCATCTTGCTGCGCCCTTTGACCCAGTTCATAATTCCGCGACATGAGCGACAAGAGCGACTGGAACGACGGACGACATTATTAATTACATACTCCACACTACATCCGCCGAAGTATGAATAGGCCCTTTTTTCTGCGACGCAATTTGCCGAATACCGTCCTCCAAACCTCCGTCAAAGGTTGTGCTTTAAGAAGATGCAGGTTTAAACTAGACCTACGCGCTTAAAGGTAAGCAAATGTAATAGAGTATAGGGACTGTAGAAGCACCGAACTATTCATTAGGATCCTGTTCAAGGAACAGCACGGCTACTCGTGATTGCGCTTTCTAGAGAAAACTTGCAAGGCTTAATAAGAGCATATAGTAGTGCAGTCGGAGGCGCCGATTGTAGCATTGACGCCGGATTGAAGTTCTAACATTGCGTTCCGCCCAAGCCAATAACGTCTTCCAGCTATCCCCCAGGGGTAGCTGGAAGACGAGTTGGTGCCAGGTGTGTATGGAAAGCATGAAGCACTGAGCTATCACCTCGCCACCTCAATGTGTAGACCAAATACCAACTTGAGTAGCCTCCTTCCCGTAGCTATACATTACGCATTGGCGCATTCTGCAAAGGATTAGACTAACGAGGAAGGTCAAAGATGTCACGGTGGAGTTTCTCAAAGCGACCTATATAGGGTTGTAGGGCGTTGTCTGGGAAGCACCACAGTGGTTTCCAAATTTCCTGCGGACCTCTGGGTAGGTCAAAAATGGCAAAAAACTGTACCGCTTCAGTGCGGGCCGATAACGCAAAACTGGCGCCTGGAATGCCCTTGTCGTGCCCACAAATAGTCCTGCAAAAGGTTTGAAGCTTCAATCATTGCTAGAACCTAGGAATTGATTAATCCCTAATTGAAGCGAGACGGCGCATTCACGGGAGGCGCGCGCCACTAGGGCGCCAGCGACTGGATGGCTGAGTGATTAGCTTGGCGGAATTGCTGGTGCGAGGTCGAGGGTTCGATTCCGGCGGTGTGGTTTCTACATTGCTGGGCGCACATCTTGCGTTTTTGCCACCGTAAAGTGCTTTTCTGTCACGACTAGGTGTCATATTCGATTTCCAACCTCGAATTCAACCTTCTGTGATGCGATTTTACTTCAAAACACAAGTCTCGCTAATGAACGTGCAATAAACTGTTTAACAGTTGTGGTAACGTTCTATGAAACACGCGAAGCAAAGCAGCTTCTGACACCAGCAGCAGCGGATAAATGCCAAGGAAGAGCAGCCGGAAGCTTCCTGGAAGGACGTGTCGACAGGCACTTCATCGAAGGCGTCGGTGTTGAGAAGAGCCCCGGATGCATGTCCACATGTCCACAAAACTCGATAAGTTTAGCTGCTGTTAGGTCACCTACCTGCCTCAAATCCGACATCACCTGCCTTGAAGCCTTTGACGCATCATACCTATCCGCATTTAGAGTAGTTCTAGTATATCGACCACCAAATTCAACTATTGATGAAGATGATTCCCTCATCGATGCAATGCTTCAGCTGTCTCTCTCAGAAAACCCGTTAATAGTACTTGGTGACTTTAATATCGATTGGTCTCACTGCGGAAAGCCTAACAGTCAGCAACTAGTAAAATTTAAGGAATTTTTCGAGTGCTGCAATTTAACACAACATGTTACGAAGCCTACTCGTGGTGGTTCAATTCTTGACATAGTTCTGACTTCAGCACCTATTCTGAAAAATATTTCGATTCTTCCGCCTTTTGCTTCATCTGACCACAATGTTGTTGGCTTCGAGGTTTTAATGTCGACAGTTAGCCAACGTGAATTGCCCCTCCCTAATTTCAACAAGGCTAATTATACTGGCTTACAGCAATACTTCAACTGCATAGATTGGTGGAGGGTTTTCCAAGGCTACCAAAATACTGACGATTTATATAAAAGATTCTGTCGCGTTGTCTATACCGGGTTGTCGATTCATGTACCTTTTGATACCATGAGAATTCCAATTCAACATATCCGAAACAAATTTTTAACCTTATATCGCAGAAGTTGCGTCTCTTCAACTCACTGTCGAACCCACTCTTCCACCCACAGTATAAAAAAGTATGTGAAGAGTTGGACCATCATCTGAAAAGGTTTCTGGCTTATAGGGAAAAGCTGGCATCAAGTACACGTAATAAAAAAAACCTTGTTCTCAATAATGCGGTCTAAGCTGAAGGCTCATGCGGATCTTCCTGTTCTAAAAGGTGATGATGGTTCCACTTATATTAGCGATAGTCGAAAAGCTGAAGCACTGGCAGGGTTTTTCGCGTCAGTTTTTACTGAGGTGGACAGCCCTGTTAGCGCTCTGCCTGACGACATATCCGATCAAGACCGTGCAACTGTTTGGCCAGAAAACGAGGCCGTTGATTTTGTGGTACAGGCTAGGGATGTATTAAAAATAATGAAGCGATTAAAAGCTTCTACATCAGTACCTTTTGACGGAATTCCACAAATAGTTTACAAAAAATGTGCTCAGACTCTCTCTAAGCCTCTGGCCATAATTTTCAACATTTCCTTAATCTACAGTGAAGTTCCCGAAATTTGGAAAGAATCAATAATTACAGCCATTCCAAAAACTCCTAGACCTGAATTGCTGTCTTCATTTCGGCCCATAAGTATAACTCCTACCCCGATAAAAGTCATGGAAAGCATTGTCAGAGATAAATTGTTGACTTGTCTATCTAGAGGTAGTTCGATTCCGTGCGAACAACACGGCTTCATGGCAGGTGCTTCCACCGCAACTCAGCTTTCTGACTGCTTATTTGATTGGAACCTTGCACTTAACAATGGAAATTCCGTTGACGTGATTCACTTCGATTTGTCTAAAGCTTTTGATAAGGTCAATCACCAAAAACTTTTAAGCAAGCTATGTAAAAATGGAATCCATTTGTCTCTTCTAAAGTGGATACGTTCTTACTTGTGTGGAAGGCATATGCGCGTTAAAGTCGGTAACTGTTTTTCGAAATGCTATGACTGCAAAAGTGGAGTACCACAGGGGGGTGTACTATCGCCGACCCTGTTCCTTGCATACACTTCCGATCTTCCCTCGAAACTAGTTACAAACCCCCATGTTAAAGTGAAGATGTATGCTGACGATATTAAGATCTATGGAGCCTACAACCATGATAACAAAACAATTGTTTACCAAGCGCTAACTCAGTCCATCGGCAATATGTTGGAGTGGGCCGACGCTTGGCAAATTCCCGTCAATGTCTCTAAAACAAAAGTTTTTCACATTGGTAATACCCCTGCCATGAATTATAAAATTAACGGTTGCGAGTTGCTTTCTGTATCTGAAGTTCGTGATCTTGGCATTTTCACAGATAGTGAATTGAAGTTTGAGAAGCACATTAATAATATAGTGCGGAAAGCTTTTTCTACTATGCATTTGATTTGTAGAAACATAAAGTGCAATGACAGTTCCATACTGATCAGTTTATACAAAACTTATGTAATTCCTATATTGGAGTACTGCTCGCAGGTATGGAGTCCCTTTTCAAAAAAACTCCAGACCAAAATTGAGAGGGTTCAGAAGTCTTTCACCAAAATTCTATTCTGCAGATGTATACCAAGTTGTTGTGGCATGAGGACAATCCCAAATTATCAGGAAAGACTTAAGCTTTTTAACCTTAAAAGTCTTCTCTACAGACGTACATTTAGCGATTTAGTTTTTTGCTTCAAGGTACTTAAAGGAGAGTCTCGACTGAAACCCTCCAAATACTGGGTCTTTTTACCTACATGGGGTCATCGTAATAGGTTCCGCTTTCAATACCCAAATATAAAGCGGAAAAACCGCGAAAAGGTTTTTAATTCTCTTTTCTACCGAGGTGCTCGTTGGTTACAAATGCTGCCTCCAGGCCTTTTAGAGTCACCAAATGTTTTCGTTTTCCGAAAGAGGTTGAAGAAATTAGACCTACTCTCAACACTGCACCTCGTTGACATCACCTAGAGGCAGCATCCTAGTTCTTTCGTCCTCTTTTAATTCTACTTTTCATATAATTCAATACTCTGTTAAAGTGTAATTGTGTTCCTATGCTCTCGTTTTCTAATTTTTGCTTCTATTTGTTTCTAATCCTCTGGTTTGTTTTTCTTTTTTTTGTTCATAACCATCGAGTTTGTAGTTTTCCTTCTTGTTCTTGCGCTGTAGCTCTTACCTTTCTTTTCTTCGAAGTTATGTTTCGTATCCTATCTAGCACTAAAAACCTTCGATTCTCTCCTCTCCCAACAGCAGACGTTATGCGGGCGTTGATGGAGCGATGGAGTTGACGGACCTACTAAGCTGGTATCCGGAGCCGTTTTCGACAACGACTTGCAGTGTTTGGCGGGCCACTGCTCTTCTCCATCTACAGCTCCACTAATCAGCCCTCAGTCCTTAGTTCTGCCTTATATCAAGATATTTCAGCCCTTGTTTTTTTTTCATCAAATTTCCCCCTCCTGCATATATTACAGTACGTCCTGGTGTAGCACTTTGACTTGCTGAGGTTTCTTTGTTTGTTTTTTTTTTCACCGCGTTATATTACTCACCATGCTGTGTCCTTCAGTATTTACTTTAGAATTGTGCGCACATTTATGTGCAAATAAATAAATAAATAAATAAATAAATAAATCAGGGCTGGAAATCGAATATGACACCTAGTGGTGACAGAAAAGCACTTTACGGTGGAAAAACGCAAGATGTTCACCCAGCAATGCAGATACCACACCGCCGGAATCGAACCCTCGACCTCGCACCAACAAGTGCGCCACGCTAATCACTCAGCCATCCAGTCGCTGGAGCCCTAGTGGCGCGCGCCTCCCGTGAATGCGCCGTCTCGCTTCAATTAAGAATTAATCAATTCCTAGGTTCTAGCAATGACTGAAGCTCCAAACCTTTTGCGGAACTATTTGTGGGCATGACAAGGGTACTCCAAGCGTTATCGGCCTGCACTTAAGCGGTACAGTTTTTTGCTATTTTTGACCTACCCAGAGGTCCGCAGGAAATTTGGAAACCACTATGGTGCTTCCCAGACAACGCCCTACAACCCTATATAGGTAGCTTTGAGAAACTCCACGGTGTCCTCTTTGACCTCCCTCGTAAGGCACATTTCTTAACAAGAATGGTAACAACGCACGAAGTATGGGAGACGAGCTTTCTACCCCCTCGTCCACCTGGCCCGCCCACCCCAACCCTCTAAGCTTACCCGAGAGTCCACTGGCTACCTTACAAGAGAGTGGAGACGCAGACATTTGCCACGCCTCTCTTTAAAGGGCGGGGGTTGTACGCCACTCCGTCACGAAGTGTTATCCAAAAGTGCTCAAATATTTGCATTTTTTGCCAAAGATTTCCTAGGAAAGGACCCAACGTCACGGTATTTTTGATCAATTGAACCCTAGTTAGCCTTTAAGGTATAAACTTTTTGGCCTACCTTCACTAAAAAGCATGGGAAATCTCCCCTGCTAAGACCACAATCTTATGAGGTCCAAGATTCCCACCAAAACGCTGGGAATATAAAGTGAGCAACTGTTCGACGGAAAACTGTTAAAATCAGTAAGTGGAGAGCTCCTTGAGTACCATTCGTGAAACAGATTTCTTAATATATAGAAGCGTTGCGGAACTCATCCTGCTTCGTGTTATATAAAAATGGTAGGATAATGTGATGATGATGTGACCTCTGCAAAAGATTGGATTCGAGCTATTGCGGTTTGAAGTTTGTAAATATGGCTCTAATCTACAGTTGTGCAATGACCTTTTTTTTGCTTTCATCTTGTTTCTAAAATGAAACAAATCACAAAAGCATGCAATTAATCCAAATCTTTTTTGTAAGTTTTGCTCGGAGAAAAGATGTGCGCAGAGCACCGAGACATTGGGAAACATTATCGGCGTTATTCAATGGCATATATTCTTATCAAAACCAGGGTAACAACATTTTACCATCTGTCGGGTTTCTACATTATAACAAATGAAAGAGCATCTTAGTTAAAGCAAGATGCATACTCTAAGTGGAGTATGAATACAAGTTGAGAAGGCAAGCAGGCATGCCCTCTCGCAGGCAGCTGGAGTGACCAGACGACCTTCTGGTCAAACATTCACGCAACTTTCTTTGACCAGCGGGTGCCAGGTGCGTCGACGGTGGATTGGACATGGCCCGGAACACTTCGAAATTGCATTCTTATAGAGGATTATCAGCAGCTAAAATTTTATAAATAATGGTTTTCTATTTTCGCTTCTAAACAAGTCAAAATGTTCGCGTCGCATTTGAAGTCATGTTGTCGTAAATGTATAAACGTACAATCACTGTATTTAAACTGTTGCGTTTTTATAGGTGTCAAACGTCTGGAATTGGTTACCTGCAACGAGTACAATGTAACAGGTCTCGCGCGTAGTTAACTGCATCACTCTTTTGAAGCACGGATCTCAGCTGATGTCATGCTGTGGGTGTTTACGTCAAGGTCGTGTGAATGTTCATCACTGGTAACGAAACCAACCACAAAAGAAGAGACAGAACCAAGCGTCAACTAGGTGACGTTCAAGTGATGGGCAAATACGATAATTAAAAGGTTTCAACGTTTTATTTGTTTATTTACTTATTCATGCAAAATAATGTGCGCTACTACATGGAGTTTACAAGGCCACAATCTAACACTGTGAAATAACACTTGAATGAAGAAAAAAGAAAAAACGAAACAAACACGAATGCGAAGGGCAAAGCGAAGCAACAATAAAGCTAAGATATTGGCAAACGAATGTCAAGAAGGGCAAATAATGAAATCAGAAGGAGACACAGTTACTGTTCACTTTTTTATTTTTGACTATTAGATTTAAGCTCTATGACGGTTTGTAATGCTAGGGATAACGTACTCCTCATGAGCAAGAGTGCATGCATGAAGAATATAACGTTGCATTTTCGGATGTTTCATGTTTCATGTTCATGATACCCAAATAACAATAAGTAAACAAAATTGAACAAGAAAGGTATGTGTGATTTATATAAAGAAGTCTATCAAGTAAAAAACTGTTTGCTATTGTTAGCCGAAGAGTTGTTTTGCACTTTTTCTTGCCATAAAAGAAATTATCTGTAGAAGCTACTAAAAGATGCAAAAAACAAGCTTGCGCTATAATACAAAGCTCGTCATAATGAAATCTTGATAACGACCTAATAGGGGGGCCAAAAGTAATGAGACACCCCATGCCGTGTCCATATATCTCGTGGCTGGAGTCTGAATTCGTACTTGTTGTATTTGTATGTTTGTATGCTACTTACTGAAGCCCATCTGAAAAGTTATCACTTCGGCCCTTTCCAGAAGCATGCCAAAAACTCCAGCCTGTCTCATAAAAAAAAACCCAGTCTGACGAGTCGACCTGTGTCGCGCAAATCTCCCCCAATTCCCAACCCCGAGCAGCCTGGGCTCAATATTCACGCAGGATGAGAAGTACGTCTTCTACCTTAACCCTGCCAAGCAGGGAGTCTAGGCGAGGCCTGGTGAAGTGTTACCGACCTTCGTTCGGCGAGATGTTCACGGCGAGAAGCATCTTTGGAGTTTTGGGTTGCGCCTATGGATCGCTTTACCGGAGGCTGTTTCCCAAGAGCACCGCGATGAACTCCAAGGCCATGGTGAGCGAAATAGAGGAGACTCGCTCTTATTCATTCGCAGCGCTTCAAGAAGGTTCTCCACTTCGACAACGCCGCACCCCATCGGGAACAAGTAAGCACGGATACGCTTGGCCAGCTGGGCTACGTTCACATGCCTCACCCACCGTATTCGCTAGACATCTCTCCATGCAACTACCACTACTACTTGAGCCTAAAGGACTTCCTAAACGGAAGGGACACAAGAACCCAAGCAGTCCTTGACAACCATATCGAGCAGTTGATCAACACCAGGCTCAAGCAGTTCTGGAAGGATGGGATCAGGAAGTTGGCTGAGCGATGGCAGCAAGGTCCTTGCCGTTAATGGCAAATACACTCCTCAGCATCGTTGAGTTGTAATTGAGTTATAAGGAGATAAAGATTTTTTTTTCATTTTGTCTCATTACTTTTGCCCCCCCCCCCCTAATATTATAAAATGCGCTATGTTTACAACATCCTAAGCCAGCGATTCCGGGCGGACCCGGTATCTCAAATCCTATTCAAACTGATACACATTCCTGCGCTGCATAGAAGGGAGGAGGGCATGCTAGAAAACAGTATATTGATACCACTTGGAAAACATAGGGTTGAGGCGCATAACGGTAATGCCTACGAGGTGAAATGCACACTTTTGGTCATTGAGGGAGATATTTCCGCGAGAAAAGCGTTGGAGGCATTCTGGATTTTTGCAAGAAATCCAGTGATGAACAACCCAAATGAGTGCCTTTCTGTGACGAGTGGCTTCTTGCCATTCATGCCTCATTGTGAACTGTAGATGACCGGTCGTGGCAGTGATGCACAGTGTTCCTCATTCACCTCTACTGGTCAACTTACGTGGGCGAATCAGCCTCTGCGGTGGATCCAGTTGGTGGGTTCGTTTCTACCATTTGGACTCTGGCTGCGGTTGTAGGTGTAGGTTGAAAATGCTAGGGCAGTTAAGGCGCTTGGTGGGGTAGAGTGCAATTCTAATCTATGCACCACGTTCAGGCCTCCGAAGACGACGTGAAGTCGAAACGCGTCAGGGCCTGCGAATAAAGATCCACTTAAAAATCTCGTGTGGCACAGTATACAAACTGACAACTCACAACAATGTCGAGGTTTCAAAAAGAGAGACGTTTGAGATTACTTTTATCGAGCATTTCCTCAGTATTTGGTTGGATTCCCAATTCGAAGTTTAATGGCATTTCGTCATAAGATGAAAACGTAGATGCGAAGCATCTACCGAGAGCTTCATTCTTTTGTTTATCAGTTGAATAGTCACCCTAGGTCTTCAAAAAGAACAGGTAGAAACGACTGTGGTCTTATTCTATCTTTTAATTGAGAAAAAAGGGCCTTCGAACTAGCTTTAGTGCTGGTTCGTTTCATTTTGTAATCAAGAAACCTCCTCAAATGACGGTCAAGGCCAGAACAAACTCTTTTGTGGTGAGTTTTAAAAAGCAGGTTTGTAGGCGAAGACCTAAAAAGTCTATTTTTCTGTGCAATTAGATTTCCGGCTTTAGGTAGGTTTAGAGACAAGGTGGGATAATCCAGGGCACTTGAACAGCTCTAGAAATTTAGCTGCAGCCAATTTTTTAGCCCTAGCCAAATGCTAGTTTATTTTCAAGGTTAAGGTCACCCAATATAATTAACTGACTACCTGCAACGGAAAGGTCCAGCAAAAAGTCGAACAAGCCTCCATCGTGTGAAGCGCGAGACTTCTATAGCAAAATAAGTCTAATCGACGAGAAATTATCCTGGACAGTTAGCTCGAGACAGAGCAAGTTCGACTTAAGGTTGGATGGGGAGGCGACAGAAGTTAAAAGTATAGTAGCCCTCGTTAAGGAGCAGGTCCCACCACCTTAAGCCCTTTGCGGTCGAAACGGAAAGCTTTATAAGGAAGGTTATATATGATTTCAGAGCTCGAAAACTTGGAGCCTAACCATGTTTCAGTAATGAATACTAAATCAGGATCATATAATTCAAGAATATGTGCAGGTGGTTCAATTTGTTGCCAAGACTGCGAGAGTTGAACAGGAAGCATTTTAATCCGTGAGGTGTTCCGTGGCGAACTAGGCGTTTCTCAAAGTGCGAGCCTTAGGCAATTCTTCGAATTTCGCTACGGTAAACCACCCAAGCGTGCTTTTTCAACTCCTTGTTGCGCTCCATCCATTCCTGCATTAAGTCGAACTCCCACTTTTACTGAGCTGGTGTTAAACCCTTTCTCATAAAAACATAAAGGCAGATAAGCGCAGCTGGAATCCACCAGCAAGTGATGCTGTGCTTCAGTGCGTGCTCGAGGGAAGCACAAACTTAACAAGTCCACTGCTGCCCGCTGCTAGCTTCCCCATGCTGTAGACCTCAACAGGACTGCACCCAACGCTTAGACAATCTAGCACTTGACTGACCTTGTTGTACAGGTCCTGCTGTTTGGCGGATGGTACCATGTCTGCATTTGATTCAACTAGGCCAGATAACACCAAACTACGGCATCGCTCTTCTGTTTCAACAGCATCGGCCAACTCCTGTGATATCTTAGCCGTGAGACCTTCAATTAATCTTGCAGTAACAGGTTCCTTATTCTTTTCTACAATGACGCTCAAAACCTTGCTTACTAACATCTTAGCGATGTGATCAAGCGTCGGAACTTTAGGATCTGCAGCAACGGAATTATTTGCTCACTAGCTGCAGGGCCACGGCTTTGGAACATGATGCGACGCAAGATCAAGAACAAATACCCTTGACTGGATGCGATCGAAATCAGTAGAATGCTGCTCATAAACCTCAAAGGAGGAGAAAAAGGTCAAAACAACTTGTTGAATCCTGTAAGGAACAAATAACAAAATAGGCCGAAGTTGCACGAGGTTAAAAGGTCAAAACAGAGGTAAAAATTTCTACAAGAAAATAAGCTTATCTGATAGCAAGACAGGAGGCGTCCAGAGAGCAGCCGTTCACGCGAAACGCAGTTGTGATATGTTGCTTCAACAGTTCCAAAATAGGCTTTAGGCACATAATTTCAGCGCTTTTGAACAGTTATAGGCATATGAAAACTGCCCTGTTATTTGTTACAAGAGCATCTGGGAAAACACCTGTAGAAACTCCGAGTCATCTCTTTCCGTTCTCTCGTTGATTCATGTTGACCCCCGACCATTTGGACCGTCTCATCGTCAGTATTTTTTTCGAAGTTTGTCCACTTTTGGAGTATTGCTCACTGAACCGAGGTTGTTCTCTGCAGTGAGTGCTTTCTCGCCATCAACAGCAATTCGTTTTATTAGGGGGGGGGGGGCCAAAAGTAATGAGACACCCCATGCCGTGTCCATATATCTAGTGGCTGGAGTCTGGATTCCTGCTTGTTGTATTTGTATGTTTGTATGCTACTTACTGAAGCCCATCTGAGAAGTTACCACTTTCGCCCTTTCCAGAAGCATGCCAAAAACCTTAGCCTGTCCCATGCCGAAACCCCAGTCTGACGAGTCGACCTGTGTCGCACAAATCTCCCCCAATTCCCAACTCCGAGCAGCCTGGGCTCAATATTCACGCAGGATGAGAAGTACGTCTTCTACCTTAACCCTGCCAAGCAGGGAGTCTGGGTGAGGCCTGGTGAAGTGTTACCGACCTTCGTTCGGCGAGATGTTCACGGCGAGAAGCATCTTTGGAGCTTTTGGGTCTGCGCCTATGGATCGCTTTACCGGAGGCTGTTTCCCAAGAGCACCGCGATGAACTCCAAGGCCATGGTGAGCGAAATAGAAGAGATGGGCCGGCGACTCGCTCTTATTCATTCGCAGCGCTTCAAGAAGATTCTTCTCTTCGACAACGCCGCACCCCATCGGGAACAAGCAACCACGGATACGCTTGGCCAGCTGGGCTACGTTCACATGCCTCACCCACCGTATTCGCTAGACATCTCTCCATGCAACTACCACTACTACTTGAGCCTACAGGAATTCCTAGTCGGAAGGGACACAAGAACCCAAGCAGTTCCTGACAACCATATCGAGCAGTTGATCAGTACCAGGCTCAAGCAGTTCTGGAAGGATGGGATCAGGAAGTTGGCTGAGCGATGGCAGCAAGGTCCTTGCCCTTAATGGCAATACACTCCTCAGCATCGTTGAGTTGTAATTGAGTTATAAAGAGATAAAATTTTTTTTTCATTTTGTCTCATTACTTTTGCCCCCCCCCTAATACCTCCAACCACGCCTTCGATGGCGGTCTGGCCCTCCAAAGGGCACCAGCAAGGGAGCGCTGAGTATGCATCGTGTTAGCGAACCGTTATTTCCTGCTTAGGTTTCAAAACATCTCCTTCTTCAAAGCTGTCATTCGCTTCGGCAACGCTACGTGCTTTGTCCCGCCGAGGCAACTTTTCATTATTAGGAATAAATTTCCATTGTTTAACTATTTTCAAAGCTTTCTGCGATGTTCAAATGACAACGTGAGCATTCTTCAATTGTTTTTATGTTTTCCAAAAAGTGTAAGTAAGAGTAATCTCACAGCACCGCGTAGCGATACTCTATTCGCCTCTAGGCAATCCTCCAAACATGTTGACTGCCCAAAGCATGAAAACGAACTCACGTGTGATTTTCGTAGAAAAGTATAGTAGAATTTATAGCATTTTCGCCACGACAACTATTCGCACACAGCTAACAACATTCAATGGCCTCCCGAACGCCCTCTCTAGTGATGGAACAACGATGAAGAGTTTGCAGTGAAACCGAGTTCGTGTGCGTTAGAGCAGTACAATTTACCAGTCCTCGCCTTTCCCGCGTGCGGTTTTCCTTCATGCCTATGACGGACTTGTTAGAGCAGTCGAGCAACCGTCAAGTTGTTCCAGCCATGCAGAAAATTTCCGTGACGTGTGTTGCCATAACTGTGTGGAATCGGGTGCAGCAAAGAAGCAAACAATAGAAATGAATCGGACGACAACGAGGCTGCAGATCCAGAGTGGAGTTTGATGGTTTAATAGGCAACAAAATCCTCTTTTCACTTAGATTGCTACATTCTTTACGAGAAGAATCGAAGCTTCCACTACAATGACAAGCGTGAAGTAAAATATATGAAATAGTGGGCTTCGAAAATGCTTTTTGACTATGAATTTCTTCTAAAGATTGGGGTTGTCGCAGCTTGTTGTCTGGAAAGGGAAGGCTCCACGTAGTCCAAAATTTCCAGAGACCGTAATGGATCTGAAAGCATCACCGTATCCTTCAGAAACTTGGATGGCAGACGTGAGAAGAAACCACTGCAATACAATGCTTTTGAAGGCACCCTGGGAGGAGTACTCTTCAGAGGCTCGACGAAAATTGAGGTAAAAGATGAAAGACGGCGTTAATCAATCCGTTTTCGATGGGCCACACATTGTAATACTTATACGGGACGTCGTAGTGGCGAAATGAATGCGTATTTGGCATATGCAACGAGGCCAGGCGGTGTACAAGATATAGTTTGTCCTCACATACACAGGCTAGCCTGGTAGCAATTCACCGTCTCCGGGAAGAAGAAAGGCTTCGTTGGCCTGAAGGGAAAATCCGATCCAGGAACTGGGATCGGTGCACGCGTCATCCAGCACCTCCTCCGATTGTGCTACCATGCGCCTTACCAGGATACTATCTCAACGGTAGGTCGGAACGGCGCAAATGTTGTATATGGGAAGAACCGCTTCTCTCCGGGTAGAAACAAACTGCAGGTATCCCAATACAACTCTGCGCGGAGTTAGGGGCGACGGAAGTCGCGGGTTGGCGCCCTGTTGATTCACGTGCTCCACAGCTTACTCTTCACGATTTGGTCGGAGGCCGCCCATACCTTTAACAAGTGTTGTCCAGGCAGGGTCACCGATTTCGCTGAAACTTCGTCTAGGAGGTTATTTAGGGTGCTGATCACGAATTTGACATCCGTTTTTCACGATTCGGTCTCTACTTGCCGTCACCGGTAGAAACTTTAAGAATGTAATCCTGTGCCTTCCTGTATCTATATTATTCAGCCGAATCGTGAAGAACGGATATCAGATTCGTGATCAGCACCTTAACCCCCCCTAGACAAAGTTTCAGCGAAAAAAATTTTTGACCGAAGTCTTGTCGGTGGAGTCGGAATTTTTAACTAGTGCCACAAAATACCTATCGTTACATAACTGTAGCTTCACACAAAATAGGTGACACACAAAAGCGAACATCTTAGTTAGTCTGTAGTTTGAAGCGTATGTTATATGTAAACATGCTCTATAACACACTATAATACCCCTAGGTGGATTACCTATATGATAAACATGGATTTTGCAAAAGCAAAACAAACGCAGTCTGCGGAACCCGAACTCACGACCCCTTGTTCACGAGCCCGAGCTCTTCCCTACTACGCCACCTGTGCACTGAGGTACATCCCGATCAGGGGTGTGCGTAATTACAATTTACGATTTACGATTTTACGTTTTACGGCTATTTTTGCCGAATTTTTTACGATTTACGATTTACGACATTTTGGGTCTTAAATCGTAAATTTTCGTAAATGTGGTCTTTGATCAAAAACCAACTGGCGTCCAAATTTATGTAGACTGGGTTATAAAAAGGTGCCCACTCTAATGGTCTCCTCTTATAGCTCATTACCACTCCCCCACGGAGTTGTTTTTGATACTCAAATGTGTTCGTCCTATGCACAGGTTTCTCGAATCCGACTATCACCTTCCTAGAGAAAAAGAGACGAGTGTTCTAGATCCACGTCCTGCTTGGTAGTGAGGTTTAGTCAATTTGTTTATAATATATTCATGCTAATCCTAACTAATAGAATTGACGCAAATCCACGATCGAACATCATTCGTGACTGGAGGCGGGATCTAGAAAGCTGCTGTTTTCATTCTGGGGTTCTATCTTGCGTTCTTAGACCTTAATCAAAACTGCTGGTCTGGGTGGAGCGCTTTATCAGGTAGAACACCAATCTAATGCCTCGCGCCATTCTTAAGCCTCTAAGAAAGACGACATGGTCGAAACATGGGGCCGTAAATAAAACTTCCACTCAAAACCCTGTTGGCAAAGGGCATAAGATCAGCTCCCAACGTTTTGTGGAGCTTGTATTTCAAGCTGACTGCACCTGACGCTGGTGACGCTTTAGAATGAAGCTTCTAGCACCACCATTTTTCGCTCTCAACAGGGAGCGAGGGTTTGGATTTTCAGATCAACAGTTTTTGATGAAATATGCTAAGCCTTGCTGCCAATCAATAATAGTACATGATGAGTTCCTTCTAAAGATGCGCCTTAAGAGTTCTCGGAGAATTAAGGATTGTGTCCAATCTTGCTGCTAGGAACTTCAACCATGCTTGAATTTGTCTCCTGCAAATGCTCACTTACCTGTAGTCCTCAAATGTCCGTTTACCAATAATTAAGGAAGTTCACTAATGTCCTCCTCTAACATCTTGTTGTACTTGATTGACGTCTTTGTGATTAATAACTATAAGAATGCAAAGCAATATGGTGATATGATTTCGAGGTGTTTTGTTACCCTCGAAGTCATATCACCAATATTATTATTATTATTATTATTATTATTATTATTATTATTATTATTATTATTATTATTATTATTATTATTATTATTATTATTATTATTATTATTATTATTATTATTATTATTATTATTATTATTATTATTATTATTATTATTATTACTATTATTATTATTATTATTATTATTATTATTATTATTATTATTATTATTATTATTATTATTATTATTATTATTATTATTATTATTATTATTATTATTATTATTATTATTATTATTATTATTATTATTATTATTATTATTATTATTATTATTATTATTATTATTATTATTATTATTATTATTATTATTATTATTATTATTATTATTATTATTATTATTATTATTATTATTATTATTATTATTATTATTATTATTATTATTATTATTATTATTATTATTATTATTATTATTATTATTATTATTAAAGACACGAAATGCCTTCGCTCCAATCTTTCTACAATTAACAGAGCTTCTGAATCCGAATATTGCGCTGAGGTACTTTCTTGGAACCCTCTGTGCCAGTACCTTCCTGCAGCGGTCTAATTCACTTGCTGCGTTTAAAATGGACTTCTGCAAGCGCAAACTGATCCTGTTCTAACTTGTTTCGCGTTCTTCCCAACTCAGATCAAACAGGGTTACTTTTAAATCAGAATAGATACTTTCTAAATAAAAATTGTCTTGTCTATGGAGTCAAACTGAGGATGCCTTAAGAAGGTTACCTTAAGGAATACGTTAACCTTCCCATTTTAAAGCGACTACAAAAGTTGTCCAAGAAATATGGTCATTTCACCACTGACCAATGATTATAATGTTATGGCGGCCAAAACTCGCTTATCCATCTGCTATGGGAATGCTCATGGAATAATTTCAAAATGTAGAAAAGCAGAGAACTTGCAATGCGTCACACGATGGAATTGCGCCAAGCGCTCACTCTGAATGCATGGTGTAATCCCGTCGTATGACTCAGTATGTCTATTGGATTACTACATGCACAGTGGCTGTTTTCCCCGCTTTGGTCAGTGGTAAAATAATTTTTTAATTGTGATTTTGACAGCGACTTTTCGCTATTACTAGATTAATACGCAAGCTAAAAAATTGGCAGCAATTTAGGAGTTTGATGAATATTCAAACGATGCAGGGTTTTGTTGGTGCAAAAACTAAGGTAAAGTTTTTAAGCCTACAGTTTTGTCGACTGGCTTGGAAAGTGTAAAGTTTCATTTGAAAGTTGTCTTACCAGTAAGAAGACGTGAAAAGGGAAAGTAGTTTGGTAAGAAAACTGTTCAGCTTGAGGTGAAAATAATGCGACAAACAAAAACTGAATCCCATCTGCATCAGCTGAAAAATCCCTCTGGAAATTTAGTTATACTAAACTACAGGTAAGGTAACTCATACGATTTACGGTTTACGATTTACGACGATTTTTCCGTAATTACGATTTACGATTTACAAAATTTCAAATTTTATTTACGCACACCTCTGATCCCGATACGATTTCTCATCCCGCGTGCGCCCGTCAGCTGTGGAGTACGTGAATCAACAGGGCGCCAACATGCGACTTCCGTCGCCCCTAACTCTGCGCAGAGTTGTATTGGGGTCGAGATACCTGCAGTTTGTTACTTCCCAGAGAGAGGCAGTTCTGCCCATATACAACACTTTCGCCATTCCGACCTACCGTTGAGATAGTATCCTGGTTAGACGAAGTTACGCATAGGAAATGTAGCAAGTCTGATATGCCTCGCAGAGAACACCACAAGTATTCTCAAGTATCTAAATCGTCTTGTCGGGAAAGGTGAGAAGGTTCTATCGGATGCTAGTTACGGCGCTAAAACATATTTGAGCAGAGATATTTAAATTAGATATGATGGATAAAGGTTTCGTTGAGCCACTCTAATTTCACGTTGATCTTGTTGCTCTTCCCTTTGGGTGCTCGCTGTCTGTGGATTGCACTAGTTGGAAAACGGTCTTATCAAAGGAATAGGTGTCCGGTCGGAGCCCTGCGGGTGAGTCACGCTTCATGACAGTGATGGACACACACCCTATCTCTTAAGAATACATCGCCGCACTGTACACTTCGCAGTTACAGCAGGGACAGTGCGGTTTCTGCCTTGTTTTTATTAAACTTAATGGTTATTATCATTTATTTCTCTTTTTGTATTAATGTAATAGCTACCGAATAGCTAGTGCTCGATAGCAGCGAAGAATGAGGGAGACTCTGAACTTCTTGGGAATCATCTCGATATTTCTTGCGTACAATGCTTGTAGCCTATTGTTTCTACAGAATCACTAGCTGAAGCCGTCACTCCTTAACCCAACCACAGCAGAGCTTCAGTTCCGCATTCTAGTTCTAAATGATACTAAACCTAGTCCATTGTACATCTGTCAACCGAGACTCAGTGGGAGGCTCCAAGTGCATTCGTTCTCGTGAATATGAACCCCGTGAATATGGATGTGCGTGAGAAGTTTTGCCTCCTCAGTGTCTCGGCTCTACTGCACATTGCACGCTTTAGCTCTTCTCATTCATTCTTTCCTATTTTGTTCCCCTTCAAAGCACTTGGTTCGATTATTTTTTGCTGTAAAATCCTGTGCTCGGATGAGCGAAGTCGGAAGAGCCGACGACAGTCGCGTACATGTAACAGTTTAAGGTTCATAGCCTGAGTCCCGCTCAAGCCAGCCATGGGCTTCGATCTGTTCAGAGTTGGCGAGTTGGTATTAGACTTGCCTGAGAAGAGTAAAGCACTCACTTGTTCATTCATCTACTGGTCACTGCAGGTCTTTGTATTGATGAAATGGGCACTTAAGTTGCTTCTACACTATCCCGTACAAGTGGAATGCACGGCGCACTCGCGAAAAGGATTGATTAAACTTGATCTGTAATGTTTTATCCTTTCACAACATGTCGTATAAATTAAGGAAACATTCCCAAGAAGCCATCGAGCAATATATAAGGTTTCTTCAAAATCTTCGCACTTCCGAAACGACTACCAAGCAGGAATGGTAAGATTCCCTAGCCTATTTCAAAAAGAAACGAAGTCACGACCTTTCATATTCTTAGATCGCGCTATGCATCTATTTCGATTTAATTGATGGGCACAATAAATGCCCGTTACAGAAGGTTCCAAAGCAGAAGAATGAGAGGGCACGATCATAATGACGTAGCATGCGCATCTCATGGATTTTCTCAACAACGAAAAACTCTATTAGGGTGGGGCAAAAGTAATGAGACAACTTGACAAATTTCTTTAGCTCTTTAAAACATCAATTAATTACAACTCAACGGTGCTGAGGAGTGTATTCGTCATTAAGGACAATGAACTTGCGGCCATCGATCAGCCAACTTTCTGATCCCATCCTTACAGAACTGCTTGGGCCCGGTGCTGATCCCCTGCTCATTATGGTTGTCGAGGTCTGCTTGGGTTCTTGTGTCCCTTCCGATCGTGAAGTCATATAGGCTCAAGAAGTAATGATAGTTGCATGGAGAAGTGTCCGGCGAATACGGTGGGTGAGGCATGTGAACGTAGCCCAGCTGAGGAAGCTTATCCGTGGTCACTTCTGCTCGATGGGGTGCGGCGTTGTCGAAGAGGAGGACCTTCTTGAAGCGCTGAGTCCGAATAAATGCTAGTCGCGGGTTCATCTCTTCTATTTCGTTCACTATGGCCTTGGAGCCCATCGCCGTGTTTTGGAAAACAGCTTCCAGTATGCCGGTCCGTGGCGCAGACTCAAAAGCTCAGAAGGTGCTTCTCGCTGTGAACATCCCGCCGAATGAAGGTCGGTAACAGGTCACCAGGCCTCACCCAGACTAGCTGCTTGGCAAGGTCAAGGTAGAAGACGTACATCTCATCTTGCGTGTCTATTTAGTACAATCTGCTCGTGGTTGGGAATTGGGCGAGATTTGTGCGGCACAGGTCGACTCGTCAAACTGGGGTTCTGGCATGCCTCTGGAAAGTGCGAAAGTGGTCACTTCTCAGGTGGCCTTCAGTAAGTAGCAAACAAATATACAAATACGAGAAGCACGAAACCGGGCTCCATTACGACATATATGGGCACGGGATGGAAAGTCTCATTACTTTTGGCGACCCTATTACATATTTTAAATATGACAGATGCCGCATTTAATTATAGGTTCATGATGCTTTCGAATTCTGCCGACCAATTTGTCTGATGTGGTGACATTTTCATCAGATGTATGACGTACCAAGCAAGCATTATACCGGACAAGCAGCGGTGCTGATATATATACCGCATAATGGAGGTGTAGATCTGCAAATTACCGACTTCTGGAATCGCTGAGGGCTGATGTAATCAAGAAAGAAGGAGCTGCTCTACACCATTACACTCCTATAAACGAATAGACACGATTGCTCACTGCGACATCAAGCAACGGAAGGCATCCGTTTTGAAAGTCCAGCTTCGTAGCATGTCCCTCGGCCCGTTTCTAGCGAAGAATGTAGGTTTCTCAAATCGTAGCATCAACCTCATTACATGCTTACACCAGTTTATAAAGGTGTCAGCTCGCTTCCTCGGCCTTGATTTTCATATGCTCTTCCCAATCGTCTTCTTGTTTCCTTGCTCCTCTTCATATTAACAATGAGCATGACCTGCTACGATTTTTTCCGTTCAATTAAACAGGATTTTTTTCACTAATTCAAAATGCATCCCCCCATATATAAAAGAGGAAGGGTTTTTTGTCCGATGTTAGCCACCCGCAATTCGTATACTGCCTAGCTAGCCGGTTTAATCACCCAAGTTTGCGGTGCGGTTGCCAGTTGTCCAAACGAAGACGCTTGACAGTTGTCCACCACTGTTGTTTACCATCGACTGCCTGACGTAGGGTGATTTCGAAAGAGGTCTCTTCCCAATACGTGTCTAGTGGTCATACCTCAGTGTTCCTTCCCAGCTCTCCTGTGTGGTGCAACCTTCCACTGTTTTTACCGCCATAATTTTACCACTACCTTTTACCACTACCAGGGTTGCTGCTACTACAGAAATTGAATCCTCTTCCACTGTTCAGTATGACAACGGGTTGCCCCGTTCTGCATTTTTCTTTTGCTATTTTGCCTCACATAAGCCGTTTTTTGTTTCAATTTACCTCTATGTTTGCCGCCATACTTTTACCACTACCCCACTACCAGGGAAGCTACGACTCCATAATAAATTGAATCCTTTTCCACTGTGCAGTATGACAACCGGCTGCTCTTTTTCGCACATTTTTACTATTATTTTGCATCGCAGATGGCATTTCTTCCGTTCAATTTTCCTCTATGTCTACAGCCTTACCTTGACCATTACCCCACACGGCCGGTTACTCTTTTCTGCACTTTTTCGTTATCAACGCTAGGGATGCTTCCTTACTCAGCGTCGGTTGCCGGCGAAGCCGGCAGCCGTCGCTGGGTAAGGAAGCATTCCTAGCGGGCTCGAGGTTGGGTTGGGTTTCTGACCCCACATGGCTCACCACACACGACGCCGGCGAAGCCGGCTAGCCTAGCGTGGCCCGCCCGGCCAGAGTCGGGTGCGGGCGAAGCCCGCAACCGACGCTGGGTTGTGGGGACCCTAGCGGGCTCGAGGTTGGGTTGGGTTTCTGACCCCACATGGCTCACCACACACGACGCCGGCGAAGCCGGCTAGCCTAGCGTGGCCCGCCCGGCCAGAGTCGGGTGCGGGCGAAGCCCGCAACCGACGCTGGGTTGTGGGGACCCTAGCGGGCTCGAGGTTGGGTTGGGTTTCTGACCCCACATGGCTCACCACACACGACGCCGGCGAAGCCGGCTAGCCTAGCGTGGCCCGCCCGGCCAGAGTCGGGTGCGGGCGAAGCCCGCAACCGACGCTGGGTTGTGGGGACCCTAGCGGGCTCGAGGTTGGGTTGGGTTTCTGACCCCACATGGCTCACCACACACGACGCCGGCGAAGCCGGCTAGCCTAGCGTGGCCCGCCCGGCCAGAGTCGGGTGCGGGCGAAGCCCGCAACCGACGCTGGGTTGTGGGGACCCTAGCGGGCTCGAGGTTGGGTTGGGTTTCTGACCCCACATGGCTCACCACACACGACGCCGGCGAAGCCGGCTAGCCTAGCGTGGCCCGCCCGGCCAGAGTCGGGTGCGGGCGAAGCCCGCAACCGACGCTGGGTTGTGGGGACCCTAGCGGGCTCGAGGTTGGGTTGGGTTTCTGACCCCACATGGCTCACCACACACGACGCCGGCGAAGCCGGCTAGCCTAGCGTGGCCCGCCCGGCCAGAGTCGGGTGCGGGCGAAGCCCGCAACCGACGCTGGGTTGTGGGGACCCTAGCGGGCTCGAGGTTGGGTTGGGTTTCTGACCCCACATGGCTCACCACACACGACGCCGGCGAAGCCGGCTAGCCTAGCGTGGCCCGCCCGGCCAGAGTCGGGTGCGGGCGAAGCCCGCAACCGACGCTGGGTTGTGGGGACCCTAGCGGGCTCGAGGTTGGGTTGGGTTTCTGACCCCACATGGCTCACCACACACGACGCCGGCGAAGCCGGCTAGCCTAGCGTGGCCCGCCCGGCCAGAGTCGGGTGCGGGCGAAGCCCGCAACCGACGCTGGGTTGTGGGGACCCTAGCGGGCTCGAGGTTGGGTTGGGTTTCTGACCCCACATGGCTCACCACACACGACGCCGGCGAAGCCGGCTAGCCTAGCGTGGCCCGCCCGGCCAGAGTCGGGTGCGGGCGAAGCCCGCAACCGACGCTGGGTTGTGGGGACCCTAGCGGGCTCGAGGTTGGGTTGGGTTTCTGACCCCACATGGCTCACCACACACGACGCCGGCGAAGCCGGCTAGCCTAGCGTGGCCCGCCCGGCCAGAGTCGGGTGCGGGCGAAGCCCGCAACCGACGCTGGGTTGTGGGGACCCTAGCGGGCTCGAGGTTGGGTTGGGTTTCTGACCCCACATGGCTCACCACACACGACGCCGGCGAAGCCGGCTAGCCTAGCGTGGCCCGCCCGGCCAGAGTCGGGTGCGGGCGAAGCCCGCAACCGACGCTGGGTTGTGGGGACCCTAGCGGGCTCGAGGTTGGGTTGGGTTTCTGACCCCACATGGCTCACCACACACGACGCCGGCGAAGCCGGCTAGCCTAGCGTGGCCCGCCCGGCCAGAGTCGGGTGCGGGCGAAGCCCGCAACCGACGCTGGGTTGTGGGGACCCTAGCGGGCTCGAGGTTGGGTTGGGTTTCTGACCCCACATGGCTCACCACACACGACGCCGGCGAAGCCGGCTAGCCTAGCGTGGCCCGCCCGGCCAGAGTCGGGTGCGGGCGAAGCCCGCAACCGACGCTGGTTATATTATATTTTTGTTACTGTTATAAGCCTTGTTCCGTTCGATTAGAGCGCAGCTCTGACTGCAATAAATACATGAATAAATCACCCCGTTAACCCTTTGTTTTGAGAAAACTTTCAAGCTTTCAATCAAAACCTTTTCTTAGAGGCCAACCTGAAATTGGGCTGCCCACAAAATTTGTTGAACAGGGAAAACGATTTTTTGATGGAGTCTTAATAGAAAAACCAAGATTTGTTATTCGTGCGTTGCATTTCCCTTCAAGGGAGCATATCATGTGCTTCGTGACAAACTGCTTCATGGCTACACCGATTTCCTATTCATGGCACCTCTACTTCTATACGTGTGTGGCATGGCAGCATACTTTTACCGTTGGACCTTGCGTTTCTCATCAGTCACATCTACATATATGTATGTATGCACTAGCAAAGATTTTAACATAAGGGACGAATGATAAAGGAAGGCGTTGAGAAATTCCCTTTGGGGTGCTCCGCTAATCCTACTTCTAATGGATGCCGTGGAGGCGCTCTCAATGCAGGCTTAATCTAGACAATGATTTGCACTAACTATCTGACAAACAAGTCGGCGCTTTATCCTTCTCAGACAGGTCTGACATCAATTCAACGACCCCGGCGGGATGGATCGCCTGATTGTCTTAGGCGAGAAATCCGAATCAGCATCTTGGAAACGGATGCCTGCGACTTGGTTTGGCATACCAAGCAATCCGGGTGTTTAGGGTTTCTACTTAACATTCCTACTGTTGCGAAAAATTAAATTTCGGGTGCATATTATCTACCTTCTAAACACTCGAATTCGTCATTAGAAAGTAATCGCAAAGACGTCGAAAGTGCATTTTTTTAAGGTAGGGGGTTGGATGGCACCAACACTCACATTCCCTAACATTTTTACCGACTTCGACTATTTTTACTACTCCTCAGCTTTATTTGCTAGAAACGCCCACCGAAAATCCGCTAAAAGTCGTGGATTTCTGGATTTATCCACTATATACATTAGGCCCTTCTTCGGTAGTACATATTAGGTTGGAAAAAAGTCTCTTCACACTTCGAAAAGTTTTCTACCGTTCTCCTTGCAAACGCACTAGTCAATATTGATAGCTGATTTCGTAATCCTATCACACTTGCCTACCGTTTGCACTCAGACCTAGGTCAAGACCCTTCTTGTACTTCGTTATCTATCCAATCTTCCGGACTCAATGCCAGATCCACCTCATGGCCATTTTCAGCACGGCATTCTTCATGAATTCATTGAAGGATCTACAACATGTCAGGCATTGCCGCCGACCAAATTAACCATATATATGACTTGGGATCTACTACTCATCGCGCCTGTTCTGAGTGGTTCGGAAAGTCTTTAAAGGGAGATTATTCACTGAGGGCAAAGCATGGTCAGGAAGGCCAACTGGATTGAACGACAGTGAAGTACACCATCTTTTTCGTACCGATAGTTGGCAGACGACACGCTAACTGGCAGAGAAGCTCGAAGGTCTCATAGGATAGTGGGAATCCATCTGAAGAACCTCGGCTATGCACGGAAATTTGGAGCTTGGATTCCACATGCCTTGTCAGACACTCAGAAAGGTCGACGGCTCTCCATCGCTGCTTCTCTTCTGTCCAGATAAGAAAGAAGATCGTTTCTTCCGCGGATTGTGACAGGCGATGAGCCCTGGGTTCTGTATGCCAACTTCCGGAGAAAAAGGCAATGGGTACAAAAGGGAGAGACCCCTAAGCTTGATCTCAAGCCAATGTTCACGAAAGGAAGATTCTCTTGAGTGTTTGGTGGGATATCAGAGAAGTGATTTATCGGCAAACTCTCAGAAGTGGAGAGACACTTACTGCTGTCACATACTGCGGCCAACTCCACAAAGTCCTCGCAACTCTCTAAGAAAACAGGCCGGAGAAGTCGAAGGTGATGATCCTGCATGACGATGCAAAACCACATGTTGCAAGACTCACAAGAGAAACAATAAAGAAGCTGGGCTGGGAGGTAGTGCCACATGCACCGTATAGCCCTGACCTCGCCCTTACCGATTGCCATTTCTTCCATGCTCTCAAGCGAGAAATTAGAGAGAAATATTTTGAAACGGACGAAGACCTCAAAAATTGGATTCAGCAATGGTTCGACTCCAGAACTGCAGTCTTCTAAGCGAGAAGAATTGGAAAATTACCCAGTCTTTGGAGAAGTGTAGTGGAACAAAATGGAGTTTATCTCAGTTGATTTGACTTTGTAGTTGTGAAGTAATAAATCTTTGAAAAAAATGAAAAGACTTTTTTTCCAACCTAATAGTTAGCATAATTTTAATCAGTTTCAGTTTATGTAGTAGTTTGTATAATAGAAGTAGGAACACCAGGTTTCTAGGACGTGAAGTGCTAGACATGCCCTGCAGGCTTCGAGCCTCCAGAGCTCATGCATGTTGCAATGCACAGAAAAGTAATATGGTCGAACAGCTGTTCAACATAAAGTAAAGGAGCGAAAAAAGGATTTGCGCTCACCTCAGTCCTTCGTGAACGCTGTAAATTCCTCCCTCAGTGCTCCGGTTCATCACCAGCTATTTCTTGCCTTATTTTCCAAAGAAACTCGAATACCTTTCGGCGATCATTTTTCTCATTATCAATGCTGTTTTAAGACAAGAGCCATAATGTTGATTGAAATTGGTATATAAGCAACACATTCGAATCCGCAGCAATAATGACTTTCAGACAGCTTCCAAGTTTTTAGATTTTCCGAGGGAATTACTAAACAATAACAACTTCTGATAAATTCAATTGAATAGGCTATTGCAACCAACGCAGGTATTTTATGATAGCTGGCTCTCTTGCGCTTTCAAACAAAAAGGAAGTTGGTGACACTCACTCTTACTTGTGCTATACTAATTCAGAGCAAAAGAACTCTATAAAGTGTGCTGCTGGTGCAGTGAAGTAGATGCGATTTAATGCTGTGTGAAAAACAAAGTTAAATTAAAGAATATTTTAACAGATTTGTGCGACCAACAGTCGCAGATTGGATAAGGCAGGCGACGCGAGAGGGTCCTACAACTGAAACCAATTCAATTGCTGATTGTACTGCGCATTTTAGCAGTGAGGATTTTCCTAGTGGAGGGGGTGTACTCTACTCTGATTTTTTGACAACGGCGGCAAAACTGAAAGAAGACCACAAAGATAATAAGGGTGTCTCAAAAAAATTTTCACACTGTTTGAAAGGCGGTAACTTTGCTCACAGTAGAGATACTATAGAAGTTAAAAGTTTATATGAATGCTCAAAAAAATATAAAATTTTCGACACTGCTGAAAGCTTGCATTTTGTACTCGATTGATTGTGTTTTGCTTTAATACTTGTTATAATTTCTTCACAAAGTGACTGTATTGATTGATTTGTGCTTGTGTTAAGGCTAAAAGCTTAGAAACACATTAAAACACACTATGGTCTGCAAGGAATGCAGGGTATCCTAAAAATGTAAGTACTGTTTGGAAGGTTCTAACATTGCTGCTAGTGAAGCGTTTGAAGATGTTTGAGATTAATACGAAAGCATGGGGTAACGAGATTTTTGTGACGTGCAAACTGTGGAGATTGCGCCATGTTCTCGTCTAAAACCTTGCAGTTCAGGCTCAAATGATTGGGCATGGGCTGAATGCTCGTCACAATCTTGTTCCTACTCGGCGAAGCAGATCTGTGCTGTGCTTTTTTAATGCTTAGAACTTAACAATTATGCGAAAGACACGTGATGTGCGAATCTCTTGAATGCACAATTTAAATGCGAGCAAGAGCCCCATTTTCAAGATGATGGATTCTCTAGACTGATGAAGCAACATTCAAGCTGAATGTAGAAGTTAATTGGCGTATTTGCAGATATCAAGCAACGGAAAATGTTAAAAAAGCACGGCAAAGGTTAAACTGGCCATGTACAATACCGCTCAAATTCTTTGCAAAAAAAAAAACGCTTTGCGAGGGATTAATCCGTCACAAAGCGTCGCATTGCCATAACTATTTTCAAAGTTATTTGTTTAAAATCTAATTAACACCATTAGGAGCCCGTCTCGTTTTCTATCCAGCGATCTAAACACCATCTAAAACGCTTGCACAGTGATCTAGTTATGAAGCTTTTGCTTCCTCGGCTCCGTTAATTGATTTACGACCCCTCCGAGATCCCCAGTGGCATCTCCTTAAGGCTTTTCGATGACGAGGTTCATCGACACTCAGAAATCCTCTATTGTTTCAGCAGATCTGTATTTGTTACGCATCGAGTGTTATTGTGGTACTAAATAGTGCCAGGTTTGAATAACATAGGCCCGATTTCAGATAAGCGCAAAAATGCGGAAACCTAAGACTCAGTTAAGAATTACCCAACTAGTAGCCTGCTACAGAAGACAGTATCCTGCTATTCCATTGCGGGAACGATGGAACTTATGAAACATGTAAAATGGCTTTGAGAAGTGAACAGAAATGACTAGATTTTCTTGTTTCCAACAAGGGAATGGTCCAATCTCAATATGTGGTTTAGGATTTCTCCTATCTTTGAACTTCGGTTGCTCCTGTACCAGATAAGTACGAAAGTCGGGTTTTTTGTGGTCTACAGTAGACCGCAAGCACATTTGAATCTAAAAATAATGAAAAGATTTTGGCCGTTCAAAGTAGATTTCTATGAGGCCAAAGTTTGACGAGAACAACAGAAAAATTGGTTTCAGTCGCTTACCTCGTTATGGATGAGTTTATTCGAAAAACCAACTGGACAGCATTTCTCAGCTCGTTGCGAGCTTTCCACAGATGTAATATTGTCCGTATTCAAACTGAAAACCATTTTCACCTCTTCGGCCGCCGAAACAAGTTTGGGGCTGCACTTCGGCGCAGGGGCAGCGAACGGCCCGCACGGCGGCGGGCTGCTCGCTGCCCTTGCGACCTCCTGCGGCACTACACATGTCGTATATCGCCTATGTACAGTATTCACACTTCCTGCGCCGCGGTACATAGGCGATATATGACGTCTGTTGTTCCGCGGGAGGTCGCAAGGGCAGCCAGCGGCCCGCCGCCGTGTCCGCCGCACTCCGCTCTTCGGCCCCAAACTTGCTTCGGCGGCCGAAGAGGTGAAAATGGTTTTCAGTTTGAATACGGACAATATTACATCTGTGGAAAGCTCGCAACGAGCTGAGAAATGCTGTCCAGTTGGTTTTTCGAATAAACTCATCCATAACGAGGTAAGCGACTGAGACAAATTTTCGGTTGTTTTCGTCAAACTTTGGCCGCATAGAAATCTGCTTTGAACGACCAAAATCTTTTCGTTCCTCTTAGATTCGAATGCATTTGTGGTCTACTGTAGACCACAAAAAGCACGGCTTTCGTACTTATTCTGTACAGGAGCAACCGAAGTTCAAAGATAGGAGAACTCCTACGCCGCATATTGAGATTGGACCAATCCCTTGTTGGAAGAAAGAAAATCTTGTCATTTCTATCCATTTCTCAAAGCCATTTTACACGTTTCATAAAGACCATCGTTCCCACAATGGAATAGTAAAATACCGTCTTCTGTAGCAGGCTACTAGTTGGGTAATTCTTAACTGAATCTTAGGTTTCCGCGCGTTTGCGCTCATCTGAAATCGGGTCTATCTTAATCAAACTTGGCACTATTTAGTACCACAATGACACTTGATGCGTAACAAATACAGATCTGCTGAAACAATAGAGGATTTCTGTGTTTCGATGAACCTCGTCATCGAAAAGCCTTAAGGAGATGCCACTGGGGATCTCGGAGGGGTAGTAAATCAATTAACGGAGCCAAGCAAGCAAAAGCTCTATAACTAGGTCACTGTGCAATCGTTTTAGATGGTGTTTAGATCGCTGGATAGAAAATGAGACGGGGTTTCCAATGGTGTTAATTAGACTTTAAACAAATAACTTTGAAAAGAGTTATGGCAGCGCGACGCTTTGTGACGGATTAATCCGTCGCAAAGCGTCTTTTTTGCAAAGAATTTGAGCGGTATTGTAGTAACAAGATTGTAGCAAGCGTTCAGCCCATGCAAAATCCATCGAGCCTCATATGCAATGTTTTAGGCGGGTGCATGACGCAATCTTGATCATATTACATCACAAAATTTTTGCTACCTTATCCTTTTATATTAGCCTCAAACATCTTCAAACGTTTTACTAGCAACAGTGTTGGAACCTTCCAAATAATACCTTCATTTTTTTAGGACACAGTGCGTTTGTTGCAAGATATAGTGTGTTTTTAAATTTTGAACCTAAAAACACTAATCAATCAAAACGGTCACTTTGTGAAGAAATTATAACAACTATTCACGCGAAGCACAATCAATCGAGTGTAAAATGCAAATTAAGATACCAGCGCGTGGCGCATTCCGTACCGCTCATATGTCAGAAAATGTCTATTTTTAATGCTTTCATATTAGCCCTTAACTTCCTTAGTACCTTTATTGTGAGCAAAGTCTTCACTATTCAAACAGTGTATACATTTTTTTAAGACACCCTGTATAAAAAATTGCCCTACGAGAGTGAGAGAACCTCTTTTTTGTATTTAATTTCCTAGAGCCACATTTGTTTCGCTTTTCTACCGAAGCACCCTGCGACTAGGATTGACCTGCTGTTGCACTTAACTGACAGACTCTATCCCTATTTTCCTTCTACTCGCAACGTCTGTCGTTAATTTCATTCATTGTTTATGAGTGTGTCATTTTCCTACGGAAATTTGAGTTAAGTACAGTTAATCGAACTCATCTCCTATCTGGTGGGGTATGGCGAAACGACAGTTCCCAGGCTTTCATTCGGACTTCTTCCGGATCGGTTTTTCTAGTACTGTTTTTTCTCTTCTATTCTTCTGTCGGATAATTCATGCGAGCTTAACTTCGAGGTGCTAGGATTTGATTTGGAGCTGCAAAGCTCTCGTGTGTGCTTTGACCACTGCGTGAGCCATGTGGCTCCGAGGAACAACCTAAATATTTGGTGATTCTTTCCTAACAAAACAAAAGCGCTGAGTAAAGGCTAGAACTCTGTCGCAGAACACATGCCTGACTGTGTCTGCACCTTACCGGTGTTCTGTTCAACCTAATCCAACGTGTGTAACTGCCAAAACCAGATAGTATCATCAGAAAGAGTCACATCATGCTCAGCTACAATTAACTTTCGCTAAGCGCTCGACATCAGTTCTTGGTGATTGTACAAATGATTCCAGAATTACATCCATAATTTTCGACGCTACAGTTCTGTTTAACATCCAAGCAGAAAGCTGTTGTTTGAACAACAATTCATGTACAACAATCCTCGCTTAGGTCACAATATGCTACGATGTGCTCTTTTCTTCTACACACACCCATTCAAATGTGAGCTGAACGCACCCGCCACAGTGAGCTCACAGTGCATTTCAATTTTATCGCAGGCCTTCACACGATATCCCGATATTCATCTTCATTGATTCCCTATGTAGTGTTATATGTGAGGTTGTACGAAAGCTTCCTCCGTTTTGGTCTTTCCAATAATCCCGCCTTTATTCAAGTATTCTACTGCTCGACCTGGAATGTGTGATTGGCACACTAACGTGCGGAAAAACACAGTTATAAAAGCGTATAAGGCCTATAAGTTCGTCAAAAATTTATAGTTTTTTCCTGGAAACGTGAGAGGCCTGTGTGAAAAGTACTCTCGAGCTTTATCCCTTAAACACCAGAAACACTAATATAAAATTAAGTCACTATTTGGGTGCTACGCGAGGAATTAATTGCCTTTCAGCTCAGCAGTGAATGCTGATATAAGACACGTCGAACTTGAGATAGAGGTTCTTACAACGACCTAAAGCCTGCCGGAGACTGGACAAAAACTGATAGGAATGGGTTGAAACCAAATCGAAATGATTTTATAAGCCCAACGTGATCGAACATATTTTCAAAAGCCTGAATTAGCATTATAAAAAGACCGTTAATACAACGTGATTTACTGAAAACTTGACCGAAACTTATCCTCCTCGAACGCAAAATTTCTAGGTTACTCTTAAAAGACTTTTTGGTACTTGATGATCTACTGCTCACATAATTTACAGAGATATCCAGCAGGCTATCCGATAGATTAGCACTGAATATGATGGAGAGACCCTAGGAACAACGTATGAAAGTCCGTGTCCTGCTCTGGTAAATGAGGAGCTTCTACTAACCGAGCGGATCAACTCCAGACAACACGCGGTTAAAGTCGAGTACTCGCAACTGTAGGGTTTATTCAGATCCTGAAGATTTATTTCATTTTGCTTAACACACAAACATGCTGCTGTCATAGCTTATTCTCTACGAGTTTTATGAGAGTTCAGAGGGAAAATCTCGTCGTGCACAAGGGGATATGAAACATGTTTTGAATGTCCTGCTGAGCCTTAACGGTCCGATTGTTCACCTGTAAGGAGAGCATTGTTACTGCTAGCACTTCGACAGAAGTATTTGAAATGTAACAGTCCTACGTCTGCTGAAACGGTCAGCACCTTACGAAGTTATGATTATTCCAAATTAGAACTCGAGAACGACGAGAACGTCCGCCCCGGCCTTGTCGGACAAAAAACCCTTCCTCTTTTATATATGGGGGGATGGTAAACAACAGTGGTGGACAACTGTCAAGCGTCTTCGTTTGGACAACTGGCAACCGCACCGCAAACTTGGGTGATTAAACCGGCTAGCTAGGCAGTATACGAATTGCGGGTGGCTAACATCGGACAAAAAACCCTTCCTCTTTTATATATGGGGGGATATGAGTATCGATATAGGTGGCGATGTCCGTTCCTCCACGTGGTGCCACTGGAAAGTGCCGCCCACTTTGGGGAGCCGAGCCGAACACGGACACTCGATTGCAGGTGACAGGCCCTTGTGGCAGGCCGGTCTACAAAGACCCATGCCACACCACATGGTGTGTCTCAGCTCACGCACTTCAAGATAGTGCTACGGCGTTCGCGGAACTCGCATGCGCACTCGCAAAGCCCGGCGAGTGTGGAAAGTATGCGAGGGTTCCTAAGGCGAAAACGGCATCGTTGCAGGAGACGAGGTGGTCCTGCCGCAAGTCAAGGGACAGGAAGTGCCTTCAAAGTCGTTCTCTGTGGAAGTCCCAGGACCACCAGTGGTGTTGGTATAATCGTCTCCGACCGTTTCCGAGACTCGATTGTAAGCGTCGAGCGCTTTGACGATCGATGGATGAAGATCGTTGTCGCCGCTAGGGAGCGACTCTTCCACTTCTTCTCTGCGTATGCTCCGCAGACTGGCTGTTGCGATCAAGCCAAGGATGAGTTTTGGAGACTGCTTGATGAGAAGACAGCAGAGGTACCGTCGAAACATGTCATCATAGTCGCTGGTGACCTTAATGGGCACGTAGGTGCTACAAAGGACGGTTACTGCTGTCACGGTGGTTTCGGATACGGGTCACGTAACGCCGATGGTGAGCGTATTCTTGATTATGAGGAATCGCATTACCTCACCATAATGAACACCGTCTTCCGAAGACGCGACTCACACTATAGTGGGGGCACCAAAAGTCAGATAGACTTTGTCCTTATGAAAGATTCTTGTCACAGATGCGAAGATCATGCCATTTGAGACGATTGCTCCACAGAATCGACCGCTGATCTGCACCCTAAAGATCGCCCCTCCAAGGCAGAGGCAGGTTGAGCGATGCGGTGCACCGAGAATAAAATGGTGGCAATTGAGAGAGAAGGAAGAGCTGTGATTTCTCGCGTGCGGTTACCGGCAGTCACAACGGTCGACGAAACTTGGAAGAAAGCAACCGACGCGGTACGCCAAGCTACAAGGTTGGAACTCGGCACAACGAAGCATGGAGGACGCAAGGTCGACAAGCAGACATGGCTGTGGACGGTCGATGTGAAGGCGAAGATAGGAGAGAAGAAGTCGATGTATTAGGTTGGTGCATAAGTTCTCGGACATTTGATCCCTCCTGAATTGAAAGCGCATTTTCCTGCCAAATTTCTCACATGTATCAACTCATAAATGATCGATCGATAGAGAAAGGAAAAGGCTACAAAACTGTTCCTAACATTTACTTCTGCGTTGTTAACGTCAGCTATTATGGCTAAGCAATTCATCCCAACTGAGACGCATATTCGGCACGTCATGTTATTCCTGCATCAATCTGGCCTCAATGCCAACGAATTATATCGTCGCCTGAAGGACGTTTACAACGAGAGTGCTTCTGCTCAAAGTACTGTGTACCAGTGGTTCTCGAAGTTTGCAGTTGATGAATTCTCCGTTGAAGGTAATGAACGAGAAGGGCGCCCGATGACACTGGATTTGGATGGCCTCCGAAGTAGAGTTGAAGCGGAGCCATACCAAACCGCTCGCGAACAATCAAGCACTCTTGGTGTCAGTCACTCAACAGTCGTTCGAGGATTGAAGTCGATTGGCAAGGTGCAAATTTGGGTCGCTGGGTACCTCACGACTTGACCCAACATGACATGGATCTCAGAGCCGATGCCGCTCTGTCTCTCCTTACCCTCAGACGTACCCACGGATGGCTGGACAACCTTGTCGACGATGATGAGAAGTGGATACTCTACCCTAATTATCACCGGCGTGCGCAGTGGGTTGACGCAACTTTAAAAGGCAGATGACGTTCCGAAACCCGACCTTCACGTGAAAAAAGGTGCTGCTATGCATTTGGTGGAGCGTTCTTGGCGTGGAATACTTGGGGTTTACGTCAACCAACTGAGGAAGTTGAGGGCCCACCTTCAAACCACACGAGGAGAGCAAGTAAAGGTGTATTTCCAACACGACAACGCTAGACCGCATATTGCTAGAGCGACGGCGGCTGAGTTGGCGGACTACGGATGGACCGTTCTTCCACATCCACCTTACTCATCAGATCTCGCTCCTTCTGATTATCATTTGTTTTCGAGCCTTCAACGCTATATGGACGGCCAACAATTTAGGAACCGAGAGGATGTCAAGGAGGCACTGCTCACATTTTTCGAATCACAACCAGCCACGTTTTGGAGAAAAGGCATCCATGACTTACCAGCACGTTGCCGAAAGACAATTGATGAAAAGGGTGGTTACCTCAAATGATTTGATATTGTTGTTCGTATGTTGTGATAATAAATATTTCATGCCCCAAATGCCCGAGAACTTATGCACCAACCTAATATCATGTGTTTCTCGGCGAACAGCCGACAACTGGAAGAAGTATCAGAAGGCGAAGAAGGTTGCAAAGAAAGTCGCGCGATGGTGAGCGGTATTTGTACCGATTTGCTAATACCCGCCATCGCCAAACCGAGGATATTGAAAAGTTCTTTGGGATCAATGATGACAGCGGCCATCATCTGACAGCCCGCAAAAACGCGCTGAAGCGACGGCGTAATTATTTCGAGAAAATCTCGACTGAACAGTTTTCTCATCCGGCCATCCCTTCAGCGGCTCTGCCCATGGTACTGTTCAGAATATCATCGTGGAGGAGACAGAGGCGGCTCTGAAGAAGATGAGACAAAGCGTCCGGGCCCGAGGACGTGGCGGCTTACCTGTGGAAGAAAAGTTTTGGTACCTGAGTGGTTGGCGAAGTTCGTTAATCAGGTTGTAGCAGAGAAGAACGTGCCTGACTCTTGGCGCCAAGGTACGACGATTCCGATTTGGAAATAGAAGGGCAGTCTTGCTGACTGCTCCAATTACCGCCCGATTCGCTTGTATTCGCACAGCATGGAGATCTCTGAGCGAATTGTCGATGGAAGAATTCGTGACATCGTTCAGCTTTCCAGCAATAAGTGCGGCCTCGTGGCTCGCTGTGGCACCGGTGATGCGATTCACGCCGCCCGCCTCCTGATAGAGAAGCATCGCGAGGAACAGAAACCAGTACATATTGCCTTCCTCGACATGGAGAAGGCCTTTGGCCGTGCACCGAGTGAAGTGATATGGTGTGTCTTGGGACATCATGGAGTTCCTGAAGAGCTTATAAAGTAGGTGCGAATTCTCTAGACTTCTCTAAAGGGTCGCGTTCAAGCTGCAAGTGGAATCTCGACGATGTTCCCCATATCTGTTGGGGTACACCAGTGCTCTGCTCCTTGCCCACTCCTATTTGCGTCGTGATGGAATGCTCGCTTGCGAAGACAAAGGTGAACTCGAACGAGCGGTGCAAGCTTGGTGTGATCGCTTGGAACGGTTTGGACTCAAATTAAACGTGAAGAAGACCGAGTATTTACTGACGAACGTTATTCAGTTCAGCCCCATCAAGGTTAACGGCATCGAGCTCCCACGCACTTCGGTTTTTAAGTACCTGGGATCAGCAGTAGCATCCAATGGCAATCTGATGATTGAAGTGAAGTCATGCGTGAGTGCAGATTGGTCCAAGTGGCGCTCGTTGACTGGGGTTCTCTGCAATTGAAAGATACCAGAGCGCTTTAAGTCAAAGATCTATATAACCGTCGTCCGACCGGTAGCGATGTACGGTGCTGAGTGTTGGCCGGCCTGCGACCAAGGAAGCTGAAACGCGCCTCAGCGTCATGGAGACGAAGATGCCGCGCTGGACGGCAGCAGTAGCGCGCCTAGACCGCATCCGAAACGATGCCTTTCGGCAGGAGTTCGGTGCCGCCTCAATAGCGGGCAAGATGCGGCTTACGATGATACGGCCACGTTCGTGTGGAAACGAAGATAGCGTCCGCAAGATAGGCCTTAAGTTCGAGGGTATAGGAAAGCGACCTAGAGGGCGCCCGAAACAGCGCTGGTGTGATACCTTACATATGGACTTGAAGGTTGCTGGTGTCCACCCTGATCTAGTGCTGGATCGGGGAAGGTTGCGTCATGACACCAGAATAGCGGACCCTCCTACAAAGCGGGACAGACGCTGAAGAAGAAGAAGAATGGATGCCATTTCGCGAGACCTTCAGAAGCCTACTCCTTGGACGCTGCAATATGCTGATGACGTAATGCCTGCCAGTGATGACAAGGCCGAGCTTGAGCGACAGGGGGAGCTTGATGTGGCCGTTTGGCAGCGTTCGGGCTCAAGCTGAACGTCAAAAAATCTGAGTACTTGACGACATACATAAACGAGAACGAGGATACATTGAGATCAATGGACACATTTATTTTTCGAACGAGCGACACATTTCAAGTACCTTGGATCTCCAATTGCGTCTGACGATAGTCTGATGTTTGATGTGAACTCACACGTGAGCACAGCGTGGTCCACATGGCGCTCAATGACAGGCGTTTTGTGCGACAGAAAGATATCAGAGCGCCTTAAATCAATCGTACCTCGCTACTGGTCGTCGTCCGACCAGTAGCAAGGTACGGTGCTGAGAGCTGGTCTAGAACGAAGAAGGTTGAGAGACGAAAATGCTGCGCTGAACGACTGGTATCACGCTTTTGGATCATGTCCGCAAGGTGTTCATACGTCAGAGATTTGGCGTCGCTCCAATGGCCGATAAGCTACGTGCAGCTCACCTACGGTGGTATGACCATGTTCTTCGTGCGAATGATGATGTTCAGAAGATTTGCTTCAACATATATGTGTCCATAAAACGGCCCAAAGGACGGCCTAAGCAGTGCTGGCTTGATGCGCTGCAAATGGACTTAAAGGATGCTGATCAGGGGTGTGCGTAATTACGATTTACGATTTACGATTTTACGATTTACGGCGATTTCTGGCAAATTTTTTACGATTTACGATTTACGACATTTTGGGTCGTAAATCGTAAATTTTCGTAAATGTGATCAACAACCAACTGGCAACCAAATTTAGGTGGAGGGGGCTATAAAGATGTGCCCACTCTAATGGTCCCCTCTTATATGTAGTTCACTCCCACGTCCCTTTAGGGTTGATTTCTAATGATCTAATGTATTACAGTGTTAAGGCCCCCACAGACTTCTGCGGCAACGCCGCTCGCCGCTGTGGTTAAGGATAGGGCAGGGACGCCGCTGGCGGCGAGCTCTGCGTCCCTGCCCTATGATGAAGGATAGGGCAACGGCAACGCCGCAGAAGTCTGGGAGGGCCTTTAGACAATATCGTTCTGTGCACATGCTTCTCGATTCCGACTTTTCTCTTCGCTTAACCAACTTTTCCATTTCACTGACATTGTGAGGGCTCCCATTTGGAACCGAACAGGTTCTAGAGGGGAAACAAATGCAATACAATATTAGAAAACAAGCCAATCGGCGTGACTCGCGCGATGTTGCAGTATCATTAAGCTAAGGAGAATCAGTCCAAGCTAGCTGTTCTGCTTATCCAGCTTCTTCCCTTCCTAGCAGTTCAAAAGGCAATATTTGAACACTCTAGCGCCAGGTTGACTGCAGACGCCTTCAATTCTCGTCCTCAAACGGTCAACCTCAGGCTAAAATCGACATTTTCGATAGATCTCATATATTTTGATCGCACGACGAAACAACTCACCCCTCCCCCATTACTTGTACTGGTCCAGCACTACTGGCACAACCTGACTGGACCTCGTTTCCCACTACTGGCACTGATCGACAATTTGATCAATATCGATGGATGGTGATCGACACTTTAAAAACGAACTCTAGGTTCGTGTTCAATGACCTCGATTACTTCCAGGCTGAAGTTTCATTGACATGTAGAGATCGTCTGTATATTTCTCGCTATTTTCGCGGCCCGAAACTCCCCCTCCCCGATTTTCCTCATTTTTCCTCCGATATTGTGACTAATTTATGAGTCATCGGTAAGCGGAATATTATATAGTATGATAAGCTCATGTCTAGAAGGCAGGGGAGACTCGGTTCCTCCTTTACCAGTCCAGAGCTAGCAAGGCAGATCGCATTCCTACTGGCAGTTTCTTAGAGAAAGAGGGGGAGTATTCTTTGATCCGCGCCCTGTTTGGTAATAACGTCTAGTCAATTTGCTTATAATATATTCATGTAAATCCCATTGAATAGAATTGAAGCAAATCCATGATCGAACATCATTCGTGATTGCAAGCGGGGTCTAGGGGGTGGCTACGCTCATGTTGAAAGGATAAACCACTAACGTTTCGTTATATGTCGCGAGGACGGGCAGCATTGTAGGATGGGAACTCGCCATCGAATCAGACTGCATTGAATGGACATGTCATTCAAAGAGGGTGTACAGTTGGAACCCTGATCGGCTTGCATGTGTTCGGTCTGTGCTCTGGTTGTTATTGGCTGACGCGCTACCACCCACCAATGCTGCTCACCTTCGCGGCATGTACCAATAGCTCTATCGGTTTGCAATGTGCTTTATAGGGTTGAGCAAATTGACATAAAAAGGTAAAATGCGGTAAAATCGAGCGCGTAGCACTTCAAGAATGGGTCGAACTGGTTTTGACAGTTTTGATCTCCAATTTCAGTGATGTGATTGAGTTTATCGTATTCAGCCTATCTGATTTGCTTACGATACTGCAGGCTTTAGGAAACCAAACGTTCGTTACAGAGCGGTGAAGGATAGCCCGTGCAAGTGCTAGGAGTTATTAAATGGTAGAGCAATATTGTTCCCTTCACGACATTGTCCGACGATGTCGTCGGACACCATCATAAAAATAGTTAATGGAAAATGATCACACATTCTATAGAACAATTTTAATCAATGAGTCCGCTAATAGCTACAGTCAAGATGGTCCATGGAAAACTTCATTTGTTACTGCTTTTCATACCTAACAAATAGTATAAATAGAACAAAGAAATAATCAGCGCGCGGGGAAAAAGCGCGCTGTGCCACGCGGCATACACCTGAAAATCGCGCGTGGCGTGAAAGCGTTATGAAGTTTTCGAAATCTTACAGGTGCAGGCTAGAGCGGGAAACCGGCGCACTAGTCAGTGGTGAAACTTTCTTTTTTAATTTTTAGTTTTGACAGCGAATTTTGCGCAGTTGTTTCTGCCCAATCCTAGATTTATATTCAAGCTAAACAATTGGTAGTAAGTAAGAAGTATAATGAATATTCAACGATGCAAGCTTTTTGTTGGAATGCCATGCATAGGCTTAATTGAAGTTTTCGAATTTACAGTTTTTTCGACTTTCCTGAAACGTGTAATGTTTGGTTTGGAGAATGTTTCACTATTAGGAAGCCGTGAAAAAAGAAATAGTTCGGTAAGAAAACTGCTCAGATGAAGCTGAAAGTAACACGACAGTTAAAATAAATATTGAATCACTTCTGATTAAAATTAGCAGAAAAAACCTCTGGAAATTTAGTTGTACTGCACTACAGTTCAGGTGACTCTTACGATTTACGGTTTACGATTTACGATTTACGACGGTTTTTTCGTAATTACGATTTACGATTTACGAAATATCAAATTCCATTTACGCACACCCCTGATGCTGATATATACCGCGATGAGGCATTTGATCGTGCGAAGTGGCGTCATCACACCAGAAGAGCGGACCCGCCGCTAAGCGGGACAAACGCTGAAAAGAAGAAGAAGACGACGACGAAACCCTATTGAGTTTTCTTCTTCTTCTTTTTCTTCAGCGTTCCTACTTTCCCGAAGAACAGAATACGGACAGAAGTCATTGACTGTTCTCGTGTAATTTTTAAAAACGAGAGTGAGGTCAAATTTTTTCACTTATAAGAATATCTTAGGGTTTACACTCTTCCTCTCTGACATTAGTGCGGTTATTAGAACATTGTTTACATCAGGGTGGCAAGAAAGTCTTGGCAGGTTCGACATTTTTCTTCTTTTGTTTTTCTTTTTTTGATTCAGCATACAGTGGTGCTCATTCAGCTAAGTAATCGCCTTCGATTGTCACTACAGTGTGCCAAAAACCTTCATTCTGAAGATGGTCAGCATAAATGCTGCCGATTACTCTGTCCTTGCGGGAGCAACTTATAAAACAGTTTACCTCGCGAATCCCAGAAGCAGCCAAGAAGGTGCTTGTCGGGGGAAGGCTAATTTTGGCTTGCGCTAGCGGGTCTTTTCTTACTCAGCACGATGTGTATTTGAATCGTAGAGGACCCAACTCTCATCCTCCCTCACTAATGGGGCCTCTCAGAAACTGCCTTCGGTGCAGACGCAGAAGGAGAGACTGACGAATGGGTGAACCGCATGCTATCGGTCAATACATGAGGGAACATCGATTTAGCACTTTTTTGTAGACGAGGCTCTGGAGGCGATTGATTACTGTTGGGTGAGTGCACCCGAGTTTCGTCGTAAGACTGCGGGTGCTAACCTCCAGATCCTTCTTGACAGTGTCGACGACGAGATGTTTTCCATTATCTGGGGGCGCCCCTACCGAGGTTTCACTTTGAAGTGGGTGTCCCCTCCTCTGAAGAGAGCGAACCGGCGCTTGACCAGCGCTTAGCTTGACGGAAGTAGTGTCCTTCCCCTACGCTTCGAACGGTTGCCGTCGTTTCAGTGCCACGACCCATTCACAGAAGATGATAGCTAGAACACAGCTTTGTGGAACTGGCACCTGATTAGAATAAAGAAAAGTGAAAGTGAAGAATATAAATTATAAATTTCAAAGTAGTTATATGCACTTGTTAAGAAGTTTCGAGAATTATCTACTAGTGACATGTGTCATATCCTGGGTACCAATCAATAATGAGATATTTAGGATTTTTCAAAAAAATCAAGACTTTTTTACCACGCTAACAGGAAATTCTCCAACTCATCCAAGACTTAGATAATATAATACAGTACCGGAAGCGTCTTTTGAATGGACGCCGCAAAAATCGCGATTTTGCGATTTTTGCATCATTTTGAAAAAAGTCGCCAAAAGTCACCGATTTGAAAACCCTATACTACAACCTTTGGTATATAAATTTCATATGGAGTCATGAATATGTTCGAAATTGAAAACATGCTCTCTATTGCAAAGAGCGGTCGCGGACGAGTTGTCGGTCGCAAACCGTCGAAAGCCGTTCCATACTCCCATTTCCTCTAATTTGTGTTTTTTTTTCAGAAACGATTGGTATCTTGAAATCGTCTAGGGGGTTACTTGGTGCGATGATTACGAACCCGACGTCCGCTTTTAAAAATTCCACCGATTTCGGTAGGTTACCTATCGTTTGAGGGCGGTCGGGTCAGGATTGCCGATCACCCTCAGTTATCGGTATGGTCTCTGCCGTGGTCTCCTAATCGGATAAATGGACTTCGGCATCGTGTTCGGCATCCCTAATAACTATTGCCCTTAAAGAAAGTTTGAGCAAAATCGGTGATCCTGACTAGACTACTAGAGTTGAGGTCTTTGATCTTTTTTCGGAAGTCGAAGAATCGAAAAACTCGATTTTTTGAACTTTTTGAAGGTCGAACAATCGAACAACTCGATTTTTTCCGGTTCTCGAAAACCGAACAATCGAATAACTCTCGCGGTCGGCCAGAAATCGTGCCAGGACCCTACATCTGACCATTCGTCGAAGCTCACCACACCCACGTTGCGCAACAGCCTGCCTGTGCTGCAGGAGCGTCCGGGGGAGTATACCATAGGCCTTACCTTACAAGCAAAGGAACGAACTGGAGGACTGTATCAAACTGATCGTTGTTTCGAAATTGAGTAATCTAATCGTCGAATCGTTGTGGAACCTAGTAAACGAAGAACGAATTTCTCCCATCACTTCCCGCTTTTCACTGCGGAGGCGGTCCTAATGGAGCGTCCAGGCTATGCCATTTATATCGCGATGGCGGTCGTGCTGTGAGCGACAAGTGCAATAGCCGCGGCAACTTTCTGCGTCTACAGTGGGCCGCTCCCACCCGCCGTTTTGCCTCGTGCAGAGGCCGCGACAAGCATCGCACCCCTGCGGCGTATTCACGACATGAAAACTGTGAGTGTGAGTGAGTGCCACACAGTCTATCATCCTATAGCAACGAATTCTGAGTTGTATAGTAACCTACGTTGGTCAGACGGTGGACAAGTCGCATCATTGTCAGTTATCCGTTTCGGATAGGTACAGTACCACCGACGGAAGATGAAACACGTTGTTGGTCTTTTTTATATGAAGCGTTATTTCAAAGACCATGGGAAAACAAGGTTTAGAACGTGTCGTTAGACATGGCGTCTGATGTATACTAGCTCCTTGTCTACTCGATTGTGTAGGTGACAGTCAAAACGTAAACCAACTCGAAGGTGATGATTTTCCGGTAGTCAAGACGGCGGTGCACTGTACTTTTTATTGAGCATGTTTTCTTAGTGGTGACCTCTCCGACACTGTGCGCTCGAAAGCAGCTGTCACAGGATTCAACATCGTTAACAAAAATCATCCTTACGTTACCCACAAAGCAGCCACTTGATTTGAACAAGATCGAATTTTGTAATCAATCGATTTTGACATTCGAATAATGTGCGAGTAATAAGAAATTTAATCGAATAAAGAATAGCAATAAATTATTCGAATGTTTGTCAGTACCTACCTGCATATTGATCCGGCCCATATGGACTTTTAAAATACACATGAAAAAAACTAATCTCTTACATATATGTAATATAACATAGACGACATGGAACCAATTCAGCACAGAAAATAGGAATTGGGAATCCTATCCAGAGAAATCGATTTTTGGTTCCTTTCAACTCAGCGCGGAATCTGGGGTCGGTAAATTGTTGGCGTTGATCTGGGAGGAATAGAACGTAACTTGAACTGTTGAACCAAATGCTGTGAACTGCTATGTAGGGCTCATTAAAATGACAAGCTCCTTAAAATGACAATATTGCATGGCACGTCAAAGCAACTTCATCTATTGTCCCGACATTCCGCTACTCCAGAGAAGACAATGACTAGCAATTTATTACATATGCCTCTTAAGTCTCTGGAACAGACTCCACTTGAAATTCTTTTTTGTTCAACAATAGCCGGCGATAAATGTGAGTTTCTACTAATTCGATAGTATGAAGTCGAGCAATGGTGGCCCTTTTTTGAATCCTATAAACCGTTGTAGCCATATACTACATCACTTCTGACACGCCGCCACATGAGCTTCCGATTTATTCTTGATGGTTAAACTTGCACTCGAGTTCTTTAACGAAAGCTACCTCAGTTTCGAGTTCCTCACTATGCCTTTCAAGGACGAACCATTAGAAAGGCTAAGGTATACCCTTCAGAGAAGCGGTGATTCTCAAAACCATCTCTAGCCTGTGGGCGTGTCGCATTCGTGCCAGCTGTGTGGAACTCTTCCTCCGGCGAACTCGACGACAATATTAAGCGCCAGCAAAAACTGGTATTGGAGATGAGCGATGATGTGATGTGTGCAGTTTGAGGTCGTCGGGACGGCGGTATCGATCGCGCGATTGATAGCAGAAAATCTCCGCCAACGAGTGGTACTCGCCGCCGTCCGTCCACCGCGGATGCACTCGTCGTCCGTCGTGGCGCGCTCCGGAACACGTCGCCCTCACTCCCATGTCCGCGAGACCGATGTCACCTAACGCCTTCTCGCGGCCATCGCCTGATTAATTGCTACACGACTTCCAGTGGGTCATCCATACTTGCCGAGCATTACGTCTAGCGACTGATACTGTCACTGGAGTTCCTCCCCTCGCCGAACATAGTCATTCCTACAGTAGGGAGCTCCTACCTCGATCCCTTTGAATACGGGGTTCCTCGTCGAATCCAAAGCATGGGGGCACCTTGCCGGAAGATTGCAAAAAAATTTATTTGTTTTTTATTACTAGGGTAGGCAGCACACTTTCATGAGGCACCAGCTGTCCTGTGCAGACTCTTGGTTCGGTATCGGCACAAACCGAGAAGGCCTTGCATCCCTTCGGGGTCTGTGAATTGGGTACCAGACTTGCTAGGGAAAGATAAGACACTAACTTGTCCATCAGCTGGCCACTGGCCGTCATCATATACGTTAAATGCGCATTCAAAATACTTCCACGGTACCGTGTAGAAGTGGAAAGCGCGGTGCATCCCAAACAGGGAATTATTATTATATATTAACGCTGCTCTTCCTTGCTTTATAGGGCCGGTGCAGCGCAGAGGAAATGCCGGCCATCGCGTTCACATGAAACCCGGATCTTGATTCCGAGTTCTCACACAGGCAAACCTAATCTTCCATTCCTACGGATTGGTTGAATTGGTATAATTGGTAACAGACTTACTTGGAAGGATAAATCACTGACTTGTGCATCAGTTGGCTACCACAAGTCATTACATAGGCCAAATACGCATTCAAATCGCCCTCAAGACATCCCATACAACTAGAACGCCCTTGGTCCTTTTATTACTATTTTTTGTGTGTGGATTCTGAGGTTTCCTTGCTTGAAATTTTGCATTTTTATTATTTGTGTTTTTCATTTTTTTCTGTTAGCTAACAGCAAGAGATGAAATGTTTCTTTCTATCAGGAGTGCGAATAGTCGCCTTTCCTGGACTTCTTTCTGTACTTCTGATAATGTAGCCTCTCGGAGGTTTGTGTTTGTGCACATCAATTTTTGCCTGTAGTGCACTGTGGCATCTTCCTTGAAGAACTGATTACGCTTCTGTATTGCCTACACCCCCACAGTTTCAGTACAGTGCCTTGTTTACTTTACGTTTTACGTAGCAGAAGGTTGGAAGGTGGTAATCGTAACCTTGGTCTACAACGAGACTCAGGCCTGAGCTAGGATATTGTACATAGCACCACATAGAAAAAGTAAAATGTACTCACCCAATCCTTCAGAGCAAATGTTCCGTGCTCGTCATACGACTTACATCGTGCCCCGAAAAGCTTTAAATTTCAATTTCCCTGAAATTTCATTATACTATATTATATTGTATATTATTTAATTGCAAGCGAAACCTCTCATTTATTGTTAAGTTTGCAAAACTTAAGAATATGCAAGGGATTCGTCGTAGCAGGTAAAATCCTGTTATGAGCAATTCTTGGAATTTGGCTTTCACACCTGGCAGTACCTATCACAGCGCAATTTGAAACTACGTCGCAATGAAATCATTTCAAAAGCCTAGGGACACAAATACTGCAAACTTATTGTACCTCCTGAGTTCGCGATAATGGCTAATTGCTTTGTAACACTTTATTTTGTTGTTGGTTATTTTGTTTTCATGCTCTTGTTTCTTATCTTATGCTGGGCGAGTCGTACAACGGAAGGAGGAGGTGCACCCCAAGTCAAGGTTCTTGGTTCAGGTTCCGCCCCCTGCTAGCCAAGCGTGCTATCTCCGCAGGGCTAGAGACTTGGTACCACGCTTGTCTGAGAAGAATAAAACTGTCTTATCCATCAGCTGGACGATGCAATTTATTGTATGGCCAAATACGCGCTCAAATTGCCTGAACCGCAGAGATGGAATACCTGACGCAGCACGCAAAGACTAAGTTTTTATCATTATTCTTACCCAGAACAAACCTCTTGAAACCGTCAAGGTAATTGGTCAAGGATGGATAGGCAATTAGACCTTTTTGTACCTCATTTAATTACAAATGCTAGGTGACCCAGGTAAAGTAAAAGGGAGCGGCGCCATCGTAAAGCTCATAATAAATGACATTGTCTTAAACGAAATGTAGAATGAAAATGCCATGCAAGAAGTTTTCGCTTGCGGAACCCCAAAAAAATGCGTGGAATAAATACCGAATTAGTCCGAATTTTAATCCATCAATCTTCCTGAGAAATCGAGTAGTTCGAAGAATGTGACAGATTTCGCGCATGTTTCGACATAGACGTTGGAAAGAATAACTGCTAAATTCTTTTCCTTTCTAAATTAAATTTTCTTCACATCTTCTATGTTTTCTTTTTATATTTTTGTGAATTTATGAGATTTCTTCTCCTTCTTCTAATTTTCATAGATGCCTATTTTTCCCTCAATAAAGGAGTAACCAATTTCTGACTGCTTTCTGCTATTCCTGCTCCATTTTACATATATGGTCTTTTGCATGCGCATGCTTGCTTCCCATTCTTTCTCAAAATTCACCACATATATAAAAAAAATTATATTGCTACTTACGGATTATAGAGAAAATAGTAATTATTATATTATTGCTTGAACACATTTTCTTAAGCCTGGAGCGGCTGGTAGTTTAATAGTAGCTGAGTTTTGATCGCAACAAAACATCCTGTAACAAAATTATTATTATACATTTCCTGAATAATGCAAGTTGCAAGATTAACATTGAAAGGACTAGACCAATTCGAAATTATATGTTAACTGGTGCCATAAGCGCGTTGCAAGACTGAGGAACACAAGTTGCTTCATCGTACACTTGAATGCCCTTAAAGCATCTGTGAGATCGTTTCGAGAATGCGTGGTTGGTTCATAAAGGGGAAAGTCTTTCATATGCAAATGAATACTGGATGTCTACTCTGCATAACCAACCAAGCCCTTGTTCTGCAGCCTCCGTGGGAATTCCTTTGTTAGGAATCCAGTAACCCTCCGTTCTCACTATGTCACCGTATTCAGATTTTCGATATTGGCAATTTAAAGGAGAGTTAAGGTGATAGGTCTTTTCGATTGTTGTCTGCCTAAGAGGAGATTGCTTAACTGTTGCGGCCTTTTATTCACCTGTTTGAGCTTTTCATTGAAAATTCCATGATTCGCTCCATATGCGCCACCTTTGAACTTTATGAGATGGTATTCATTTAATGTTTCGCTGCTTGTTGTACAAAACGTTGCACGTTCTCCTCGTTGTTTTTCTGCTCAACCTTAAAACCTTAAAAACCAGCATCTGTAGAGTGTCCTTACTATGTATAAAATGTTAGTATGTTCACACCTGTGCCCTTATATTCAATACTGATTGCCCCTGAACGAACTTCGCGAGCCTATCACGATTATGTAGCATTATCAGTCCGTGCTGCGGTCTAACATTTCAAGATGGAAATTAGGAATACAATATAGTATGCACTCTTCACAACCAGCAAACAATTCTGAATTCCAAACAATTCATAATTGACCAATCATTTTCGAGCAATATTTGATTTCTTGCCCATTTGAAGCGAGAGTCACGAAAACACTACGTTTGTCACTACTCTACAAGATTGCAACTTCAAGCGGTTAATACCAATTTACAGAGCCGATGCCATAGTCAGTACTTAGCTCGCTAGTTCTGGTTGGTATGGAACAAACCGAGCCAGAGTAGACATATTGCTATTCAAATCGAGAGCAATGAAGGAAGCCAGGTCTCTTCGTACTAAGATATGACTGCACATTGCCATTCAGAGCTTCTAGAGAACCGGAATAATTTCAAGCTATGTGTTACCTCGCTAATGACGCCAAGCTTTACATTGCCGAGCTTTTTACTGCTTGAAAGTTCCGAGCTTTATACTGCCTGAAAAGTGGATCGGGGAACAATGTTCGCACGAAGTGAGGAAAGGTGTATGGAGTGAATGTCGTTCAACCTGTACCAGTCCACCCCACCCGTCCAGCCCACATTTGGTGTAAACTCCATCCTTGCAGCACTACAGATGTGAACTCAACTTAACTAATGTTTCTGCAAGGGCTTCAAAACAGTTTCGCCGCGATAAGTCAACCTTGAGTTGTTCTGCTCCGACAGAGACAAGTAGCATTCGAATCGATTTAAGAAGCGCGTCACGATTCAGCCAGCACGGCTGGTTGTCAATCGTCCATCGTGGTAAAACGTTGCAAGTTAATCCGATGCGGTCTTACTTTGCGATCGAGTTCTGCTCTTCAACGAGCCAGCACCACAAGCTCTGGAGAGAGCACACTTCTCGGACTGCACTCTTCCTTCGCAGCATACAGATTTTTTTTTGTATTTACTCATAAGGCGAACATGAATTGATGTACGAAAGCTAGTTTTTTGCGTCTCATCATGGGAATTTTTCAATGTAACAACTTTCTCGTAAATAACCGGAGAAGGCCTCTAGCACCAGCTTATCTATCATTTGATGCGCGACCGTCATTCAATTTAGGATACACCCTGAAAATCAGGGCCGAAATTGAAGAGGATCCTAACTCCTTTGTCCTGGCCCGCTGTCAATACTGTAATTGTTAAACTTGACGCAGTTGGAATTTTTCTGAAGAGATATCACGAAAAATGTTGGATTCTCAAAGCGTCATTGTATACTGCACTGTGTATTACGTACTCGTGCACTCATGAAATAATTGCGGGACGCATTCCCGTCTGTAATTACTTATAATCACTCAAGTAATTATGATTATTCGTTAAAGTAGACGGTAGATGCATTAATGAAGCTGTTCCCATAGCGTAACCATACCCGATGAAATTTGTGAGATTGGCACGGATGTCTGGACTTTAACATTTTAGGGTGATCCTATAACTAACACTCGATATAGCACATAAGATTTATGGGATCGTTAGCTGTCTATCACTGACCTTCTAAATATTTATTTATTTAGTTTCAGATCAGAATGATTCTTATGTAGCTTATGGGTTGTGAGTCAAATAGCCTTTTTCAGCGCGAATCTGAGAGGATTAAGGTGTATGTGATTTTCACACAGAATTGAAGAAAAAGCACAAAAAACAACTCCAAGCAGGACTAGCACCTGGTTTGCCCAGCCCTTAGACATCATTGTTTACCTTCGTATGATTTATCATTCTCTATTACGCATTGCCCTGGCTTGCAGTACGATCATGATCCCATGATGAAGAAATGGTCGAGGAATCTTTGGGCAAAGAAGACAAACGGAAACGGGCGCGTAACTTATTCACTTTTGCATGAAGCGCTACTTCGTCCGTTTTTTATGCGTGCCGCGAATGCGCTTCATGCTTGGCTTGGTGTCCGTTACACAGCGGATTGCTGTGCTTCCAATTCAGCGTGTGGTCGCTTCTAGACGACTCCGGTCCCCATTCAGCGAATCCGAATGGAAGCCTCTCGATAGGCGTTGGCGCGGAACAAACCTGAGTCGCCTAGTCAACATGCTGACCATGTCGCCAACTGTCCATCGCCTCTCTACAGCCAGATGAAAAAGAAGCCGCTCCTCCCCCATTCAGGAGAGTCGTAAAACCCTACCAAATTAAGGATGCTTAAAAATATTGCTTCTATTTAATTGAGTCTTGCTATCTTATTGATTCGTCCACAGCGGAGCGCTCTGCCTTATTTTTTAGAGCAAGAAAACGGAAATGTTCTCGAAGATAGTTTTCCACCACATCGTTATGTTTGCTGGATTAATAGTTTAGTATCTCTGAAATATTCCCTCGTCGTTTACTTGATTAGTAATGTAAGTGTTAGTTACATGAAGTTCTTGATTCGTACAGTGCACGATTTTTATGCATGGCTTTAATAAGGCTATACATTAAGGTATAATCTCAACTGCTCACTTAAAGTCACTGGCAAGGTTAAAATGGATGAAATGAAGGGTTATTTATAGTGGTGGCATCATTGAAAACCCATCTCGTAGAGAGGCTTTGTAGACAGGGAAATGGCGGAGACTAATGGCTGCGATTCAATTGCAGTCCTAGGCCATTGAGATTTTTGCTCGAAATAGAGGCTTCGCAATGTGTGTTCAAGTCAGGCACTCCCTGATTGGCATCTGCTAATGGTGTTAACATTACTAATCAAGTGAACATTACCTGAATGAGTGCATGGCACGATTCCGGTATACAGATACGATAGGCGACGTAAGGATCTACTAACGAATTAAGAACGATGAAGACTCAAAGATGGCCGTCGTTGTAGTCGCCGAGCATAATTATGGGAATTCCCTGACGCAACTGGAAAAAATTCTTATGATCCGACCTAAAACGGGGTATGGTATATGTCGCGAAGACGAGCAGCATTGGGAGATGCGAGCGCCCCATCCAATCAGACTGCATTGAATGGGCATGCCAACAAGAGAGTGCGGATTGGCTGGCATGTGTCTTGTTTGCGCTCTGTTTGGTTATTATTGGCTAGCGCGTTCCCACCTACCTATGCTGCTCACCTTCGCGACATGTGCCCTTATGCATGACCTATATTGGCAACAGTACATCAGTGTTTAGTTGAGCGGAAAGAAATGATGTAAATCTTCTTGAAGCCTTCAGAACAGCTTCAAGAAAAGCTAATGATGAGATGCCTATAAGTGGATTATGACCCTATTCCAAGCGATACTCAGCGAGCTGCGCTCTCTGCCCTTTACTCACGAAGAATAGAAGAGAAATCGCTGATATTCTCACGATGTGCAAAACGATTGCAGGTAAGGGGCGAGATCCATCAACGTTACAGCGGTAACATTTAACAGCGGATTCAGAATACAACAATCTTACAGAACTTCGAGCTAATGTTGGTAAAACGCCAACTAAATCGTACTCCTTAACCTATCGACCTCATCATTTTCATCCTTCTCCTGGGCAAGCATAAACATGTAGAGGGGATTTCTGCGGCAATCTGTAAAAAAACCTTATCAAGTGTTAAACATCAAGAACTGTTGAAAAGGTGTTATTTGTTGTTTACGTCGCTGATGGTTACTTCACGCGACTTTTTGTTGTTTCAGCTTATGTTCTCTTACGCTGTCTATGCTACACATTCGTCTATGCCTTGAGTAAATAAATAAACAAATCTAAGAACCTGAAGGATTTCCTCCTCCTTCCTATTTAAAATAGGTCATGGCGTTTTATCATAGCTCAGCAGGTAAGTATTGCATAGTACAAACAAACAGTGCAGCCTTCTTTGGAACAATCAGTGCACGTTTGTACTGGAACGTGTTCAGCGTCATTTTACACCGTTTTCTCACCTTTTCTGATTGCAGCTCTTAAAAAAGAAAAGCGGATAATAAACCCTTACATATTTCTTTTAAAAGGCCAACTCTGCCATCACAAATCTTTTTAGTCTATACAATGGGTTGTCGTGGAAGATTAGAGTGGAGCTCTTCAGTACCTCGTGAGCAGTACTGCGAGATCTTTCAATAATATGAGCGGGAATAAGGCTTCCTATAAAATGCACAAAATCTGGAACAAAATTAGAATTCTCTGTTCTGCCATCCAAGTATGACAGCATTCTTGTGGAGGACGTGAAGCTTGGCCACTTTCGCCTGCAGAATTACACGCGATCCTTATTCAGAACAGCAACCGCTCAGAAGCTACGATCGACCAACTCACAGTTCTTATTTCTGACTCTGCTTTAGACTGTTTATTAATTTCAGCATTTTGTATCGCGCATTTGTACCACACTCCCACGTAGCAGAGCTTTTTCCATCTTTGCATGATTTCAGAGCGCATGATCCATCAAGAATCGCCAAGCAACTGAGCCCGTCTCTAGGCGCTTTATGTCATTTCATCTATCGCAGCTGTTCTGGCTCAAAAGAGTTTTCTAATTCGGAATTTGCCCTCACATTGCGCTTTTTTCAACCTTGTTGTTCACTGCAATATATATCGATGGCTCTCTCTTTCCGACCACAGTCACATGATCTCAGAAAATTGGCCGCTGTTACATAGACTGTATAGAAAATCGAGAGTATGTTCGTCGCAGACGTGTTGTCGATTGATTTCTTCGTTGCCACCGTGACGTTGTCTCCAGATTTTTAGACCTAGTCTTCTATTCATTCTTCACACGAACTTCCATCTAAAATCTCCGGAGAATTCTTGATTGCCATTTTCTAAGTCTTCCTAGAGAGCCATCCACTTACTATTTTGCTTCTGTCTCACAACTGGAGGTAGAGTGGTTCGTGAGCACTACTCGCAACTTTTCAGGATTCTAATGGTTCGACATGTTGGGCAGCAACAAGAGTAGGTATCGTATAAGGAACTATTAAGATTTTGTGCAGTGAAGATACAGAAAAGGGACGACTACAGCCACACTTCATTCATCTGCTTTTCCATCAATATGAAGTCTTTTCCAGGATGCCCTATTCTAACGATAAGTTCTGTCTTGTGCTCTGTGCGCTAGTACCAGTACATACTCTCTGAAGACGGAGCAATTCCTACTCGGATGTGGAGACACGTTCTGATGGGAACAAAAGATGAAACACGGAAGTCCACTTAAGACGCGATAAGATTCCCCGGCTCTACCTCGATCCCTTGTTTGACCTCATATGACTAAATCAACGTGCGAATCCACAACTATGGAATTTTTTCTTCTTAATGGTACTTAACATACAAGCTCGTTGTTGCGCAGCTGGAGGAGGCGTAGGCTGTCGCATGCCCCGATTCCAAGCTCTTTGTTTGGATTTCTCGCACAGGCCAACCAAGCCCTCCATCCCTCCGACGTCGATGAACTCGTACCGGACTTGTTTTGGGATTGATAAAATTTTGACAACTCCATCGGCTGGCGATAATCGCAGCTGATAGATAGGGCTAGAAAAGCATTACATAATACTTTCCGATATCACGGGAAAAGTGAAATGCGTGGCGCGCATCGAACAGCGCTTGAATAACGCCGCCCTATTTCATGCAGTTATAAATCTGAGATAGTGCACGAGCTCGACTCCATTCCTTTTCCTGGCCAACCAAGTCCTCTCTCTCTTGTCACTAACCTAACACTGGGGTTGCAGAGCAAAATCAGTAGGCTATTGAATCTCCATGAAATAAGCAGATGCTCAGCCAAGGACAGGCAGGATTACCTATCTAGCTAGTTATCTCGTTGTGCAGTTCTTCTCCAGATGGCTGCCAACTAGCTCAGCTTTAGGCAATAACGCCCAATTCGTCCTTGTTGCTGGCCAGCTCAAAGTGTGGTGCTCCCTACTCAAGAGAGGCAAAAAGCGCCATGCCGTTCGTTCACGACTTTCCCGACTAATGTTTGGGTGGGCGCCCTGGCGCTCTTCTGATGCCTCGCAGAATCCGTTCAGCTACCTACAGATGCTCGAGTCTTGCTAGTGTCAGCGAGACATACTGCGTGGCCGTCCCACGTAGTTTTTGAGGGTTTGGCCCGAGCGATAGCGTGTTCAGCCGCTGAATATCAACAAGGCCGCGAACTTTAGACTCCGCTCTCCGCTTTTACGAATTGGTTTACCCCGAACGCAGTTCTACCTTTCATGAAGGGTATGAAATGTTCTAATTCACCATACTGACAACTGTCGCTAGCCTTGCTCATGGATCGTCCACCTCGCCAACTTTGCAGCAGCAGTAAGTGTGATAACGAATGAATGCACTTTCTCAATTCCCTCGTTATAGCGTCTGGATTTTCAACGAGAGTCATTTCTCACTTTTCGTGTTTTTGCGATCCCGCAGACAGGCACGTCGGCTCGTGTTCTCGAATTTAATTACGCTAATAAATGGACCAAAGCAGGCTCATTCTTCCCAATTCAGCGGAGCATCTGTCAGCACCTCGCATCTGGTGCCCGGCAGTAGTTTCCACCGAGTTGGCGTTATCCAAATAAACAGTAACCGCTATGTTTTTTTATATACTTTACCTTTACTGTTGCTCATTTAATAGCACTTGTTATTGCTTGCTACTGTATCTGCAGCCGGTTCGTAGCTCTCTCTACAGATTTTACCATTAGTATTATAATCGTGCATTATTTTTCCAGCGTTTTTAACTTCACTTCAAGGAATGGATTGCTGCGTTCACTTCTATTTCTTGAACATGTTCTATATAGAATAGGCTAAACAGTGAAAATTGTTCAGCCATGCACCATACTTGACACTTCGTAGGAAGTGGTTTTGTCGAGGCATCGTATACATTAGAGTAGACGGTTGGGTAGTGTTGTTAACAGTGATGTTCTTCTGGCTTAAGACGAGTTTTTTAGTGCGTTAGTTCGCAAAGATGTGGCACCTCTACCTAGCACTCGTGGAAGCTTGTTGTTCCTGGTGAAGAGGTGAACGCGATATTTTTGACCCAATGAGGATTACAGTATCAAAATATTTCAAGCTTCTTTCAGGCCATGATAAGGGCGCAACAAAGAATTTATTTATTTATTTATTTGTCCTTATAATCACATGCTGTTCTGGATCGTCCATGATGCAGTCGGAAACGGTATCAGTCATCGAATATATAGAGATATTAGAACATATACATATATAAGGCAGTATATAGTATAGTAGTATGTAGCAGTATATAGAGAATATAGATACAATAGTATGTTGTGTAGGGCAAAGAAAGTAGGGCGCGTGTAGCGCAGTCGGAAGAGGTGCCGGCTGTCGCGTGCACCCGATACCAGGTTCCTGGTTCGGATTTTCCGCCCAGGCCAACCAACTGTTCCACCCCTTCGGGGTCGGCGAATTGGTACCAGACTTGTCTGGGAAGGATAGAGCGCTGACTTGTTCATCGGCTGGCCACCGCATGTCATTGTATGGCCAAATACGCATTCAAATCACCTCCACGACATGTCGTAGAAGTAGAATGCGCGGTGCATCCCAAAAGGAATGAGTACCGCCGTCCTTTATCCCTTTCATCTCTTTATTGAAGAATTGAATAGAAAACTGAAGTGCTTTGAAATAATTCCTTAAAAGTAAGTAAAATATGAATGCGAAAACACTTACTCCAGGAAAAAACGATCATATGTCAATTTTATATCAAACTTGGTAAGCAAAGAAGATGAAAAAAAAACTTTCCCACAAAATATCCAGGTTTCAAGAGCGTCTAAGTTGTTTGTCGATCTCCTCACTTCACTGGTTAGCCACCGGGAGATGTTACATTAAGGGGTTTGTTTGGACATAGCGGCGAAAAGAACCCTTTCTAAATATCTTTGGTCATTTTTATATTGGAGCTTAAGAGGAGACCTCAACTAATTGCACTAGCTTTGTATGCCATCATTGCTCTCCTTTCAGAAATATGTTCCTCATTTTCAAAACGACATTGGATCTGCGGCCTTTCTACATATGCTATGTTCTCCAAGATGTTCTGATTTAAGAGCGCAAAAGAATAAAAACCAAGACTTGGAGGAAGCAGGCACTGACCGGGTGCGATTTGTATGTTCGAGTTCGTGCAAATTGACTCTGCTTGGGGATTCACTCTTATGTCTTCTTCTTTGTGCTGGTAGGAGCATGCTTTTCGTGGAATGCACATCATGCTCCATAAGGGAGGGGTTGGCTGTTCTCTATTGTTAATACCTTGCAAACAAGTGTTGTTGCTGAACTTTAACATTCTCTCTTAAAAACTTAGATTGGGCAGCTCTCTCCAAGAAATCGTTGAAGACAGACGCTTTCTATGAACAGTTATTCTTTGTAAGCTACCGAGTTCTCCAGATCACCGCTTAGATATACTGATATTTGGACCTTCTCAGGGCTCATCTTCGAGAAATTGTTCACGAAAGGAATCTGTGGCTTGGTATACAGCTCGTGCGAAGCGCGTCATCAATGCTTATACGTTTCCGTCCCTACTATCTTCTGCTCAATGCAAAGTTCTCGGTATTTCCAGTTCTGTAAAATTTTGCGTGTAAATTTTCATATATATATATATATATACACCCTGAGCAATGGTACGTTATGCTTGCTGCTGTGGGGCGAAAATGTTCCTGAACCTCGCCGCCGCTTGGCCAACAAACACGGAGTATTTGCCAATTGCAGCGCAGCGCATACCTAGCTGTCGCCATTAAGAAGACCATAGAGAGTTTTAGAGGGACATGGAATGCTCAGTCATTTTTCTTCTCGAGTTAGGGCACTTCGAGATGAATGCTTCAACACGTACCAGAAGAAGGCACCCACTCATCCAGTAGACGCCACATGCTCTGGACGTGATTTGGCATCTTTCCCCTGTGTCCCCATTCTGTTCATCAGCAAGGGTTCCCAATTTGCATACTTCTTTGCAGAGAATAGTACAGCGCTTCTGACGTCGAACTAATTAGTCGGCAGGGAGGCATTTTTCTTGTTGGAAATACTCCTGCTAGGAAGTTGTGCCTTCTCACGCTTTCCAAGCTTTCACATTGAATATCATACTGCTACATCTCCGCATAGCGCAAGGACCTACAGAGTAGGCACTATTGAATGGTGATTGAAGAACTTTCTGAGCAACATCACAAGACTACCTATTGTTATATGAGAGGAAGTGCAACTAAATACACTGAACGCGCTCTTGTTATAGCTTTACTTGTAAACACTGCCTGCAACGAGGCTATATTGAGAGTACCCAAAAGTATTGCCTTTTAATTTGAATTTTCGAATTTGAATGCCATTTGAATTTCATACGACTGCTACTGTGGCTGACTGCTATTGTCTCTTTAGCTGTTTTTACCCACTTTTAGCTTACTTGAAAGTGAAAGAAAGCGATAATCGCACTAGGTTTTAGACGCTGAACGCACTTACCCTTCAACTCTTTGTCAATAATGTGCTATCACTCTTAGGTGACATTTTTCGGTTAAAGAATTTACGGCTTTTACCTGAATAAGTGCCAACATTTCAATTTGAGCAGAAACTTTGATTAATTATAATTACTTGTGGAGCAAGGTGGCACAGACGGAGGATGCCGCGCTTGCTACATGCATGCCTTATCCAAGCTGGAGGCGCCGCCCATGTCAACCAAGCCATCCCTTCAGGGTCGATGAATTCTTATTAGAATTGCCTAGAAACACATAGAACGCAAGAATAGAACACATTTGTGGATTGGCTGGTCACGCAAGTCCATTGCACAGTACAAATAGGCTTCCATACTGCCTCCACCTTTCACTTTAACGGTTTTCTGAACTTCTTAGCTCGGGTTGCTGTTTCAAGAGCACAACAATTTATGTACGTGCGTTACCTCAAGCTCTCGGAAAGGGCCAAATGACGGATATCCAGATTTTGGTGTAAATTATGAAAGAATATTACTCTTTAGTCTCACAAAATTTACTTGAATTAATCATCAACCGTTCGCAGATTTATCGTCCTGCTACCGGAGGAGCAGTCCATAGTGAGTAATCCGTAGTGTTGATATGGACAGGACTAGTAGACGTGTGGCTGACACAGTTTTGACGATATTCACAATCCCTGGTGTTTCTAAACTTCTGATAGCATTTCAAAACTACTGTTGTTGGGAAAACAACGTGGTTGTCCAATTTTTAGGTTCTTCTCGAAACAGTACTTCTGACTCAAGCAGTAATCTCAGGCAATCGGCATTGTAGTCAAAAAGGTAATCAAACTAAAACCTTAGCATAACCAATCCTTCGATTTCGAAAATTTGGAGTAAATAACCTTTCTGCTACCAATCGGGTAAACGTAGCGGTAACAGAGACAAGCGGGATAGCGCCATTTATAAAGACATATACTTTGTTTTACTTTTTAAAAACCTGTGCAATTTTACTTTAAAAGAGTAGGAGAGTAAGGAGCTAAAGGAGTAGAAGTGTTGGAAACGTTATGGCACTTCAACTCTGAAAACAAGCTGCATGATCAAGATTGAATTCTGTTTTCCTGAGAAGGCTTTTTTATGAACTATGTCTAATCATCCAAGTGATATTTTGCATAAATATTTGCACTTGTGATGAATCGTTTTTGAGAAGCTCGTAGTAAAGCGTAATTTACATAGGTTTTAAAACGTGATAAATAGATGTCCATGAAAATGGTACAAACGGCACAATAACCACCTTCTGTGTCGGCTGTTAAAGGATAAAAGGGTAAGGGCGGCGTTTCTCGATCCCCTTTGAGATGCGCCACAAATTCTACTTCTACGGGATTCCGCGCAGGCGATTCGAACGCGTATGTGCTCGACATATACAATGGATTGCGGCTGATGAAGAACGCAGTGTTTTGTCTTCACAGAAGTAGTCTGGTACCATTTCTCCGAGTTGCGAGGGTTGGCCTTAGTTAACCTGGGCGGGAAGTCCTATCCGAGATTCTAGAATTGGATGCACGCGACAGTCGGCACCTCCACTGACTGCGTCGACAGTGTCGACTCTTACATTTCGGAAGCATGAAATGCAGTCCGCTGTTTTTAGCAAAGATAAGGGGTCAATCGTTAAAACCTATAACCTGATCATTGCAACATTCTTCATTCAGTTTATAAGGACTTTATATGGGCTTTTTACTATGCGCACCTGAAGCAGTACTGGAAAAGGTCTGAATGCAGCAGTACAAGGGCTACTCCATCGATTGCAGCAGTGCGCAGAGAATGAACCGCCATATTTAATGACCTCTCTTTTCTGCAACTCAAGCACTCGGCCTCTTGAAATTCCAATTTTTGAGTTTTTCTTCGAAGCCACGGAGTCCCGCCCCGACTGAAGCACGCTGCACTCTGGCGGCTCATGTCGAATAGGATTCAATTCACCACATTCTTTTTTGTCAGAGCTTCTCATATCGTCAGCTCCAATTTCTATACGTTCAACTGCGTTATTTTGTTTGTAATCAAGTCTATTACAATCGACTGAAATTACGGCTGAAATGTGAAACGTGAAATAACCTTTAAAGAATTGAGTATTTCTCGGTTTTCTACTCTGGAGCCAGCAGGATGCAAAACAGGGCTTTGACATCGACTTCCTTTAATCACCTACATTTTCTGCAGAAAGAATAAAGGCTGGTTGATGCCATTGACACAATAGACGCAAAACTACGCGAGATCATGTAGGTATAGGAGTACCGCAAAAGTTCACAGAACTTTTTGAAAACAGTTTTTCGTCATGCTAGGAACTGCTCCAAACGCCTAGTTTCAACCAGCATCTCATGATAGACGTTCGTCGATTAACTTTATGGATCCCATTCTGTTTTTCGCACGCTAAGCAGCTAGGAATCCCACGTTTTTTGATTTTTTTCTCTCAATTTTACGATTTACTTGAACATGGAAGTATTTTCCTAACAGTCACTCCACGGCTTCCAGAATTATGCCGTAGGAGGAAACTCGTTTGGTTTCGATAGGAGGAATGTGGATGAATTCGCCGTTAGTGGTGCGCATTTCGGCTTCTTGTTCATGGATGGTGCGAACCCTTCGGGGCCTCTGTGCCCTGCGCTACTTTCCTCCGGTAACCTACACTAACCTGAAAAATCGTTCCTTCTCCCCTTGACCAAATTTGAACCTAAACTTCTAAATCGAAGCGCCGTATTCAGGTTGTAGTAGAAAAAACTAAACTTTTTCTCTTTTACCTTCTTTATTCTCGCTGTGCTCGGCTTCTCTCGCCTTTTTTCGGTCGCTGGGAAAATTGCATTGCTAGGATTGGATGAGCTTCTAACTCAAAGACCTAATTGGCCCCGTTCACCTACCTGTTTTACCCTCCGTTGGTCTTCTTGGACGAAGAATTTATGGTGGTGGAAGGCCATGGTTAGTTGGCGTGAGAACGCGGTGTTCGCATCAAAATATCCAGAAAGCCTTAACAGAAGGCGGCTTTAACTCTCTCTGGAGATAGTCTTAGCAATAGTAGATACAGCGCAGTTATTACATCCTCTTCGTGTGCCACCTCATCGCGGTGAAGGGGTGAGCATCACATTAGTGATGGCTAACGGCACAAACGGTCACGCAGTACACGACGCTTTGTCGTGTATGGGCGGCTCCCCTGTATCCCTGGCCAGGAACATGTGAGCAACCAGACCACCGCCATGACTCAAACAAGTAAACACGCGCCGGAGGTGGACTTCTACGACGTCGGTTGCATCCACCTCCGGCGAGGGGCCATCTAATCTCGGAGTTAAACTATCAGGACGTCATTGGAATCGGACTACCGGAAACCCCCTCCCACCACGACACGGGAACTGCCTATTCGTCTGCACTTACAACTGTCGTACGATCGCTCGTACGATCGCGTCTGAGCAGGATCTTTGGCACTGCTTTACAGAAGCCGCAACATCAAATACGACGTTGTCGCCCTGCAAGAAACGAAAGGCAGAACGGAAACCATAAGAAGGACCAACCACAACGAGCTTCCCATTACCGGAGCAAAGGTGGACAGAAAGAAATTGGCGGAGTTGGATTTCCCGCCACTACACCAGGCGCGTGGTAGCGCAATCGGTGGAGACGCAGGCCGTCGCGTGCACCCCATCCCAGGTTCTTGGTCAGGATTTCACTCCCAGCTCATCAAAACCTTCCATCCTTCCGCAGTCGATGAAATCGTATCGGACAAGGAAGAAGAAAAAGAAGAAGGATAAAGCACTGACTTATCCATCGGCTGGCCACCACAAGTCATCGTATGCGCCAGATAAGCATGGCTCAACCGAAGTGAAATGAATAACGTCACCCTTTCTGTTTTATCCCGTATCCTACACCGATACATGTGTATGAGTATATAGGATGATTAAGAAGGATCATTCTTCAATCTTCTATCTTTTGTGGAGTCGGTTTTCCAACATACATGAGGCAACAGGTTCTTTTGACATGTTCCACCTACAGGTTGTTCGCGGCATTCTTTCTGGTCTTACGGATTCTCTTCCAGGTCGAGCTTGAGGCTGTTTGAGATCTATTACTGTGATTTCGTCACAGAACTCTAGTGTGACTGTGTTATAAGCAGGAATGTGCGGAATTTCCGTTCTTCGTTTTTGTTACGAGTTCCGGTTTTCGGCCGTTTTATCCTACCGCTCCGTTTCGGGTTCCACTCTTTTTGGCACGGAAGACGGAACGGAAATGGAAACTCATCACTCATTAACTGTCTTACAGCACTGCCTTCATTCACCTCTTAAAAATAAGCGAAAGGCTGAAGAAAGAGATTAACTATGCTTCGGCTTTTTTGTGATTGCTTTCAAACCGATGGGGCATCGTGATGTCGAAACAGTGGACAAGCAGATTAGATTCTTTTTTCCTCTCTTCAAGCGATGTATTAGCCAACAGTATAAAGCGAAATAAAGTTTCATCAGTGTTTGAACCAATAATCAAATTCCTTATCTGGAGCGTACCTATCTTTTCCCTAATAATTTTAGGTCTGGCCCGGAACACCAATCTCAGATCAGAGCTCTATAAGCACTCCTAGGCTGCTAACATTGCTTTTTATAGGAGACATTGTATCTATCCTAGTTGGAGGAGGAAATGCGGCGTCCTTCCTCTTCACACCTTCCTTTAAGTTTGTTCCAGATCTTCAGCTGGCGAATGCTACTATGGAACCCACTCAAACAGTCAATGTCCTATCTTGGGTGCTGAACGCCTCCTCATAACCGCTGCCTGACCGCTGCACCCTCCCAAATAGCAGGCATACAGGAAATTCGATAAGACTGTCAAGTGTTATGAGTGGCAAAATCTCTAGCGTCTTACTTGTCAGCTGGGTTCATCATATTTAAAACACTTTCTTTCCATTTACAGAAAGATTTTGCATAAACTTTAATTTGTTACACTAGTAATATTTAAAAAAATCATCTAGTAATCATACGATTACAAGGACTCTTTATTTTTTTATGTTGCTCCTAAATTCGTTAACGGCAATTGAGATGCAGCTTTTCAGATTAGCTGTCAGACATCGTTACGACAGCTTTCAACCTCGATACCAGCCACATGAAGCTTAAGGAAATTATTTGAATCGTTTCTATCACGACCTACAGCTTAACTGGCTTCTGATATCAGCGACCGGCTCATCCCGATATACGGGTGAGTGCTGGTCGGTCCCACGAGGTGCGGATGTTGCGTTCGATCAAACGGCGCCGGTGGTGTAATGGCGTAGAGCATTCCCGCCCGGTTAGAGGGAGGTGCGGGTTCGAGTCCCGCCTGGCGCTAGAAGTTTTAATTGCAGCAAAACATCGTTATGACAGCTTACAACCTCGATACCAGCCACTTGCAGTTTAAGGAAACTGATTTGAATAGTTGTGTTTTGTCTTCTTCTTTTTAAACACCTTGCTATATGAACTGAGCTCTCCATATCCATCCTTACATGTTTGCTGCGTTTCCTCACCAGATTACTTCAGATGCTGTAGAAAAGTGATCGAGTCGCGATTAATCACTTCTTCTTCTCCTGAGCGTTTAGTCCCACACAGTCGCAGGATCCGCTGTTCTTGTGATCTGTCGCCAACTCATCCTATCAAGGGCTTCATCTGCCGTGGCACCGACTTCGGCGAGAACTTTCTTGATGACGTCCTTCCACTTTTTCCTTCGGGCTTCTCTCGGACGCCTTCCGCCTTCCCCGCGGAGGGACAGGCCTCACAATTGTTCTATAGAGCTTGCCTTTGAGCGTCCTGGAGCATCTACGGATCCCTGTGGACTCCCTCCACTTGAGCCAGGCTGCGTTTATCAGTCCCCTGACCATCTGGTCCACTCCTCCTTCCTCGGAGAGGTTAATTCCGAGGTAGCGGAATTTTTCCACCTTCTCGATCGTTTTTCCTTAGCAGTCTAGGATCGATCCAGCGCACTACTCAGAGCTGATGAATTTCGTCTTCTTCACGTTCAGTCGTAGGCCGTTGTCTGCGAGAGCTCTCTGCCACAGCTGCACCTTCTCCTCCAGCTCCTCCTGGTTGTCGGCTACTAGAGCGATGTCGTCCGCGTAGAGGATTGCCCTGAGAGGGCCTTCCTCAAGGTGGTTCACTATGGAGTCAAGCGTCAGCAGGAAGAGCAACGAACTCAGAGCCGACCCTTAGTGTGTCCCCACTGTGATGTCCACTTTCCTTGTCCCCCGTGTGGAGTTCGTGTCGCCGCTTTCGAGCCTTTCTACATGTCCCTTATGACCGTGATCAGATGTTCCGGAACACCCCTACTTCGAAGAGCTTTTTAGAGTACGGCCTAGGGTAGCCTGTCGTAGGCCTTCTCCAGAAATGCCAGGTAGCAGGGTTTTCGTTTCTCCCGATATTTCTCCGTCACCTGACGAGCGATAAAGATGACGTCTGCGATGGACCTCTCGGGCATGAAGCCCCACTGCACCTGGAAGATGGCTACCATCTTTTTCAGCCTCGAGTCGACCAGTCGTTCGCAGATCTTCATCGTGAGTGAGATCAGTTTGATTCCTCGGTAGTTGGAGCGTTCGGAAGCGTCTCCCTTCTGCTTGAAGATGGGGACTGTGGTGCTGCTCCTCCAATCATCCGGCATCTTACCTTCTTTCGTGATTTTGTTGAGGAGCTGCGTCAGCCAGTGATACCGAGGTCCCCGAGCACCTTTCAACCCTCTAGTGGCACACCGTCAGGCCCTGCTGCCTTTCCGAGTTTTATCTTCCTTATTTATTTATTTATTTCGTAGCGTGAATCACATCGGAAATGCATGCATAAAAAGAGGTATAAACAAACGAACGGAACAAACAAACCCAACTGCAAGGAATCAAAAACATGCAAGTGAGAACGGAATAACCCAAGAAAGTTAGTTCGAATAAGGAGATGCTTGAAGTGAGAGACAGACATATCAAGAAAATATTCATTCTCACCGATGAGAAGGTCTAGCTCCCTAAGGTGTCTGTAAGTGAGGAAGTTAGACCTAACCTGCGACCTTACAACCGCTGCATACAATCTAAGTCTACCTGCTCTATTAATCGTAAGTGGTACTCCAAAAAACTCAACAGGATCTAGAGACTGTTTCCTGGTGAGGATTTTGAACAACATAATTAGGTCTGCCCTTTTTCTTCTTCTGCTTAAACTGGGTATGCCGAGCAGCTTAGCCCGCGTGGAACCGTTAGGGATGTCTTCGTAACCCATTTTATAGCACCTCGTGAACAACTTACGAGTGAAGTTATTCTGAACACTCTCGAGAAGGTCGGTGTCCTTTTTTGACAAGGGTTAAAAATAGAGGTACCAAACATCATAATTGGTCTTACGTAGCACTTAAAAGCACGCAGAACAGCACCCGGATCATTCGTTTTTAGTGCCTTAAATAAAGTGTAAGTCCGGAAGCTGGCTTTTTTTACAAGTAATTTGTAATGTAGGTCGAATTTTAGCTCGCTCGTTATAAGGAAGCCTAAGTCTCTAACATCAGAAACTTGCTTCAAACTTATGGCCTTGCGAACCTCTTCTTGCGTCCAGGGTGGGATGGGTCCTTCCGTTGGTTGTTTTTTCTGGGCCTCCCGAAGAGGGAACTCCTAGTTCAGCAGCTCCTCAAAGTACTGCTCCCATCTCTCTCTGATCTCGACTGGCTTCCGTAGTACTCTACTGTTAGCACTCTTCCCAGTCTTCACTACTCGAATGTCGAGGCTAGCTCTATAACGCCTTGGCCAGATGGATGGCGAACTTCTCACTCTCTGGCCCGTCTAGTTATTCCCTATCGTACAGGGCATCCATTTTTGCGTTCTTTGCCTTCCCTACAGCTGCTTTTGCCAGCCTCTTCAGCTTCCTGTAGACTGTGAGATGCTCAGGTGCCCTCGTCTGCTGCCACAGCTTGTATGCCTCCTTCTTCCTCTTCACCTCAACCTGCATCTCTTCGTTCCAGAACCATGTTGATTTATCCCCTCTGGTTCCTGCCTTTGTTTCTTCCAGGGTTTCCTTGGCACAGAATTGTACGGGCTACCCTCCTCCAGGTCTCATTCACGGGACCAGCTGGATCTGGAAGACCTGCTTCGAGCACTGACCTTTGTAGATCGTTCCGCTCTGAACCTCGCAGTCTCCACCATCGGATCCTGTGTTACGTCCTCACTTTGGGGTTGTTGGTAGAAGTATGCTAACCATAAGGTCGGCTACCAAGGGTCTATGCTGTGATGCCACGTTTTCTCCCGTAATGACCTCCACATCCCAGACTGTGCTCACGGCAGACCTTCGAACCAGGATGTGGTCAACATCCGCCCCTCTTCCTCCGCTAGCACCTTCTGGATCTCCTTTTTCGCAAAGAAGGTGCTACAGACAGCCAGGTCGTGGGCTATAGCCAGATCCAGAATTCGTTTTCCATCCGGGTTTATCAGGCCTATCCCGTTGCCTCCATGAACCCTTTCCACTCCTCTTCTGCCACTCCCCACATGCCCGTTCATGTCCCCTCCTATGGGGAGGTAGTCGCCTTCTGGTACGTACCTTATAACCTCCTCGAGTGAGAAGTAGAAGTTATCCTTGTCGTGCTCGGAGCATCCGGTATGTGGAGCGTAGATGGACATGATGGTCCAGTAACCCACCTTCGTTTCCAGCCGCAGTGAGATGATGCGGTCGTTTGTTTATTGGACAGCAGCTACGGAATCCTTGACTGACTGTTATCCCCACCCGGTTCCTCTTGATGTCCTCTCCGTTGTAGTACAGCTTGACCCCTTCTCCGATGTCCCTGTCTTTCGCCCCTTTCCTGCAGACACAGGACTTGTACCCTTCGGCGCTTCATCAGGTCAGCCGCTTCCCTAGAGAGCGTTCCCATATTCAAAGTCCCCAGTCGAACTAGCTTCTTCAGCCGAGGTCGTTCGGCTCTCGGTAGCCCTCGCGTACTGGCCACAGAACTCGGGCGGGGGATCTGTGCTCCACTTCCGTGTGACGTCCTAGTCTTTACACTGATTCTATTGCTACTTTTGATCATGGTTTTGTGACGAGGTTTTTTCATCAGCCGGCCTGTCAACCTGAGCCTGACGCTGAAACCGTTGCCATTTTTGCAATTTTTGCAGGACATGTCGTGCCGGAGCCGGAAGTCGAACCTATGACTGTTTGTGCGTGAAACTGCACTACTGACCACTAGGCTAACTCGGCTCTCGCGATTAATCACTCTCTAGACATTTTCTGTACATCGACTAAGAGGAGTGCTTTAATTGTAGAAGACAGGAATTTTTTAATTAATGATTGAATTCTAGTATTTACAGACTTATAGATAAGTACAAGTTGTTTTAAGCACAAATCTTATTTGCCAGTAATCCGCCCCTCTGTCCTGTCCTGAGAACCTCCTATAAACGCAAATATTTCCCAATCGACTCTACTTTAGAACATCTTCAGCAATTTCTAAGAAAACACTGAACATCGATGTGATTCAAGAAGTAGCCAAAGCATTGGAAAAGTTAAGCTAATTCCCATAGGCAACAGTGAACACGTTCTCCCTCATGTTGTAAGCGCGTCTTTCATTTTTTGCCAGAGCCAAACGCGTACTGTTTCCATTGTTTCTAGGAGTTAAACCGGTTCTGTACATACGTGCGGTAGCGTTGACGGTACGACAGTGCTTCAAAACGCCGTTCTTATCTCTCAGACTATTGACTCTGCTTCTCGCTGCTCGATCGATCCCGTCGTCGTTATTCCGCGGTTACTCATCTACCCTTTGCTACAGTGGCCACACTTCAGAGATCATGAGCAGCGGCAACGTGTTCACCAGAGGGCTCTCTCGGATCTCCCGTCGGAAGAAACGCCGAAGGAATCTCACTGCGCTCGAGCAAGGCCCGTCCACGCCGTCCGTCGCCACCACGGACTCGGAGTATCTCACACAGGCGTCGAAACCGTGAGTTCCCTTCCTCCTTGCTCCACAGCTTCCCTTTTTCGGCCGTCGCACGATTGGCCTTTCTTTGTTCTTTCGCTGCTGTTGACTTTCCTGCGGTTCTAGCAGATGTAATTAGCCGCTGGCTTTTTTCCTTCACAGCATATTTCAACTGCATTCCATTATATTCAACCTCACGTGGGCAGAAACTACTGGACGTTGGTTACGCATGAGACGAAAACTTCATTTACTTCTATTTGGGTCGCGTTGCATTTCGTTTATTCAAATCCGGATGAGATATCTTCTACGAATGATTTCTGTGGATAATTGTTATGTGTTACAAAATCTGTTTTTCTCCAAAAGTTCTCTGATTTTTAAAAGCTTATATCCTCTACGCTGAAGTGACTGAATTTCCTAAAAATCTTCGTGTTCTCGTTTTTGGAAAGCCCCTCTTTGAATGCACGCGATATGAAGCTAACGTAAGCAGTTAATAAAAATTTTCCAGAGCCTCGGTTGTTTTGCATCACCTTTTGCTTCGTATGCAGGTGATATTTCAATTTCGGATCTATTATATATCTTAGTGCGAGGTGATGGGATGTCATAGCTAGGAAAAACTGGGTCAAACAGAAGCAGCAACAGGGGACGCATTGCGCAGCCCACTCATTGGCTAGTTTAGTGTGTTGCCCTTAAGCAATAATTCGCTCTCATTTTATCGTCGTTCTCGAACAAGACAGAGTGAATTCTCTCTAATTGAAATAGATCTTCACCTATACCCCTAATCTTCTCCTTTTCTCCTATGTCAACTGCATCACTTGTCGTACCGTTGATTATCGAGTTGCTCGAGCGGACGCAGGTAACGTTTCTTTCGTCCTCGTCAGCGGTGTACAATTGACAGTTAACGATTTTAAGGGTTCATCGAATTCGCATTTTTCTCTAAACTTTGGTTTAAGACTTAACGAAGTTTTTGGCGGATTTTTCTTAGTGAGATTACATTTTCCTTCCATGAGAGTTGAGAATTTTATGAGAATTCAAGCACTGTATTCACTGAGGATGTTAATTTGATGCCGAGGTACGAGCTTTTATACACCTTCCTTGTTTACTTTGTTGACTTATGGTGGTTGGCTGTGGTAAAAACGTAAACATAAGCATAAACGAAGTTGCTAGATGGAATCTCCATTCTAAGCTTGAAGTTTCGACTGCTTCGCCGCCTTCAGAGGCTCGACGTTCCACCACTGATTGTGAGGATAGCGATGTCACTACTTCTCGTAGTTAGCAATAGCTAACGATAAGCGCAATTTTAAAATGTATGCGGACCTTACTACAAAGTGTCTACTTCAATGAGGAAGGCGTTTGCTTTCATGTGGAAATTTTTCAATTTTTTTTTTCAAAAGTGCCCAGTTTGACTTGAAAGTGGTATTCAAAGGCTGTTCTAGGTTTCTCGTTTCAACCTAGAGTGTGCGGCATAATGTATTTTTTAAGCAAAATGTGGTGATCTCACAGTAGTTTATGGGAAATTTTCGTCAAAAATGTAATCTCCTCGCTCAAGGGACAAGGAGAGCGCCATGTCGTCCGCGCTTGGCTTCTATGAGGAGGTCTGACGAAAGCCCTGTTGGTGATTTTTTGACATCGCGTGGAGCCCAGTCAGTGACTCCCCTCGCTCAGCGGGTGTTGCGAAAGGCAGTACGTAACCGGCCCACCTAATTTACGACGGCCTCGTCCATACGGTAGCGTCCCTCATAATCGAATTTCGACGAGCCTCTCTGCATCGGGAGCCTTCTCTCATTTCCATAAATCCTGTCATTCACATGGTTCTCTCGATTCCTTGTTCTGTCCCGCCGGCCGCGTCTTGTTCTGCTTTCGTAGCAAATTCAATTCCTTCTACTATGCAAAACATTGAGCCGTAATCGAAGCTTCTTAATCTTAACTACCACATTTTATTTCATTTTTTCTATCCAGGATAATACCACTTTTGCTCTACAGACCGTATTCTGTGTCCGAAGTCAGTACTGTTCCCTATTACTCAGCGGAGCCGGCTGTTGTCCATGGTCAAACAATAATTTCGGCATTCGACGTCTTTTCAAAGAGCACCAGGCATTTCACTTCTACGGCATGATGTAGCTGTAGTCTGAATGAGTGGTTTGCCAATACAGCGATTTGTGATGTCCGGTTAACGATTCAGTAATTCGTTTCTTCTAGCCTAATGCATATCAAACTCTGTCGGAGGATGGAGGGCTCTGCTGGCTGTGGATGATCGCGAAACCAATCCAAGCATCCCTCTGAAAACCCCCTCTGCCGCTACGGTACATCCTGTTTTCGTATACATGGTGGAGCAGAGCTCGGCTGAAGTCTCATTTAAAAATTAAAATAGCGTTAATAGTATTCCGCTTATGCTTCTACAATTCACCTATTTAATTACGCACGCTGATCTGATCTTCGTCTCTGATCTTAGAACGTCGGCGAAGCTCGGAACTCCGGAGGCCTTCTCTCACTTGCGTGAGTCGTGTCACTCCGAGCATCGTCCTCTCGATTCACGCTGCGCGACGCTGATCGCGTGTTCATCCTGCTTCCGTATAGCCCAGGTTTCTGAGGAGTATATTAGCGCAAGAAGAGCAGTGAAGTCGAATAGTTGGGCATGGAGTCGGTATAATATAATATAATATAATATAATATAATATAATATAATATAATATAATATATAATAATATAATATATAATAATATAATATAATATAATATATAATAATACAATATAATATAACATATTATATTATATTATATTATATTATATTATATTATATTATATTATATTATATTATTTGTTATATTATATTATATTATATTATATTATTTGTTATATTATATTATATTATATATAATATGGGCGCGTGTAGCGCAGTCGGAGGAACTGTCGCTTGCACCCGATACCAGATTCCTGGTTCGGATTTACCGCCTAGGCCAACCAAGCTTTCCATCCCTCCGGGGTCGGTGAATTGGTAACAGACTTGTCTGGAAAGGATAGAGCGCTGACTTGTTCATCGGCTGGCCACCGCAAGTTATTGTATGGCCAAATACTCATTTAAGTCGCCTCCACGATATCCCGTAGAAGTGGAATGCGTGGCGCATCCCAAAAAGGGATTGAGTAACGCCGTTCTTTGTCCTTTTGTCCCTTGTAATATAATGTAATATGTGGTCACTTTTTAAAATTATCTTCTGTCTTTTGCAGGATGGGTTTAAACGGGACTGTGGTCCACTTGTTTTCTACAAAAGCATCGACGCCATTGACTGAAACCCCTATATTTAGCACATCGTCTAAGCGGAATTTTTAAAGAGCGATTTGTTTTATATCAGGGTGATACGATATAATTTTTTCTACTTAGTTCCATGCTGCAAGGAGATAGCTTTTAACTCCAACGGAACCAATTGGCACACCCCATTCTCTCCTAGGACACAGAAATTGGCGCTATCATATTGAAAGGCGAACAGGACAGGCACAAGGTATAAGTGATACCATACTCTCGTCCCTTTTTTGTTCTTCGGAACCGTGTCTATGCTCGCCTGTGTGTCGTTTTTAGTTCTTTTTATAAACGTGCATGGCGATCCGTGTCAAGGTTGTATCACGAGTTTGCTTGCTCATATGTTTTCGATAGCATTTCCTATCAGCCTTTAGCTCTTTGCATAATAGCTCAATAAAAAACTGGCATTATATGTCGACTTTTCTTAATTTTCTGGTGCGGTTCATTAAAGCGACGAAATTCGTTAATGGTATGATGACGGCATACATAGCCTTTTTCCTCTCAATACATAGGGCGTTTTAGTTGTGGTTTTTTTTACGATCTCGGTTTCGACACCAGGGCTCCCGAGGTGCTCTTGATTTAAGGACCAGCCAATCCGTAGCACCTTGACGATAAGAACTGCAAGCCAAATATCGAGGAAAACTCGAGCTAAGCTGCATCATCAGCGGTTCTTGATTTATTGAACTGATTGCTGAGAATTTGGATATGTACTTTTGGTAGGTCCTATAACTCTCTTCGAATCCCTTCGGCTTTTGCAGCTAGATTTGTCGTTCTATCAGCGTTAGGCTAATATCACTTATTACTTCAATGCACTTTTCCTTTGCTCGAAGTGCCTTCGTCCATCGTACACGTCGTCGAACTTCTAGTACGCTTGCGCGTAACTGACAGACCCAACTACCATCACATGACCCTCAGTTGCTTCGTGCAAATAAACACGCTAATTTCTCCCTAATCGATTACGTGGAACAGGTGCCGTGCCGTTGACGAGTGGAAGGGTTGCCATCTGAAGCATTTCGGCTGTGGCATAGTTTTCTCCTTGAATACTCTTATTCTACCTTGTGGTGTGCATGATTAAATAACCTCGTTCAATGAAATCGACTAGTTTTTAAGTGATTATTGCTGAAAGAGTCAGAAATACTTAAGGAAGATATTACGGCGACGAATCAGCGAAGTTGGGCATTTAGGAAAGATAGAGACGCTTTTACATAGTTGCAGATCTGCGCCGCAGCTAAAATTGTTTCCATCTTTCCTGAAGGCCTTGGTCATTCATTCCTTTCCAGAGCTCCATCCGCCACATTGCTAAGAGTGGTACGCTTTCGTTATCGGAGAAGAAGAAAACGCGTTCTATCGTGCATATGTGAAGCGAATATGTGAATCCAATAGGGCTTAGTTTCTTTGCATATGTGGAGCGGATGTATGATTCCAATAGGGTTAGTTTTCTAAGTGCTCCAGAAGCAGCATACCCTTCAGTAACAAGGGCGTTTTTGAGCTCTTACCATGCCGAATTCTAGTCCCAAGGAATGTACTATGTCTTGAAATGTTTATAGTAGGCAACGCAAACACTTCCTGTAATAGCTTTTGTCATTCATTGTCCGGAGCAGTATTGTGATTGTTTGTTCAGTTGCAGTGGTTCCTACTACTTTCTGTTCCTAAAGCTTGCCGATAGTGCTGAGTTCATCGCGTATTTTAGGCAAGTGATGAGGTGATTTTTGGACTGATGGCAATTTCCATTAGCGTTGTTCGCTCCTATGCCCTTCGAGAACCAGTGACGTTATCTGACAGCATCGAAGAGGACTCTATTTTTCTGCATAAATCGCCTGTTCCCAGGGTGATAAGCTGCTACACGCAGTTGAGAAGCTTGCCCTAGTTTGGAAACACCCCTATAGACGAATGGCCTCAGTCGTTGCTCAAATTGCCCTGCCGGCTTGCAGTCGACCTCGCTTAACGCGTTTTTCACCTTCAGTCGTCACGTCGCGTCAACTCACAACGCTACATTAAGTCCTTTGTGCCGACGACCAACGATTTGGATAGATTCCTTGTACAAATGACAGTGGAAAATGTTGAAACAAACGTACGTGCAACCTTTCTCTTCCTACTGCCGGTATTATTTACATCGACTTCTACCGTATCCTTCACTTCATTTCTGTCCTGCTCGGTTGCGTGATATATGTTTTTTTCTGTACTTTTAAGCTCTAGTCCTAATCTAATTTATGGCTATCAAACCAAAGGCGATGCCACAGATGAAGGGACTGACTGAAATAATAGTCGATCCAATTTCACTTTCGTTTCGTTTTCGGGCCTAGCACGCGGGTAGGGGAGCACGATTGGAGAAGGCGCCTCTCTAGAAGGAATCAATGTTATGGTTTCGGATCTTGCACGGGTCAATCAAGGGTTCCATTTCTACGAGGTCACTGATATGGTACAAGGCTTTTTGAGACGATTACTTATTGAAGTGTTCTGCTGAGGGTTCCCGCAAACCATTGCACAGCCCTAATAGCTGCTCAAATTGCCTCCACGACATCTCGCTGAAGTAGAGCGCATGTCGTGTCCCACAAAGTTGTTGCTTAATGCTAAACTATACCCTTTATTGTCATCAGGCATGATCGAAGGGAGAAAACCGGTACGGGATTCCAGCAACATAGATGCGAGCTATCCAAGCTATGTATTAGGTTGAAAAAGAGTTTCACACTTCGAAAAAATTTTTACCATTCTCCTTGTAAACGCACTAGCTAACATTGATAGCTGATTTCGTATTCCTATCACACTTGTCTACCGTTCGCAAACGGACAAAGGTTAAGGCCCTTCTTGTACTTCGTTATCTATCCAATCTTCCGTACTCAATGCCAGATCTACCTCATGGCCATTTTCGGCACGGCATACTTCATGAATTCATTAAAGGATCTACAGCATGTCAGGCAGCGGACCAAATTTGCCATATATATGGCTTGGGATCTACTACTCATCGCACCTGTTATGAGTGGTTTGGAAAGTTTTCAAAGGGAGATTATTCAGTCGAGGACAAAGCAAGGTTAGGAGGACCAACTGAATTGGACGACACTGAACCACTCCATCTTCTTCGTACCGATAGCGGGCAGACGACACGTCAACTGACAGAGAAGCTTGAGGTGCCTCATAGGATAGTGGGAATCCATCTGAAGGGTCTTGGCTTTGCATGGAAATTTGGAGCTTGGACTTCACATACCCTATCAGACACTCAGAGAAGTCAACGGTTCTCCATCGCTGCTCTGATCTGTCCAGACACAAAAGAAAATCGTTTCTGTCGCGGATTGTGACAGGCGATGAGTTCTGGGTTCTGTATACCAACTTCCGAAGAAAGGACAATGTGTACAAAAAGGAGAGAACCCTAAGCCTGATCTCAAGCCCTCTCAGGTTCACGAAAGGAAGATTCTCTTGAGTGTTTGGTGGATATCAGAGGAGTGATTTACTGGGAAACTCTCAGAAATGGAGAGACACTTACCGCTGCCACATACAGTGGCCAACTCAACAAAGTCGCCGCAGCTCTTCAAGAAAAGAGGCCTGAGAAGTCAAAGATGACGATCCTGCATGACAATGCAAAACAACATGTTGCAAGATTCACAAGAGAAACAACAGAGGAACTGGGCTGGGAGGTAATGCCACATCCACCGTATAGCCCTGACCTCGCCCCTACCGACTATCAGCTCTTCCATGCTCCCAAGCAAGAAATTGGAGAGAAATATTTTGAAACGGACGAAGACCTCAAAAATTAGATTCAGCGATGTGCGACTCCAGAACTGCATTCTTTTACGTGAGAGGAATTAGAAAATTACCCAGTCTTTGGAAAAGTGTAGTGGAACAAAATGGAGATTATCTCAATTGATTTGACTTTGTAGTTGTGAAATAATAAATTTTTGAAAAAATGAAAAATGTTTTTTTTCCAACCTAATACCTACCTGGGTTCACGAAATCTAGTTTCAGGAGGCGTGGGATCAGACCCTGACCTTTCATGGCTGTCGCCTTACGTAATACCTCAGAAACTAGACGGAATAATTCCGCGAAATCCATTGAAAAGTTGTATCTAGGAACAAAAAAGGCATGCTTAAGTTTTCGTTTTTTCCTCACGTTTCATTGAGCTGGTTGGATGAAAGTCTCACAGTAATTTGTAGCATCTATAAAAATCGTATATGTAGTTATATACCATTTTCAGTTGAAATTCAACGTTTCTCAAATCAAATTAAACGTTTTTCTGATCAAACTCAACGTTTTTCAAAGCAAATTCAACGTTTTTCAAGACAAATTCAACGTTCTACTGGAATCTCGTCATATAAACGGACCTCTCCACTTTTTCTTGTCATTGGGCGATTGATTTGCCATGTCTGCAGGCAACTTGAGCAATGATCAACAAGATGTTCAACAAAGCCAGCGACGCGGCCGATACTGTCGAGTGACTCGGAGTCAGAAGGAGATCTTATCAAGTTGGTGTTCGCCGACGGAAGAACCACACACGAAGCTGCTCAGATTGCTGGTGTCAATGAGAACACTGCACGAAGCACTATCAACTTGTACAAACGAAAAGGCCAAATACATAGTTGAGAAGGCGGATTAGTTCCAATTTTTTTCCTTAAAAAATCGTTGATTTTCTAATAGTTCTAATAATGGCAGAGAAGGCGAAATAGTTTTAATTTTCGTTGGATAGCCTTCAGTTCTAAATTTCTTCCTTAAAAAACAGTTCTAATTTTCTAATAGTTGTAATAGTACAGGATACGAAATGATTCTTAATTTCGTTGGATACCCTTTTTTGACATGCTGGAATTTTTCGAGAAGAAGTTAACCTTGAAACGTACAACTTGCAAAGAAGACGTAAAATTTGACTCGAAAGTCGTTGAATTTGATTTGAAAAACGTTGAATTTGCTTTGGAAAACGTTGATTTTGATTTGAAAAACATTGAATTTTATCTGAAAATGGTATATATCTAGTTCTCTTAAGAGATCAGATAAAGGATCAAGAATAACTCCCTTAGTGGGATGGCTACGTGTTCTATCTCAACTGATATAGTTATTATGAAGGTTATCTGAACACGTATTTAAAAGGAAGAAGGACACGCTAATCAACCCCTTTGGGATGCGCCAGCGCATTCTACTTCTACGGGATGTCGCGGAGGCGACATGAATGCGTATTTGGTCGTACAACGACTTGCAGTGGCCAGCCGATGAACAAGTCAGCGCTTTATCCTTCCCAGACAAGCCTTGTACCAATTCACTGACCCAGGAGGGATGCGGCTTGGTTGTTCTGAGAGGGAAATTCAAGCCATTAACCTGGAATCGGGTGTCTAGGCATAACTGGTGTTAATTTTGCAATAAACGAGAAATGGAAGGTATGGGTGGTTTGGGCTGGACTCGAACTAGGAACAAAAACGGTGTGCATGCGACAACTGTTGATCCTCAGTGCGCTACCCTAGATTAGATTAAAAGAATACATTTGTTATGTTACACAGACACACATGGATCTTTCCAGAACATCACCTAGCTATTCCTAATACATAAGCCCTCCGTAGGCATTGCATTTTTTTAAAGTTCTATTGCCCGCCTCGGTTGAAAAACACTGAAAATTCATGTTGGGCCTTTCAATGAATTGGAATGTAAGAGTTGATAGGGAAACGCCTTCTTTGTATGTTCGGTCGAAGAGTCTCAACTCATTGAGTGTGACAATCTAGAGGGTGTCTTCTTCGACAAAGTCCACTTATTCAACGGTTTCCAAGGGTCCAATCTCCTTCTGGCCGGACCGTACATCCATTCAGGATTTGGCCCTATGTTTGCCTTTCCAGAATTTCAATTGGCACCAGCACTCCTAACGTTTTTATTTAACGTGGGTATTCATTCGGATATCCGTGGGGAGTTTTAATCCTTCTTTGGTGAGAGGCATGGTACACAGAATTACTTAGATATCTCCCGACCCTTACAAGGCGGCTGCATATGCCAAATACTCAGTCAACTAACCTCACAGAAGTAGAGTATTCGACAGATCAGAAGAAGGGATTGATTGAGTATGACTGTTAGCATTTTTTTCTTCTCGTGATCAGTGAGCTCACATCACCGCAGTAGATATGCATGCGCTATAAGTTTGGGGCCCCTACACACATACTCGTGCGTTGTTTACTCCAAGAGAATAATAATTGCGCGGAATGTTGACATAAACAAAAGAACGCGCAGATAACGAAGAGCCGGTTACAGTGCTTCGTTTTCAATTCCTCTATTAGGTCTGGACTCGATACTGAGCTCAACACGACACATTTCATACCACTTTAGCCACTGCCTTTTGTCCTTTGAACTTATCGGAGTACAGGTGCAAATAGGCATCTTGCGAACCGATCGATGGTGAGACCTTTGTTTTTACCCCACCCAGACAAGTCTATTACCAGCTCAGCCACTCCATTTGGAGAGAGAAGAAGGCGATGACCTCTGCTGTGAAGTGTTCAACTGCGACGCCACACCTAAGAGTGCGTGGCTCCTCCTTTCCAATGGCTCCCGTCATTTCAACCTTTTGAATGTTTGTATTACTACATCCATATCAAATCTCTATTAAGAAATTGTGCACTTTTCACCCACGGATTACATGCGTATTCCATTATGTTCCCACCAAGAAAAGGGCAAAAATGCCTCCATTACGTCACTATGGCTCCTCTTCACCAGCTCCTACATTAGTGATGTAATGTGGTACTGGGAAGCACCCATTCCCTTCCTTTCCTTGCTCCTATGTGTAACATAGTTCGTTCCGCAAGAGTTTCTTATTTTGAATAAAGAAGAAGTCAAAGTAGATAAATATCAAGCGAAGCTAAAGTAGATAAATATCAAGCACAGCTAAATTATGCGTTTGACTTTTCTGTATACAACAGCACATTTCTTCCTTCCATTTAAGCGCTTACGACTACTTATTTGAGATATGGGTGCCCTATGTCCCTCCACTCTCCACTGCAAACAGTCAAATCTTGGATGCTTCGAAAAACGCAGTTGGTTCCCTATAATGCCAATTTAATGCAGAAGCGTCTAGGGCGTTTGTTTTCCAAGGATATGTTTGCGCCATTCCGATGCCATTAGTCAGCCGTTTCATTTACTATTAACGTTAGTCCTGCTGTCGGAATTTTGGCCACTTCTACTTTCGACTCTCGAATGCGCTAACTTCTTCTCCTAATTGGAGCTGACTTCACCTTCCAACAATCCTCAAGTAACCTTAAAACCATTGCTTCACAAATAGTTTCTATTAACTGCTAGGCTGAAAACAACTTAGAATTGAGATAAATTGTTTCTTCAAAAATGAGTAGTGAATAAACCTCCTTAATAAATATAAAAACAACATGAAACTGTAAAACTCTTTAAAAGTTGACTACGGACATGCAGAATAAGAACATTGGCAGATTCTGGAATCATTGAACGTCCGGCCACCAAAGCTTGACCCCACCTCGCTTCACGAACTACCGGTTTTAGAGGCAGTACTAAGCTCACGAGATACGGTCCTCTTTTCAAAAAAGTTTAGAAGGTGAAAAAGGTTTATGTTATGTAGTATGCACACACTACCTAATAGCCGTTTTTCTCTTGCGGTTCAAGTATTAGGTTGATCGGAAAGGCTTGATAGGGGTTTCATTTTTCTTCTTCATTTGTTTATTCAGCATACAATGCAAATCAATCAACAATGTAATCACCATTATTAGTCACCGCAGCGGCTCACCTAGTAGGCACACAGCGATCCCCTTTTCTCAGAAATGCGGAGACCGGGAGCCGAAGAAGTTGGCGACAGACTTAAGTCTTCAAACTTGATGAAACTTCTCTTAGCCAAGAAAGCCCTTAGGGATCGGAACAAGTGGTGATATGAGGGGCTATGTCAGGAGAATACCGCGGATGGTGTACGGTGTCCCAGACCAGTTCCTCGATTTTTCGAGGAGCTGGACTTCTCGAAATTATGGCTAATGGGGTCCGTAGTCGACAGCGGTGACCGTGTGACCTTGCGGAAGCAGCTTGTAATACAGCATTCCCTCTCAGTCTCAGAAGCATCATAAAAGCACACTGTTGAGGTGGCTCTTCTCCTCCAGAAGCCGGACGGAACGGTTTGCGTTGGAATCGTAAAGAGCCCATTTCTCATCTCCGCTAACCAGGTCTTCCAGAAACTCCTTGCTAGGCGAACGGAGAAGGACAGACCGGTAGATGGATATGCGGATGAACTACATAGGATATCGTGAAGACAGCTTCGATGACGGAGGAAGGCTTGGTCTCACTCGTCTAAAATCTGATAAAAATAATGCAGATGAAAACCAAGAAAAATAGTAAGCACGTAAAACTTCCTCCAGTTCGTAATTTGCAAATAGCCTCGGAACCTGTAATTTTCCTGTTTTCCTCCATCATGATGCGACCAGCTCCTCTTTGCTATTCTCAGCATCAGTTTTATTCGGCCTTTTCTATTCTTCTTATCACATCTGTGTTATTGCGGTAGCAAGGATCCTGGAGCTGGTTTAAGAAATTTGGTGAAGATTTACGCGCACTAAATCTTCACCAATCTTCCCCAGCTTTGTACCTGCTTGTTTGAACATTCATGCGAAAATGGGTAAGAAGGGTGGAGAATGCGTTAGCATTCTTCCGACGGCAATGACATTACAGCGCGCGACTTCGAGAAAGTCCACTTCTGACTGAAATTCTAAAAGACTCGCTTTTGCTCTTTCACACACCTGCTTTAAGGATCTTATTAGGAGTGACTTCTCTAAAGTTATTTATACATAGCTCATCAAAATGCAAATAATTGGAAAAAGGAGAGGTATGCGCGGTATACTGCGCACAGCAGCCTAAAATTTTTGCGTTTGGATGCTATCACTAAGCGAAGTACTTCGTACTTGAGCTTACGTAGTTCGCTAATTAATACAGGATGCACTAAAATTTCTGGTCTTGTGGTTAATCCGCTTAGTGATAACATCCAAATCTGATTGTACCCTAGAGAACAACGGACGGCGCCTGTTAGGCACGGGATGCGTACGTATTTAACGCACAACTCGAAAGTCTTCGGTGTGTTCAGCTATCGCTTTAAGCAGCATTCAAGCCTTCATAATTACGAATACCTTGTATATTTGTATAAGGTGGGTGTGGTTGCGCAGTCGGAACAGACGTTTGCTAAAACGCGCACTAATAGTCGATCTAGTGTCCTCATCCGGACTTCGATAATAAGCCTTCCATCATTATTCGGCACGCGATTTGCTACCAGACCCTTTTGGGCAGAACGAAATAGAGATTTTTCCTTCGGCTGACCATGGCAAGTTATGTTGTATTGGCTAGAAACTGACTCCAAGTTTTCTCCACCATGTCCCTTAGAAGCAGAATCAGATGCTCATCTTTCAAGGCGATCTACTTCCCACCTATTTATATGAAAGGGTAACTCAAGGCTGGGGCGCTCTTGCTCGAGTCCGCTATGCATGTATGTAGTAACCTCGTATAAAGGCGGACTAGAGAATCAAGTATATCTTCTTCAGTACTTAGCACTGCGTTACTTCTACGTTGCGTTGATCATAGAAACGATTGAATTGCAATGAATTTAGGTGCATGGTCAGGGAAAGATCCGAACAAAGATTCTATTCGAAGTTCATGCGACAGCTGACGCCTCCTCTGATGGCACTATGTAGAATAGTGCTTGTAATTGGCCCTTCTAATCATTCTCATTAATTCTTTATGACAAAATGCAATGAAAAGTGTTGCAGTGAACAGTTAGGTCTAGATTTAACCGCACGTTTTCTGCTAACGACCAGATCATTTTACAGGTGATTGGATCTAACGCGCGTTAATAAGACCCTCTCGAGTTTGAATGGAGATTATTTTGTATTTTTTATGAAGTCCGACTCTCGATGAATCTTAGCATCTTTGGCGTTGTAGTAGACAAGCAGTTTCCTCAGCATACCAAGATTGTTGCAAGACTTTATGACCACTTACGTTTCGTCGCTGTCGCGTTCTTCAGAGCCTGGAAAAGTCGAAACGCCGAAGCGTAAGCTGCAATAACGTCTTGTAACAATTGTGTTGATAACGTTTTGTGTTGCAATTCTCCATGGAGGCATGAAGTGCAATCGGCAAGCTGCGCCAGTTCTCATGTCGCTTTTCGAAGCGAATCAAAGATCCGCACCAGTTCATCTATCAGATCCAAGTCGGATTGTTGGTGCTAGACTGTCCGGGAATCTTAAAGCAGAGGCCACTCTACATGAGACAAATCCTGCGAGCGGTTATGCTCTACGGAGAAGTGGTCAGGGTGGTTCCCTATAATGTAGAAGGAAATGGAATGTGTGTCACCTTCCCGAAGGACTGACCATAAACATTTCACCCCCACCCCCTCTAATTACGTACCACCGTTTACATGGAATGTGGAACCCTTTTTGAGTGTGTTTCAAAGTCTTTGTAAGCAGCCGTGTACTCTACCATGTAGCATTGGCAGCCACTGTTTCACCTTTTGTCTAAAGCGAAATGTGAGAATGGCCTTCAAAACTTCTCCTTGCCAGAGAGAACCTCGGTGCACAGTTGCCATAACTCACGCCAAGTGCAGCTATTCTCTCAGGGTGATTTCAACGCCTCAGCTCGCTGGCTGTCTGAAAGCCTGGAAAAAAGGAATCAATGGGATCCTTTATCTGCCTTCTCAGCTGTATCTAAATGCGCTCGAGAACACTTCTCGTTCACTGGTCTAGTAAGAAAGCGGCCTACATGTTGACTACAAATGCACCTTTCGACCGTTTTGTAAGTACGTACTACTATGGAGCGGGCTTGAGACCGCGGAATGCCCAGCAAAAAGCAAAGGTTTACGTCCTGTTTTCAAAAGCAGAAAAGTGGCAGTTTTTAGCATCCAAAGTGAATTGCGCCATGCACTTGTCCATGACGTCGCGATTTTTATCCGATTGATAGCAAATTTGCTGTCTGCATGGAGTCTTACACCTTTTTACACCCTAAACAATATAACAAAGAAAATTGTAAAAACATACATATTCTCGTTTTGATACTTTATGGATGCAGCGTTCACACTATCTATCAAATTAAAATCGCGACGAGCTTTTCAGGTGTTTTGTTGGTTTAAGACAAAATTTAGTTTATTTTTTTCTAGAAAAACTAGTATAAAACTATTACACTCGTTCAGGCTGCTGAACTGAGCAGAATTCGAAAAAGTTACAGCAAGTTTTTCTTGGACAAAAAATTATTCTACCCTTCCTGAAGTGTTCGTAGTTTAACTTGTAAGAAGTTCCTTTCAATTTGGAAGACGTTTAATTTGTTTTCAAAATTCTGAGGCTAGCTTACAATCAAAAGTGTCCAACTCGACATGAAAATGATATATACATATTTTGCCTTGCGACTAGGGACATAATTTTAAGAATTGTGGAGTCTGTGTGATCTACGCAAACCGGGAAACCCAAAAACTCATCGAGATTTGGCAGCATGGATCGATAATGGTGGGCAGCATAAGGTCGACACTGCAATTACGAGAAAGAGAAATAAGTAACTCGTTGATCATACAGCCGAATGCAATGTCTCTGTAGGGCATGCCAGGTCAGCTTTGAGGACGTTCTCTCTTCCTAACTTCTGTATAGGCAAGGATTTCGCTGTTAAGCTTTCTCTTATGCTTCTAAGCAGTCGGCTGCTAACGCATCGTCACATGGCACCTTCATCTCTTGCCCTGTTAATCCTCTTTCGAATTTGTTTCAACGAAATTCTAGATACTCGCTGACTGCTTCTTGTACGTTAACAAGTTGCGCCGTATTAATGGAACTCACACAAAGAACAATTATAGGAGCAGATTCAAGAAGCGATACGCAGCATGAAGTAACCTAATAATAAAGGATAAAGCTTAATGTTAATCAGAAACTGTATGCGGTGCGCCACGCATCCTCCTTTTACGGGACATCATGGAGGCATGTTGAATGCTTATTTAGTTCAAAACAAATTGCGGTGGAATTGGAAAAGTCTGCCTCATTCGTCCATATTTCGTCCAGCTGGGGTGTAGGTGAGCTCACTTGCCAACTCATAAATGTTCCGAAGAAGGCGCCAAAGCCGAAACCTTAGCCGCAATGAATGTCTCTGAGAAGCTTGGCTGTACAACTACTTAAGCGAATACAGTGCCTTACTCATTCCTGTAGAGTCTGGTAGCAGTTCGCCGATGCCGTCGTGAACGAGCGCTTGGGTGGCTGGGCGGGACCCGAATTCAAAGTCTGTTTTGGGTTAGGTTTGGCACACGAGAGCTTGCCCGCCTTCCGACTGTGCTGCTCGCTTCGTGTAGCATGTTGTAAAAGTCGTGTAATATATTGCATAGCCAGCAAGATGAACCTACCTTGGGATTACTCAGAACATTTCCAAACTCTCACACATTTGCGGTGCACGATGATCTATTATCCACGTAGAAAACAATAAGGATTCATATAGCAGTAGGTGAAAATGAGCGAAAAAGTGACCAGGAAGGAAAGCCGGCAAAGCAGGGACGGGGTGCCTTGCAGCATGATGTACTCCTGCAAATCAGCGGAGCAGGGCAGTGACTACCAACCTACGAGCGCCTTCACAGCGAATACGGGAGTGTGATATTGGCTCTCGTCAAAATCCGCCGTACTGCAGAATAACTCACTGGTTTAGTGCTCCGACTGGAACCAGGTCGGAGGTGGGATGAGCGGCGGCAGATGGAGAAGATGAACGAAACAAGAACATAAAACAATGACAGGTGTTGGTGTACAATGAGAGACGCAAACGTGACGAAAATACGTTAATGATGGCCGCAAGAGAGGTATACTGGGAAAAGAAAATACCGAGAAGAGGATTTCTGAGGAGCATAACCTGAAACTATTCAACATCATCCCTGTTTTACCGCAACATTCTTCACTCTCTACAAGCGCTACAAATGGTAATAAGCCGTTCCGAACGAGAGCTTGTTTTGCGTGAATGAACAACGAAATTCTGCTGCCCTTGTTTTCTCTCACAGAAGCCCATAATCAGGTCCATATCTACGTTCAATAGCATCTATCTGGAGAATGGTAGTCCGACTTCTAACTCAATAAACTCACACGACAGCTTGTACAGAAATTCATAATCCAACAACCTTCTCAATTCTAAGTTTTTTTCAATAGTATGTTCTGGACGGGCGCGTGTAGCGCAGTCGGAGTCGAGCGACTGTCGCGTGCACCCGATACCAGGTTCCTGGTTCGGATTTCCCGCCCAGGCCAACCAAGCCTTCCATCCCTCCGGGGGTCGGTGAATTGGTACCAGACTTGTCTGGGAAGTATAAAGCGCTGACTTGTTCATCGGCTGGCCACCGCAAGTGGCCAAATACGCATTCATGTCGCCTCCACGACATCCCGTAGAAGTATGTAGAATGCGCTGGCGCATCCCAGAAGGGATTGAGTAACGCCGTCCTTTATCCTTATCCTTATTATGTTCTTGGACGAAGTGAAAGAGATAAAGATATGTCGCTGACAGCGTGTTCTTCTCCAAAGTTTTGGCCAGCCAGGGATGGTTTCATTCGTATATCTGAACGGCAGCAGTAAATATCATTGTGAGAATTTCCACCTGTCAGATAGTAGAAAAGTGTGTTCTATTATATTTCTACAAACACCTTGAACCTACTGAGTCCGATGCCACGATAGTCTACTACGGTATCCCACAATACCTTCCAAACATCAAATATGCTAAAGAATTCAAATATTGCGTCATTGGCACAAGGTTAGGGGTTCGACTGCTTACCTCGCAGTATTTCAGTTTTTGCTGCATATTCGATGTTTGCAAGGTACTTGGTTTTTGATTGTGTGACTCCATCGCAAATTTCCAAGGTTTCTAACTCGGTGGCTCAAGGACTTTGCAAAAGTAAACATCCTTTTCTGCTATCTGAAGGTTGAAGATTCTCGCATTCTCGCTGTGGTATTATCTTGTTCGTTCAGACATCCGCCTCAGCACATACCCAGATAAAAGCTCGAACATCTACAGGGTGCGCCAAAATTATGGCGACAGCACATGCGCAAACAATTTGACCTTTTATTCGGAGCGCCTGCTTTTTTTCGTGCTCTTATTGCTTTTATTGTGTCAGTTAGTTTATGTTTATCTCAGTCAAACATACCAATAAGTCATTTTTCAAGATAGTGAAACGTTCGTGCCACCGTTCTTAAATCATTCAGCTTTACCGTCAAGGCTTCTCGGCACGCTACATTCACCACCGTCTTGGAGTTCATCAAAATATTATGAATAGGTCCATCAGACGCTAAGAAGACCTGGGAACCAAGGATGATAGATCCGGACGGGAAAGACACGTATCTGTGACAACTACGGACAACATTAGGAAGGTAAGTGAACGGATTCGCAGGGAGCCGGTCTGGTCTGCCGGTTGTCGGGAAAATGGAGATCACGGAGACGTCGTTGAGAAGAATCTCCCGTAAACTGGGACTTAAGGCGTACAAGAAGACCCACGTGCACCCTCTTGGACCTTCCAACAAGAAGGAGTTCCAGCTCACAGAGCAAGAATGCTGCAAGACTGGTGCAAAGGCAACTTTCCGCCATTCATCAGCTTCCACGAGTGGCCAGCCAACTCTCCGGGTCTCAATCCGATGGATTACACGGTCTGACCATCTCTGGAAGCCAAAGCCTGCGGGAAACCTCACCGCCCCGTGGACCCTTTGAAGGAAGGCGTGGGATGAGCTCAACGCGCCTTACTTGCGTGCCGACGTCGATGGTTTCCCGAAGCGCCCTAAAGCCAGTATCGACGCCGATGGAGATATCTTCGAATCCCAATGTTGAGTATAGTTTACAATAGACTGATAAACATCATCGCATCGTTGATTTCTCGAAAGTACCGCATTTTCTCTCTCGGCGAATTGAATGCCTTATCGCCATAATTCTGGCGCACCCTGTATATACGCATTTGTATTTATTACTATGACATCTACCAACAACGCATTAACTATGGATAAATGCACTTTGAAAGTTTATTTCTTTAGTATAGGCAACAATATTATGTGAGTAAATGTGAAACCATAAGACCGAAAAAGCGAATAAACTTCCAAAGGTGGTTTAAGGAAAACTCGCACATTTTTAGAATTCTCTCCGAATGCGGTGTCCTGGGTGCTGGTGCAGATGAACCTCCAGGAGCCTATTGTATGTAAAATTCATTTGAAAATGGAATTTGAATTCTAATGACGTCGGCTGATTTTGGACCGCCTTTTTTCGACTTCAGACCACACTCTTCTGCCCGATATGCTGTTTTTGAAACCGGACTTGGCCAGAACGGCAGGGGGATAGCGCGAGAGTGACGGGATGTCGCGAGGGCTGTCGGCCAGCGGCTATGCGAGTGTGTGAGTGTGTCGCCCGCCATCGATCGCATCAGTTGTTACATGGTGGAGTTTCTTGTGTGGCCTCTCGAATCACAAGACTCCGAAGATCTCGCTCCCCGATCCCAGGCACTTCCCCTGCTCCCCAGGCTCAGCTTCCCCCGAAGCTCTCCCAAGCGATCCCAATTTCCAGCGTTTGCAGTGAGTGGCGGCGGCTCGTATGTCATCTCACGTCATCGCCGCCGCTATCGCCAGACTACCGTCTCCGCGTCTTCTCCCACCTTTGTCATTTGCTATTAGAGATCTGCATACACGATGGAATTTCCATGCTTTGATTCGTCGTGGGCCTCAAACTGATGCTGTCAGCCTTCATGGCTGAAACCACAGCTTAAAAATATCGTATCTCAATGATGACTCCGGACTTCTCCAGAGGCCTGGAGTTTTCGGAATTCTAAGCAAGAAAGCTACCTCGTGACTCTTCAGCTTTTGTTTTCATACAATCTTTCCAGTCTGAGTTGTTGTTATTATTTATTGCGCTGACAAATGCTATGGCATGAGGATTTGTTCAGTATCATCTGCGTTTCGTTATTCTATTTCTATGCAGTTTGATAATCCTGTAACCTTAATTTCTTTTTGTATAGGTTTTCATTTTTTTCGCAATACTTATCGTTTGGAGAAAAGTCAACCCAAAAATTATGAATAAAATAAAATAACCATTTTCACTTCCAATCGCACGCTTTTCAGATCAGATTGGACACTCTTCTAGGCAAGCTTGACGCTTTTAAAATTAAACTAAACGTCAAAACTGAGACTTTTTGGGATGGTAACAATCACTTTGTCTAGAAAAAATTTTTCATACCTTTTTTAGAAATTTTTAATTCATCTGCCGCAATAAATAAACAGTGTTTGAAATTTTTCAATTTTTTAAAGAGCAGTTTATGGCTTGAAGCTTGTTTTAGAGTACAAATAGGAAGCAGATTTTTCTCAGAGTCTTAAAGGAAGATATCGAGCCATGCCATTATCTAGCTCGTTGCGATTTCAATTTAAATGGTAGTGTAAGTGCAGCTTATCTGAAACATCATGGCGAAGATAAGTGTATTTTTTATTTTATTTATTTATTTATTTATTTATTTGAATACGTGTGTTTAAGACGCACGTTCGAGAGAAACCACAAAAAATAGAACACATCAAAAAGGAAACCACAACACGACAACAAAGCAGCACAAATGCACCCTTAAGTAGACAAGTAATTTACATTTGGCCATACGCTTGAACGTTCGAAGCGAGCATGAGGAGGCTGGAACATTTTTTGTTGTACCGTTTGCTTCTGTGTTACTCCATGCTAACAGAACTTCGTTATCAATAAAATGGAAACCGCGACATCCTGGATGATGCACAGCGCATTCTCTTCTTTTAACATCGTAAAAATGCCACCTTCTTGCACTTTTAAACAAGTTTTAAATCATAATTTTCCCTCGAAATATAAAATTGCTATAAAATTTCAAGCAGCGTGCTCATTTGTTAGGCAGGTGTTCTAAAAATTTTAAAAAATATACTGTACATATTCTCATTGAACAAAAGATTATTCTAACTTTTTATAGAGTCTCTACTTCAATTGGAGGACGCTCATTTCGATTTCGAGGACGTTAAATATTATTTCAAAAGCGTCAAGCTTGTCTAGAAAAGCATCCAATTTTACAATGAAGATTGTCCAATCATACCAAAATACGTCCTCTAATTTAAACGTTTTTCTTTCTTATCACATGTTTAAAGCTGCCATTTTTATAGGAAAATTCATGGATGAAAATGGTTGCATTTCTGTGGGAAAATTAGGCAGTTTTCCTTCTTCTCATTTTCTTGTCATTACCACGTGTTGTTTCTGATTGACGTGGCGCTTTTCATTGGCGCAAAAACGACCAGAGCAAGGCGAACCGAACTATGAAGTTTATGTCTTAGTGCACTTGCCAAGTGCATCTACATATTCGACTGCTGGAACGCTGCACATTCTACCTGTATACCTACAGGTCCTCTTTATAAGAATCAACTGCTTTTTGGATTTTTGGAGAGACGTTTTATACTCAATTTTTGGGCTGTTTCCTACAGTGCGCCACAATGTCCTCTCCTTGCAAATGTCTGTGTCGTTGTTGAAGATTCTTCGGGCCCTCTGGGACCCGCTAACTCCATTTTCGCCTAATAAGCAATGCTGACTGCCGTGCTTCACCACAGTTTATCAGCTGCTAACTGTGGTACACAGGTCTCAGCGCTGCGATACTGCAGGTGCCTGCAGCGTCACACGAATGACTTCTCCCTGTCGTTGGTTCATTTCCCGAATAACTACGCGCTTTCTCTGATCAACTATGCGAGAAGGTAACAGCTGTTCAATTTCCCCCGAAGATGACGGCCTTAGAAATTTCGAGCGCTTCCATTGAGTTCACTTATAAAACGAAGAAAAATAGAAAATGTCCCGACTCCAAAACGAGCCTAGAGCAGGAAGGAAGCCGGCTGCTGCGATCCTGAAGATCATTTCGCTATGACAGTTTCACCTTACAATAAGAAATAGTAAAGACGGAAGACGATCGTATTGAACTACTGTGGAGACAGCGTGAGTGTAAATTTGGCGAACGCAGTGTTTCACAATAGCGGTTTGATGGAGAGAATACTATTCACCAAGAAAAGAACTGTATTCTCTCCATAGGATCGGTTAAAATGTATAAAAGATTCAGGCGCGATCGGCGCTTTTTGTCGAATGCGTCACATGCGCCCTTTCTTCCATTATTGTATCCGTTATTCCCCAATATATACCTTATCAAAGTGCTCCACTAAGCGTGCTACCTCAACGATTCGGTATAAAATATATGAAAAGCAGAAGTGTGCTTCGAACCTTAAGGAGATTGTCAATTACGTGCCACAGGATGGTTATTGAGAAATGTAAGCTACTAGTACTCATTTTTACCTTGATTGGCGTTCCTTTGTGAAATCAGGGTGCGAGAATGAAAGAAAAGAGACAATAGGAGCAAGACTTCAAACAATAAAAATTTAATTTTAGGGTATTCGCTTACGTTGACAGAAATGTGTTTTATTAACATATAATCATATATGCAAGTAGCGCTGCCTAAGTATTTAGCCATTTCCCTGCTTCTTCAATTTTTTTAAATTTTGTGCAAAAGCACATCTAAAGGAAAAAGAAGGTAAGACAGAAACTAAGGGCGGTCGCTGTTCATATGGCAGCGAAATGTGCATTGCGTTTGCATGCTAGGCTGCGTAGTGTTTACTGGCTTAGGAAATCGTTGTACATTTAAAGGCATAATCACAATTTCGCATTTTATTATGATCTCCAATTTTTAAAAAATTGCCATTGCTGTGTGAACTGTATGGCTTACTAGTTCATGCCGAAGAAGTTCCGCGCTTGTCGCATTCCTCACTCTCTCTCATTCCCACGTACATAGTTCTAGATCTTATTGTTTACTGGTTCGTATACATATGTAGGTATCTGGGTGCACAGCCGGGAAAACAGAACCCTCAGAACCCGTCTTCAAGTGGAGGGCGAAATCCCGCAAGGGAATGTCATGCAGTATGAATGTTTTCGAGAACAAAGCGTGTGTCTGGTCTTCAATTTTCGTGACGATGATTCACGATCGGCCTTCCGTTAAAAGATGTCTCCAGTGACTGCGATTCGTGCACAAGCGGAGAACGCTGTTTTGGCAACTCCCACGTCGCCGCTTTTCATCGTGCCGTCCTGAATCACCCAATTAGTCGTTTCGAGATTTTTTCTCTTCCCAGTTGCCCCTTGTTCCGCTTTCAATAACAACAAATTGAATGCAGTTCTAAAAACGACTGCGAGTTATCTGGAAAATATGGTTGTGGCGAAAAGAACTCCAGTGAACTGCTTCCTCACGTGTAGTATGAAATCTCCCATGCTCAAGTGACCCCATCCGGCTGCTCTCCTGCACGAGAGCCAGCCCACTTCTGCAGACGTGCTTCAATCAATTACAGCCATCTGCGAATAAGACACTCAGGTCCACCTCCGCATATTCGGGAATTATCCTCCGCTTTCCTTCTGGATACGCCTGCATTAACTCTGAGAAGCGCCCTTCCCGATTAGATCCGATTATCATCCCTCCTTTCATTTGCATTGTTATTTGTCGCGAACATCTTAATTTGCTCCAGGCAAAGAAAGTACAGCGCTCGGCCCTTCTTCACTCCTCAGTTTGCTCGGAGAAGCTACAAGCCAGGCTCTCGAACTGTTTGGATCCATTTTTAAAAGCTTCTCAAGGGAAATTTTAAGTTGAAATTCAACAAATCTACAGATATGATAACCCCTATGGCCTTTGTGTGGTTATCAAGTAATATGTCGTCTAATGCTAAAATAGCATTGCTCAAAGCAACTGGCTTCCGAAGGCTAGTCGCGAAAGTTTTTTCACTTTAGTTTTGCTTTTCACTCTATTCCTACTTAATTATAATAATTCCCAACTCATATAACATTTTCCTGAAATATTTACGTTTATTGTGAGAAGATAATAATTTTTCTAATTTGTATGGCTCTGCTTTTTCACTCTTCTCTGCTTTCATATCCCATCAGTGTGTGTCGAAGGAGCGACGATTTCACGGGTTTCCCATTATGTATTGCAATGCCATCGTATGAACTCTTCGAATGAACACACTTAGTCGCCCTAGGGAACGCTTAGGCGACTCGTGTTTGTGTAACTCTAATCGTCTGTAAAAGCTGTTCATCCTGTAGCCTATCTTGTGAAGAAACTGATCCACTGCTGTCATTCCGTGAAAAATATCCTTTTGTGATAGCACTATATTACAACTAATTTGTTAGGTAGTATTCAGCCTTTATCACGGCGAATAATTTCAGCAAACAAACAAACGTTACCCATAAATCCATACTTTGTTGCGAGCAACCCTTCTAGGCGAGTGGAGCTCAGTTGAAGAAAGTGCTAAGTATCGCTTGCACCCGATACCGGGTTCTTGGTTCCGCTTTCCCGCCTAGATCGACCAAGCCTTCCATCTCTCTGGGTCGGTGAACTGGTACCATCTGGAAAAGTTAAGACTAGTTCATCGGCTGGCTACCGCAACTCATAGTATAGGTGATGTACGCATTCAGATCGTTTCACGACATTATTTAAAGTACATACAATGCGTGGCGCATCCCCAAAGGGGTTGAGTGACGCCGTTCTTCATCCTTTATCTTAATTCTTCTAACTTTTTGGCGACCACTCTCTTTCATATCAACTGCAATTCCTATTCTTGTCAAGAGACGCTACTGCATTTTCCAGAATGGAAAATCAGTGCCTATTCACACCATGTTTATTTATTTATTCCTGCACAAGAAGTGCGCCTAAAACAACAATAGCAAAAACTAGTAACTTAGCACAGATAAGGAACGAAGAACGGTCTTCGTAGTTTTTCGCCACTATTTCCACAATTTGCAAATGTCTTCCTCAACGTCAAGTTTGCTAGCGAGGTTTAGTACAGACATACTGGCAGATTCGTCCGAAATCTCTAAATTTGTATGTATATCTTGTATATCTTTAGCACTATTAGTCCATCGCTTTACAACGCGTAGAGCTGTACATTAATGCGTTGTCTCTAATCTGTAACCATTTTCACGTCAATTCATAAATATGACTTTAATTTTTCACCTTTAAATGCCCTTTTTTCAAATGCAGTCACCGTTTGTGCTGACCGGTGATAATATCACTGATAAAGAGAACAAAGCCATGAAAACAGAACAATGCATAAACCAAGAAACTAGAGGACAACATATGTTTTGTATTGATCTTCGGGTGCTCCCACAATTTCAGGATTACTAATCCAAGTCTGCAACAAATATCTGAATGAAGGATACTGCTCGTAGTGGGTTGTGCAAGCTAGCCTGAGCAAGTCAGTGTCTTATTCTTCCCTGTTATGTTACGTTCAAATTTAATGACTGTGGAAGAATAGAGGCTCGGTTGACTTGGACGGGACTCGTGAATCGACTCGATCTGCATCTTTGTAAATTCCTTCAAGGGTCTCACCTTTCAGCCTCAGCAGCGGACGCAGTGAATGCTTATTGCGGGGTAGCTGATGCGATTGATGGTGACAGCATCAAATTCCTTTTTGAAGTGTTTTGAAGTCCCAGTAGCAAATTAATAACTCAGTTTCGGTTCTCAGAATAGCTGCTAGTTGTTGAGATATGTAATCATAAGGTTTACCCCTCATTTTTCCAGGCATTATACACCATTACGTAGCAGTTCTTATTGTGGCGCGGTTCTACATGCTTGCAAATTGCATACATAAGTGCCAATATTTTACAAATAAAGCAGCTTCATGTCAATTAGTGATTCTATAATGAAGAGGTTAGTACATCTGGTTCTTATGGGTTCTTGAAGAATCCCTTGTGTTTCCGTTAATGCATCAAATCGTTTGAGAAAGTTAACTCATCAACCTGTAGTTGCATTTTAGCGAATTAGGCGAGTTCGGAGACGAGCACCTGGTTTGAATAGACCGTGAGAAGTTGACTTTTACCAATCTGAGAGGATCTAATGTTGACTAAAGTCGTTTGCATCGCGAAGAAGACCAGCGCAGTAATAGACTGCTCTTATTTTCTCGTTTTTTTTTAAATTATATTTCCTTCTCTTGTCCTAGATTCACACATTCCTCTTATTTCTGTTGATAAATGTCACACACCTAGTTGAAAAACATGGTGGAAGAATTATAAAAAATGATTGACGGAAAAATGTTAACGTCGACGTTAACCAACCCGTTTTTGGGCTGCGCCACGCATTCAACTTCAGCAAGATATCGTGGCGCACTTTAAATATGTACTTGGCAGATGCTATGAGTGGTTGAGGTGAAGATCAGCGTTTCATGCTTCGTATAAAGCTTGCTATCCGAACTTCTTCTATTAACCTTCCATCAACGTCAGATTGGTGGAAGGTTTGGTTGGTCTGAACAGTGGGTTCCTTCCCCTAAACCGAATATATAAGTAGATAACAATTTTCTGTCTGTTTAACTTCCTCTGATAGCGACAAACGGATTATTATTTATTGAGCTATAGTGCAAATTTACCATAACTGCATCTTTAATTGTATATACGAAGTACATATAAGATACCGGGAAAAGGTCCGCATCAGTATGAGTTCCAAGGAAAGACCTGAGACTGATTACTGTCAGATCTATTCTAGTTGGGGAGGGGGGGGAGGAATATTAGAAAACGGGAACAGACACGAGCAGTGTGTCCGGCCACAGCCATGATGTTGTGAGGAGAGCTGCTGTCGTGGGCTAGTTCAGTGTTTTTGTCATTGTAAAATAGTTCACCTTCAATTTTGACGTCGTTTGGCAACAAACAGAGTGAAGTGCTCCCCCCCCCCCCTCCCCAGGAGGATAAATCCCTCTTTGCTAATAATACATAGTTGGACTAGAACAGAGTATTTCATCAAGGGCGAGACCCAACCAAACCTGGCAGAAGTTTCTGTAAGGTTGATCATCGACTTGATCGAGCGGGCGCCACCAGCGTCTCCATTCGTCCCTGTCGCGTGCCAGAGTGCTCCAATGGGTCCTCCTCGCTCGAGGGACACGAAGAGCGTCATAGCGGTCGTTCAGGGCTTTCACGAAGAAGTCCGACCAACGCGTTGGTGGGCGTCCTGGTGTTCTTTTGACATCCCGCGGAATCCAGTCGGTGATGGCTCTCGTCCAGCGGGTGTCTGCGAAGCGCATTACGTGGCCGGGCCACCTAATTTTCGACAACTTGGCCCACGCGACAGCGTCTCTTATCTTCGAACGTCGACGAAGCTCGGAACTCCGGAGGCGTTCTCTCACTTGCGGGAGTCGTGTCACTCCGAGCATCGTCCTTTCGATTCCACGCTGCGCGACGCTGATCGCGTGCTCATCCTGCTTCCGTATAGCCCAGGTCTCTGAGGCGTATGTTAGGGCAAGAAGAACGGTAGAGTCGTATAGGTGTATATATACATATACATACATACACATATATATACATATATAATACATATATATACATGTATGCATATATATGAAGTATAAGATACCGTTTGTCTAGTCCAATTATTCGTAATGTAACGGACAGTAGAAGTTCTGCTAGCTGATATTTCATCGAACTGAAGTTTCTAAGAGGCTAAATCGGTGGCGCGGTTCTGAACCTTGTCTTGAGCTTCGCCATATAGAAGGGATGAAGTACGACTCCTTATATTGTTGTATTTCCTATCACAAGCCAGGAACTGCGCCATACTTCGTCTCCACCTAAACTGTCAAATGT
>OX377204.1:30442176-30617127 GCA_947396885.1 Heligmosomoides polygyrus polygyrus | reverse complement strand
AACTTCGTCTCCACCTATACAGTCAAATGTAGTTGGCACAATTAATGAAATGAATGAATGAACCTGTGGTGAGGTTTTGCTGGCGGGCTCGCGGTTTTTGCCTTTGGTGATGTAATCTGTCTAGTCCAATTATTCGTTAGGCCTATGCCATACCATCGCTCACCTCGAGCGAAGCCTAATGATAAGCTCCCATATCGATCGCGCGAAGCGATGAGTCGATATGGGAGCCGATCATTGGGCTTCGCTCGGGGTGAGCGATGGTATGACATAGACCTTAGATAACGGAAAATAGGATACACACATGCTGTTTCCTCACTTTCCGGCTATTAGTGTCGAGCGAGCGATGCTATTCACATATCAATCGCAGCGATTGATAAGAGCCCCTTTCCCGGTATCTTATATGTCAAACATATAGCAAATACAGTACAAATACAAGTCACACGGAGCGTGGCAGACGTATGGAGTTTTTAACGAACTGCTATTACTATGCTCCACCCATCCTAGTCACGTAGGAGGGCACAATGCAAGTCGAGTGCATTTTTCGCCGACAAGCGGGTACTCGCTGACTTCTGCAATTATCACTCACTTCATCTCCTAAAACTGATCATCAGTTTGTCGAGCAGTCACCCTACTCCCAAGAGAATCAGATTTGAGGAGGCCTCCGCCATATTGCGCGTATGATCTTGTCTCTCGGCTGCGCTTGCGTACAAAACAGCCAGTTACACGCGCACCCAATAATTGGCGCCGTGCCCGTTTTACAAGCTGCGTTTGTTAAACATTTTATTCTTTTTCGTTTATTCCGATGGGATTGTTCCTCTTTGTTTGTTTCAAGATTTTAAAAATTCTGTTCTGGCCCTGCTAGAGACCGTGCTGTCTCTCTCTTGAGGTAGAAGCGAACACGGATCTGTCCTAGTCGAGAGGGACAATAGTGGTTTGTGTGTCCAGTTTCTTGCATGAGCTTCAACTACAGCTTCAGGTGTTGTCTCATGATGCGAAAGCTTTCGTTTAAATTCCGGGAGTGTGGTTGAGTGGCACTGCGGACGCAATTGACACTGCGGTTGCCCCTACCGACTCGGACAGATCCGTAAACTGATAAAATAACTTCCCGCATTTCTGTAGAAGATTTTGGAGAACCAAAGAGTTACGTCACCAAAGAGCTTAATAGTGAATGTAAGGATTTGGTATTGCGATCTACCAGGCATGGCCATTCTATCACTCAGCAGTTTTTTTTTGTTGTTGAAGTAATCGTGGTCCACTTATGTTGTTTCGTTTTTGACGAAGTGAAATTTAGTTATTCCAGTTGGATGGCAAGTAGCCATCGTTGTTATCAATGGTAACCACTATTATTCATAAAACTTACGGTATTAAATGTGTACAAACATAAATACAAAGCAGCCAGATCGCGAAAGAGTTCAGCTTATGGGTTCTCTCGAAAGGTAGACCAAAGAGCAGAGGTTAATCCTAGTTGATAGGCAGCGTAGAAGACTTCAATTCACCACCCGCTTCTTTGAATTTTTACGAAAGGTCCAGTTGCTGTTCCGAATATGAAGCTGTCGTGTAAATTCTAAGGAATGGGATATAAGGGATGTTGCAGTTGTTGCTTTTGTTTGTGATGGATTCAAAAGTCGTTGTACTGTGACTTGGTAGCCAAATGAAGAAACTCCTCATACAGCTTAGAAAAGCTTTGCTTCGTGGTTTTCCCGTCGTTCTTCGGTGAAGAGTATAAGTATATAAGTGTAAATTCTGCCATGGAACTGATTTATAAGCAAAATTAAGAAATGGTTATTAAAGCCATCTTAAAAGCTAGAATTGCGACGAGGAAGAGAAGCATAGATTAGTGAAAAGCAGGGAATAGGTGCAGTCCTGTTTTGGGGTACGAAATGGAGCTTTGGCGCCCTACAGCATCGGACATGTGTTTGCTCGAGAGCCCTTTGGCTGCTTCGTTTTATAAGGGCACTCAGGCAATTTTGAGGGGAAGATGGTTGAGTATAGGAGAGTTGCCAGTTGGGGTTATTACCTCCCTATCTCGAAACTAGAACCGTACAGAATGGGATAGAAAAAAAGTCAGGTAGCAAAAAGGGACTAACAGCGTTAACGTTAGTGTTTTTCAATTTCCTAGTTGCCGACCTGGGGCCGGATTCATCAACGACTATCCCGCGGGTATAAGGAGTAGAGATACCCACGATGACGCTTGCATCTCTATCCCCTATCGTATCTCTACCCTTATACCCTTCTACCCGCACGTTTGCCGACCCCTGGTGTTATCAAAGAGATATGAAGTGCCGCACCCCTACCTTCGTATAAGGAGTGAGCTTTTCGAATTCATCTCTGGATCACAAGTCATTCGCATTGGTACCGTTGAGGTTGGTATTATCCATGTTTCGTCAAATCGATGGGGCTCTAACAAGTTGCTGTTGGATTGCTGAAATCACTCCGAAGGTGTGAGGGACAGGGCACGACTTTCAAACTCGAACTGAAGCCGACTTGTAGGGCTATTGGCCTTTTCTGATTTCCTTCAGCTCTCTTGATTAGCTTTCGTTCGTGCAGGGGTACGTGAAAATGCGTTCCGATAATTCGGTCAGAAGGAGCGCGGCTATCATGTATTCGAAGTTCATGTTTGGGATGTCCTGCCCAGACCAATCAAGCCTTCCATGCCTCCGGGGTAGATAAATTGGAATCAAACTTGTTTGCAAAGGATAAACACTAACTCGTTGATCGGCTGGCCACCACCTGTCATTGTAGAGCCAAATATACGCATTCAAAATGCCTCCTCGGCATCCTGCAGAAGTAGAATACATGGCGCATCCCAAAAGGGATTGATTAGCGCTTCGTTATCATTTATCCTCCTTTATTCCGAATGTGTGAGACGTCCAAGGGCTGAGTTATATCGCTACTGTTGCTGCACTTGTTAGAAAAACCTCCATCGCTTACAATTCATCTTCGTTGCACGTCTCCTAAGCTTACTAACAGCTAGATGAGTTCGTCAGTCCACAGTGCCTCACTATGGTTTCAGCTCTCTACTCGGCCGCTCAATGGATCGACTACGGCGGTCTATCCGGCAGTCCTTCAGGCGCGGAGGGCGACGCAGTCCCGAAGGCAGCACCCCTTCGGAGCTCGTCACTTCGAATGGCACCAGTGGTCATAAGCAGGAACAGTGGCAGCCCGACGAAGCAGCTGTACGTGCAGGATTGTGCCACTTCAGCGTTAAGGTACCTCGTTCTCTAATGGCTTTCTTGGCGTGTTGGTCAAACAGCTCTGAGTTCAGTATTTGGGCTCGGTGGAGGTCTACGAATCGCGAGGCATGCAGGTCTGTGAGGGAGCTCTCAAGATGCTGAGGGTTGGTGCACTGTCTTTGCACTCTGGTCCGTGTTTCTGCAATTGAATGTCTGGTTTTCAGAGCAATAGAAGGCGGCCGATAAAAGCAGTGCTTTACGTTTCCGGAGATGGACTACGCGTAGTTGATCAGGAGAACAATAGGGGACTGATTGTGGATCAGACGATTGAGAAGGTAAAATTTTCAAAATATATTTCTTTCCAATCCGTTTTGGAGTTTTTTTTTAAAGAAATTTGTTCAAATTACCGTACGATAAGATTTGAGCGCTCGTCGTATTTGGCTAGAGCCATCGATGTCACATTTGTGACGAAGCGAATCGGGACTCGACTTTCGAGCCAACCTGGCCTTGGATTAATAGGGTAGTCTTCATTCCGAAAGGCTAGACTGATGCTTAGCTCTATTCTCTAATGATTATGGCGCTAGGTGATGTTATGTTTTCTGCCGAAGGTTAGGAAGAAATTTGAAGATTGTCGATGTCGAATACCACGATATATACGAATAATAATGCCCTTCTGCACTGAACGGGATTGTTAGGTGCATCACTTTGTTGTATCGGTTTTGGATCGGTTTAACAACGGCAGAACGATGTTTTGCGAAGGAAGGATTTGAAGATTCCTCTACTTCTGAATCAAAATAAAGCCCATAGAGGAGCATTCACCTTTTCAGCTCTTCTGGCCCGGTTTTCTTTTTCCTGCACAACGTTTCTTTTGCTACTGGTATACACAGAGTTCCTATAAAATAATGCATGGTTGCGGCCGTTTTTTGGAGAATACTTATCTTCACCATATTTACCAAAAGAGTCAAGATTGACGTCAATCCAACTGGAACGTGACGCACTTCTGTTCTAGAAGCGTACACACTACTTCAGTGTTCATTAAACTCCTATCTTTTTAGCAAGAGGAAGGTGTTTGGTTATTTTAAAGCGCAAGCAACAAAATTTTTCTACTGTGCATCAGAGAGGCTGAGATTGGGATAATATATTATAATATTTGCTTTGCTTTGATTTCATTTGGTTTCTAACTTTTTTGCTGTTGAAGTGAGGTCCAGTTGCGATCATTGCTTGTACGTCAGGCTGGATTCAAACCGCACCACTTAGTTTACAGACAAAATACTGTTTGGAAAACGCGGGAAATATTGAAAAGCGACGAGATTGTGTTCGTGGAAGTCCTTGCTGGACAAGAGTCCAATCAGAGTATCCTCTACACCACGTGACACTGATTAGAAAATCTGTTTTCAACTACCCACGCTGTTGTTTTTTAAGTGAAAGTCTAGCTGAACGGCGTAATGAGGATTGGGAATGCATTCGAAAACCTAGTGTCAGATTCAGTACGACGTGCCTATTAAGCTTTTCTATGGAAACATTTATTGCCAGCTCACCCGCACAATTTAATTTAAAAATTTATCAATACATGTAGACTAGTTCTCGTCTAAGTTAATTTAAAAATTTATCAATACATGTAGACTAGTTCTCGTCTAAGAACCCTTGCGTAGCTCCGTTTTTTTTAAAGATTTGTTATAGTTTATGATGCCTGACTTGTTCTTACGTCTACCGTCGTGCTAAGGTGTAGTACGTTAATAAATGGTAACTTGCGTGCCATGCCTAGCATCACTAGTGTGGGTTGGTAACGCTGAAAGCGTTCGTTACCCTCATCAGATACTTAAATTTGCTAAGAAGCGACTTCTTTGAGTTGCGCTCCTTTCAGCGTGCAAGGAATATAGTGGGTTCTGCTTTGGCAGATTATCATTCTTCTGATAAGCTTCGCCCGGTCTTATAAGATGAAGCACTTCTTCATGTCTCAAGTGTCACAACACGTAAAGAATAGTTTTCTTTACAAAATTATTGTGAATAGATGCGTCTTCCCAGGTTTCATTCTGTGCGCCCGACCGCAACAACGATAAAGGCTTCGCCTACATCTGCAGGGATGGCACGTCCAGGCGATGGATGTGCCACGGCTTCCACGCAACGAAAGAGTCGGTTAGTGGGCCACGTACTCTCGTGCGCCGTACCCTTCAAATGCTGTGTTTATCTAGGGTGAACGACTCTCTCATGCTGTCGGATGTGCGTTCTCCATCTGTCTCGAGAGAAAGAAGAAGCGAGACGAGGAGAATGTTCAGAATCTCGAAAAGGCCCTGAACCCGAATTGGGAGGAGAAAGGGTTGGTTGCTTTCACACTATAAGGAAGCATTTCTGAAACATAAAAACGGCTTTGTAGGGAAGGAAATACCGCCCTACAAAAAACGAATCAAGCCTACCAGTCGTTTCGGAAGCAGATTCCCATTAGTGAACGATTGCAGGTAAGCAATCTCTGTGTACCGTTTTGCAGACTCGAATTTTAAAGAATTATTGGTTATGGTGCTCTTCTATTGTTTCGTAGAAGTGCTCATTGCAGGATCCTCAGTCGGCGATTGTTAACAACGCTCCACTGTCATCCGTTCAGCAGCCTTCATCCAGCATAGCAAAACCTCGCCCTTCTCCTAATCCAGCTTTGTTCCAAAGACAGGTTCGAGAATCTTGTTCTTAAGCATTCATGCATTACTCTATTTTTGCTTCTGCTTTACGTAAAAAATAAAGTATAAAGATATCAGTTCATAACTTTCTTGGGGGAATCGTAACACATAGTGATTCGTGGAGGCAATTTGATGCGCTGTTAGCCTACAAAGTGAATGGTGTCCGGCTAGTGCAGTGCTTTATTCTTTCCAGACAGTTTGGTAACAGTTAAACGGCGCCGAAAGGCTGGAAGGTGTGGAAGGCTTGGCTTGTCTATGCGGATCCTGATCCGTACGTTGATTCGTATGCTTCTCTCGTACCTCTTTGCGTTGCATAAATGATAAAAGACGGCGTTAATCAATCCCTGTTTCGCCACGCTTTTTATTTCTAAGGCATATCCTACGAGCAAATTGAGTTCGTACTTGCTCCTTCCAATGCCATGGTGTGCCTAGCCGTCTCCTATTTATGCCGCAATATTAAATGATGCTGCAAAATGATATGAGTTCTATACAAATCCTGAAGAGAAAGTTAAGCTTTAACCCTTTAGTAAAGTCAACATAACCAGAACTTACAACAGCTCAAGCGGTTACTTGCAGTAGCAACGGAGAGTCTAACGCGAATCCATTCAAGGCTCGAGCCCCGCAACCATACCAACCAACCATTCTCTCTGCGATTGTTGTTAGAGTGAGACCAGACTTATCTGAGAAGAATGAAGCTCTTGAAAACCATTGGAGTGACCAGATATATATTCTGCCGATATCCCGTAGAAGTGGAACGCCTGGCGCACGGCACACAGGTGTTGATTGTTGTCGACCTGTGTCGTTTAAATGGTGAGGAATTTGTGCTATCAGACCTCATATTTGGGGAACATATAACGAACGTTAATGGTAATCTCTCAGTGTTTTTTTTTCTAAAAGAATAATATTTTGTCACTGGTACTGCCTAGATTTCTTTTCATTACAGAGGCTAATTAAGACTGTTCAATAATCGAAGAGGACATTGTTCTACTTGTATCATTGTTTTTAGAACTCGTACAGAAAGTGGAGGGGTTGCTGTTGTTTCTGTTCGCTCATTTTCATGCTAATATCTGTAAAAGGAGCCAATGAGAGCAAACGGTCTTATCACACTCCTTCTTTGAATTGGATTGGAGAAGTATCTATACTTTGTTGGTTCTCGAAAACCTTATCACGTGTTCTTTATTCACAGCAATTTTCCGAAATGCCCGCCTTACATTGCTGATAACCTAATTGGGACGAAGCGTGTTAGAATAGTCGAAATTAAGCTGTACGATTTCATAAACTAAACGAAACTTTATTTCACAATCATTGCTCTTCAAAGCTATTTCGAAGTGCGGTAGTGTTTCAGGGCTCGCTTCGAGCGCCAGATCAATCGTCAGCTACGCAATTTCGAAGGAACTATTCTTTACGACCGAATGCTCAAAGCCTAGATGGATATCCTACGGCGAGTTCCCGTTGGCGTACTTCGGTATCTGAAAATTATTGCCAAGCTTTAAAGTAAAAGTATAATTGCTGGTTAGAACAACAGGTTTGAAATGTGATCTACACCCATACACTTTTCAACTGCCACTGCTCTTCTCGTAGTTAATGTTTGATTAGGTGTTGCACAGTGGAACTAGAATTTTGAGGACCAGTTAGGAACTGTACTTCTATGGGTTTATGCGCTTGAACTATGTGACGGGCGAAAACTCTTCATGAAATGCTGAGTTTGATTCTTAGGATTACAGAGTCATATGCTACCGGTCCGGACAGACAGAGAGGTTGAGACTAGATAACCTAATTCAAGCCCAACCATGCACAAAGCATCCCGCGCCAATGGTTACGTTGATCCAATTTTTCCTCCTCTTTTCGTTTATAGCCTAGTGGTTGTTTTGGAGACTGGATTTTTTGCGGGTCCGAATATTTCATGGACTGAAAATGCATAACATACTACGTCCAGACATCCGCGAATATTTGGTCGTTTTCCTTATAAGTTGACATTTCTAAGGTCACTTATAAATTCTGCATTACGTAGCATGCTCGTGGGAGACATTTTTAGTGTCATACATCGATTTTTCACTACATAACGGTTCGTTTTTGAAAACCATAACTGCTTTTTAAATATCTGCTGTGTAAAGATACTGCGAATGTGGACCGTTTCATATGGCCGCTGCCTGAGTTCGTATTTATCTGTCTACCACTATGAGCTTGGGTTTGTCCATAAACAGCGAATAGGTACGACCTGGGAAATGCGGCGTAATCTTGGTATTGTGTATTGGTTGCCTATTTGAGCTTTATCGTGGACGGTATCAAAATTTATTGTTTTCGCAGCCCATCATCCATGTCTAAAGTATAACATATGAATTAAGCGAAGAGCGCGTATATGTTTCTTGAACACAGTGAAGGGATATGGGTGAGGATAGTGTACAGTGAGTCCGAATTCAGAAGACACGGTCCAGAAGTGGTGTGCTCTGTCCGAATTCACAGCTTCACAGCTGGTGGAAAGTGCCGAGCGTTCAACATCAAATTGAAAAACAACATCCTGCTATGGCCTTTCGTAGGTTAGCCATTCTGCAAGGTCGGGCAAGGCGCGCGAACACAAGACACGCCCTTAAGCATGCCAATTGTTAATTCATAGTTTCGCTAATCCGGAACAGTTCGCTGTCCTAGTGCTCATATACCATTTTCACGTCAAATTGGACGCTCCTCTAATCTAGCGAAGCTTGACGCTTTTGAAATCAAAGTGAACATCTTCCAAATTAAAGTGAGTTTCCTCTACATCACGTTATGGACTATCCACAAAAATTAGAATACTTTTTGTTCAAAGAGGATTTGTTAGGTCTTCACCAAAGTTCTCTCGTTTTTTGAACGTCTAACTTCCTTGAATTCGAATATCTCGGCGTAAACATAACTTCGTTAGTCGAATTAAGAACCAACACTGATTGAAACTTTATTAAAAATTAATTTTATTAAAATATTAAATTAATTTTAATTTTATTAAAATTTTCAAGGAAAAATGATAAATTGAATTTCGCTTCAAAGTGCAGGAAGGCAGAAGCTGCCTAATGTTTTTATCTGATTGACAGCAAAGGTTCTGATTGCACAGAGTAACACTGATGAAAACGGTACAAGAAGATCATCTATGAAATACACACATATCCTCACATTGCCGTTCCAAGTAACCAGCATTTACACTATCAGCCAAGTAAAAATCGCGACTATCTGGTGGGCTGCGTGGCGCGATCCTTTTTTAATGCTTTAAATGATAGCTCTCTTTCTGCGCTTGAAAACAAAATTTAAGTAGTTGTTAATCATTAAAAACTAAAATGTTTAAAAAATTTCAAATTGTTTTCTTTGTTGACGCAGGTGAATTGAAAAATTTCAAAGAAATTCATTCGCTTTCTAGGATCAACAATTATTATAGCCGTCTTGAACTTGGAGAGTCTCTATTTTGTTGTGGAATAAGTTCGTTTTGATTTGGAAGAGGTTCAGTTTGTTTTGAAGTGTCCAACCTGATGTGCTAATGGTAAATGTTCCTTACTGTTCTATTAGGTAACCTTATGCTGCCCAGTCTCTTTCCTTCTTACTTTCTCTCGTCCATTTCACGCTCTAGCCTGTTCAACCATGCCACCAGTTGCATGTACTACATGTCCTAATGTTTACTGTCTTGTTCTTCCTGTCATGCTTAAGGAAAAGGGTTCCACAAAAATAGAAGTGGCGGGAAATTGGCCACACGACTGCTACGTGACCAAAATTGTTATTCATGAGGTGCGAGGTCCATAATCCGATCAGCTGCTGACTGAGACCAGTTCTCAGCGGAGGGGTTTGCTCGGAATGTTGGCTGTCGTTTTTTGCGTGCTTCACTGCCATCTGCCACATTCGCTGGGTTCGACATGCGATCTATTCGCCCTTCGGAGTATATCGATATTGAGTATCTGCTCGCTCTCACATACAAAATGCGGGACGACTTGAAGGAAGAGCTGCTCGCAAGAATCGAGCAGATTCGTCGAGTGCACTCAAATTTCCGACTCAAACTATACAGACCCTTACCACTGGTGTGTAGACATAGAATTTCTGGTGCAGGTCTAGAGAGGTGGGTCTACTCTGTAGCCCATCCATAAGTGACCATAAGTGACAGCTTTTCTCTGGCATCGGCAAGTCGTTCTATAGTTTTGCTGTTTATGCTGCCGTCCTTAACGGTTCCATTCAAAAAACAATTGTACAAAATCCATGGATGTCACGAAGGGGAAGGCGAGCTCCCAGCTCTCTACTTGCACCGATTATTTTCTTTCATTTTCGAGTGTAATATCTATTATTCTCCTTTTTTAGATTTACGGTAAGCAGTCGCTGCACAACGAACCGATTTACGAGGGTGAAGAAGACGCTCAGTTGACTACGTCATTCGTTTCGAATTCAGGGTACTCAGGAGGGAGCGGAATTCAATCGAGGCCCGTCTATTCAGGTGTGTGTACAGTGTAGAATTCACTTTACTCCCTTCGATTCCAGTGTTCACGCTAAAACGTCAATAGGCTTGAGGCCTCATTCTATTTTTCTGAGGGGTTCATTCGTTTTCATCCTAAAATGACTTGAAGATCTATTTAAATATCTACTTAAATGAACTAGATGGCGGTATTCTGTGTTAGCATTGTGCTGTTCTGCGCGTTCTTTCATTACTCTTTTCAACCAATGCTGTTCAGCAGCATCAGCAGCCTCTCCATCAACCGATATATTTGATTTGATCGGACTCGGCTCCACGAACCCGCCGACATCGTCGCCGAATGAGATTGTGCATCGCAGTGTCGAACCCGATTTCGATGGCATTCGACAGTGGACAACGTCTTCCACAACAGCTCCTGCTGCTGTCCAGCAGCCTCCTGCTTCACTTTCGAACGGATTCAACGAAGCAGATGCAGTCACGCAGATTAACGTGAACACTAGTTGGTAGGAGCTACCGATTTCACTCTTGCTGAGACAAGCAGGGTTGCCTTACAACACTAGTACAATGTAATCGCATTATTTGAGGAATCCGGTGAATTCTACGTCGCAGTCTTCTTCCCGCTCAAAGGCCGACGAATGGCTGGAGGATGCGTTCCGCAACGCGCTCACACTAAGTTCTCCATCCCCTGTAAGTTATCTTCAGGAAAGCGTTGGAACAGCATGTGCTGTAAGGCTTCAAAGCTCCATATGACATCGTTGGACATAAAATTTCCACATGACTGGAAGCAACGTACAAGTGCACATCAAGGGTCAGACAGTTCTTTCTCCTTTCTTTCTTCTCTTCTTCATTCTTTTTTTTCGTTTCTGAGATGGGACGGCCAATTACTCTCTAATATATTGCGCTGTTTTGTTCCCGAAAGTGTAAACGTCTAGCAGATATGAATACTTCTTAGAGAATCACGCCGTTTTGCACTTCACCTTTCGGACTCGATCATGGTAACGACAATTGCGCTTACATAAGAATGGTTTCAGTACTCCATACTGGGGCCGGATTCATCAACGACTAATCCACAGGTATAGCGGGTAGAGTTACCCACGATGAAGCCTGCGTCTCTGACTCTTGCCTTATCTCTACATGCCTCGTATCTTATCTCTATCCCTTATACCCCGCATACCCATGGGTTTAATTGTTGATGAATCCGGCCCCTGGTAGCGGTTTCCGAAGTCCAACCTAAAAATAGCATAGGACCTACGTTTACCGATCAGCGCACATGTTTCACATCCATTCAGCTAGTCGCCTTCAAGGATATCGCTATATTTGGTGGTGTCACCTCTTATGTTATTAACCCCCCCCCCCTCTTTTATGTAAACGGTGACACGCGATTATGAGTTATCTATCCTTTAATCCTTATCTGTTTACATCAATACGTAAACATGAATCACGCATGAATATCGAAAGAGAACGTCACTCTGCCTCTAAAGCATATAAAGGAAAAAGGGTTAAGGGACGGCGTTAATCATTCCCTTTATCGGATAGGTCACGCCTTCTATTTGATGTGTGCTATACAGTTGTGCCCGAATGAATATTCGAGCATTCGAATTCGAATATTCGTATCCGAACGTCCGAAAAAACGCGATTTTCGAATGTTATTCGAAGTCGAATGCTCGAAATTCTTCGCTATTCGAATATATTCGGTTATTCGAAATTTTTGGGAGAGCACAACTATAGTGTGCTAGTCGGGAAATCCGAAGCAAGAATGGAGTCTGATACACGCGACAGCTAGCGCCTGCTTCGACTGCGCTACCACGCGCTTTTCCAAGCTGTTCTTGTACCAAAAAGGCAGCTTAGAGATTTCGTGGTTAGTAAATCTGTTGTGATTCCTAATTTTGCGACCGACGTTCAGAATTCAAACTCTCAAAGTTCTCGTTGGTATTCCAAAAAAAGAAAATGTTTGTGTCCGTGAGGATATTGTCGGGGTGGGGGGAGGGGGGTTCGCATGCTTCGTCTCTAGTTTTTGAAAAGCTGATAGGTTCGATATCCTGACCGAGATAGGGGCTCGTATGTGAAAATCTTGGTCACTGATAGCCTTGTTATCCAAACTTCGAGCCATTCCGCAACATTTCTTTTGTTCGAGAATGCCAATTCGAACTTTCAGTTAGATTCCCTTATCGTATCATAAGTACGCGCTGATTTGGAAGACAGCATAATAACTCACAGTTCTCTTTTAATCAGTTCTTTCTCATTAAGGTTAGCACCAACGTGGTGTGCTGTCTGGGTTCGTGAGCCGTTATCCATTGTTGCCTTTGATGGCCTAGAACATTGTGTGTAATAAAAATTGCAATTTTGCCTATTTCAAGTGGTAACACTGCTATACTTATTGTTTTATTTAGAAAGAAATATGCGTCGATGTCACTAACGTGGGTAGCATAAGGAGATGGAATTGGCGTGCCATTTAGAGAGGCTGTGAACGGTCCTACTCTGATTGTCTGGCTTGTATTAGGTCGGAGTCTGCTTGGTAATGATTGGCTAATGCACTCACATCCTAATGCTGGTCACTTACGCCACACAGACCGAACAGAAATTAGAGTCATTGATTAAGAAACTTTTCTTTAGTGATAGTAGTAGCGTTCAACTCCATCTACGGTTCTCCTTCTGGCCCACCGTAAATGATAAAGCCGTAATAGCTCTCGTTAGTTGTCTGTGTGAGCTATCGTGTTGTAGATTCAGGTTTCTCCTATTATGGACGGCGTTCTCCCCGTGGCAAACGGAGTTCATAACTGGCAAGGTGAGTGCGAACAGTTTTTGTGCAGCATTCCTCGATGTGTTGTCGCAGTTACATCAAATGAATCTTCAGGCGCTTCGAACTACTCGCTGGCTGAAAACGTCGTCGTCAGTGGTCCGCCGCCTGACCACCCGCCTCCTCCTCTTCCATCGAAGGAAGTTGTTGTCAATGGGGTAAGTCGGAGTCGGTTTCAGAGAGTTTTTCTTTTAAGCCTTTTGTTAGTGGCCTTATCAGATTGAGATAGTCGTTTCACTGCATTCACTACAATTGCGGCCACTGATGATTTAATCGGAAAGAGAGTTGTCAGTAAGAAGTTACTGCTCAGAAAGTTAGGAGTGTTATTCTTTGTGTTCTTAGTGTATGAGGAAGTTTTGTGGGCCTGCCTTTTGGTTAGATTTGCTAGATTTGTCTAGAACTTTGCTTCCCATGCATCAAATGTAGATCCGAGCAATGTGTGGGGCTTGCAAGGGATTTGTGCGGTGACTTGTTAGTGTCGCAGTGCTGAGTATCGAAGGAAATCGTGGGCGGTCTGTTCATTTTGATACACTTGAGAAGGCTGACGAAATAAAAGAGTGCGGTGCGAGAACGGTGACCAAAAGCCAAAGTAGTTGAGATTGGATTTGGGATGGGTAGAGACACTTGTGCGCAGTTATTTCCCTCCGAAGAATAAGTAGCTCCTATGATAGATTTCCGTTAGAGTTGTGTTTCGATAGTGTGTCTGATTTCTGTGCCAAGAAGGCTGCTACTTAAAACGGTTTATGCGAAGCATGGCGCTTCGAACATTTTTCGCATTCCGACTGACCATATTTCGAGGCTTCAGATTATCCTAAACCCCAAATGCATCACAAGTACTGCAGTTTCTGGCCTAGCGTGAAGGGACACTGTGTCCAGTGCTAAAGGAAACTTAGGCCGCCATCTAACCAATAAACGTAATAATACGATGTCACTAATACATGAGATTAGCAGCATTCTAGCTAACGATAATCTCGAAAACATCCATGTCACTGTTGGTTGTTTAGCGCACAGCACCATGCAAACGAGAGAGGACTCTTGTGTAAGGGATGTACTGATTTTTGTTGGAAAAGCGGTAGCCGGTATACAAAACAGATTGGAAATAGTATAAAATCACTGTTCAAAGTAGGTACAAAATAGATTCATCAGCTATTTTTACTGTTTTTTATTGCTGTACAATTTCGGTTTCGGCGACGTCATCTGCTAGAGTCTGAAAAAGCGAAAGGAACATTTCGAGACTTTCCATTCAAGTCCGCACGCGTGTGCAACATCTCAGCGCGGAACAGCGAAGGCGGTTACAATCGCGACGGAAATCCATAAATCAACCGCAGAGCGGAGTGCATCACGGCAACGCAAAAGCTGGCGCTCTTCGTCAACTATGTGGTCGTGCTCTAGGGGTTCCTGGAAATTGATATAAAGCTCGTTGACCAACCTGAGTTGGCGCACCTCCAGAAAAGGGTGCCTTGTGATGTGCCCCGGTGGCGCAGTTGGTGGGAGCGCTGCCTCAGGGGCGCACCGGGTGGTTTTCAGATCGAGTCCGCGTGCTGCCCATGCTTTTGCACATATTAATCTGTTGTTATTACGCTTTCTCATGATGACAGTAGTTAATTTTAGGCCATCGATGCTTACAACAAATCAAGGCTGTCTATTTGCGCCCTCATATGTGCTAGTTTTTCAACTATTTACATATGCACCTCCACCATATCATAACGTGTCACCAATGGTACCGTAATCGTGACTGCGCACAAATACGCTTACCTAACGGTTGAATATTATGAACACGGGCCATATCGGTACATACGTGCACTAAAAATTTCGTTCTCTGCTGAACGTGTTGCGGCCGCCTACTTTCCACCTTCACACCGGATTTCACTTCCCCGACAAGAGAGAGAATGCGGTTGCGGATGCCATATAAGGACCCTTCCTGGATGGCATTTATGGAGATGTCGACTGTCAGGAAGAAGAGGCGGTACATGTTAAAAGTAGTATAATGAAAATGGGACCATTCTACACGTATCATCTAGTTGGTTTCGTATATGCGTTTCGATGAGGAGGTGGATGTGATTGCAGATTATAAATAAGCCAGACCGACCGCCAGTTCTCGCTCCGGTGTTTCGGCCGTGTCTGCCATACGCGTGGGTGGCAGCTGGTTACGTTGATGTTGACCCAGGACCCTTCTCTACACCAGCAGATTACGCGTTCAACGATGAAGAAGTGTTCATTCCTTGCCAGGGAGAACATTGTTCCTCACTCTGGCTTTTGTAAGATGCTGTTGACGTGACAAGCGCTTATGTTTACTTGTTTCATAGTTTTGCACCATAGCTGTCGACCAATAGAGAATTAATAATATAAGACTTTTAATTTAATAATATATAGGACTTTTTATTCCCAGAGAAATGATATGGCGCAGATATGAATAGCTGAAAAACTAGCACATTTGAAGGCGCAATTAGACAGCCTTGGTTTGTTGAAGCATTGGTGGGCTAGAATTGACTTCTGTGATCATGAGAAAGCGTAAAAACAACAAACTAATACGTGCGAAGATATTGGCAGCACTCGGACTTGAACTGAAAAGCCCTCCGGTGTGCTCCTACGAGATGGCAGGCACTCTTACCTACTGCGCTGCCGAGGCACATCTCGTGGGGTGTCGTAGAGGTTGATGAGTGTTACATACTCGCCTTCACATCACCTTTTCAGGTCCTTAAAAAAGCGTTTAGCAAAAGCTGACTGCGGTTCTGGACTCCGCTCACAGGGCCGTACATCCTGTCAAAATAGCATCGCAAAAGCTCACCACGATGTGGAACCTTTCCTTGTTAGGAATTAACTTCTATAGGATGAAATGGGGTTTGTTCGAATATTTTGTAAACTTTCCTTCGACTTTCCCAGGCTGTGACGAATGCAGCAATCGCCGAAGCATTAGCCAAATAAAGGCCGTACCAATCTTGGTTAATAGTTATAGTCAACTTTACCTCATCATTGCTAGCGATGCTAAGATTTATGGAAAGATGGCATGGAAATCTTGTTTTGCATAATTTTGTGTTAGTCTCGTTTATACCACCGATTAACTTGGCAGCGATATATTGGACTAGCGTGTGGCACGGTTTGTTCTCAACATTTCATTGCTCCTGCTTTAAAACCTGTTGGACAGCATTTCACACCTCAATAGCTTGGACGTGATTTTATAAATTTGCGAAACAAATATTGTTTAATAAGCTGGAAATCGTTCGAAGTTGTCTCGTGACTGATGACAGCTTCTGTGTTTCTTCAGCTTTTCGAGCAGTAAAAGTGGGATACGGAACGAAAGGTGTGAAAATCGCTGAAACCGGGATTGGAAGCACGAAATTACGCACAGCCCTTGTAATGGATAGGCATTTCGGTGCATCGTATCCGTATCTGGAATTTTCCGTGGAAATCTAATACCCTTTTCGCGATAAAATCTCGCAGACATTTTAGACATTTGGGGTACAGATTAAAGAACACTTTAGTGGGGAGCCGTATGGTGATAACCAACTACTCAGGACAATTTGCGTTTGAAACCGTGAACCAACCGGTTTGAAACCCGTTGGTTAGTAACCGACCATGAAAGGATTTGAATCCGTTCATGAAAGGGTTTGGAATCGAGCACGAAAGGAGGCCACGCCCCCGCAGCACGTGTCGCTATTGCGCAGCGAGGGGCGTGGCCGCCCTTTCCTGCTCGGTTCCAAACACTTTCATGGTCGGTTACTAACCAACGGGTTTCAAATGGGCTGGTTCACGGTTTCAAACGCAAATTTGTCTGAGTAACTTCACCCGTCAAGACTAAGGTTGCTGTTCGTTGCGGGGGCGATTTTCATGCCGAGTGCGAGATTGTGGAGTGGTATGGAGACAGAGACGCGGCTAACAGAGCTGGAGAGGTACCGGCTATGTCTCCTGTATCGTAAACCAAGGATTACGATTACGGTCCCTCCCAGGTCAACCAAACGTTCATTCCATCCGAGGTTGGTGAATTGGTACCTATCTTGTCTGGGGAAAAACGCAAACGCTGGCATGATTATCGGTTCACCATCGCAGGTCATTCTGTAAGCCGCAAATGCAGTCAGATCAGAAATCCCTTTGGATCGGAAGCGGAAGATTGCTCAGCACTACGACGCAACACCGTTTGCGGGAAGTTATGTATATGCATAATTTTGCACGTAGGCGGCGGTGCTGCTTGATAGATTCCTCACGAGAGAAAGGTGCATAAACGTGGCATCCTTATGAGGTTTGGTGGCGGTATTACTCGACTAATGCGCAGTAAAATTGCATCCACGATATTCTATAGAAGTAGAATGACTAGCCTATCCCACAAGGGAATTGACAAATGACAAACACTCTCCTTTTATCTTTTAGAGGAAGACCCCTCAACACGTTTAGGATATCCACCAGAAATCCAAATGCGAGCAAAAAGAACTCAGTTTGTGCTAATCGATTACAAATAAAAGGATAAAAGGATAAAGGTCGGCGTTACTCAATCCCTTCTGGGATGCGCCACGCATTCTACTTCTATGTCGTAGAGGTGATTTGAATGCGCATTTGGCCATACAACGACTTGCGGTGGCCAGCACCTCGCGCTCTCGAACCTTAAGCGATCGGTATCCACAGCACATAAAGGTGCTGGTCTCCGTCTGAGAGTGTCTTCCTATACGCCCACTCATAGCACAGCTGACGATCTCGAGGTAGGATATATATCGCCATATTTCCACCCCTTTGCTGTGAGGAAGCAAGCATCACTCGAACCGGTTCGAACGACGCCATTTCTCAACAACGGTACTTCCAAATCCCGCCACATCTTTCATTTTGATCTCATGTGAAGTCTCTCCATCGTGGGAAAGCAATCACATGAATTGCACGTGCGACTAGAGATGTAGGGTCGGCGCAGGCGCCGGCACACTCCCGTCTGGAATCTGCCCCGCCGCGATGACTCATCATGCTCGGGGCCGAGCTACCCCGTAATCGCTTGGTTGACCAGAGCGAGAAATCCGAACCATGAACCTGGGATTGTATGCTCGAGACAACTGGCACCTGTTCCGACTGCGCTATACGCGCCCTTAAACGCCGCTCCATTACAAGTGACTGCTCCATGTACCGCTTCCCTAGCTTAATTCTCTCCTTGTACGCTCTGCAAGCTGCCCTGTTGGCGTGGGTGCCCTATCTAGAATCAAAAGCTCCCTAAGCATGAGTAGTGGTGGCATCATTTATCTCTTTGGTTAGGCGTCGAGTGAGTTCGCCTTCATGATTTGGGTGGTTTGGGTTTTGTTTATTGTAGTAGATGAAAACCCCCAGCGCAGTTTAAACGATCGTTGGTTCGGCAATGCAATGACAGAATTCGAAGCCTTGACCTATGTTGAGCTTTCTAAAGGCTGCGGAATCCTCGGAGCGTTATCCTTGGAGTGCAGTTTTCCAGCTAATATTGTCGTGAGGACAGAAATAAAATAGCAGGTTAACGGCCAAGGTTTCCAGGCAAGAGAGGAAGGGATTGCTCTGAGAACTAGTAATGTGAAATTGTTGAAGTTCCTGGAAGTTATCGGTGACAGCAGTTGCTTTGAGAACAGAAGACAATAGCGACGGTAAAGTGTATCTGTTTTCAGCCTCTACGTGCACGAGCAGCACCAGCGCTGGATGTGTTCGGGCAGTCAGTTCAATGGGACCCCGTGCCAGCGGCTCCGGTCACTACCCGTGCCGAGGATCCGTTCGACCTGCAGTGGAGTCGACTAGCGGCGGGCTCGGCGATGGCCTCCAACCCGTTCGTCGCGGAGGTGCAGCGAGAGCTTCGGATATGAAGGAAGGTCTGCCCCTTGCCGCTGTATATTCAGTGATTTTCTCGACTAGTGAACCTGAGAAGAACTTTCACCGCTGGAAATTGGCATTGGCCGAAGCCATTAGTCCCGTAGAGCATAGTTCCTCCTCGCTGACTTCACAAGTTTTACTGAGCTCATGGCCACTTGTTTATCCCCTGCACTTTGCATTAATCGCTCGTAATCTGAACTAATAACGTGACAATTTCCTACATCTCCTACGTCTTCACGAAAGAACACCTGTGTTCGCTTATCGCACCACTTTCAAAGTCCCAAAGACTTCATTGTCCCGTTCGCAATCGCTCTATAGGTAACGTCAGTGACTTAATTCAGTTCCCATTGTGATGCATCGACACCCTTTTAGGTTGCCTTATATGTCTGTTTACTTCCCGTCGCACCACTGTTGTCATGGTGGTGCGAGACAATTCAGAATTGCACTATACCGGTCAAACCAGTAACTGAGTTCTTGATTATCGCCTCATTCGTAGACAGAAGGAACTGCGTCGTGCGTACACTGTCCTTCTATTCGTATTATTATCACCATAATAAATCCGTCACTATGGAGTACTATATGTATTTATTTGTATTATGGCATCGGTATGTGATAGCTTTGTCAATGAATCTTCCTATGTTTACCGGATCGCTATTAGCCAGCGTTTATGTGAAATCGGAGACGGCCGGCGCAGAGCGGTAGTCGGCGCGATGCTTCGGTACTGGCTGGCTGGTGAGGTTTTGAATGCATCTTTACTGTTCACCCTTCAATCTGCCATGGTGTATCCCAAAATGCTTACAATTCCAATTTTTTCGATCACATGCACAGTAAAATTGCCCTTCTGGTACGCGATGTAGAAGAGAATGCTCTGTGTTGGGAAGAGAGCACGATTTCATCGACCCAAGTTGTTGAATTTCGTGCTTGACTATAGCCAGTAGGGTAGAGTGGCATCTGTTTCTCTGCGGACCACGCATTTCTCATATTAGGACGACCAAATATTAGGTTGTGAGGAAAGCTCTGCCAGTTACCGCGCCCTCATAACAGCGTAATAAATTTTGGTCCCAGTGATCCTATGCTCACTCGTTGGAGACTAGAAAGCTCGCTCCTTCCAATTATGCCAGTTGTCTGAGGTTCTGATGAATCCGTAACATGTCTAGATTACTACGATTCCCTTTTTCGAACTGTACGTACTCCGGTTTTCCGCACTTCTAAACGTTGCGAGTTAGTCGAGTATCAAGAAAGGGAGAGAAATGCAAATGTACCAAGTGAAAAAGAGGGATCGTTGAGAAGGAGAAAACTCCTTGTTGCCAGATTTTAGCGACTCTTAGAGGATTAGTACAGTTATAAAAATGAGCGCATAGAAGATCCACATTTGTTGAGCATAATTGCTTAGGCGCGTGTAGCGCAGTCGGAGGAGGCGCGACTGTCGCGTGCACCCGATACCAGGTTCCTGGTTCGGATTTCCCGCCCAGGCCAACCAAGCCTTCCATTCCTCCGGGGTCGGTGAATTGGTACCAGATTTGTCTGGGAAGGATAAAGCGCTGACTTGTTCATCGGCTGGCCACCGCAAGTCATTTATGGCCAAATACGCCTTCAAATCGCCTCCACGACATCCTGTAGAAGTAGAATGCGCTGGCGCATCCCAGGAGGGATTGAGTAACGCCGTCCTTTATCCTTTTTATCCTTTAATTGCTTAAACGGAGGAGACGTAAGCAACGAGAAACTGTATGTAAAGACGTGGTCCTCTCGCGTATCAGTGTTGGTGTCCACCTCACCTCCTAAGGGCTGAACTTAGCAAAACTGAAAGCTTAGCAAAGAAGAAATCACTTGCGTGACGCATTGTCTCAGCCATGCAGGCTGTCGACACGCTGTGGAGATCCATCTCTCAGAACGACTCACGCGAAAGTACTCTTTCTTTAGTTTGGAGCTTTCTGCGCAGAAACTACGCCTTAGGATACAACTACAGGGTGTCTCAAAAAATGTATACACTTGAAAGGTGATAACTTTGCTCACGATAAAGGTACTGAAGAAAGTAAGGGCTCGTATGAAAGCTTAAGAAAACAGAAATTTTCTGACATGTGAGCGGTGTGGATTGCGCTATGCATTCGTCTGAAATTTTGCGTTTTACACTCGATCGATTTTCTCTCGCTTGATTACTTACTTAGACTTAGACTTAGTTCCTCCCATGCTGTTTGGCATATCGGGCTTCTCCATTGATACCTGTCTTGAGCCAACTCTTCACCTTCGTCTGGAAATGTTTAGCAGTTGAAGGTCCTTTTCGAATGTGCGCCTCCATGTGTTTCTCGGATGACCGCGCGCTCTGCTACCACCTTCAGGAATCCAACACATGGCTACTTGAGGAATTCGGTACTCAGGCATTCGCATTACGTGTTCTGCGAGGCGAAGACGTCTTTGTGCGATTAATGCAGAAAGACTACTTGAACCGCTCCGGTTTAGGACTTCACAATTAGTCAAGCGGTCTGTATATCGCACTCTCAATATTTCGGTCGAAGACAGCTCTGGTGGAAGGCGTTTAGCTTTTTTGCGCACTTCATAGACATGGCCCATGTTTCACTCGCGTAGGCAACAATCGGGACTACAATCGAGTGCTAAAGCCGCAGCTTTCTCTTCGACGCGATTGACGGTAAGCTCCAGATTGGACCAAGCTTCCGAAACACAGGTGAAGCCTTCACAATCCTCGTTAGTATTTCTGATTCCACATTCCCGACGCGTGACACGGTACTTCCAAGATATGTGAACTTCTGGACGGTTTCGAGATGTGGTGCCTCAACGTTGATATCTACGTTCATATCTGTTCTCCCTATGCTCATCACTTTCGATTTGTCCGGGTTTAATCGTAGTCCAATTTTCTTGGCTTCGTTCGCGAGGTTTGTGGTCGCCTGTTGCAGTGAACCGTTGTTCTCGGCTATGATGGCTACATCGTCTGCGAAATCGAGGTCTGTTAAGCGGTGTGTCCTGCTCCATTTGATACCCGTTTCATCACCTTTCATGGATTTCTTCATAATGAAGTCCAGAGCAACATTGAAGAGAAGAGGGGAGAGTACACATCCTTGTCTCACTCCGGTAACAACTTCGAAGAATGTCGTGTGCATTGCATTCGTTCTGACGCAACAGGAGGAATTCTTGTACAGCTTCTTGAAGATTTCCACAAAGGGCTGGGGTATACCGTAAATCCTGAGAATTGACCATAGCGATTCACGGTGTATACTATCGAAGGCCTTCCGGAAATCCACGAAATTGATGAGAAGTTGCGTCCGAAATTCCACACATTGCTCGATGACATTCCGTAGGGTAAATATCTGTTCGCTGCATGACCTAGCACCTCGGAATCCACATTGTTCTTCACGGCTTGATTACTTGTTATAATTTTTCACTAAGCGTAACTATTGATTTGTGCTTTTTTTTAAATGTTTAAAATTTAAAAACACATTGTGGTTTGCGAAAAGTGCAGGGTATCCTAAAAATGCAGATACTGTTTGAAAGGTTCAAACCTTGATGTGAAGCTTTAGAAGATGTTTGAGACTCTTATGAAAACAGAGGGTAACGAGATTTCTGCGGCCTGTAAATAGTCAAGATTGCATCATGCCTCCGCCTGAAACCTTGCATTTTCGACTCGATTGATTGTGCACTGACTGAATGCTTGTCACAATCTTGTTACTACTTGGTCTGATTAACCTGTGCTGTGCTCCTTTTAACGCTAGGACTGGACAATCACGAGAAATACAAACTACATGCAAGTTTATTGATTGCACAACTTAAGTGTGAGCAGGAGCCCCATTCTCTAAGACGGATTCTGTGGACTGATGAAGCAACATTCAAATAGAGGGGTTGGTCGGCATAACTACAGCTACTGAGCGATGGAAAACGTTAAAAGAAGCACAGCACAGGTTAATCTGGCCAAGTAGTAACAAGATTGTAGCAAGCATTCAGCCCATGCACAATCAGTCGAGTCAGAAATGCAAAGTTTTAGGCGGGTGTATGGCGCAATGTTGACTATTTACAAATCACAAAAATCTCGTTACCCTTTGCTTTCATATGAGTCTCAAACATCTTCAAAACCTTTATTGCAGCAATGTTAGAACCTTTCAAACAGTACCTGCATTTTGTAGGATACCCTGCATTTTTCGCGAGTCATAGTTTTTTTAAGTTTCAAATCTTAAAAGAAGCACAAATCTATCGATACAGTTTTGTGAAAAAATTGTAACAAGCATTCAGTTAATGCACGACCAATCGAGTGTAAAACGCAAAATTTCCAACAAGTGCATGGCGCATTCCATAGGGCTTATATGTCAGAAAATTTCATTTTTTTAGGATTTCATATGAGCCTTTGACTTCTTCAGTACCTTTACTGTGAGCAAAGTTCTCACCTTTTCGAACAGTGTATATATTTTTTGGGACATCCTGTATTGTGATCAGTACCTACCTGTCTATGAGCCTCTAGAGATCTGAAGCCTGTTTTACACAACCTGAAGTCATCCGAGCGGTCTGAAGATCCATAGCTCGTCTGATCTGCTGTTCTGCTCTCAAATCAACTAAAACCATTATCAATCATTTCTCTATGGGATGTGGAGAGAACATAGGCTATACAGGAGCTCTTACTTCCGAAGCCTATGAATGGTAGTGTTTCAATACTTGTTGCACGAACAACTCGTCTGCAAGCGTTCAAGGATCGTCATGTAATAGTTGAACGAATCCTAGACTAAAGATCATCGTCATGTAATATATTTATCTACCAAACCTAGTGCTATGTGAGTGCTTTTCAAGCATCCGAATTCCGAAGGCCATCATTAGGGTCGCGCTTGTGAAGCAGCATAGCGAGTTCACTTTGATCTCAAACGCCGTAATTCGCCAGCTTTATTCCCATTGTAACAAGATGCTGCCTCTCAAAAATTGTCACAATGGCTTTTGGATCCTTGAACTCTAGAGGAAGCCAAACTAATCATAGGCCGATTGGAATCTTAGGGCATGAGTGAAACTGTGGTGGTCAGAGGTTAGCATAATTTCCCCTTAGCCTTATGAGTACGAGGATGTTTAAATAAGACTTTTATTTTCTCATTAAAGCTTTCGCGCAGGAGGGAGAAAGCCGTAAAAATCCAACTGGAATTGGAACAACCTGATTTCTTCTCCTCAGAGCAGGCTCTAGAGTTATCATTCGCAGAAGTGCCATATTTTCAACAATAATACGGAAACTAAGTTTCTACGTAGAAATGAGTGTTATCAGGGTGATTCCGAATTTATGAAGAATAATTTAACTAGTCTCTTCGCTGCACTTTCTCTAGATGATGTCCGGAGGCAATCTGAATGTGTGTTTGAGTTACACATGCAGTGACTTGCGGTGGCCAGCCGATGGACAAGTCAGCATTTTGTCCTTCTTAGCCGAATCTATTATCAATTAAAAGACCTCGCAGGGGTGGAAGACTTAAACCTTACAGAAGAGGAACTCCAACCAGGAACGTCAACCCATGTATGTAGATGACAGTCGTACGACTGCGCCACTACCTGCCATTCCGAACACTTACATTTTTGAACGCACCTATTTTTATTTGTTATAGCTTTCGGCTCTTATTCCTATTAATTTTTTGCTCCTATTTTTATTCATTATATTATATTTATTGGTTGAATGCGCATTGTTAAGCGATTGTTCTGTGAAGCGTAGTGCACAGCTTTTAATAGAAATAGAGTCGGGTGTTCGTACAAAATATCACGTTGCTTGGGTGATCAGTGATATATTCAAGTGCAGATGAGCAGCCATGTTACGATTCTTATAGTAGATATTGCTGAGCTTCTGTCTTGAGCCTGGATCTTAATTTATATATTAAGCATTGAGAGGAAGAATGTAGTGCTCAAGTTACTACGTAGGTGCTGGGTATCGTACAGATTTGCGCCTGCGTAGGGATTGCACATGTTATGAGGCCAATCTGTTTTCTGGGATAGACGGTGACGTCTACCTTACCGTGTTAAGATGCATTATCCTTACCCTGTTGAGATGCATTAGCCCAAGCCCGACAAGCACCGAGAATGATGCTGACGTTGATTACTACTGTGAAGAGAGGCGCAGAGTGAATATTCCGGGAAAAGTATAGTGTCTTGTATCATACGACAAGCGACCAGCCATCCGAATATCCACTTTTGAGCCAAGACCTGAAGAATTAATTATTGATGAACTATCTCGTGCTGTTTGGTCATGACATAGCCCATGGTTCCAGTATGCAACTACGACTTCGTTTGGAGCAAGCAATGACATCCTTGATTGAAAAGCGAAGCACCTGCAGCTGTTTTGGGTCTCTCTTGAAGCATCAATTTAAACAGGACCTTATAACTATTAGTGGCTTACCCAATATTCCGTATGTGTGGGGTATCCTTACTATACATAAAGCAGCAAGCGTGTGTGTGTGCGTGTGCCTGTCTGTCCGTCACACTTGAGTTGGGGCGCGGCAGCTGAACACGTCGGCAACCGTGCATGGCGAGCCGCTCACGTGCCGAACACGTCGGCGACCGTGCATGGCGAGCCGTAGACGTGCCGAACACGTCGGCGACCGTGCATGGCGAGCCGCAAACGTGCCGAACACGTCGGCGACCGTGCATGGCGAGCGGTAGACGTGCCGAACACGTCGGCGACCGTGCATGGCGAGCCGCAGACGTGCCGAACACGTCGGCGACCGTGCATGGCGAGCCGTAGACGTGCCATACACGTCGGCAACCGTGCATGGCGAGCCGGAGACATTCCAAACACGTCGGCAACCATGCATGGCGAGCCGTAGACGTGCCAAACACGTCGGCAACCATGCATGGCGAGCCGTAGACGTGCCGAACACGTCGACAACCATGCATGGCGAGCCGTAGACGTGCCAAACACGTCGGCAACCATGCATGGCGAGCCGTAGACGTGCCAAACACGTCGGCAACCCTGCATGGCGAGCCGTAGACGTGCCGAGCACGTCGGCAACCCTGCATGGCGAGCCGTAGAAGTGCCAAACACGTCGGCAACCCTGCATGGCGAGCCGTAGACGTGCCGAGCACGTCGGCGGCACGAAACTTCAGCCCTGGGGGTAATCGAGGTCGCTGAACTCGAATTTGAAGTCGACCAATCGATATCGATCGATATTATCGATTTTTTGAGGATGGCGCTCAAGTGGCGCGAAACTTTGGCCCTGGGGGTAATCGAGGTCGCTGAACTCGAATTTGAAGTCGACCAATCGATATCGATCGATATCATCGATTTTTTGAGGATGGCGCTCAAGCGGCGCTAAACTTTGGCCGTGGGGGTAACCGAGGTCGCTGAACACGAATCTGAAGTCGACCAATCGATATCGATCGATATTATCGATTTTTTGAGGATGGCGTTTAAGTGGCGCGAAACTTCGGCGTTGGGGGTAATCGAGGTCGCTGAACACGAATCTGAAGTCGGATCAATCGATATCGATCGATATTATCGATTTTTTGAGGATGGCGTTCAAGCGGCGCGAAACTTCGGCCTTGGGAGTAATCGAGGTCGCTGAACTCGAATTTGAAGTCGACCAATCGATATCGATCGATATTATCGATTTTTTGAGGATGGCGCTCAAGTGGCGCGAAACTTTGGCCCTGGGGGTAATCGAGGTCGCTGAACTCGAATTTGAAGTCGACCAATCGATATCGATCGATATCATCGATTTTTTGAGGATGGCGATCAAGCGGCGCGAAACTTCGGCGTTGGGGGTAATCGAGGTCGCTGAACACGAATCTGAAGTCGGATCAATCGATATCGATCGATATTATCGATTTTTTGAGGATGGCGTTCAAGCGGCGCGAAACTTCGGCCTTGGGAGTAATCGAGGTCGCTGAACACGAATCTGAAGTCGGATCAATCGATATCGATCGATATTATCGATTTTTTGAGGATGGCATTCAAGCGGCACGAAACTTCGGCCCTGGGGGTAACCAAGGTCGCTGAACACGAATCTGAAGTCGGATCAATCGATATCGATCGATATTATCGATTTTTTGAGGATGGCGTTTAAGTGGCGCGAAACTTCGGCCTTGGGGGTAATCGAGGTCGCTGAACACGAATCTGAAGTCGACCAATCGATATCGATCGATATTATCGATTTTTTGAGGATCACGTCGAGGAAGATCAGCCGCTCCATCTCGATTAATATAATGGTCAGAAGGCCTAGGAAAGAACAGGAAACCCGTAGCGGCCATGGCGTCCTATTCTCGGGGTTTGGGGGCGAAGCCCCCAACCAGTCGTAGGCGGCCGCTAGGCCGCCGAACGACTGGTGACTACAAAAAGCATAAAAACGCAGAACAAACGAACGGAACGCATAGATAATCTACAGTGTACAAATCTATAGCGGCTATCTATAACATAACAGTCTGAGGAGCGCTTTCTGAAAAAAGAAAATTCTATAAAATTAATTCTATAAAATTTTAATTTAAAATAAGGTTTAAGGATCCTTTCGTACACAGCCAGATGGATGAGAATTTCTTGGTCAGTCAAAAAGTGACGCGATGCACAGTTTTTGGATTTCCATCCATATCATCTCCAAGCGAAGGAGCAGGAACAATTCTATTGCTTATCTGAATTAGACTTGTCAACGAGGTAGCACACATAGGAAGAAATAATTATTTTTTCTGCTGTAGTCGTCCTTACTGAAAAGAAAGCCAGTTACATAGTGTTTCGAAGGCACATTTTATTAAACTATATCCTGGCAATGAATGTTAACCATTGAAACATTTCCTGTCAACGGAATATACTTTGAAGAAACAAACAAAAGTGGCCTTTAGCGTCATTTGAAGGCCTTTTTAATAATTGGGACGATGAATTCTTTTTCCTTTCCTTATAGTTTTCCGTGGTTTGGCGACGTTTGAGCCTTATCTCGTGCCATTTATTTTTCCACTTTTTGCAAAAGAACAGCTGACCGCACGTTCTCTCTGATAATCTCTCAGAGGAACTTATGTAAAATCAAATTTCTTCCACCGTGGAACACATTCAGATTTGCAACCTGTTGCAAGATAGATCTCTAGATATTTGTCTTTAACTTGCTGGCACATAAAGGATAACGAGTAGAAGACATCTTTAATCGATTCCTCTAACTGGTGTGCCTGACCGGGAGCCGAACGAAGAAACTCGAGGCAGACTGCATGTGAAAGCGAAAACTCATCCATCTTCGCTATTTTCCACCCCTTAGAACCATTATTTAAAAAGACAAGCAAGGGAAGTCACCTCTTTTATACTTCGAAAGAAAGGTGCAAAAATGCACTATTGCTCGGGAGTCGAGACACTGTTAACCAATTACAAGTATTAGTCATTGCTGCTTCTTTGGAGGATTCTGCAGTGCCTCTTGCCTTGGCAAACTCCCACATCTCCTTACGTGGGTTCAAAATCGCAACAAATTTCGGTTCCATATTTGGATTCATCATTCTAGAAAGTAACAGACAGGATATGACCCACTGAATAGTCCAAGGGAAGTAGGCGAACTCCCTGCTTAGCGATGATCCACTATGAGGGACTTTCTTTCGTTCTTTTTCATCAAGTCCGGGCACTTTTACGACGCGCTCATCATTTCTTTCATTTCTTTTGTCATTTAAATAAAAATGACGTACAATGCTGCAGCAGCTAGGGTCAACAACAACGTTAGTAAGTATAGTAAGGATGGAATAACTTACACTGCGAATTTCCCTTGTGAATTGAGTGCCTTATGTTGAATTTTTTCTTGACCCGGGTGCAGGACCATAAACTTGGGATTCTAGATTTTCTATGATCAAGATGAGAAGAAAAAAGGCCCTTGACGTCTTTTCCACTATACTCTGGAGCGCAGTCGGATGACGTGCCGGCTGTCGCGTGCACTCGATATCAGGCTGCTGGATCGGATTTTCCGCCTAGGCCAACCAAGCCTTCCTTCCATACGGGGTTCGTGAATTGGTACGAGACATGTCTGTGAAGGATCAAGCGCTGCTTTGTTCATCGACTGGCCACCGCAAATGTCATTTTATGGCTAACGCATTCCAAGCCCAGTAGAGATTGATCAACGCCGTCCTTCATCCTTTATCCATAGACTGGCGAAAATCCAACAGAATCAGGTGCAAATCTATACGTAAGAAATATTCAAGATCTCATGGTTCTTTAACACCGTAAACTCAATGCCACAACAATCGTAACCAAATGGCAATAGCCACAATAATAACAACAAAATACAAAAAAAACAACTAATGCTTTTCCATGGAAATGCTCTAAAATGAAGGCGGCAGATTTACTTCGCTGTGGTGTTTTGATTTAAGATGTTTAGAGAATTTTAATGATAATAATAATAAGTTTAATGATAATTTTAATTTAATTTATCTCAATATTTTTCAGATTAGAAGAGATAAGTGTTTATCGGTTTCACCACACATTTATGAGCCCAACTGTTTGGTAAACAGGATTAGCGCTACCCCATAGAATACTACTTACAACATGAAGAAATCAAATTCAGTTGTTCTCCTGGCCTTGTGCAGCGGTCAGAATCCGGATTACAACAAGAAGCTTGAGGATACGCTCCTGAAGAACTACAACAGTCGCCATCGACCTGTTAAGGTGGAATCCACAACGGTTCAGGTCAATGTCTACATGGGCATCAGTCATGTGGAGAAAGTGGTAAGTTCTGCTCTATTAAACAATTTACAGCTGCATCCTGTGTGAGGTGTATCACACGGCTGAGCAGTAGTCCTGACGGTTGGCAACTGAGCGTGGTAATCAGAGAGGTCCATCGTTTGAAGCACATCATATTAAGGATGAACATGAACAAACGATGCTGGTGCACGGCCATTTGTGGGCAACTTGGGTCGATGAGTATCTCGTCTGGAATCCAAAGGATTATAACGACACGTCGAAAGTCAACATTGATTCGTGGAGAATTTGGCAACCGGCGTTAGCGCTCTACAATAGGTCAGCACATTCTCCAGGAGCTTTCATGAGTTTTTACATTCTTTCTTTGGAAAAGTTCGATTTGAACATGTAAAGGTTTGCTAAATAATCTGCATTCCGCGCTGCTAACATACATTGCTATTGCTATTGCTAATGTCTGACTCAGAATTCTTTATTGATAGAAGGGAATTAGAAGATATGGCCATAGAGACTCTTCGAAGTACGTATGGACACTGTGGGTAATGGGAGGTGAATCATAGAAATTTGTAAAACTACTACGGGGCTAGACTCTGGCAGGGTTTTTAGGTTATGGGTTATTGTTTCACTATAAATACCTTCCTTAACCATAAAGGATTAAATTCTTCTAGAAGCTAATGAACTCTGCCCATTATTCTTGAAAACTTTAACCAAAATTCTCCTGAAAAAGAATCCCAAACGTCAGATTTGTATAATAGAATTGCAGTCTCTACGCTACCTTTTGACGTCTGACCTATCACTAAGAATTATACCTGCACAACGTTCTAATTCATCTCCTAATCTCTGAAAGTTGAGAACCAGCCGGCAGACCCATAGTTACACTGGAATTTGAAGTGTTTTAGACATATATGTATGTAGCTGGAACATTCTCTGAAAAGCGGTTGAACATCCTCAACATGTTTGAAGCGAGTTCCAGTGCCCCGCTTCACGTAGCTGAAATGTTATAATTGAGTTGTTTTGCCGAGAATTCGCTGGGCCATAAAAATGTCGAATGTGAATTTGCTATGCAACATAGGAGTTCCGTCCGTTTTTATTAACCTTTAGCGCGTGTGTTCTATTCGCTTGAATTGGTCCTACACTGCAATTTCAGTGCGAGAGGGAACTCATGGCACCTGTACATGCACGGTTTACCGGCGATGATAAGCAACAACGGAAGAGTGTGGGCCAGCGGATCGTTCTCATTCCATGTGACATGCCGGTTCGACTTCTCAGACTGGCCTTATGACGAACAGGTTGGGCTGTTTCCATAGGATGTCGTTTGTTGCGTACTCAGAGCCAGCACTTTAGTGCACTTTCCGATTGAACGTGACATGATCTAACTAACCAGGCATAGGGCACCACAGTGTTTACTTGTGTCAGATTCAAAGCCGCCTTTCCTAGGGTGAGGCCTGGCAATCGGTGGATAAAACATTACAAGACGTGAAACGTGCAGTGGTGGCATTGAGACTTTTCGCATTCATTCCCCTGTGATTCGAGCACATTGTATGTGATTTGTCTTCTCCTACTAGCTCAGTATTCTCCTTAAGGGTAAAGGATCAAAGACGGTGTTTATCAATTCCTTCTGGGATATGCTGCGCTTTTTCTTTTACGGGATGTCGTGGAGACACTCTGAACGCGTATTTGGCGTATACAATAACTTAAGGAGACGATCGTATGGGAAAGCCGATGTTCTATCTTTCGCAGACAAGTATGGTAGTGATTCACCGAGCCCGGAGGTGTGGAATGCTTGATTGGCCTAGGCGAGAAATCCGAACTAAAAATCTGGGGTTAACTCTACAGCCGGCTCCTCTTTCTACTGCGCTGCCTACCCACCATAAAATGGATAGTTTACAGTGTAGGTAGGGTATAGGCGTTTTTCGATTAATTCATCAATGTGCTATCCTTTAGCTAAATAGTTGAATGACTATGCTTAACTGTGTAAATCTGCTCATGGAGTTAGTATAGTTTTCTACACAGCATCACAGTTCTGATCAAGGACGGTATTTATTAAACGTTGACAGCTAGAGCGATTTGCGCATGTATGTCCAATGGGACGAACCGCACTACGCAAGTATGAGACGAGATTCCCAAACTTCTTCTAAAGGATAATTTGAGATGATGAACACGATGGTGATGTCTTTTTGGATGGTTACGTAAACTTATCTCCCAAATCGATAACTAGGGTGCTCGTGTCAAACTCACCGTTGCACTGAACTTCGTCTAAGGAGTTATTGGAGGTGTTGATCACGAATGTCACACTCTGTTTTCAAATGTCAGCCAACTACGAGCGGTAGCGGCGAGTAAGCTATGTGGGCCACGTGAACTACGTGACATGGTTGGGAGACGATATGACGGGGACAGGGTCACCGACCTAGCCAGAACTTCGTCTAGGAGATTATATTTGGTACGCTTAAGAAAGTAGATGGTTATGGATGAGAAATCTAGTGAGAAAAAATTCCGAAAAGAAAACATGAGATTTGTGACCAGATTCTCAAATAACCTTCCACACGACTTTGTGCAAAATCGAAGGTTTCGACACGCAAAGTGCAGTTATCGATTTGTTAGAAAACCGACCGACCAATCGATACAACGGACAAGGGTACCATGTTCACCATTCCAAATAACCCTTCCAGACGAAATTTGGATGGATCAAATGCCGTCCTTCTCAACTAAATAGACCGCCGCGCACCATTGAGCGGCGTCGTCCCACGAAACAGACTGGCTGCCGCGCACCATTGAGCGGCATTGTCGTCAACGGATTAAGGAAAGGTATCTCTGAACCTTAGTTGAGCCACTTGGTCGAAAGGCGCAGGCAGCGTTGATATCGGGAAAATTTTCCATTCTTCTAAGGAGTACGGCGTTGGTAAGTTTCTGGGTTCTAGAAGGAAAAGCTTCTCTTAAAAATGGTCATTTCTTTTCTGATGCTGTGAAAAATAACTTACAACTCAGGCGAATGATTGCTTTCGCAACGTTTATCGCAGTGCGAGGCAAACATAAAAAATTGACTTTAGCGACAACTCTAGCACCAAAGCAGATACAGTCTGCTGTTCCTACAACTCCTCGGGGTAAGGCTCGACTCCAATATAACACACTTCTTTCGAGAACCTGCCATCTGCCTCTACACTAATACAAAAATGAATCGCAAAAATTTATTCACAAAAAAACAAGGCCAGTTCCAGTCAGGAGCTGGATGCCGTTATAGCGCGAATTTCCTCCAGTCCCTTCGAGTTCGTCATAGTTGCAGGGGCTCCTTACACGCCTCATGAATGTTGTGACTACCCTTTTGTATGTCTTGATCAATTCACGTAGGAGGAAAGAGAAACCAAGATTTTCGTCCTCTGTTGAGGGCCGCAGCAGATGGTCTATGGTTTCAGCGACGTTACTAAATGCGACAGAATCGGTTTGAGGCACGTTTTATAGAACAAGCACGAAACTACTCGTTGTGAGGAGGTTGGAATTAAAGGAGAGGAATAGGTTGACCTGACTTGTATTGAGGAAACCTGACCGGCAAAATATTTTGAAGCATTTAAATTTTAAGAAAAAGCTTAAAGTTCATTGGCTTTGCTCGAGTTTGGGATCAACTTCGAATCTTTGCCACTAACATATACAGAGTGCACTTGGTTTCGCGAATTTCCTCCAGTCCCTTCGAACTCGTTATAGGTGCAGGCTATTTATGTCGCTTCTTGGAGCTGCACGCTTTCGGGAGAGAATATGACAACCAACCAAGATCTGCCCGCCTGTTGGCTAATGCCTAATGAACTCAAGGCAGGCAAGAAGCTCAACATAAATTCCAACAGCAAATATAATTATAACATTTTATATGCTAAACCGCTTTTTGCGTTCCATAGTGTTATAACTTGAGCTGTAATGAGAAATCTTTTGGATTTCTAAGGAAGTATGGGAAAGAAAGCAAAAAATGACGATCGAAGGGCAACATCCGGAGTCCAGTGGCTTCTCCTTGATCACACGGATTCGAAAGGCATCTCGAATGATATGTTGAGCGGTAACGCTTCGACTCTATTCGGTGCTGATGAGAGCAAACGAGCCTAAATGTGCCCGCCGTGTCTGGTTGAACACTTCGATACATGTCGGGATCTCGCTCGCATTACGCTACCCCTTTCTCCCTCTCGAACATGCTTGCCTTCTGTCCCGAAGCGCCCGTAGTCTGAATCGTGTTCATCGCCTTTGCTGACGGGACAACGCCGGCAGCTTCTGGCTCTATCTGTTTTCCTTTCTGCGTTTCCTGCTCCTTTTATAGAGCATTTTCCTAGGATTCCTTCACGACGATGAAGCTAATGACGATAACCATCGGCACTATTACTAGACGCACGAGTATGAAAAAATCCAGAGTCGAAAAATGCCTTCCGATTGGTTGTCCGCCTCTGCTTTAGCATCGCTTGCGACTTCTTTTTGTTGTCCTTTCCTTCAATGACACTTTTTCCATGAAGGGGCGACTCGTTGAGCCATAATTCTTTGTTTTTCTGGATCTCCTTTTGATGATCTCGTTAGTGAAGGATTATCGTCATGTGCTATGGAGGTTATTGCCGTTCTAAGCGTTGTATGAGCCTGCTTCTTATTCTGTTCATAAAGCGTCTATAAGAGCGGAACAATGTAAACACCAAAACGAAGCATGAAGGGAAATCGTTCTGTAAAATGATCCATAGGAAACCAACCCACCAACGGTTCAATCCTAATGGTCTCCAACATTCTGGTTCAATATGATTGAGTCGAATTATCATTAAGGTAATCGCATTCTTGAGAAGGCTGTTAAAGTGTGATGCCTCATCGAAAAGTGTCAACGAAGGTACGAAGCAAATAGAATGGGCTGTCATTTGTTGGACTCTGCAACGTTGTTGTTCGTGTCTGTGCCCAAGAAAAGAGAGGCAGAAATGTGTCAATGTCTTCAATTAATGCGTCAGTATCTTGTTTCAGAAGTGGTTTATGGGTATCCTTATTACCGGCCTGACGTTTCCACTCTTCGCCGTCTTTAAAGGTCTAAAAGTGGAGCACAGCTTTATGTGTAGGCTCTATTCTACCAAGCGCCTCTACTAGCCTATCATTTTCAGCCCTCCCCTAGAACCACGCAGATAGCCCAAATGAAGCAAACGAAAACACGCATAGAATTCGCCGCACGGGCGGTGATCGCCCTCGAACCTGTAGATGAACCGTTAGAGCGAGTGATGTCGCCGACCGGCACACAATGAGGCACAAACGGCAGAAAGTCACTCGCAAAAAGAGGGGCATCGATTCTGTTGTTCATTACGGGGTTTCTTGTGAAAACCCAAGATGGCTCCAACGCCTTCCTAGCCGAAATCTCTTCCTCAACGGCCAGACTCACCTCACCTCACCTCATCACCGTCCCGTTATGCACATCAATCCTATGCTTACCAAGTGGACTAGTTAGCAATCCACGCCTTTTGCTGGCTAGATGTTCCTTGACGCCTATTGCCCGAGCCATTCCAATTTTCCCGATATATTTAGCGTTACATGCAAAGCATCAACTTTTATAAGTTGCTCGGATCTTTGAGCAATCTCCCGAGCTGTCACATGGACAAACAACGCAGTTCTCTGAGATGCACTGTCTATGACAGTGTCGATTTCGAACTAGCTGCCGTTTTATGTTGTCGTTAGGAATGTCCAACAAGACAACATCATCCTGTAGTTGTGCGTTTACAACTATTTATATGATATCAGCAGTAACTCTATAGGAGACGAGGGGACGCAGGAATGCTATCTTATTTGCTTGCGGTCTGTCTTGGCGCTTAGCGTGAGATGTTCGACGACGATTCAAAATTTGATAGCCATTTGACACGGCCACGGACGCTAGTCGCAAACATTCCTGTCGTTTATCAGGGTTTGCTGCTGTTCGGAATTTGTTGCTTACAACGCAGCAATGGGTTGCGCAGACCTGACCTAGCATGAATCAAAGTGTTCTTGGAGTTTGGGTTAGGGTGCCATTTCACGCTAACTGTCTCGCTAGACACCATGACGTGAGTGTTGAGATAGGAAAACCGACCATTTTTCGGAGTTCTTCTGGCAAGTTTAGTGTGTACTCACTTTGTTACTGTGTGAAAGGACCACCGACAAACAACGTGTGGCACAAAATACTGACACATATAACTCACCAAGACGAGGTTTCAAGAAGAAAGAAGTTGGGAACTACTTCAGTTATTTATCTAAAATGATTGAAGGTATGACATCAATATGAGCTACCTTAGGAGTGCCCGATTGTGATTGCTGACTGGGTGTACGATCTGTCTCGGGTGAATCTCTCGGACCCACAAGGCACCACTCCGTGGAACAAGCCAACCGTTCGCCTCAACTACGATCCGGTACGGCAGGACGAGAAGAAACACGTTGCAGGTGGGCGGTGTTCGGATGTGTTTAGCCACTCGTTCAGACTCATCTAGCAGTCTCATTTCCTCAATCGTCGACTTCCAAAGGAAAGGGCTTTGATCTCATGGTAGTTTTCGTCTTCAAATTCATAACAGGTTGACATTTCTTCGTGAGGAAATCAAGTAATCGTAGCATGTTCTGGCGGATCACCAACATTCCAGAGTTTTAGTGCCAGCGTTTCATGGAGAAGTTAAAATGAGCCTGAAGTTTGTATTTTAAACAACGAGTACGTCACATATGGATTAATCCCAACTTTTACCCGTTATCACCGGACATCATTCATCATTATTTTTAGAGGTGTAAAGTTCATTTTTGCAAAGGTTCTCTGCAGTACTATGTTCACAGGACATGGTGGGGACTTCGGTTCTCTTCGTTATTTGGTGTGATTTGCTGTATTTCGTTCCTTGCCCGACTTCGTAGAGTTCATATTGTGTGCATTGAACACGGTCAATCTCCCTTGTTATTGGAATTCGCTATTTTAAAAAAATCGAAAATGCGGAGGAGGAGTTAGGTGGGATATATTCTGACACGGATTTATTGTTCAAAAGACGTCATTCATGAATGCATGTTTACGTTTGTTCTAAGCGTTCAGATTCTCATCGAGGAGAGCAACGCTTGAGCTGAAACTACAACCAGAAAATGATAGCAACAAGTACAATAAAAATCGTTCCGTTGTGCTAGATCCACCAGAGGTTCGGCAACGTTTTGGCAACGAATGGGATCTAATCTCTTCACTACGACCTTGCAAAGGGAGCAGGTTCTAAGTTTGGATGATTCGAGCAACCGCAACATTTTCCTAAAAGAGGAAACGTGCGGTATTTTCTTGGAACCTCAATTGTTTCTATAAGCGTACGTGCGTAGACAAGAATTAAATAATGACTAGGCGGTGAAGAAGCCACAGAGTATGGGGAAATCGCGAGATAAATTTCTTAAAGGCCTTCTCCACCATCTTTTACGTTTCTCCGTAAGTTCTGTAAGTCAAATCGATATGAAGGCAACGTTGTGAGAATTAATATACGAAGAAACAGGAATTCCTTCCTTATCGGTAGATTTTTAGAATGTTAAACACTCAACACGGCAATCAGCTCTGCACCAGCATAGTTCGTGGACTCTTTGCTTAGAAATCGAAACTCATCGGTTAATTACAGTTGCATCCTCATGTTTGTGAAATCGTGCTGCTTTTCGCATGATCGAAAAATGCTTCCCTTACCCATTTATGAGTTTTCTCACGATGACAGTGCGTTAGGATGTGATTATTGCGTTTGATTTAGTTGAATATTTGTTTAAAATCCGTCAGCTGTGCTTCAGATGGATGCTGATTTAACTAACTCTGAAGGTAGTTCTTGAAGTAGGAGCATTGACGGTCATTATGTTTCTCATTGCCGAGCACAGTGCAGGCTTTGAAGTAAACTGGCGGCAGGTGTACGCATCTGTCAGTTTATTGATGTTGGCCACTTGCCGGTTTTGCTAAAAAAAAGTGGATGCGGACTTGGCAGCTTAATCCCATTTCCATTATGTAGGTTCTCGAACTCAATGGAAAAGGAGAGGCGGTCAAGATAATCGTATTCTTTGGGATGCGTTAGACATTCCGCTCCTACGTTCCGTTCTCTGCAAAGAACGCCATGCTCAAACGGCTTTGAATGAGCAGCCCCAGAAGGTGACCGGGCGACATAGGCGGTGGCTGAGCCAGCAGTGAATTCTTTTATATGCATGCACTACTTTCCTAATGCTGGCGATTGTGTTCCCTGGTGAGTTCTTGATGGAGGGGTACAATTTTAGTTCGTCGAAAAACCGAACACGAATTTTCTTCAGAGAAAATTGCCCACAAAGTGGGAGCGTCAATCAGTGACGACTCATTTGGGAGATATTGTTTAGAGCGTTTAGGTCCTTTTACATACTTAATACGTACTTGTAGTGATAGAAAAAATAGTAGCTGTTCTACAAAAGAGTTGCTAGACATGTGGTCGTCTGCTACATGCTGAAAGTTGTCAAGCCCACAAACGAGTACAGTAGATGTTTATGCCACCCATCTTTTCAACGACACACTGAGACATATTGAACGGAGACGAGAGTCTGAGTCCGGAAATCGGAGGCTAATAAGAGAAGTGCTGGATGTCTGAGTTTCTGCGAGTCTAGTCAACGTGGCGTTCGGCTTCTGTTTACAGTCGGCTGAAGCGCCACTCGTAGCGATCGTGTGGCAGCTGGATAAACGGTGCGTTGGGAACCTCGACGTGCCGTTCGCTCTTCTTCACGGTGCCGGGAGCTTCGTTCCAGTCGTACCTGCAAATTGTTGCTATTTGAGTCAATGGGTCGTCTGCAACCTAGGTGAAATGTGATTCCAATGAAAAGTACAATCAGATGCCTCTGCTCTCTGAGAATTCTGTGGAAAAGACTTCCTGCCGTGTACTGCTACAAGATCGCTCTAGATCGGTGTCTCAAATAGTTATCTATGTAGCACCTTTCTTTTTCGAAAGAAGGAAGTGGTAAATAGACATAATGACACTTAAGGAAGGAGATCTGGATGTCGTGAAGGCAAATTGAATAGCAATTGGCCCACACAACGATGGCAGTTCTGTGATTTATCATTTCCGGACGAGATCACTGGCCCTGGAGGGATAGAAGGTTTGGTTCGGCCGTGTGGAAAACCGAACCAAGATGAATCTGTTGCTCACGACAGGGGCACCTCTGATTGCGCTACCACGTGTCGTACACTTAGCAGTATCCTTTATTTTTTACGCTTATAAGAAAAAAGTTTTCTAAAGTATTTTTTTTGCGATTTCCTATAAATGTGTCGAACGGATGCGGATTACCTCTAGATGCTCACGCCGAAATTCAGCCGCACCGCATCGCCTTTACTTCTCCCTGTTCGATATCAGGCGTAATTCACAAATCCTGCCGTATTGGATAGCCACTGGCGGTAGCAAATGTTATCCAAAATTGTTAGGCGTCTTTGTTCATTCATAATTTTCTGAGTGAATATAATTATGTGTAGGTCAGTGATCTTCTAGCGCCTAACCATGTACAGAACGTGCGTCATTGTCTCCGTGGACGGCCTTCGATGTGTGTTAGTGCCACCTAGAGGTTGTGCGTCAACATCGGATGGAATCTGCCATTATTCTGCCTCTCTGGCAACAGCGAACAGCGAATGCATAACGAACAGGGGTTAGTCAAAACAGATCTTATTGAGCCGAGCGGACAGAAATTAGTGTGTGAAATATTGATGAGCTCGCATTGTAGAAGTCGAAAGCCATGTCATCTTGTTTACGAGTGCGCAAAAACTACATTACTCTGAACATCTCCTTTCTGCCAAGGCTTCGGGAGACATCCACGACATTGGAAACTGTCCACAACTTGTCGCAGTCTATGGATTCAGCACGACAACATACACACCATTAAGGAGCTCATCGAGGTCTCACAGAAGTACATGCCGCCGCTGTGCCTTTTCATCTTAAGAAGACACTCTACTCGTGTTTTTCTTATCCTTAGCAAATTCGTTGGCTCCCTAAAAGGGTACGTTGCGGCTGTGCATACGCGTGTGTATTTTTGGCGTGCTGACCAACTACTCCCTTGCCGGGAGTGAGGGGATATTGCCGTCGAAGACGTTTTCCAGCAGGTTTAGATCGACTTTTGTCGACTTGGTGTGGCACCCTCGCGTCTATGGTGCAAATAGTAGGAGACCACAATGTTGTATCTTTCATCACTGGACTTGGGATTCGGATCACTCATAGACCAAATTTATTATTGACTACAATGGTTAGCTCACAATGAAAACTAACTGCACTGCGAAGAAGAAAATACTGAGAAAATTGGGCTATATCAGCGTTTTGTCTAATAGGAGTTCAAAATTCCATGTGGTATTACGAGGAAACAGAAATCAGGTCACTTGCGTGGTGTTTATAAACTGCTCTCCGTTATTATCTGCAACTTAATGTAGTCGATAAAACGATACTAAACGAGCTCATAGAATCATCGTAGAATCCTCTCTCTCGGGTTCATATTATACGTCCAATTAAGGTTCGAGACCTGTCTGCGGCAATCAAGGCCTCCATTTTTAAGGAACCGATGACTTGTCAGCATTTTCTCTACACTACATATTCGTAATGCAACACAACGTCGAGTAGAAGTAAAATGTGTGGCGCATCCGAAAAAGGGACGAACTAACAATGATCTTTATTCCTTGTTTTCTCATGATATTTAAGGGGCGATCCCACATTTTCACATTTCTTCGGAATAGAATTCTTTATTAAGTTTTTGGTGAGATTAATGAAACGCAAATGCTACGGTAACGAATAAAAAGTCAAATCTCTGCATACCCAATTCTTTAAATTTTCGCGCATTTTGTTCCTATGCTAGTGGACTTGTTTTATTGAGTTTGTCCTTATAAGTCTATGGGCACTTCAAGCGGTTCTTAACTGTATTTTAAAAAGGGGCATCAAAAGCTTTAAAGGAAGAATGAAATATTGTTTTTTTCGAAGTTCTTGGTTCGGGTTCGGCCTAGGGCAACCAAACCTGTCATGCTTCCGGGGTTTGTGAATTAATACCGGAGTTGTATTTGAAGGATGACACACTGTTTTGTTCATCGGCTAGCTTAACGAAGGTATTAAGACAACATTCTCATTCAAATAACCACCAGGATATCCCGTAGAAGCAACATGCTCGGTGCATCTCAAAAGGCGGTCGATTACCTCGTTCTTTCTCCTTATCGTTTAGATCAGTTCATTTGGAAAGCGCAAGCTTGACCTTCTGCCTCGCAAGACGTTGCATTTGGTTTCGTTTCAGCACCGAAGTAAAACAAACAATAACGTGAAGGATTAGAGGTTAAGGTTACCTAATGCTTCCAAGATCGTTGTGAACCTCTCCTCCACATCAGCTCGTTTAGTCTCTATGAGTTTATATTTATCCCAACCAATGGATTTGGAAACCCATTAGTAGTGCATCACCCTTTCCTTGTCCTAATTCAAGAGTGACACCTGTTCGGTAGCATTGAATAGATGCAGGATTTCCCCTATTTCGCCCAGAACCGAACTATAAGTTCAAGTCCTACAACCTTCTCTAGTCCATATATAAAGCGTGACCAAGCTTGCAAAAGGTGAAAACAGGAGCTTAAAATGTATCAAAAGCGGGATTGTAGCTGTAAGCAAGGAGAATCACCATCCGTGAGTAACTTCAGAAAGCAGCAGTCGCTGCAAGCCTGCTATACAAATGTATAGAATGACAATGTGACATGTTTAATCATTGAACGATTCAGGTATACATTATTATTGACTCTCAGGTCACCCGAACTTTGAAGCTTAACGTAAACGGACAGCTGTTATCGGCTTCTAGGGTGGGTGAAGGCGAAAGAGATCTAGCAGGGCTCTTCCAAATCAAACTCCAACGTCCGTTCACATAAAATAAATTTTCTGGCTTTCTTTCTGCGTTGACTGCGACCAGTCTGATTTACCACTACTCACATGTCTTTCAAAAGCGAGGTTTTATATAGAGTGAAGTGAGCAGAGCTAATATTCTGGTGCTATTCATTTTACCTTTTTGTCTATATCCTTAAGAACAGTAAATTATATTATATTGGCATAACATATCACAGCGAAATTGAAGCCTCCGCAGCGCAGCTAGTTTTGAGCGGTCTTTAAACACGAACCGAAATTTAATTTTGTTTGTTCACTTGCGTTGCTAAGCGTAGAACTCAGAAAAATACCAGCTGTGTGGATTGGAAACTTCGCCAACCTTGCAGACTTCTGCAATTGAGCATATTTTCAGCGTCAAGAGAATGTCACGTATCGGATATTCATTGTCGATAGCAACAGTTAGCACGCGGTAGCGCAGTCGGATTTTGTGCCAGCTGTCGCGCGCACCCGATTCCAGGTTCCGGGTTCGGACTCCCCGCCCAGGGCAACCAACACTTCCATTCCTCTGGGGTCGATGTATTGATACCATAGTCGTCTTGGAAAAATAACTCGCTGACCTCTCCATCCATCAGCAACTGAGTGTCATTGTGCAGGCAAAATACGCGTTCAGTTTTCATTGTCTGTACAAGATCTTGCACAAGTGAAATGCGTGGCGCATCCGAAAGGGGATTGATTAATGCTCTCATTTAGACTTCATCCTTATTGTAGTAATAATTAAAACATTGATCGATATTATTCAACCGCTTTTCTGATACGCAGTACGTTTTGAATCCGGTGGATATGTAGGAGGTACTTTGAATGACTAATTTGCCTGTACGATGACTTCTGTTTAAAATTAGGACTTCCTCAAAGCAGGACCAAATCTTCGAAGAATGTAAGCGTTATACACAACAATGTCTGGTTGAAAGCTAGAATCGATGCTGGTTAGAAGCTGCAGGACTAGCTCCACCTGCTAATTTCGCCACTTGCGCTCACGGAAACTAACTACATATTTTGCGAGACATGTGAAGACCAGGAGCCTGATCTAATTTATACTACCAATGTCATCGTTTTGGATTTTTTATTTTTATAGTGGGAATGATAAGGGTAAGAATAAAGGATCAAGAAGGGGGTTTCAGTTGCTTTTCGGGAACATTCTACTTCTACAGGATCTCCTACAGGAACTTCTAAGGAAGGTGAGAACCTTTAATGCGCTTCTGGATAACGCAGTAAGTTGTGACAGCTTCCTGAAGGAGAAGCCAGTGTTTTATCCCTTCTAAACAAGTTCCCTGACGACGGAAGGATGAAACACCTAAGCGGTGTTAGGCGCCAGGAGGCATTATGGACAAGGAGGCATTATTCACTGCGCTGTTAACAAAAGTTCCGCTCCCGGGTGGGCTCGAACCACCAACCTTTCGGTTAACAGCCGAACGCGCTGCCTATTGCGCCAAGGAAGCTGGCGTTGCTGGATGTTCACGTGGAGCCTGTCGCCTCTTCTGACTGCTCTGCCCGCGCTTTACCTCACTCTGAGGTTATCTAAAGAAACTTCCTGCTTCCTTCACACGAATTTAATGTTTCGTTTCTCAGCTCAACCAATTTCTTGGACATGTCGTTATTGCGGAGATACTGCTGGTTCACAATTGAGTTAAGGAGCCAGAAAGAGTAAAAAATGAAAGTCAGCATAGCGTTTACGACTATTGTTAAACTATGTACCTATGTTGACTATGTATCACCTGTCGTTATTAATAGGCAACAAGAAAAATTCGAAATGCACGAAAAAAATGTGAGATGCAGTGCCTGTAAAATGAAATATACTGAAGTTTAACAGAAGGAAGTGTGTTGAGAAAACGAAGGTAGTCAAGTTACTTTTAATACGTAAGCTAGCGAGGAAATGAAATTTAACCAACTGCAACCCAAGTATGCATTGAACTCGCCAATGTCCATTATACGGAACATCATGTTTTGTCCACGAGGAGTCGTCGTGGCACAATGCTACAATGACGGAATTTTTTTCTCGGCCTGTCCGTCACGGCGAGCGGCGGCGTTCCTTCGCTGATCTTCGACAGCTCCCTCGTCAGCTCATCGTCTACCTATTCGTCTACCTATTCCGCTGCCGATATGGAGACACCTTTAGCTGCTCCTAATGCGCACCGTCGAAAGCTGCCTGCTAAAAGACCGCTGATTGACTCTTCTGGTTCGCCGTCCGCTTCTGTCGACATCGATACGCCATTGAATGCGTTGGTCAACGACAATTCTGTCCCCGGTTACCTGCGGAGTGTCGTTTTATTCCTGGTCGAGGAACGAAAACGTCTCAGCGACTTGTACCGTGAGTTGCACGAGGAAGTCACATACTTACGTGCCGAGAACACCAAGTTAAAGTCTTCGCAAGGCGACAATTCACAGACCACCCCGACGCGCGATGACCCACCTGCCCCGTCGATGGTTTCGCCTGCTGTCGACCCTCCAGCCTCACGGACGTATGAGGACGTTGAGCGTGCTCGCTCCTTGATTATCGCCGGAATTCCAGAAAGCAGAGCAGACTTAGCATCGATACGAGTTGTACACGACTTCAATTGCCTACGTGAGATCATGGATTTTCTGAATATTGATTGTTCGATCGTTTGTGCCTATCGCATGGGCAGTTTCAATCAAAGCTATCCCAGGTTGTTAAAAGTAGTTCTTCCTGCGTCGTTTTTTGCAAAACAAATGCTGCGTCGAGCACCACACCTTCGTTTTTTTAAGGCTAAAGGCCTCTACATCAGGCCGTCCCTTCCTAAAGAGGAAAGGGACAGGCTTAAGCGTGAGCGTGAGGCTCGCCGCAGCACTGTACATTCGCAAAACTGCAATGTTCATGGTCCTGGTACCAGACCAGTGCAATCATGTAATGATCCTCCAGTTGTGGCGCCTTCTTCAACTCAGGATGTTTCTCTTGCTTCCGGTAATCAATTAAACGACTGAATTCTCGTCGGACTGTGGTTTCTGGACTGAAATGCCTTGTCTCTAATATTCGATCACTAGTTAAGAACAAATTATCTCTTTTATTTTTGTTGAAAAAATACAATCTTGATGTGATTGCGTTAACGGAAACGTGGTTGAAAGCTTCCATCGAAAGCGAGCCTCTTTTAGGTGACCTTCTTTCTCAGTACGAATTCATTAGGTGCGATCGTCCTCGGAAAAAGGGAGGTGGTGTAGCTCTATTAATTAGCAACACCCTTTCCCCATGCGTTGTTTTCAAAGAATCAGTACCAAATAGTTATGAGTTGCTCTGTTGCGACCTCTTTCCTTATCTTAATGCTGTTCGCTTTGTCGTTGTTTATAAAGCACCCTCATGTCCATCTTCTTCTGCTGACAAGCTGATCAAAGCTCTGAGCGATATTATTTCTTGTGAACAGGAAACTATTATTACTGGTGATTTTAATCTCCCGGACATAGATTGGATCGCCCTCCCTGGTCCGACTGCCAGCTCTTCTTTCTCTAAAACCTTCACTCAGTTTTGTGCCACTTACAGTCTTCATCAACTCGTACGCAGGGAGACACATGGGTCACACATTTTGGACCTTGTTCTTACCACTGAGCCTGCTATTGTTAACCGAGTAAAGGTTGAAAGTCCATTGGGTTCTTCCGATCATTCTACCGTCAGGTTCTCTTTAAGCATGCGCAATGACAATCCTAAGTTCATTTTTAGAAGAAACTTCAAATTCGCCAACTACCAGGCAATCAAGGATTATTTGCAGAATGTAGACTGGTACGGATCCTTTGCAACTGTCTCTACTGTTGACGCGATGTATGAGTTGTTGATCGCCATTCTGAACCACTGCATAGAACTATTTGTCCCACTTGTAAAAGTACAACTACAACAAAGATATCTTCCACCTTATTTACAAACGCTATTCTCAAAGCGCTCTAAGTCCTGGAATATTGCAGTTAAGTCTAATAGTCGAGGAGACTGGGATGCGTTTTATAGTATCAGCAACGCGTTCGAAAAGAGGCTGCGGAAGTATAATAGTCACAGAGAGAATAAGATCATTAACTCGAGGAGTAAGCTTGCATTCTACAAGCTGGTGAACACCAAACTTAAACGCAACTCGAAGATAGGTACTATTCAGTCCGATTCTGGCGCACTAATTGTAAGGGATGATGACAAGGCAGAAGTATTTGCAGATATCTTTGCACAAGTTTACAGCCGAGGCTCTGATAATCAAGATAGTCTAGATCAATTGTCTGGTCACCCACTGTATCCTGTAATGGATGACTCTGTGTGGTTCCATGCAGATGAAATTCTTTCTTTGTTATCAAAGTGGCCTAACTCTTGCAGCGTTACGCCTGACGGAATTCCCTCGCTCTTTTTGAAGGAGGTGGCCCCAGTTCTGGCAAGACCACTGGAATTTATCTTTAACTTAAGTTTCACCAGAGCCGAAGTCCCTTCTAGGTGGAGAACTGCTTTCGTCATTCCGATACCAAAAAAAAACCCCAGCTAACTCTCCCCACAGCTACCGTCCTATTAGTTTGACTTCAATCTTTGCAAGGATATTCGAAAAGATCCTCAAAAACCGGATAGAAACTCATCTTCGAGAACATTCTATTCTGTCTCCATATCAACACGGGTTCCAGAAGGGAAGATCGACGGTAACTGCTATGCTGCAGGCCTTGAACGAATGGACTCTGTCTCTAGAAGGAGGGAACCCGGTAGATGTAATATATCTAGACTTTTCGAAAGCTTTCGATAGAGTCTCGCATGCGAGATTAGTCCATAGGTTGAAAGCAATTGGTATCCATCCACGGATAGTGGCTTGGTTACAATCCTTTCTTTGTGATCGGACCTTTAAAGTACGTGTCAATTCCTGCTTCTCCACTGTCAGGCATGCATCCAGTGGTGTACCACAGGGCAGCGTATTATCCCCTTTATTGTTTAACATCTATACGTATGACCTGCCTTACTTAATTATTAGTAACGGTGTCAAATGCTGTGCTTTTGCCGACGATCTTAAAATATTCAACTCTGTCCGCTCCGCGGATGATCGTGCGGCCCTACAAAATGCACTTAATGTGGTCGATCACTGGGCTACTCAGTGGAAAATGCACTTAATGTGGTCGATCACTGGGCTACTCAGTTCAATAATAATCTTTCTTTCAGTTACAGCGTGGATGGCATTCTTATAGAGGAAGTAGACCAAATACTAGATCTTGGTTTCCTTATAACAAAGGACCTTAGCTTTGACCTACATTGTGAAAGAATTGCCAATGCAGCGAGTAGGATTGTGTACAATCTATTCAGAGCTTTAACAACTAGGAATACGATAACTTATTTGAGAGCATATAAAACCTACGTGAGACCCTTATTGGAATATGGGACGGTGATCTTCAATCCGTTCAAGAAGAAATTTGTATCTAAACTCGAAAGCGTTCAAAACAGTTTCACAAGAAAACTCATGATTCGAGCTATCGGTTTTGCATATAACAGGATCCCATCGTCTCATGAAAGAAATTCCAATTTTTGTCTCGAGACTTTAGCTTATAGAAGGAAAAAGCATGACCTGATCTTGTTCCATAAAATCCTGCACGGCAAATGTGACCTTCCCCTGGATATGTTTTGCGTACTGAGAAGGTCTGTTACTAGAGGAGGCTCGCGAAAAATTAGCTTTCCTAAGGCCAGGCTTAATTGTAGGTACCACTTTTTCACTGTTAGGGCTGGGACCTCATTTCTTAAAATTTCGAAAAAGCATCAGCTCCCCAGCAGTTTGACGTTATTCAAGGCCTCTTTGGATAGATACCTCGGTCCGACGTAAAGTTTTGTCTGCAATTTTAGCAGCATAATACATTGCATTTATTTTCGGCTGTTCGTTTCCTTTGTAGTTACTTTCTCTTCTTCTTTTCAATAATGTTAGTATATTTTGTGCTCGTTATTCACAGGGTTGCATTGTTTGACATGATGTTATTCATGTAATAAATAATAATAATAATTTGGACACTGCCAAATTAGACAACAACCTCATTACGAGCAGCTGGGTCAGGTGTGTGGCGGAGAGTGGTACAAGGATGCTACAAGGCTCCAATAATTAGCGAGAGTTTCGAAAGAAAATGTGCATAAAGTAAATAAGGATACACATGGGCGATAAGCAGTCTCTTTGCCGCGAAGCCGTAGGCTTTAATTTTTTTTTCCAGGAGATAACCCATTTTCACAGATTTGATTCTACTGCCGAAGCTCTTCTTGAACTGATCTAAAGTGCAATGCAGGGAATATTTAATATTTTCCAAGAAGGCGGCAATAGTGACAGTGGGTGGTGGAATATGAAATTGCATGAACGGCAAATTAGATGCTACTGTATCAACATTGTAAAACTTTAATTCTGCATATGGATAGCCACACAATCACTATGTAAGTAGCAAACAAAACAAAACAGGTACAGTTCGGGCTAAAAAACATTAAAATGGAAAAGAAACCTTGAAGTATAACAACCAACTCCGAACTGCTTAGAACAATAGTGAGCTACCAAGTTTTTTGAAATTCCCTTGAGAGTTCAGTAGTAGAGAGTTTGCTTCCCATTTAAAACTTCCTATGTCCAGTACCTGCTCTCCAGGTGAAATGGAGCATCTTAAATTATCATTTTTTGGGAACTTTTAGTTTCCAGTGATCATTGCTTTTGTTAGAAACAGAGATTGAATAGATCTCCCGAAGAAGAATGCACAGCGTACCATTTATTGAGTGATAATCATTTATTTATATGATCATTTATTAAGTGATAAATAAGTGATGAAAGCGAAGCTTGAAGGTATTTTGCGAGCCCGGTGCAGTGTGCAGTATATTTGACGGCCCTAGTGATTTTCGCTTGCTCCAGGTGTTCCTAAGATGGAGGAATATCGGTGAGTTAGCTCACTAGATTTCGTTCTCTGCCTGACCTTCTTGGGACGTCTGATGCAATGCTAGAGCGAGACAGGGCGTTTCTGACCCAAGTGGCTTCGCATATGAAGAAGCTTCAAGCCTCTTTCAGACCTTGACGGAGACGAGTTAATAGAAACGTCGGCCGTAGTAATAAATAATTTTATAAAAACCTGGTTAGCATAGAAGAACAATAAGTGATAAGGAAATCCCCCGGTTTCAAGAATGTCGAACTTGGAGTGTACTTGAAGGTATTGTTTCCCTGTAGTGCGAAGAGAGGGTATTGTAATCGTATCCGCGAGCCTACATATACAAAGTTTCCCTGTAAAGCTGCTCCGCATAGCCCGAAGATCAACAACCTTTTCCTTACATTTACGATCGAATTCATGGCGCGCTTCTTCATAATATGCCTAGCTTACGATTCGTAGGCTAGAACTGAATATTTGATTTAGTTTGAAATGGTTTAAGCATGCTGCGTACAGCTCGTACAGCTTTCCTTTTTGAAGCTTCATAGTGTTGTCTCGAAGGAAAGGTTTGACTCTAAAACAAGTACTGAGCCAATCAGCTAGATGAATTGCTAAGAAGGTCTCTAAAGTGTTTTCTGTTTTCCTGTTGCCCGAGTTGAAGCTTTTGTGGATTTTGTGGTCACAATGAAACTTTTCACGTTGCAGATCAATCCGCATTAGTATTTTATATTTTTTATTGTATTCCATTGTGGAATGAAGAGCAATGTGAATTCACAACTAACACTTCTATAACTATGCGTAACCTTTGTCAATCTGATCCTCTTAAGGACAAATTTAACGTATAGAACCATGTATTATGCAGAAAAAAAGAGATTTCAAAGTTTGCACAAAAACAGCATCGAAGATAAAACTTTTCTTTAAAAAACTCTGTTATGTAGCAACCCGAAGCTATTTTAAAAACGAGATTTGTTCTCTTACATATAAGGCTCCGCACGAAATGTCCATCATTTTTGTTAAATCTACAGTTAGTCATTCCTAAAAAAACATTGTGTATATTATGTAGAAATATTTGTTGACTGGACTTCCGCTTTGCTGCATCCTTAGAGGGTTATCCATAAAAACGTCGTGGGGATGAAAGGTTGGCTCCGGAAATTCTCTAGGGATGCGTTCCGCATTCAATTTCCCTGTGATAGATGATCTGTTTATGCTACCCCTTTAGTTTACCATATTTGTGAAAAATGAATAGCGGAAGTCTTCACTGAAGGCTGGTTCTGATTTTGTTTATGTTTAGGATATATGAAGTGGGACCGTTTTTGGACTTACTTACAGAGAAAGTACGAATAGAAAGCAGTTCCGCGCACTGAAACATATTGTTGGTTTAGTCATGGCATCAAAACGTTGAATGTTCTACATCATTTTAATTTGGATTTCGTGTTAAATCTTCATAGTTATTATAATTTTATTATGAAGGAAAAAAGAAGCCTACAGTTCATGGATCAAGAGCAACTTCGTTATAACCTAACCGTCCTTATTTTCGTATGATAAGGACGTGTATATGGTACATGAAGATTCAAGCAACAGTGACAGGCTTATTTCTACGTCTTGAGCAGAATATTCGACGTCAAGGCGCCAGTGCTCGATCTTATGTAATGGTACGTCAGCGTAGGACACGTAGACGGAACGAGGGGGTCGGCGGTGAGATTGTAGCTGATTTGACGAGAAAACAGTGAGATGTGGGGCCAGTCTTGCTTGAACTACAAACGTGCTCTGGTCACACACATTCCTGCCATTCTTACTATATGAATAAATAATAAAACCGAATCTATCCTATTCGGGGGGTGGGGGTGGGCACCGCTAGAAAAGCTAAAGAAGCATAAGCGTGTAACCTCTTCTTGCTATGAAAATCCACATAAAGTCCTTCTCGACAGTGTGTCGATTTTTTAATATACATAGTTTACTGTCACATTTGTGGCCGTTATTAACCAGACAGATTGAGATATCCATTCATTAGGATAAGAGATATAATAGGATGAAGAAAACATAAAAACGAAAAATTACCGCTTTACTCAATTCCTTTTGGGATGCGCCACGCATTCTACTTCTAGTACGGGGGATCGTGGAGGCGATTTGAATGAGTATTTGGGCATACAATGAGATGTGATGGCCAGCCGATGAACAAATGATCGCTTTATCCTTCCCAGACGAATGTGGTAGCAATTCACCTACCCTAGAGGGATGAAAGGCTTGGTTGGATTGAGAAATCCGATTCAGGGACAGGAACGCGACACTTGGCACCGCCTGCGACTGCACTCCACTTTCCTTCCTTATAATATATCGAGTAAAGCCTTTGTAAGAGAGTGGGCAGCATAGCGTTATCCTTTCATTCTGCTTGTGAACTAAAGGTATACACTAAGCACCTCAATTTTCAGTTTTATTGGAGCACACCTCGAACTTTTCAAAGCACAAATGAAATGCCAAATGCCTTTCGAGCGCCGTTGGAACTCACCATTTCTTCTGTACTACTTCCGGTACCTCATTCCAACTGTACCACTTTTTTAATCGTGGGTGAGCTCTGAAATTTTCATTATGAAAGGAGGAACAGGTAGAAGCGTACAGTGCTCAACCACAAAGAAAAAGTTCCAACTACGCACACTAGTACAGTGTCCGGCTGTAGCTGGGCGGAGATTACTGTGGCTAGAACGAAGACGAAGAGAGTTTGTGCCAGTGCCCGTTGAGACATCGTGTCGAATGCGAGCCGTCGCACCGCCTCACACGCATTTTCCCACCATTGGCCCCGCCCTGGAAGTGTACCCACCACGTCATCATTTGAAGGATGACGCTAATATGCAAGTGTATGGTGGTATTCGGTTGGCCAAACAAAACTGAGAAATCGCTTATTTCTCTTCATTTGCCGTAACATTCAAGAGTAGCTTTGGGAACAGGTGGCAACGTATTCATAGCGCAGTGAAGGATTAACCAGTGAGCTTATGAATACGCTGGTATTGTTTATCGTCTATTTATATTTTTAATTGTTTTGATGAGCCCATAGATGAAAAGGCCTTGTAAGGCTGGCGTGGAAGATAATTAAAGGAGAGATTAGTTGTTGAATTCAGTGATGAATGCTGATCTTGGTCAACAGCGTAGTACGTCGAGCGTCCGCCGCCAAAAGGTTCAGAGACCTTCTCTGACTCACTAGTAATTCTCGAGTCTGACAAGACTATGAATCAGATATAAGGAGTTTTTATGGATTTGCTTTCATCAGAACGCGTACGTGAAAACACCGTGCGCATGTTCGGCTTACACAGCAACCTTGGAGAAGTTAACATCTTATACTGCACATAGCCATCACGCGCTTAAAGCGATAAGCTGCTTTCTGCGCTTAATGACTGGACCAGAGCTGTTGATGCTAAGGCGCAAGTTCAGTATGTTTTGATTTTGCTAAAGCCTTCGATAAGGTTCCTCACGCCGGTCTTATAGACATGTTGGAACAAATTGGTATTCATCATAGGATAATCTTTTGGATTCAAGATTTTTTGTGCAACCGCACGTATCAAGTGCGGTTGGGGCAGACGCTATCCAAGGTACACCATGCTCCCAGTGGTATCCCCCAAGGAGGTGTGTTATCCCGTCTACTGTTTCTTATCTATACACGGGATCTCCCTTTCGAGCTTTTGTCCACTGGAATCTCTGTTCAAATGTAGGCTGATGATTTAAAGATTTATAGAGTTATTGAGAAACAGGAGGATTGCGAGGTACTGCAAGCAGCTACTGATCTCGTTAACAACTGGTCGATTGTGCATGGTCTCCCTCTAGCCCCTAATAAGTCCAATGTTTTAAGCATTGGTGACTCCCGTTTTAGTCCTAATTATAAAATTGGTGAGCTCCTAATTAAAGTAGTTAATAATGTTCGTGAGCTGGGATTCATCGTTTCTGATAACTTGTCCTTCTCCTCTCATTGCAAAAACATCGTTGATAAAGCTAACGCTCGGATACATAATCTTTTCAAAGCACTAAGGGCTAGTGATGTCCATACGTTAATGAGGGCGTATAAAACGTACGTTCGTCCTGTTGTGGAGTCCGGTACTACGGTGTTTAACTCCCTGTCTAAGAAGGATACCCTTTTATTGGAAAGCGTTCAAAATAACTTTACAAGAAAGTTGGCAATCCGTTGCCTCAATATGGACTATAGATCTATGCCTGGAGGGGCAGAACGCTGCAAGTTGTTTAACCTTAGTAGCCTTGAGAGTAGACGAGACATTCACGACGTCCTAGTCTAATATAAGATCATGAGAGGTTTAGTGCAGTTGAATCCCAATGACTTTTTGTTGCAACTAATTCCTCGGTCACTCGTGGTGGCTCTATCAAACTTGGACGTTCATTTGCTAGGACATGCACCAGGTCTCGGTTCTTCACCAACAGAGTCCTACCCACCTTCAATCGGTTGGTCGCCAGGGGTCTTCTTAGCATGAAACCAGCTACGGCGAAAAGATATTCCAGCGCTGTCCTGGCTAGCTCTAGTTCGGATATGGGAAGGAAGTGACAGTTCTTTGTGTTTGGTTCTCTCTTTTGTTTTACTTCATGTCTAGTTCTCTCGTCTCTTTTTTTAGTTCCTATTTGACTCGTTTTAGAATGATATATTTTAGCATTTTATAACATTTGAATGGTTTGTTACACTGGTACGTTTTATGTTTCAATGGTCCTGCATTATGTTAACACACGGTGGCAACACTCGTGTTGAAATAAAGTATAAAGAGGGCATCTGATGTGACGAAGGCGTCCTGAAGAGGCCTATGGCTCAACGGGGGTAGCGACAATAAGGGATTGCAAGGAAGGGCTTCATCAGAGGAGATCCCACCGATGTCAGCGCTACACCGAAATACATTCCGCCAGAGGATGAACATGACAAGAATAGCGGATCTCATGTCTGAGAGGCTCTTAACATTAAGGAAGAGGAGGAGAAGAAGAAGGAGCAGAAGAACTATTCTATTATGAATCCACTAGCCCTTTGAAGACGTTTTTTCGACCTACCCAGTGCGAGCGGAGCTGCACTAGAACAGCAATGCAAACGCAATTAGGGTAACCTATCCCGGCAAGAAAACTGCACAGAAAAGTCCTATCATATACTGGCTCAGTGTGAACATAGCCTTTTTAAATAGCGCATTTTCAATTTTGGCTCCGTTGTCAAAAAAGCAGCGTGAGGTGTACCCTTATCGAGAGGATAGATCCTGTCTGAGGGCCATTCGATCGGTCCCATTACACCATTTTCATGTTGGATTGGACACTTTTCAAATCAAATTGGATGCTAGCCTTACGAATTCAAATCAAAGCGATTTCTTCCAAATCGAAATGACCTTCAGGCAGGCTAGACTACAGACTCAATGACACGGTTAGAATATTTTTTCAAGGAAAATTTGTGTAACTTGATTCGAAATTTTTTAGTTTGCATACCCCAAATAAGTGTAATAATTTAATGGAATTTTTATTCTTGGAAAAATAATAAATTAAAATTTGTCTCGAAGCACAGCAAAAAAAGCAATTGTATAGCATATTAAAAGATCAGATCGCACCATGCATTCGAAAAGCTCGTCGCGATTTTTATTTGACAGATGTTGTAAATGCTGCTTACATGAAGCGTCTACATGAGGATATGTGTGTCGTTTACAATTGTTTTGGATGTACGGTCTAAAGGAGCCGAACTCCATGTTAGCAGACATTTTGCTACCAATCGATTAAAAACGCCGACATCTTGGACGAGGGCATGGCTCGTTTTCTTTTTGGCACTAGGAAACGGCGGCCTTCCTGCTTTTTAAAACGCGCTTTAAACGTTATTTTTTAAATTTTTGAACAATGTGTTCACGTATTGGGTAGATGAATTGAAACTTCGAACAACTTCCTTGTAGTTTTAGTAGCTCCTGCCAAGCTGATCCGAATACCGTGTAGATTCTGTGGGTAGCATAAAAATGAAACTAGTGACAACAAAAAGACAAAAAGAACGCGACTACCGCGCCTTCCGTGGCCTTTTTCCAATCCTTGTGATGGGTACTGTAGATACTTTGCTCTAAATAGGTGGCTCCGTTGCTATTATGTAGAGACTCGTTCACAAATCAGGAACGAAATAATACATGAGTTCTTTCGTTGGGTAAAAATTCAATTTCCTATTACTCATAGTTCTTACATTCAACACCGAATACCGTGTAGATTTTGTGGACATTTTTGTGTGTAGTTAACATTTTTAGGATGGGAAGTATTGGATACCTGGAGGCGGCACTGCTACTGGGGACCCAGCGGCTGCAAGGAAGAACTTCCAGAAGGACAGGTAACACATTACTGTTCAGTAGTCATTTGCTGAAAAAAAACTTGTTTGGGAAAGCAGCCATGTTAACTAGATCCGTTCAGCAACGAATAGAAGCTACTATGAAAGCAAACCATCATCGTCATTATCATTGGCGTCTGTCCCGCTTAGTTGCGGGGTCCGCTGTTCTGATGTGATGGCCCCAATTCTTCCGATGCTTGATCAGCATGCACACCAGCTATCTTTAAGTCCAGGTGCAACGTGTCTAGCCAGCGTTGCTTCGGACATCCTCTGAGTCACCCTCCAGGGACCTCAAGGTTCAGACCTATCCTCCGGACGGTGTCGTCGTTAGCGCGAAAGACGCGGACTATGAAAGCGATGTCCGTTCCTCCACCTGGTGCCACTGGAAACTGCCCGCTCTGCGAGCTAAGCTAAACACGGATACTGGATTGCAGGCGACAGGCCCTTAAGATAGGCCGGCCTGAGAACGACTTGTATCACATCATATGGTTGACGACTATGAAAGCGAAGCAGAGCAGGAAAATGGAAGGAAATGCTGTTCCTTGAAGTTGGTGTTCTGCATCATCCTGAACCCGCATGAGGAGATCCAAATATACATTTGAGGGAAGCGTCAACTTTTGCAACACCGGATGTTACGTCGCTGTATTCCCCACTTCTAGCTATATATTTAATATTTTTGCACTTTGCCGTAGTTAGCATTTGTCTTCACTCGTTTTATTGTCAGAAAATACAGGAGCGTCTTAACTGCCAGTGTTGTTGCACAATGAGTGGCACTACGTAAAATGACCAAGCAGATGCCTTAATGTGCACTATGTAAAGGTGAACAAGTGAAAATTAAACAGTGATATATCTGTGACCTTACAGTCGATCTGACTACTGAATGGGGCTTGGTCCCAGTGATTGATCTTAATCCTGTTGCTTCATTACTGTGAAGTCCGTCCAACAGCTGACATATTCACGGGATTTCCTCCCCAAGCGATCGAATCCGATTAAGATTGGTAAAATCAGTCACAGTAATGGTTATCCAATCGACATTGTTGGTCATCCAGTCGACATCTATCCACAAACCTCTTCCTCTCCTTCTGCTGTACTAACCAGTACCATTCGGTTAATGAAGTTTCGTAGTGCGCATTGTCGATAATGAAGAACCCTATCAATCCTCTTACCCACACGTTGCCATATTTGGAAAAAGTTCATCTTCGCGGCGTGCCGGAAATACTGCAGGCACTTTCGTAGTTTTTCTGGTGTTACAGCTCATCTGCTCTGGCTTTACTGAGTTAAAGTCAAACGAAGTGACCGTCTGGTGGAATTCAATCTGAAGAATCCTACTACATATGCGGTTTCATCTAAATCCCCTCCAAGTACACATTTTTTTGTGAGGCGATTGCATAAATTTTGTTTTAAAATTTAAAGAAGATTCCTACGAAAAATGATTGTTGCGAGCATTTATGATACGATTCCCTTGTCTGCCGCCGTTGTTTTCTAAAGTAACACGACGGCTTTGATCTCGAAGACAGCTTCTTGATTTGTTTTTGGAAATGAGACAAAATTACCTGAAAATTACATTTTTCAACTGAAATCCCACGTCCCGCGACACCGATGCCGAGCTCAAAAATCTGATTTTTGAGTAGCTCTTTGAAATTTAATGGGATTTGTTTCTTCAATGAAAGTGGGATATTAATACCAAATAAAGTGGAATTTGAAGAATAATCTTTTCTGATGTCGCTGCTCTGGAAATGTCGTTAGGGTTCATTACATTAGTGAATGAATAGATTTGGAAGTCGGCAAATAACAAGTGCTCTACATTTTCCACTAGCAACTACGTGGTCCAACTCCTAGCAGAAACCTATTGTCGATGTTTCTTAACGGCAGCTGTAGGCGAAGACCGAGCAATTTCCGTAACAAAGAGTCTACAAAGCCACAGCCCCCACACGAAATGGCCTATTCGGAATGAATTGACATCGTCACCTTGCGAAAGGAGAATTCTGGTAGAGGGCAAACCAATTCACCAAGTTCCGATTTCGGGTTTCCTTTTTCGCTCTCGGAGCGAGAGATCGCCATTGTTGGCAGCTAGAGTGCTTCTGACTTGGATTGCTCGGAAAGTTTTGAAAGCACGGCAGGCTTGGTGCAACCTTTGACGCAGTATAGTTAGCGAAGTAAGTAAGAGTGGAAGCAGCTAAACATCATCAGAGGACCGCGTCTCTCATTTTCGTCTTGGACGCAGTAGGCGGGAGAAATCCGTACCGCCAAGAAAGCAGCACACTGTGAATGGGTTGGGCGTGTAGGATCAGGCGCCAGCTGCCGCTTGAGCTTCGAATCATGGTTTGTTAATCGGATTTCACCCAGGCCAGCCAAGGCCCTGTTACAGATCAGTTAGTAGCAGAGTTGTTGGAGAACGAAGAAACGTTGACTTCCCTTGGTTGATTACCGTAAGTCACTGAATGAGTCAAAAGCGCTGTCAGATTTCTTCATGTTACCCCGTAAAATTCAAAGTGCGAGTCGCATCACAGTCAGGGTCGATTATTGCTGTCCTTTACTTGTTATTTTTAACCTTCGGTTCAGAGAAAATCTTCATGCTCACAGCTAGAGCTCTCCTATCTATTAGAGGAACAATATCCGGGAAACGCAAAATCTAATTATTAGAAAAAGCGGAAATGCTAATATCTTCGCCAAGAAGAGCTTCATTGACGGAAAGGGCGTTTAGGGCGTTGGGCTCAAGGCAGATTCGAATCACTGCGCATGAATTCAAAGTTATCGAATGCTGGTTGCCGAGGAGCATCTTGACATTTCAGCAGGAATAGAGAGGGCAAGTGTCCAGCATAAACAACTACTACTTTGCAGACGAGAGATACATTTCAATTGTTAGAGTTGGTACTGCGAAGTCACAATATCGCTCCTTTCTTTTTAATGTAGATGGAATATACGCAAAAAAGCCGTCGTTTTCTCCGCTTTTCCATAAATCTTTTCACCTACCTAGATCGGTTAATAATTACAACCTTCTGAATCCACTCTGAATCGATGATCTATTCGGTAATCTAGGTAGCATTCAGCGGTTTCGAAAAAAAGTTGCTTCGATGACCTATATAATTTCGGTGACGGCGGCCTAACTTCATTGCTCGAAGCAATTACAACCGCAGGAGATATCTCCCTAATTCACGTGAATAATCAGCTTGTTACGTAAATTTTCCCCTTCTAATATGCACTTGCACTTTTACGTAGCTAGCAAAAATGATAATCACATGTGCTCAGACACAATCACAACACCGACTTCACCAATATTTGAACGCATTTCACCCAGTGAATTGGGCCAGTGTTGAATCTTGTGCATGTTTGCGTAGTATGTATGCAAACTATTCATATATCATCCTCGACGCTTTTTATTCCTTCTTCGCTGGGTTTTATCTCAGAAGGTTTTTAGATGAGTTAAACGCGGCTTTGCTTGTTCGCATTCATTTTGTGAGTATTCCTTGGTTAAGCTAAAGAAAAGAGCCTACTATGGAAGTGTTTCGACCTCTCATGGAACTTCAACTTAAGACCAGGATCATTAGAAAGAGCTCGGAATGCTGACCACGAATATGGGTGTCAAAATTGCAAAATTGAACAGAAGGGACCGCCAGTTGCGTCGGTGATGCATGGATAGCGCTCACGCTCCTGGCGTGCAACGTCGTTGGTTCGATTTCCGTTGCTGCACGTCTTTTTGCAAATCATAATTCATCTTCGAAATGACCTTTTGTTCTGAGTTATGACGGGAATGTGATTAAGTAGCCGGGAAAGCTACCAGACACGTTTGTAAAAATGCTTGAAGGCAAAGAACTGCTACGGAGACATTTTTATCTACTATTTTGCACAAGTAGATTCTAAGTCATACACTGAATAACTAGAGGTGTTTCTAACAACCTTGGCATTCATGGAACAAAGCAAAAAAATCTCTGAAGTAAAAAGGTAAGTAGAATGTATGATAAGGAAGAGCTAAATGTCGTGGATCTATTGCTTTTTCTTCACTCACCATGTCCTTTCCACCAGCAAAGGTGGTTTCCTTTCTTCTCGCTGAATTTGGGGTGCCAGAGCAAATGAAAATGTCACCACAGCAGTTTTTTGCCTTCAAGCATTTTTACAAACGTGTACGGTAGTTTTCCCGGCTATTTAATCAGACACGTGCCATAATTCAGAACAAAAGGCCATTTCGAAGGTAAGTTATGATTTGCAGAAAGCGGGCAGCAGCGCGAACCGAACCAACGACGTCGCGTCCGAAGAGCGTGACCGCTACCCTTGCGCCACCGCCGCAGCTGGCGGCCCTTCTTACGGAGCCCCGATGACTCACCACTCTCGCACCCGGTGCGTCGTACAGCCAGCCTGTGGTGAGGGCCCCGATTTCGGCAGGCCAAAACTCGCTCAGATATTTCGTTTTGTAATTCTGACACCAATATTCGCAATCAGCACTCCGAGCTCTTTCTAACGGTCCTGGTCTCAACTTGAAGGACCATGGGAGGTCGAAATCCTTCCCTAGTTAGAGGTCTAGCGATGCTCGTATTAAGCCTTTGCTTTCCCTTCATTGTATGAGAAACTACTCTCAAGCATCACCATCCACCATCACTCAGATTTCAAGAAGTCCTTCTGTTGGGTGATTTTCCCGGTGCCATTCGATGTCCAGCTATGGTAAAGCACATTGAGTAAATGGCGGAATTTAGCCAGAATCCCTTCTGTTAGCAACAATAACACATGTGTGTTTTCCAGCATTTGACCACTTTTTCTTGTTATTACCCAGTTTTTCTGTACGACACGGTTCTGCTTTCATAGGTTTCTGCATTATTGCTTCTTTTTATAAGAACGCCTACTTTTTAGCCCGAATGGTACTGGTCGTTACTGGAATTCGGAGTGAAGCTGAAGCGACACGCTCCATATTTTGGACTCACAATAATAATGCCCACGGTAAGTGGAGTCTTTCAACACAGCCTTGCACCCTTTAGGCTTGATGTCATTTTAGAGAATTTGAACTCCCACGCTGCAGTTGAATCGTTGATGCGATAAAGGCACGTGCAATTTGAAGATGTGCTGCTCCACACTGTGAATAATATATTTTGTGTGCTTTGTAGATCAATAATTAATAGCGAGATGACGAGGGCCTTTAACGTCGTGTAGGAACTGAAGACCACCGCATTTCACGGTGACTCCTAGTTTGGGTCCTCACGAGAAGAAATATTGCTTTTAAAGGAAAGGCTGATGGAAACACTGAAGCAGGCTATCTTTACGAGAAAGGTCAGATAAGTCACCAAGGAGCCCTGGGTTTTCAAAGGTTTTATTAGGGGCTGTCCGAGAAGTACTGCAATGTTTTCAAACCTCCCTTGGTCCTGTGGTTAGGTCTAAAATAGCCAAAAGCCATTGCATTTTGGTGCAAGCTGATAAAGGAAGGCTGATGCCTGGATCAGTTTTTCCTTACTTAGAAAATACTCTTCATAAGGTTCCTTCATTCTTGGCAGGATCGTGATGACCCGACGATTTTGTAAGTCTACTAATACTAAACTCTCACGGCGAGTAGTAGCGCCGTGAGAGGAGGCGCCTGCTGTCGTGCGCATCCAATCCCAAGTTACTGATACGTTCTGATTTGAAAGATGTTCAGTTATATTTTTGAAGTGCCCTATGTATGTTGTTTTAGAAGCTCTGTTCGAAAAATTTCAAAAATTTGTAATTTTCTCGGAAATGGATTTCAGCTGAGTACAAGAGATCCTCAGGATTTTCCACCGGCTTCCATGCTGGGAATACACAAGGCTGCTCGCGTCGGTGGCTGACACTGCAGTGGCGTCAATAGATAAATAGCGACTTCGCACCTCCATCCCCTACCAACAGATGCAAAGCTGCGCGCTTAGCTCACATGGGCTATCATTGACGGCATATGCGGCGAGGATGCTGTGACGCAGCTCACGTATTTTGTTAGTCCAATCGCTTTGAAAAGGGAAGCAGGAGACGTCAAGACCGCGAGTTGTTGTGGTCCCTCCTGTGTGGAATTTGAGAGAAATGCCTTACAACGAGCTTGGCCGAGAATGGCAAGAAGTTCCATGTGCACCGTGTAGCCACTACCTCTATTCGTGCTTCTCCCTCTGAAGCAGCACCTGCAAGCAGAAACTGTCGCTTAAAGCGAACAGAGTCAGTCAGCGGCCTACGACTTCTTCAACTCGCCTGCTCTCAAATTCTGGAAAAGCGGTCACGATGAGGTGCCCGTTGTATGGGCAGCCAAGAAGATTAAAATGTTGAATAATGTTTCCGTCTGATATAAATTAAGTTCCCAAAAGGAAAATCGGTCTGAACTTTTGTGACGACTTAGAACGGGATCAGCGTAATACTAGAACCAGTTTTAAAATTTTTCCTCATCTATCACCTCATTTTGAAGCTTGATCAACAAGTGCTGCTTTGATCCACCAACACCATATCCTGAAATCTTTCCACCCTATCTAAGAAGCTTAACAACAGAATTGTGCATTCACAATTTCCCAGATCGAAAATATTCACCAAAACCTCATTACTCTAGAGAGTCTCTTGGTCTGCTGCACGAATTTCGCATCTCACATCAGTAGGAAACTGTTTATTGCCTATGCGGGTTCTACCGTCCTGGGCTGGTCCAAGAATGATGTCAGATGTTGCAGTTTACCGTCTTAGCAACACCAAATAATGATTCTGCAGATCATCACCTGCCTGCTGACATTGTGCTCGTTCTGGATCGACACTCCGTCAATGTCAATCGCTCTGGTGATATTCAACGTGCTTCTTCAAGGTCTCTTCGGCTGGGATCTCATCCGCGAACTGCCGCCGGGTAGTGGAAGCGTTCCAAAAATTGGTAGGTCTGACATGGCTGGACAACAGCTCCACAATGTTATAGGAACTGCAAGAATTTTCTTGACCTTTTGGTCCACCCTTGCCTATCCTTGTCATTAATCATATCGCACGTTTGAGTTCGGGTTATTCTCACATGTTCGAATTCGCGACTTTTTCGTAGTTCGGAGACGGCATGAGATGTTTTACTCCACGACATAAGGATAAAGGATAAAGGACGGCGTTATTCAATCTTTTTTGGGATGCGCCACGCATTCTACTTCTACGGGACGTCGTGGAAGCGAGTTGAATGCGTATTTAGCCATACAGTGACTTGCGGTGGCCAGCCGATGAACAAGTCAGCGCTTTATATTTCCCAGACAGGTCCGGTACCAATTCACCGACTCCGGAAGGATGGAAGGCTTGGTTGGCCTGGGCGGGAAATCCGAACCAGGTACCTGCTATCGGGTGCAAGCGACAGCCGGCGCCTCCTCCGACTGCGCTCCACGCGCACTCTCACTCCACGATGTATTATCACAAATTCCACCAAGGGTTCCAGTTTCTATCACATAATATGAATGCTCTTAGACAGATTTGAGAAAGGGATAGCGAGATATGGAAGGAGGGCAAATTACTCCTTTCAGGTGCATCTACCGAACAGGTTTGATTAGCTTTGCTTCTACTTGGTCTCTTTGATTTAATTAATAGTGAATTGTCTCACAAATTGCTTGTTGTGCCCTTAGGGTTAAATTTATTTATTTATTTATTTAAAGACGTGTAAAATTAAGAAACCGAAAGAAAATAAACATAAACAAATAGCTACACAGTAACGTCTAGACAAACAGTGAACAAATAACTGCAAAGTAATGTCTGCTATCTGTAACCAAAACAGTACAATCAGGACAAGTTCCAGAAAAAAGACTTAGAATTACAATAACAGGTCACTTCTCAATAAGATTACGGAAGGCCTGGACAGACAACCCCAACGACATTTTGTCATCACTTAGTAACGTGTTGAATTGGCTGACGTTCCTATAGGTGAAGAAGTTTGTCCTAATCTTTGTCTTTGCAACCGCGACGTTAAGCCGTAGTTTACCTCTCATAGTTCTAGTCAACGGTACACCAAAAAACGTAAGTGGATTTATGGAGAGCCTCTGAGTTAGAATTTTGAACATCATGGTGAGATCAGCCTTTCTTCTTCTACTTGCCAGCGTTGGAAGGCCAAGTGCTTTTGCCCTTTCTAGGCCATTGGGCAGCTGCAGGTAGTGGACATCATAACATCTCAAATATAGCTTTCGGGTAAAACTGTTCTGAACGCTTTCCAAGAAATCAATATCCTTCTTTTTACAAGGATTCCAAACAGTTATTCCAAACTCCAATATCGGTCGAACGTAGGATTTATAAACCCGTAAATATACTTGGGGATCCTTCGATCGTAGAAGTCTGAACAGAGTATAGATGGTATAGTTCGCTTTCCTCGCAAGTGTTCTGTAGTAACTGCCGAAGTCCAGGTTAGTATTAATCAAGAAACCTAGGTCTCGAACTTCCTCTACAGGCATGAGACTTGTGGATTGTAGTTTGTATGGGACCGATGTCTCACCCTTCGGACCAAATAGCATGCACTTGGTTTTCTCCGCTGATAATGGAAGCTCCCACTGTTTGGACCATTGGTCGACATACTCAATTGCTGCTTGTAAATCACTAACATCTTCCATCCCTTTGATACACTTGTAAATCTTTATGTCGTCTGCGTACATCTTGCATACCACACCAAAACGCGAAATGACAGTAGGTAGCTCGTACGTATATATAACAAATAGCAAAGGCGATAGGACTCCGCCTTGTGGCACACCACTGCACGCAAGATATGAAGGTGAGAACTTATCTTTTACACTTACTTGGTAGGTTCTTCCCGAGAGGAAGTCCTTCACCCATCTTATAATTCTGAAGTGTATGCCTACCATCTCCATTTTGAAGAGTAACTTGTGTATAGGGACCTTGTCAAAGGCCTTCGTAAAGTCAAAGAAGACCACATCTGTGCGGCACTTATCCTCCACTGCTCGAGACCAGTCATTCAAGGCAGTAAGTACAGAGGTTTCTACAGACCTCCCCTTCACGAAACCGTACTGGTTCTCTGAAATGATACCATTGTCCAAAAGATGCTTCATAATATGTTTCTTAACAACTTTCTCGAACACTCTTGCAAAAACAGAAGTGATACTTATGGGCCGATAGTTTCTGGCATCGTGAATAGGCGGCTTCTTGAGAATTGGTGTTATTAGCGCATGTTTCCACCGCAAAGGTACCTCACCTTTCATATAGCTCAAGTTGTAAATGTGTTCCAGAGGAAAAGCTAAATATACTGCAATCTTCTTTATAAAAGCGACTGGAATGAAATCTGGAGAGGTAGATGAGGAATTAGGTCACTGCTCCAGGATATCAGCGATTTCTTCCCTATGGAACCACAGAGAAGCCTGCATAGGAGGAAACTGACTGGAACTGCACTCTGCAGAGAAAGACAATTCATCAGTGTGCGAGTTATACGCCTTCTGAAATTCCGATGCCAATAGATTAGCCTTATCTTCCTCAGTAGAAGCTGTGGTACCATCGTCACGAGTTAAATTTGGTATGACACTGGTCTGACCACGCCTGGAATTTATGTACCTATACAGTGCCATTTTATCACCCGTTCCAATGATTTTGCGTTCCACATAGACACTATATTTAAATAAAGCTTTGTCAACTTTCGCTCTAAAACGCTCAAAATTTTTCTTATCCACGTAATGACCAGATGAGCAGGCTATGGTCCATAAAGCTCTTTGCTTATCTAACATCTTCTGGAGGTAAGACGGTAGATGTCGCAAGTCCGTGTTGACCATTTTCATGGGAACAAATAACTCTACGACGTGATGAAGGATAGCAAATTGCTAGTGTTCATCTACTATTGCCCAGCGGTTTGTAATGTTTCTGGAAGGTCTGTTGTAAAATTTCACTCGCTTTAGCGACACAGTGTCCACTCAGTTCTCAGGCGTTATCACCTGGTGTAGTAACGTTTTTATAGTTAAACATACCACTAAGCGTTTCTTTATCACAGGGTTCTACAATTTAACCTAACTCTGATTTGCTTTGCAGTGTCACTTTACGGGTTTAATCTCTCGATGACGACGATTGCCTTCATGATTCACGTTCTTTCTCAGTTCTTCGAGTCAGTGCTGCCGGAAGATTTGGAACTGCCGGAAGCGGTAAGTATCTTAAGATAAGCTCCTGTCAGAGAGATTTTTAAGGCCTACTCTACGTGTTCATTCGGAACACATAGGTTTAGAACTGGAGATTCATCAACCGCTTACCGCCCCCTAACGGTGAAAATACCGCCAAATACCGATGCTGGTGAATGGCAAATCAGGAGGTTTGGCGGTATTTTCACCGTTTTAGGGCAGTAGGCGGTTGATGAATTTGGTGCCTGGTGTATTTTATTCGCTTCTCATCTGCTGGGTATAATCTTCTAATTTCTGACAATTGGAGCAATAAAGAATGGAAATAACGACAAATGTTTCTGTAGTCACTTCAAAATTTTTATATCTTTTCAGATAAAAACTCTATTTCCAGGTTTCCACGCTGCCTGAAAAGTTAAGGCTTTCTCAGCTTTTCCAAGTCAAAGGTCTCTCGTTTGACCCTCAGCTGTACGTTCATCTTGTCAAAGCTTTGAATCTTAATCTTATGGTTCTGAAATAGAAACCAGTTAAGCGTGGTGTGATTTATAATTTATTTCTTTTTTAATTTTAATCCTAAAATGTGTAGAATTTTGTAATCTATTTTGTAAATGAAACAGCTAATTTTATGAGCTGAACCCGTGACTCTTTGTGAAGCCTCTTTTTTCTTATCTACCAAGGTCTTTGCAGTTCTTATATTGTTTATCTATGTGATTCGCTTCTTGTTCCAGTCTGCTTAATTACAACCCGGAGGAGGAGGATCCGAAGGAGTTTAATTCGCCCTTCTGTTCCATTGAGCCTCCGAACGCGCTTGAAGAAGAACAGTCAGACAGCGGAGAAAGACGAAACACAGACGGCGAGACTCTTATCCCTATAGAGGGCGGAAGTACGTGAATCATAGAGTTTCGTGAAGAAATTATACTCTAAAACTCCATAGATTTTTTTAGAAAAAGCATGAATCCTGAATTTTCAGTGACTTTATTACCTTAGGATGCTCTCGCGGGATTCCTAGTAACCTTACAATTAGTGTAGCGGTCGACTTTGACATTTCCTTCACATGACTATTATGCCGAAAAAAAAAACAACTTGTGGTAGATAACTGCCATGACTGGGAAATCGAGTTTGATCCGAGGGTGTGCTGTCCTAAAGAAGGACGACCATTCTTGTTATCTGAAGCAATATGTAGTAGGAGAATCCGCCGGATCATCAGAATCCGTCCCCGCCGATGTATTTAGCAGGGGAGTTGAAAGTAATGGTGAATAGCGAACATTTGTGAGACTTCCTTATATTAACCTGATGCGGTTTTGTGCCTGTAAATCTTAACGGTGATATATCTGCAACCAGCACTATTTACCATGAGACCGTGTGCTAAGTTCTCCCCCTAACACGACATAAAGCTTCTCTGATGAGCAGATAGAATCTAAACAAGTTGATGAGTCAAGAGAAGATCACTAGACTTCAATCGGAGGCTACCTCAGTGAGGAAATGTTGCAGTGTATCAGAACTAGTATCAGAACTGACTCCATCCTTGCTCTGTTCTCGATACTATCTCACCTCAGTAATAGGTTTGAGCCGACGAAATCGCGTATATGAGCAGAAGTGGCTGAGTTTCAGCAATACAAAGGTATACTTCTGTATCTGAAGCCGAGTAACTCACACAGCAGTAACACGACCGGTTAAAGTTCGTGTGCAGCGAGCCTTTGTGGCTGTGGATTTGTTTTGCTGGCGGTGTAGAAAATCGGATAGCGTAACTGATAGTACATAGCGGACTTTTAAAAAGGGTTCGAGATTCTAACCTCGCTCAAACTTATTGCTGAGGTGAGATTTTGCAAAAGGACAGCTTAAAATTTTGTCGAAGAAAAGTTTATCGTCTGTTACAAGACATTTAAGAATAGGGTGCGTAGACTGCTATGCTTTTCTGCCAATTACTTCGTAGTGTTCGGAAAAGTTGAGCTTGTTGTTGTAATGGAATTCCAAATCCTTTACCTTAACCACTGTATTCAACATCTCTCCTCCCAGCGAGAAAGTTTTTGTGGGAGCAAAAGAAATGAACACTGATTCAAATTTTTCCCAGAAATTTACGAGTTCATTCACTATTCTTTGGACCGTTCGATTTCTACAGATAAATACCTGCAGCAAAGTATATATGTAACCGCTAAAGATCGCTGTGTCTGGACCAGGGATGTGCGGAATTTTTTCTGGAAAAAACGAAAGACCGAAGACGGAACGGAAACGCTCAAAAATGGCCAGAAACCGGAATACGAAACGCGGAAACGGAAATGGCATGTCAATGTTCGTCATTTTTTCAAAAGTGCATGTGAAACGGCGTCAGAAGCGGCTTCTTTTGCACTTTTTCTTGCTCAGAACTTTACGAGCAGCGGTATCTTCCACAATTAAATGCCCATCCTCATCATGACATAGCATAACGAAACATGATTTCATAATATTGTTATGATAACCTTTTAGCTATGGCTGAGCAATAAACGAAAACAAATTCAGGATCTTTTTCTATTTTTCTACTATTTCTATTTTAGCATGCAGCCTTTACATATCTAGTTCCTGCGACGGGCTCTTCGCAATTTTTGCTGCTATTTCTTGAACGGTAGATTTAACCGACTCAACCACTTAAGGTTAGGCTACTTACAGACCTCCCTCCCAAAAAAAACTGAATCGGGTGAAGTCTAAAACTGGAGTAGCCACCTAGACCATTTTCCGACCAGGAAAAAGTTCCTTTCAACGCTTTTAGAAACCTGGCATCATGGAAGCGTGGCAACTGCACAAATATTTATCTACATACTCAACATTAGCAGTTACATTGTAATCACCAAAGCTAGTACTCAGAATTCACTCTGGGAGCTAAGATGATAACTGGATGACTGACTAGTCATGGTGGGTCCATACTTCCACAGGAATATTCAGTCTGTGTCAGTCTAGAAATCCTACGCCCAAGATGACACAGCTAGGCAGTTCATAGATATTTTTTATTCATAAAAAAACATCATTTCTACGAAGGCCTCCAGCTTAACCGGTTCCATGCTGATATCAGCGGCCGGCTCATCCCGATTTCACGGATGAGTGCTGATAGGCGAGATTGCTAGAAAGATATCGTGGATGTTCTGTTCGGTCAAACAGCGCTGGTGGTGTAAGGCGAACATCGCTGCCCGGAAAGCAGAAGATGCGGGTTCGAGTCCCGCCTGGCGCAAGAGTTTTGATGGCAACTAAACATCCTCCTAACAGTTCATAGATAGTTCTCGAAGCAATATGTAGTTTTGTGTCAGAATTCAACAAGTCACCCTAGTCAATCAAAATAACTTCTGCTGGTAGATAGTCATGATGATTCATTAAAAATGGATTGCATAACTCTATATGGATCAATATCACACAACGAAATTAAAAGATGAAATTTACACCTTCAATTAGGAACAATGATGTAACCCTGGGGCAGACAACCGCATGGCACAACCTCTACTGAACCCTTTGTTTCATGACACTAAGCTGTATGCTTACAAATTTTTTTTTGTAGTTATTTGTAACTAATGGATCAAACATTTTATGATCATTCAAATGTTGAGTGCACTTTCTTAGCATACAATGCATACATAGCCTTTGCTGGCCCATTAATTTTGCCCTGCACTCAGCCGTTCTTAGTTTTGAGTACTTTTTTTGGTAGTCTAACCAATTCCAAAAATATTATTACTGGAGTTGTCAACCAGTATTTCTCTCACAATTATATAAAGGTGAACCCTTTTTAATTGATAAGCTGATTGTGTTCAGTATAAAACTAGTGTTGAACAGTGCCCATTTCCGTTTCCGCATTCCGGTCCAAAAACAGGCGGAACACGGAACGGAACGGAAGAGCTCAAAATGGCCGGAAACCGGAATTCGGAACACGGAAACGGAAATTCCGCACATCCCTGGTCTGGACGTTAGCTGCTATGTGCAAACTGCGGTTGCGAAAATTGCATTTTCATGTTTTTGATATGGAAGGATCTATGCACAGACACACCGCTTCTAACGTGCATGGCTATCGTTGAAGTCTTCATGCAGGCAGAATTCGTACCATAGCTCTTCTATATCGATGAGCAGTGCATTTGCATACACAACATATTTTCCAGTCTCAAAACATTTTTCAGGTCCGTCCACCGTGATTTCGTTGTCTCCTGTTCCACCGAGCGCCCCTTCTCCTTCCGTGCAAGCAGAAAAGGAGGAACCGACGTTGACAAAGACGTCGCAGTCTCTTTACACCCTACGCAGGATCTTCTTTTGTATTTTCTTCTTGATGTACCTGATCGCTGTACCTGTTTGCCTTTTCTAAATGCGAACGTTTTCGGTATAGCAGCCTTTCCGATTGAAATAAACCAATTGCAAATTTGCTGTGCCGTATTCTACAATAAAATGCAGATCCTCGCCTGCGAGCAGACGTTTTTCAGTAGTTAAGGAAGAAACTCTAGCAGAAATACTAGGAAAGCATTTAAGAAATTTACTCACCCCTCACTAGAATGAGGTAGATCTTGAAGAATAACCAAGAAGGTCTGCTACAGCACAGTGAAAATGTGAAGGAGCCTCGGGGAAAGCAGTGGATATTGCTATCACGTAGTCATAGTGTCATTTGCACTTCCAACAAGCAAACAGCGCCGAATGATGGAGAGTAAGCACATTGAGTTTGTGCTTGCCGTGGAGTACGCTTTCTCGCATTTTAAAACGAATTGAAGAATTTTAATTGGACAAAGCGACAATAGCTTTACTGACCGCTCCTACAGTTAAGGTATTTCTCAAGACACCTTATACCCATCGTAATGCAACATCTTTCATCTAACATAGCATCTTTATGGGTAAAGAAAAAAAGAAAAAAGAAAGAAAAAATAAACAAGGAAAGAAAATAATGAAAGCGAGTAAAATACGAGAGAAGAAAGAAGGAAGGACATTCAATAAAAGATCGAATAATCGGCGGACTTTTCTTTTCACCAGCCATAAATGAAGCGATGGATGGTCTCTTGTTTTCTCATCTTTTCTCTTGAAAATTTTTTAAGTTTTACATGCAATTTTCAGCAGAGGTGCTCTTGAAAAAAGCTGCAATGTTATTTCGCCTTGATTACTCCCACCAACTGGGGCCAGCTAAAGCTGTTTTGTTCTCAGCAGATTATTTAACACAACTTTATGAGGAAGAAATTAGGAAAAAACAAAAATTGGCAGAACGGTCATAGTTTCTTACAGAGAGGATAGTGGAAAGCGGTAGCTTAAGCATTATTCATTTTCACCAGATCGCAAAATAAAAGCTGTGATATAGCAGAGGGGGCCTCAAAAAAAGCTGCGAAGTTATCCTTACGCAGCATATATGAAGAGCGGTGAGGGTTAGAATCTATGTGAAAGAAATTTCGTGAACGAAATTGTGATAGCCTCTGCCTGCAAATTCCTACTTGCGCTGTGCTCTGCTTTAACCTACTAAATCTGTTGCGGTAGAGAGAGCCTAGCCACATAACTCGGAAGGCCCAAGAATGAGGAAGTAAATCTGGAAGGAAAGATGTAGATGGCAGCAGCGCTCAGCAACAGTCTATCCATCAAGAAGCATCCACCAGGCTTTTTGTCTTTTCCTTTGAACGATACCTAAAAAGTCTGCTGAGCCTGCTGAGTCTGATCAGCTACTATTAATCACGATTTTTTTATCAGGCTGAGCATTCGTTGTACAGTTCTTACGTGCATCCGTAATATTTTTATGCCACGAGTCTGTCGTACGTTACACTTTACACTGGGATACAAAAGCATTACACTCAGATATAGAAGGATTTCTCTCTCCCAGACCCTGTATAAATATCCCTCTTGCGAGCAGCAGAAGCAGAGCAGATTGTTCTACCATCTAAGAAGCCCTGGCTTTTCACACAGTTCCACTTTCCTTACAATTAGGATCACTCCAGGTCTCAATCGGCGCTGTGTGCGACCGCTTTCCAGTATTGCTAAGCCTCTCTTTCACTCTCCTTTAAAGGACGTCCATGCTAAAGATGATTGATATGATTTTTAGCCATGAGCAAGCTCCTGCTGACTGGCCTATGCCTCATCGTTGTCGGCGTAAGGTATCTTACCTGACGGTATTTTCCTTTCAAGACATTTCTCATTCGTGCTGCTAAGGCTGCTTACATAAAAATTTGTAAAATGTCTTTATAATATGACAACCTTATAACAGTAGTTATATCGACGGTGTCCATGCTAACTGTGCTTATACTTTATTCATTCAGTGCCCTCTCTCCTGCTGATGTGAAAACGCATACAAAAGGATCGCTGACTAGGCTTCCGCTCGGAAAGACCCCCGATAAGGCGCACAACGGCAGGGAGTTCTACAAATAGTAAGCATTACATAATTCACGCCAAAACGAGCTTGAATAGCTTGACAAATCGTCATTTAGCTTCTTTACGAACCACCCGGAGCACCGCAAGTATTTCAAGGGTGCCGAGAGCTTCTCAGCTGACGACGTTGAGAAGAGCGACAGGTGAGCGGTTCCTTTCTGAATGAGTTCACACTGATGACAACTTCCGATACATTCAGGTTCGACAAATTGGGAACTGGCCTTCTTCTGGCAGTGAACGTTCTCTCCAACACATACGACAACGTGAGTGCTTTGCGATGCTCCTTCAGTAGGCTACTCAATCTGAACTATTGAAGGAAGACGTTTTCCGTGCTTACGTCCGTGAAACCATCGACCGCCATGTCACTCGAGGCCTCGACCCCGCTCTGTGGAAGGTTTGAGAGTTAGGTGCAGTCAATAGTGAAGAGATTATGACATTCCCATTTAGGCTTTCTGGGGTATTTGGGAGAAATTCCTCGAGACCAAGGGATCTGCTCTGACCGCTGACCAGAAGGCCGCCTGGGATCAGCTGGGCACCACCTTCAACGACGAGGCCCAGCAACAACTTGCCAAGCACGGACTCCCTCATGCCTAAAACTTTTTGTATATCAGCGAAGGTTTAAGTATTCAATAAAAGTCACTGATTGAGATGTTGCACCCATCTAGTCCACTACATCTGCTGCTGCGGAGCAATTGCTTTGAAGGCACTGCTACACGTTTCAACTCAGAGGACAATATAGAATGTAAATAGTCTATATAAGCTCACTGTAGCCAATCTAGCATTAGATGGTAATAAGGTGCTACGAGAACGCACAAATTCTGTGTGAAGATAGAAGTTCCGCTGTAAAATCGAGTTGAGCATGGGTCAAAGCTTTACCTGTTGCTTGCTTTCTCCTATATCCTTGCACAAAACACTAAGAATGCCATTTATAAAGAGGCTTACGCGGTGGATGCATTGATTGAACGTAGAGGAACGCAATACCTCGTTTTGACGATACAAGGACCTACCGTAAACACGTATTCCTTTCCTAACGTACACTCTCCTATGTTCTTAGGTTTCCTCTCACAGCTGTCAATGGTTTGTCGCTGCCGCGCCATCAAGAGTGTGCGTATCATTTGTATGAGGCTGCTCGTAGAAGAGGTAGTTTTGGTTCTTGCACGAGCAAACACATACTTTCATTATTCCACAAAATAGTTGGTTCCTGAGGCTCAGCGGAAGACGAAATACGAAACGAAATAATAACTTACAAATGGCCAAAAATACAAGACACAGAATCAGGCGGAAATAAAGCAAAACTCATCACTTCGTTTAGTTTCTCGCATTCTTATTCAGATTGGTAACATAACCTCGTTAACTCTAACAAGCCTCTGCAGAAACAGGTGCAATCCTTCCTGAGCGAGATGTAACAGTAGAAGACCTTTGTCTTCGTATCACCAGTTAGATGACTTTTTAGTCATCACTAGTACAGTTCATGCAAAAACGTCTTCCATTACAATAGTATGGTTCTTTCTTGAAACCTTTCCAGAACTCAAAAAGACTTAATTTTAAAAAAAGAAAGAGAAACAAAAAAGAAAAAGTAATTAGATGAAATGAAGCTGGCATTTCCTTGCGAGTACTATGCAGACGTTTCGCCATTCATCCATCCTGAACACATTTTATTAGCTCTATTGCATTTTCGTTTGGAAATCTATGATATTCACTTAAGAGTACTCATGAAACTATGAGGTATACATTTTGTAGTTGTTCAACTTTTTCCAAGACTCAAAAAGGCTTAATTTTAAAAGAGAAAGAAAAAAGAAGGAAGTAAAAAAAGAAAGAAGAGAAGAGAAGAAAGAAAGTACATTTACTTCCATGTGCTTTATGCCTATCATGTTGTAGGCAGAAAACATTTGGAGCATGTACACTCTCGGCGATCAAGTTAGCTTTTGTCATGGCGCACATAGTCTGCACCTAGAACTTCATATCCATCATCGAAAAAGAAGTTTCTCGTGTGAAACGGTGCGACGATTCGTGGGAACAGCGGAACCACGCATCAAAACGGGAGTTAGGAAGCATCCGTATCTACCCTCCATCTTGAATGGTGCGGTGGTGCAGCATCAGAATTCAAGCTGGTTCTGCATTTTGAATAAATAAATAAATCTGGGCTCAGGACTGTTTTGAAATGGCGACCTCTTGTGTAGGCTAAGGTCTCAAAAAGTTCTAATAGTGGGAGTGTTTGAACTGTAGCTGCTTCCTGACGGGGATAGACATAACTCCAACGCCGCGCGAACCCCCTGGCGCCGCGCACCTTACGCGACGAAATTGGACGAGTTGTCGCGGTCCAATGCTTCCGACAGCTAGAAACGCTTTCTACAGGGACATGCGGCACGCCTTTGCCTTATTTCAACGTTTCTTGGAGATGGCATATGAATGTGTTTTCAATAGGACGATCAGCGACAGTTTATACAGGAATCCTAGCCATGTGGATGGTTTCTAGCGTCAGATTTGCCATCTACAACTTCTTTTACCCGTGATTATGGTTATACTACGGAAAAAGGTCACTATCACCCATTCTCGGATCAATTGTCCTACTGCAGACTGTTGCCTACCACATTCTATGGGATCCTAAGTTCCTTGCTAGAAATGTGGTCTGGGAGCTTAAGCACTGAGAACATTTCGTGCTCCGCGGCTAACCATGTGTCGCTGAGCGCATGGCCGCGTTCCAGCGCCGCTACGTCGCACGCGGCTAGCGCGCGACCTCGCGTTGGAGTTAGGTCCTGGAGCCGCTTCCTGAGGGCCTCTACAGAGTGCCACGGCAGCCGCCGGAGAACTCGTCCATAGCGGAGGAGAGCTGCCGCAGTGGGAACCTCTCTCTGTTCTGTGCTCTCCTCCGCTCGCGCCATGCTATGGTGACCCTCCCCCCCCCCCCCGAACCCTATTTGCGCCGGTGTCGATTATGGTTATTCTATTTGTAAACATTTTTTAACGAAGCTACATGCTAGGAAAATAATAGGTTGGTGCATAAAAGAGCTTGACAACCAACAATATAATCACCGTTAGTGTCGACAAATAGAGGCGTATGGAGTATACTTCGGACCGAATCGAATAATTTCGAATGAATATTCGAATAAATTCGAATATTCGAATATTCATTATTCGAATATTCGGTGAGGTCCAAAATTCGAATATATTCATTATTCGAATATTCGCTGAGGCCCAAAATTCGAATATATTCGTTATTCGAATATTCGACAAGGTCCAATATTCGAATATATTCGTTATTCGAATATTCGACAAGGTCCAGAATTCGAATATATTCGTTATTCGACTATTCGACGTGCCCCAAAATTCGAATATATTCGAATATATTCGACGCTACTGAGATAGACTACTGGGAGTCAGTTTTTGCGCATTCTGGATATAACTCGCCTAAAGTCAAGTATATGAAAAACCAACGATATATTTGAGCTCAGCAGCTCGAGCTCTATCGTTTAGTATACATATTTCATATGGAGCCATGAAATTATTCGAAATGGGAAACATGTTTAATGACCCAAGCGAAGGCCGACCAATGGACTTGAGAAACATGAACGATGCGGCCAAGGTCGACCTCTGTCGAAAGTACTTCATCGTCGGTTTGTTTGGTCTACCGTTGGTGTGGCTTAGGAACACATCCTGGTTCTTTGGTTGAGGCTTTCTTTGACCGCAATCACCGGCCACCAATACCAATCGGAAGTATGTCACGCTGAGTGCCAAGGAGCGATCTTCTGGTTAATAGTAATATGTGTCTGGGAGACCATCTTCCAGTCGTACCGTTCGAGAAGTGTCGCATGGGCAGACTATTTGACATTCATCTTCTCAGTCGGAAGGGTATAGACTGGCTGCGATCTCACCCCAAATTGCCACAGCATCATTCATCCTTCTCAAAGTCCTTTTCTGTGATTCACTTGTAGGAGACCTTATTTCTCAGCTTAACGGCGAGGTGTTTCCTCACTCAATTGTTGTTTTTTCTTGTCCGGGTTGGTAACATAAAACATCATATACATATTAACATAATGCCTTTAAATAACATGTCGTATTTGAGATTACGTTTATTTCTGTGTTTGCTTTACGAGGGCCATTAGAAGCCGTAGAATATCTACAATTTCAACCAAAGTATTCTTTATTGATAAATTTTGTGGCTAGAAGCCGTAGAATGTTTATAATTTCAACCAAAGTATTCGCTATTGATAAATTTTGTGGCACTATGTCAGTTGTGCGTTACGGTCGGAATTCATTAAGATTAGAAGAGCTTGGATTTGAAAATTGAAGACACGGTCTTACAGAAGAATTTAGAAAAGGCATTTAGCCTAGGGCTTAATTTGACTTTCATTTCAAATACATCTGTCGTATACTTCAGACCGAATCGAATAATTTCGAACGAATATTCGAATTTATTCGAATATTCGAATATTCATTATTCGAATATTCGGTGAGGTCCAAAATTCGAATATATTCATTATTCGAATATTCGACAAGGTCCAAAATTCGAATATATTCATTATTCGAATATTCGACAAGGTCCAAAATTCGAATATATTCATTATTCGAATATTCCACAAGGTCCAAAATTCGAATATATTCATTATTCGAATATTCGGTTTTTCGTGAAACCGAATATATTTGATTATTCGTTTATTCGAAAAATTTTTGGAAGGACACAAGTATAGTATGGAGTCCTGCACTCAAAACGTAACGTAAAAAAACTTACAAGGAAAGGTTCCCAACTCATGGTGAGCTTTTGCGATGCTATTTTTGACAGGATGTAGGGCCCTGTGAGTGGAGTCTAAAACCGCAGTTAGTATTATCAATCTCTACGGCACCCAACGAGATGTGCCTCGGTGGAGCAGTCGGTAACGGTAACGGAGCACACCGCCGAGGTTTTCAGATCAACTCCGAATGATGCTATTGCTTTTGCTCGTATTAGTTTGTTGTTGTTACACTTTCCTATGATCACAGGAGTCAATTTTAGACCACCAATGCCTACAACAAACCAAGCCTCTCTATATGCACCTTCATATGTGCTAGTTGTTCAACTATTCATATCTGCACCATATCATTTGTCTGGGAATAAAAAGTCTTACATAGTTAAATTAAAAGTCTTATCTTTATTATTTCTCTTCCAGTCAACAACTATGGCACGAAACTATGAAACAAGTAAAACACAAGAGCTTGGCATACAAGCAGCATCTCACAAAAGCCAGAGAGGAACAATCTTCTCCCTGTCAAGGAATGACCACTTCTTCTTCGTTGAACACGTAATCTGTGTGTGTAGAGAAGGGTCCGGGGTGGACATTTTGTATAATATTTTATACCAGTTACCCACTTTCAATATATCATCTCGGCTGCAAATAATTATAACGGTATCTTTAGCACACTTATGTACCGGTATGGCCGGGTCCATAATATTCACCATAAGATGAGCGTACTTGTGTGCAGTTACGCATCGTTGGTGATACGGTATGATGTATGGTGGTGGTACGATTATAGACAGTTGAAAAACTAGCACATATGAAGGCGCATGTAGAGAGCCTTGGTTTGTTGTAAGCACTGGTGGTCTAAAATTGACTCCTGTGATCATACGAAAGTGCAATAACAACAAACTATTACGTGCAAAAGCAATGGCAGCACTCGGACTTGAACTGAAAACCTCGGCGGTGTGTTCCTATGAGGCGGCAGTGTTACCGACTGCTCCACTGAGGCACACCTCGTTGGGTGCCGTAGAGGTTGGTAATGGTTGCGCGCACGCTTTCAGGCCTCCTTTTCAGGTCTTTAAAGAAGCGTTCAGCAAAAACTAAATGTGGTTTTAAACTCCACTCACAGGGCCCTACATCCTGCCAAATAGCATCGCAAAAGTTCACCATAAGTTGGGAACCTTTCCTTATTAGCACGATATTAGGTAACCTTAATTGCACTGAAAATCTTCGTGGCCTTACAGCCACAAGTTAGCCGCGTGAGGTTTAGAGAAAACTCTTACACAGAAATACAACAACAAAGCAGATCATTCTTTTCAGTATGAGCTATAACTGCAGCGCAGACCTCCCGCACTCAACAAGGCATCGGAGGGAATACTGCCATCACAAGGGCTGTTACATTATCCTCGAGCTGCTTGTTAGCCGAGGAACTTTTAGTGGAGCTAGAATGACAAAAGTGAGAGCAAACGCAAAGTGGTGCAAAACTGTTGAGCTATAAGTGGTGTTCCGCTAAATTTCGGGCATACATTCAAGAATTCCTAACTTTGTTTAGAAAACACTTCTTCACAAAACAAAAAGCGGTTTGCTTACTACATCTCTGACATTCTTAGAGGTCGCAACTGTCTGCAAAAGTACGTAGTATTGCGTACAGTAACCCTCGCGGCGCCGCACCACCCGCCGTTGTCATGGCGGCTCCGCGGCATCCGCAACACTCTGCTGCCGGCTATAGTCACAAGACGTTGCATCTCCTTATTCCTAGGTCCAGCATGATGCTAGATTGGGTAAGAATACTCATGGTAGTATAAGGTGAACAACTATAAAATGTATACCTCATAGTTTCATGAGTACTCTTAAGTGAATAGTGACGCTGTTTCCACGAATCGTCGCACCGTTTCACACGAGAAGCTTCTTTTTCGATGATGGATATGAAGTTCTAGGTGCAGACTATGTGCGCCATGACAAAAGCTAACTCGATCGCCGAGAGTGTACATGCTCCAAATGTTTTCTGCCTACAACATGATAGGCATAAAGCACATGGAAGTAAATGTACTTTATTCTCTTCTCTTCTCTTCTTTCTTTTTTTACTTCCTTCTCTTTTCTTTCTCTTTTAAAATTAAGCCTTTTTGCAAATTAAGCCGTTAAGCTGAGAAATAAGGTCTCCTACAAGTGAATCACAGAAAAGGACTTTGAGAAGGATGAATGATGCTGTGGCAATTTGGGGTGAGATCGCAGCCAGTCTATACCCTTCCGACTGAGAAGATGAATGTCAAATAGTCTGCCCATGCGACACTTCTCGAACGGTACGACTGGAAGATGGTCTCCCAGACACATATTACTATTAACCAGAAGATCGCTCCTTGGCACTCAGCGTGACATACTTCCGATTGGTATTGGTGGCCGGTGATTGCGGTCAAAGAAAGCCTCAACCAAAGAACCAGGATGTGTTCCTAAGCCACACCAACGGTAGACCAAACAAACCGACGATGAAGTACTTTCGACAGAGGTCGACCTTGGCCGCATCGTTCATGTTTCTCAAGTCCATTGGTCGGCCTTCGCTTGGGTCATTAAACATGTTTCCCATTTCGAATAATTTCATGGCTCCATATGAAATATGTATACTAAACGATAGAGCTCGAGCTGCTGAGCTCAAATATATCGTTGGTTTTTCATATACTTGACTTTAGGCGAGTTATATCCAGAATGCGCAAAAACTGACTCCCAGTAGTCTATCTCAGTAGCGTCGAATATATTCGAATATATTCGAATTTTGGGGCACGTCGAATAGTCGAATAACGAATATATTCGAATTCTGGACCTTGTCGAATATTCGAATAACGAATATATTCGAATATTGGACCTTGTCGAATATTCGAATAACGAATATATTCGAATTTTGGGCCTCAGCGAATATTCGAATAATGAATATATTCGAATTTTGGACCTCACCGAATATTCGAATAATGAATATATTCGAATTTTGGACCTCACCGAATATTCGAATAATGAATATTCGAATATTCGAATTTATTCGAATATTCATTCGAAATTATTCGATTCGGTCCGAAGTATACTCCATACGCCTCTATTTGTCGACACTAACGGTGATTATATTGTTGGTTGTCAAGCTCTTTTATGCACCAACCTATTATTTTCCTAGCATGTAGCTTCGTTAAAAAATGTTTACAAATAGAATAACCATAATCGACACCGGCGCAAATAGGGTTCGGGGGGGGGGGGGGAGGGTCACCATAGCATGGCGCGAGCGGAGGAGAGCACAGAACAGAGAGAGGTTCCCACTGCGGCAGCTCTCCTCCGCTATGGACGAGTTCTCCGGCGGCTGCCGTGGCACTCTGTAGAGGCCCTCAGGAAGCGGCTCCAGGACCTAACTCCAACGCGAGGTCGCGCGCTAGCCGCGTGCGACGTAGCGGCGCTGGAACGCGGCCATGCGCTCAGCGACACATGGTTAGCCGCGGAGCACGAAATGTTCTCAGTGCTTAAGCTCCCAGACCACATTTCTAGCAAGGAACTTAGGATCCCATAGAATGTGGTAGGCAACAGTCTGCAGTAGGACAATTGATCCGAGAATGGGTGATAGTGACCTTTTTCCGTAGTATAACCATAATCACGGGTAAAAGAAGTTGTAGATGGCAAATCTGACGCTAGAAACCATCCACATGGCTAGGATTCCTGTATAAACTGTCGCTGATCGTCCTATTGAAAACACATTCATATGCCATCTCCAAGAAACGTTGAAATAAGGCAAAGGCGTGCCGCATGTCCCTGTAGAAAGCGTTTCTAGCTGTCGGAAGCATTGGACCGCGACAACTCGTCCAATTTCGTCGCGTAAGGTGCGCGGCGCCAGGGGGTTCGCGCGGCGTTGGAGTTATGTCTATCCCCGTCAGGAAGCAGCTACAGTTCAAACACTCCCACTATTAGAACTTTTTGAGACCTTAGCCTACACAAGAGGTCGCCATTTCAAAACAGTCCTGAGCCCAGATTTATTTATTTATTCAAAATGCAGAACCAGCTTGAATTCTGATGCTGCACCACCGCACCATTCAAGATGGAGGGTAGATACGGATGCTTCCTAACTCCCGTTTTGATGCGTGGTTCCGCTGTTCCCACGAATCGTCGCACCGTTTCACACGAGAAACTTCTTTTTCGATGATGGATATGAAGTTCTAGGTGCAGACTATGTGCGCCATGACAAAAGCTAACTTGATCGCCGAGAGTGTACATGCTCCAAATGTTTTCTGCCTACAACATGATAGGCATAAAGCACATTGAAGTAAATGTACTTTCTTTCTTCTCTTCTCTTCTTTCTTTTTTTACTTCCTTCTTTTTTCTTTCTCTTTTAAAATTAAGCCTTTTTGAGTCTTGGAAAAAGTTGAACAACTACAAAATGTATACCTCATAGTTTCATGAGTACTCTTAAGTGAATATCATAGATTTCCAAACGAAAATGCAATAGAGCTAATAAAATGTGTTCAGGATGGATGAATGGCGAAACGTCTGCATAGTACTCGCAAGGAAATGCCAGCTTCATTTCATCTAATTACTTTTTCTTTTTTGTTTCTCTTTCTTTTTTTAAAATTAAGTCTTTTTGAGTTCTGGAAAGGTTTCAAGAAAGAACCATACTATTGTAATGGAAGACGTTTTTGCATGAACTGTACTAGTGATGACTAAAAAGTCATCTAACTGGTGATACGAAGACAAAGGTCTTCTACTGTTACATCTCGCTCAGGAAGGATTGCACCTGTTTCTGCAGAGGCTTGTTAGAGTTAACGAGGTTATGTTACCAATCTGAATAAGAATGCGAGAAACTAAACGAAGTGATGAGTTTTGCTTTATTTCCGCCTGATTCTGTGTCTTGTATTTTTGGCCATTTGTAAGTTATTATTTCGTTTCGTATTTCGTCTTCCGCTGAGCCTCAGGAACCAACTATTTTGTGGAATAATGAAAGTATGTGTTTGCTCGTGCAAGAACCAAAACTACCTCTTCTACGAGCAGCCTCATACAAATGATACGCACACTCTTGATGGCGCGGCAGCGACAAACCATTGACAGCTGTGAGAGGAAACCTAAGAACATAGGAGAGTGTACGTTAGGAAAGGAATACGTGTTTACGGTAGGTCCTTGTATCGTCAAAACGAGGTATTGCGTTCCTCTACGTTCAATCAATGCATCCACCGCGTAAGCCTCTTTATAAATGGCATTCTTAGTGTTTTGTGCAAGGATATAGGAGAAAGCAAGCAACAGGTAAAGCTTTGACCCATGCTCAACTCGATTTTACAGCGGAACTTCTATCTTCACACAGAATTTGTGCGTTCTCGTAGCACCTTATTACCATCTAATGCTAGATTGGCTACAGTGAGCTTATATAGACTATTTACATTCTATATTGTCCTCTGAGTTGAAACGTGTAGCAGTGCCTTCAAAGCAATTGCTCCGCAGCAGCAGATGTAGTGGACTAGATGGGTGCAACATCTCAATCAGTGACTTTTATTGAATACTTAAACCTTCGCTGATATACAAAAAGTTTTAGGCATGAGGGAGTCCGTGCTTGGCAAGTTGTTGCTGGGCCTCGTCGTTGAAGGTGGTGCCCAGCTGATCCCAGGCGGCCTTCTGGTCAGCGGTCAGAGCAGATCCCTTGGTCTCGAGGAATTTCTCCCAAATACCCCAGAAAGCCTAAATGGGAATGTCATAATCTCTTCACTATTGACTGCACCTAACTCTCAAACCTTCCACAGAGCGGGGTCGAGGCCTCGAGTGACATGGCGGTCGATGGTTTCACGGACGTAAGCACGGAAAACGTCTTCCTTCAATAGTTCAGATTGAGTAGCCTACTGAAGGAGCATCGCAAAGCACTCACGTTGTCGTATGTGTTGGAGAGAACGTTCACTGCCAGAAGAAGGCCAGTTCCCAATTTGTCGAACCTGAATGTATCGGAAGTTGTCATCAGTGTGAACTCATTCAGAAAGGAACCGCTCACCTGTCGCTCTTCTCAACGTCGTCAGCTGAGAAGCTCTCGGCACCCTTGAAATACTTGCGGTGCTCCGGGTGGTTCGTAAAGAAGCTAAATGACGATTTGTCAAGCTATTCAAGCTCGTTTTGGCGTGAATTATGTAATGCTTACTATTTGTAGAACTCCCTGCCGTTGTGCGCCTTATCGGGGGTCTTTCCGAGCGGAAGCCTAGTCAGCGATCCTTTTGTATGCGTTTTCACATCAGCAGGAGAGAGGGCACTGAATGAATAAAGTATAAGCACAGTTAGCATGGACGCCGTCGATATAACTACTGTTATAAGGTTGTCATATTATAAAGACATTTTACAAATTTTTATGTAAGCAGCCTTAGCAGCACGAATGAGAAATGTCTTGAAAGGAAAATACCGTCAGGTAAGATACCTTGCGCCGACAACGATGAGGCATAGGCCAGTCAGCAGGAGCTTGCTCATGGCTAAAAATCATATCAATCATCTTTAGCATGGACGTCCTTTAAAGGAGAGTGAAAGAGAGGCTTAGCAATACTGGAAAGCGGTCGCACACAGCGCCGATTGAGACCTGGAGTGATCCTAATTGTAAGGAAAGTGGAACTGTGTGAAAAGCCAGGGCTTCTTAGATGGTAGAACAATCTGCTCTGCTTCTGCTGCTCGCAAGAGGGATATTTATACAGGGTCTGGGAGAGAGAAATCCTTCTATATCTGAGTGTAATGCTTTTGTATCCCAGTGTAAAGTGTAACGTACGACAGACTCGTGGCATAAAAATATTACGGATGCACGTAAGAACTGTACAACGAATGCTCAGCCTGATAAAAAAATCGTGATTAATAGTAGCTGATCAGACTCAGCAGGCTCAGCAGACTTTTTAGGTATCGTTCAAAGGAAAAGACAAAAAGCCTGGTGGATGCTTCTTGATGGATAGACTGTTGCTGAGCGCTGCTGCCATCTACATCTTTCCTTCCAGATTTACTTCCTCATTCTTGGGCCTTCCGAGTTATGTGGCTAGGCTCTCTCTACCGCAACAGATTTAGTAGGTTAAAGCAGAGCACAGCGCAAGTAGGAATTTGCAGGCAGAGGCTATCACAATTTCGTTCACGAAATTTCTTTCACATAGATTCTAACCCTCACCGCTCTTCATATATGCTGCGTAAGGATAACTTCGCAGCTTTTTTTGAGGCCCCTCTGCTATATCACAGCTTTTATTTTGCGATCTGGTGAAAATGAATAATGCTTAAGCTACCGCTTTCCACTATCCTCTCTGTAAGAAACTATGACCGTTCTGCCAGTTTTTGAGTTTTTTTCCGAATTTCTTCCTCATAAATATTAAAATATAAAATAAATCAACAACAAGGTAATAATTAAACATCTTAAATCCTATATTATTAAATTCAAAACTTTTAAAGGTTTTAAAGGTTCGTTTCGTCGCTACCTTCATACGAACCTTTTTATTATAGCATCTCCCCGGTGGCTCATCAGTGAAGCGGGAGATGCTATAACTTAATGTTTAAAAATGTTAAGCTAAACTCACACGTCTTCGTCGATCAACCGCATTCCAAGTGGTAGACGCTAAGAAGTATAATTCCTCTAATCAAAATATATCATAATCATCATCTAAATGTTATCCACAGTAATCCGGTCGTATAGCTGACCTTGTGGTTTATTCCAATCCGGTCGTGTAAGCCGACCTCGTAGCTATTCCAATCTCTTGATGTAATTAATCGTTTTATACATTTTAATATGTTTTTAACAATAAACTTCTTACTAAACCCATTGTTTGTGAGTGTGTCGTAAAGGTCCTTTATCTTGTTATTAAAAAATCTTAGATAAGAACAGACTTTGGCAATTCTTAGCGTTTCTGCATATACAGTGTTACTTTTAATTCTAATTGAGATTTCTGATTCCATATGGGGAAACCTATTAACTCTAAAGTTGATGGTATCTATTTTGTTGTATAATTTAATTTAATTTTTTTATTAATAACTTCTAAGGTCATATCTAAATAATTGCATTTATATTCAGTTTCATGTGTCTTTTTTAAAGCAATTGTGTTTTTATAAATTAGAGTAAATGTATTATCAATAAAATTTTCGTTATAATTATGAACAATAAGTTGGTCATCCATATATCTAAAAGGTTTAAATAATTGATTATTATTTATAACAGTATTTTTAGGAAATTCATATTCAAACATAGACATTGTTAGATCCGCTAATAGTGGGCTAAAATTTTTACCTTGTGGTACTCCAACATTTTGTTTGTAAATCTTATTAATAAATATGCAGTAACTATTAGTTAATAGATAATTAACTGAATATAGAATATCAGTAATATTATAATATCTATATTTTTAATTTTTTCCTACTTTATCTGTATAAAAAGTTTTATAACCATTGCTGTTTTTCCTGAATTTTTAAAACATATATTTAGTAGAGTTTTGATGTTTTCTATTATGATATTGTGTGGTATATTTGTAAACATAACCATGAAATCTGCTGAGAATAATTTAACGTTATCATTTTTAATGGTATAAAGTTCGTTTGTTATGTTACAATTATTAATAGCCCAATAAGTTTTAATTGTTCTACAATTATTATTTATAATTTTAGTATAACTGACAAAGAGGTTTTTAAAATGAGAGAATAGACAACATAATTCTAATGCTATTGATTTAACACTACTATTGTAGGGTCATGTAATAAATCTAAATTTAATTGGATTTTTGGTAATTTGGGTAAAGAATAAATAATTGGTAGACTACTTTCCAGGTTATATATAAGTTTATTTCCAATTTGAAAATTTTTGTGTTTAGTTGTGATTGACAAAATATTTCCTACTTCTATACTAACATATGTATTATTGGTATTAGTGCTCACTAAAGTATTGTCTTCAACATTGTAACTGACACCCATTTCTTTCATTAAATTTTGTAGGTAGAATTTTTTACAAATAATTTCATAATTATTACTAGCTTTATCTAAAGAACAAAAATATAAATTTATTTTGTAGTATTCGAATAGTTTTGTAAGGTATATACACTTTTTTATTAATGTTATTTTTTGTAGGTAAAGGTTTGACTTTTTCTATATATATATTTTTAAAAATCTTTTCGTATATTTAATTTAGTGTATGCTTTTTTGTAGTAATTATTTATAAATTCAATAAATTTATTAACGGTAGCATTGTATGTATTTTGAATAGTATCTTTATTATATCCCATAATTGGTATATATTTGGTTCCTATTGATAAAGTTCTTTTTAAATATTCATTTCCTACAATGTCATCCGTAATAATATGTTTATATAATGGATCAATATAAGATTTATATGTGGTATTTCTTTACAACATACACAGTCATTATTGATAATACTATTGCATTTTTCAGAATTTAGGTTCTTTAGAAATTTGTTGTAATTAAAGATAGTAGAAGATATTGGACGTTTATAGTTATAGACGATATTAACAGGTTTGAACTCTTTTGTACAATTATCAGCTATAAATTGTTTAACTTGTACGTTATTAAATATTTTATTGAAGTTAATTTTGTTAAAGAAAGTTCCATTATATTCCATATTTATTGTTTTAAAAGAGGTATTACATACTATGTTTTCATTCTTTTTAGGTTTATATTTAATGTGCGCTAATAAGCATAATATTGTAAATTTGATTTCTTGTTTAATTTTGTCAAGGAATTTATTATCGAGACTAAGATTTATGAGTATGTTTTGTTCTTGTTTATTCAGTCGTTTTATCTGTTTGTAAATACCAATTATTTGTAAATCTTGACTATTGTTATTAATGTATTGCATAAAATTATTGACATTAAACTGGTTTTTGTTTTTGTTTCTCTTTTTGTTTTCTCTGTTTTTTCTTTCTTTAACTATTCGAAGCGAATAGAATGGATGATCAGTTTTGTAATCAAGAGGGTTATTAATAGATGATATATTGCCATAATTTTTAATATTATCATTTAATCCGAAGGGGAATACGCAATTAAGTAGTTTAATCCAAAATAGTTCTTTTCTGAACAATATGTTTTTGTTTGAATTTTCTTCTAATGAGTCTAGAATTGTAAATTTTAAATTTGATTTACATTTATGGAAATGTTGAAAAAGAGGTGTCAATTTCTTTTTATTATTGACGAAATATAAACGTTCTCGTATTCTATCTTTTAAACTTCTTGTCGTAACACCAACTTATTGCATTTTACAAGGTTCATAATTAATACAGTAGACTACAAATTGAGTTTTGCAATTTGTTGTTTCTCTTTTGTATGTATTAATACGACAATTTGCCAATCGCAGCGGAAAAAACCAAGGTCCTGCATATTGGAAACAAGGAATCTGTTTACAATTATAATATCTAATATTATAATCTCTTTGCAATTAATAATTGAATCTATATTGGAGAATGTAAATGAGATCACAGACCTAGGATTCAGATTTACAAACAAGCCCTCCTTCGAGCCGCACCTCAAACTTACTTTGGCAAGGCTATTCATAGAACATACAACTTGTTTAAAGCAGTTAGAAGTAAAAATTCCGTTACTCTTTTAAAGGCCTACAAGTCCTACGTAAGGCCCCTGGTAGAGTCGGGAACAACTGTTTTCTCCCATACCAAAAAAAGTTTATTGCATTGTTGGAGAGTATTCAAAATAATTTTACCCGCAAACTTGCTATGCGGTGCACTGGTCTGCCTTATCTTTTTCTGCCCAATGGGGAGCAGCGCCGTCGAATTTACGGGCTTCCGAGTTTGTGTAGCAGACGAAGGAAGAACGATCTTCTAATGGCTATCAAAATAATTACTAATAAAACGCGACTGGATCCTGCAGAATTCTTTACTTGGTACAGGTCCAGAACGAGAGGCTCCACTTATAAAATTAGAAAGTCATTTGCTCGTACTCAATTACGGATCAACTTCTTCAGCATTAGGGTTATACCTATTTTAAATAAGAATTGGAGCGAGGACTTGGCAAGCATGAGTGTAAGGGCTCTTCGCGCTGTTGTTGGAAGGCTGACGATGTAGACTCGAGGATTCCTCGTATATATTTTTTTCTTTTGCTCCCGCCTCATAGTTTTCTTACTAATCATGCCTCTTGTTGTGTTGTCGTGCTTTCCTTTATATTATCTTGTTTTTTTCAGGTTCTATCTTATACTGTTGTACACGAGTAGGTTATGTTTATCTGTTTGTCCGCGTTGAATTTGATGTTTTGCTTGTTTTTAGTGCGCGAAAGCACACGTCAATAAATAAATCAATCAATCAATCAAATTAGTAACGGTTGACGTGATATGGCTATCATAATTAATTATTGTACAATAAGTACATGAATCATTACATATAGACCCTTTGTTAATATTACCGAATTCTTTAACAGTATAATGTCTGCTCGCGTCTTTATATTTTATAAATGTTAAACGGTCATAATAGTTTGTTGTAGTTGCTGTGTTATTGTCTTTAGACCTTATATCAAAGTATCTGAGTGGTCTAACCCAAATACAGTAAGCAGTATCCCAAAATTGGGTTCTAGTAAGCTACCCTACGGGGTTGTCAGACCCGTTTTGTACCGAGGGTACGGCTAGTACTGGAGGCACCAAAATCTACCGCTCATGACAATTTTGACTTTTATAAACCCCATCAGTACTAACCCCTATTTTAGTAAGAGATAGGTTCTCTTTTTTATAGTTAAAGGATGTGTTATGTAGTATTTTGTGGTAAATTAAGTTGAAAGATATTGGAAGGATTTTTTTAAAGAAACTTTTTAAAAATGGAAAATTTATATGAAAAGTTTTTATGAAAATTTTTTAAAAGGTATTTTTAAAATGAAAATTATTTAAAGGTTAATTTGTAGTTTGACATAGAGCAAACAATATATGTAACAAAATAGGGTCTTAATTATTACACATGTATTTATTTATTCATTAATTTTATCTGTTTATTTATTATACATGCAAATTGTTAACGATTATGATAAGCTATGTTATCCTGTCTTTGAATATTGATATGATATAATCTTGTTTGTTATGATTCTCAGTTCAAATTTTGATAAGCTACTATCACGTTTGACTTTCCAAAGTGTTTTTCATTTTATTCTGTCTTAATGGCTAGTGAGGAAGGATTAGGCAACCAGGAGGATATAAGTTAGTCAATTTTAAAGTAGGTTAACAATGTATAGATAACCTGAAGGAAGTATGTTCTTAACTTATAGTATATTGTTTAGATGTGATCTATCTAATATCTAATAAGTTCAATCTTAGGTTGGAGGGGTTAACCGCTAAGTGTTAGTTTTTATTTCTCTTCATGCCGCATAATCATGTCCCTCCGAAGTTAAATAGTAGCGCTCTTGTTAAGTTACATTAATATAGTTTTTACGATAACAAAAGCGAGGGATTAGAAACTTAATTAATTTTAAGTACTTTTTAATTGACCCGTTACATATTAGGTTACGTTTTATTATATATTCATTGTTTAGCGTCCCGGATTTTTCAAGCCTAATACCGACCAACAGGACCGTATAGTAAAGAGTCAGGAGAACGTAAACCGTCGTGTTCTTATAGAATATATTCGAGTTTTGAACTTACCTACTTGTGAAAAATTATCTCTAAAAGACCAAGTTAAACTCTTCCAGGATGAGATCTTACAGTAAGTATTCAATCAATTGTAATTTATTTTAGGATTTTTATCTACATTTATGTTACAATATATTTTTATAAATATAATTTTATTAAGCTATAATAATCCACTTGATCGATATCCGCTAACTTGGCCAAAATCTACAGGCTACGATGGTAAAGTGTGTGATTTTAGGGTGAGTAGTTAGGTAGTTAGGTTTGTATTTGAATTTTAGATTTCAATTTTTTTTTCAAAATTTCAAAAGTTGTGTTAAATAATCTGCTGAGAACAAAACGGCTTTAGCTGGCCCGTTTGGTCGGAGTAATCAAGGCGAAATAACATTGCAGCTTTTTTCGAGAGCAACTCTGCTGAAAATTGCATGTAAAACTTAAAAAATTTTCAAGAGAAAATATGAGAAAACAAGAGACCATCCATCGCTTCATTTAAGGCTGGTGAAAAGAAAAGTCCGCCGATTATTCGATCTTTTATTGAATGTCCTTCCTTCTTTCTTCTCTCGTATTTTACTCGCTTTCATTATTTTCTTTCCTTGTTTATTTTTTCTTTCTTTTTTCTTTTTTTCTTTACCCATAAAGATGCTATGTTAGATGAAAGATGTTGCATTACGATGGGTATAAGGTGTCTTGAGAAATACCTTAACTGTAGGAGCGGTCAGTAAAGCTATTGTCGCTTTGTCCAATTAAAATTCTTCAATTCGTTTTAAAATGCGAGAAAGCGTACTCCACGGCGAGCACAAACTCAATGTGCTTACTCTTCATCATTCGGCGCTGTTTGCTTGTTGGAAGTGCAAATGACACTATGACTACGTGATAGCAATATCCACTGCTTTCCCCGAGGCTCCTTCACATTTTCACTGTGCTGTAGCAGACCTTCTTGGTTATTCTTCAAGATCTACCTCATTCTAGTGAGGGGTGAGTAAATTTCTTAAATGCTTTCCTAGTATTTCTGCTAGAGTTTCTTCCTTAACTACTGAAAAACGTCTGCTCGCAGGCGAGGATCTGCATTTTATTGTAGAATACGGCACAGCAAATTTGCAATTGGTTTATTTCAATCGGAAAGGCTGCTATACCGAAAACGTTCGCATTTAGAAAAGGCAAACAGGTACAGCGATCAGGTACATCAAGAAGAAAATACAAAAGAAGATCCTGCGTAGGGTGTAAAGAGACTGCGACGTCTTTGTCAACGTCGATTCCTCCTTTTCTGCTTGCACGGAAGGAGAAGGGGCGCTCGGTGGAACAGGAGACAACGAAATCACGGTGGGCGGACCTGAAAAATGTTTTGAGACTGGAAAAGATGTTGTGGTTATCCGAGATAGGTTCATGATAGCTTTACCTAAGAATTTCAACTAATCGACAGCATTGCAACTCACACTGCACTGCTCATCGATGTATAAGAGCTATTAAACAAATTCTTCCTGCCGGAAGACTATCTCAACGGTAAGCATGCACGGTCGAAGTGATGTGTCTGTGCATAGATTCTCCAGTATATTAAAAATGTAAAAATGTAATTTTCACAGCCGCATTTCTACACAGGGCAGGTAGAGTGAAGTTCGGACGCTCTGAGCTTTAGTCACTATGTGCGTACTTCGGTGCAAGCACAGGTAAAAATCGAAAGGCCCAAAAAGTAGTGTAGTGGAATCGTAAAACTAACGATAAGATGAGACACTGAATCGGTGTTCTCTAGCTTCGCTCCTTTAAAAACGTTCTCGCTAGGAAGACAGATGTTGAATACACTGGTTCAGATAAAGGATCTGGGAACCAATTACAACAACGACCTTGACTTTTCTGAACACTGCGAAATAACAGAAAACCGTTGCAGTCTACGCGCCGTATTCTTAAATGTCTTACAATAGACGAACAAACTGGTTTAGTGCGTTTTATATATAAGAATGTTAGCGGAGAGTCGAACCCGATACAAGTTAATATATTCCTATGTCGGGAAAAGTGCAAAGAGATTTTGCTAGGACGCCTCATCTCAGATTAAATGGGTTCGGTTGCATAAGCTTGCATCACTCACCTGACAGAAACCGAGACGTTGGATTGCATTCTCCGGAACCTAGTCGAGAAGTCAAGGATGCTTGAGTTACTCTCAAAATTCAGAGCGGGATTTTCAAACGGACAGAACAAATTTTTGTCGAATTGTATTCTCAACACCTTGAGGTTGTTCATGTCTTTGAAAAATTCAGTAAATATAATCCCTCGTTTTTGTAATTTTCAACACAAATCTAGGTGCCAAATTCTATGTTATTAGTAGGCTGCGTTGAGTGATTGTATTCTTCTCTGATGTCTTCATTATGTGGCGCATTGAATAAAGAAATAAATTAATAAAACTACAAGAACAAAGTAGCTGGTCAAATAAAAATGTCACCCTTGGTCGCAATAATGCCATTTAGCGATCAGGTATCACTGGACGAATTCGCTTACCCTCTCTTAAACATTGAGCACCGCTAACCGCTCATGCGCAGAATTCGAGGTCGTTCTTTGCAAGCATGCACTAGGACAATAGGAAATACTATGAACGGTGGCAGTACGAGTGAAAGTGACAAAGACAACTGTTCTTCAGCACGTTGTTTCATAGACAAACCGATAGGTAATATGTAGACAGTCTAGTTTCATTTTTCTCATTTGCTCACATTACCAGCAAGCAGTGTTGAAAGTATCAGAAAATAGAAGGCTTCAAAAACGTCTTTGAAAATCGAAAGAGTATGTCCCGCTACACTCTTTCGAACGAATCCAAGTATGTGTGCTCTGATACGAGTTCAGACTCTTATGACTCTGAGCGAGGTCAAAATATCGAACCCTTGTTTAAAAGTCTGCTCTATGTACTATTCCTTGCACTATCCGATTATCTGCACTAGTAGCAAAGCAAATCCATATCCACAAAATCTCGCTGCACGCGGGCACCCAGCCTCCTCTACCTCATTAAGGTGAGGTACAGGTGGGTGTGTGTGTGTGTGTGTGTCTAGGACAGTGCAAAGACGGAGTCCGTTTTGATGCCAGTTAGCTAACCGCTTCTTCACTGGCCTCCGCTTAAAATTTAGTGATCATCTCTTGTCTCGTCAACCTGTTTGGATTCTATTTGCTCGCCAGAGAGGACTTATGTCTTGTTTTTGTCACGAGAACTTAGCACACATTCTCAAGCTCAATAATGCGGATTTCACATTTCTTACCGCTAAGTATACTTGTGCTCGAATAATGAATTCGAATAATTATTCGAATAATTTATTCGAATTCGATTATTCGATTATTTGATTATTCGAGTTTCGCAAATTCGAATAATTATTCGAATTCGATTACTTGAGTTTCGCAAATTCGAATATTTATTCGAATTCGAATATTTGAGTTTTGCAAATTCGAATATTTACTCGAATTCGATTACTCGAGGTTCGCAAGTTCGAATAATTACTCGAATCTGGTTATTCAAGGCTCCAAAATTCAAATAATTATTCGAATTCGATTATTCGGGGTACGAAAATTCGAATAATATTCGAATTTCGAATACGTGGTTGTTTCGAATGTAGCATAATGATGATTTTTGTAAGCGACGTTCATTCCAATGACGATTGTTTTCGATAGCACGCTGTCGAGAAGCTCACCGTTACGAGAACGCATTCAGTATCCTACTACACATATGTAGAAGGGTAGTGTGTGTGCGCGTGCGTGTTTCCATCAGTCCATCACAACTGGCGTGGGGGCATGGCGTATTGGCGATACTGACCGCAGTTGATGGCGATGGACTGCGGTCCGAAACTTCAGCCCTTGGGGTAGTCGATCCCGCTGAACACAAACGAAGTTCGTTTTTGAAATTATCGGTCGAAGTTGATCGAGCTATCGATTTTCTATGGGGAATTTGTTGAGGCAAATCGATCTTCGTCGATTTTTTCAAATTCTAGCTTCACATTTGCGTTCTCTGCGACCACGACTGTCATCAATGTCACACACTTGAATCCTCTACAAAATGTGCACAATAAACACAAAATTAAAAATTGAATTCAAATTCGTGTTCAGTGACCTCTATTACCTCAGGCCTGAAGTTTTGAGCTACTTGAGTGATGTTCACGAAAAATCGATACTTTGATTAATATCTGTTGATGGCAACCGTTACTGCAAAAACTAACTTAAGATTCGTGTTCAGCGACCTCGACTACTTTGTGACTGAAGCTCACAGTTTGCATATATGACACGATTATATACCATTATCAGTTAAAATTCAACTTTTTTCAAATCAAATTCAATGTTGTTAGAGGGGAAGATTCTAGAAAAACGTTGAAATTTATTTCAAAAACGTTGAATTTCGACTGAAAAAGCCGTATAACTCTACAATTTGATTGGCTGACGATTCCTGTGAGATAATGAAATGAGCAAATAGAGCGACCGGTTTTTTTGCAAAAGCTTTGCACTTGTGCGTTGATATTTTGCACATGTATTTCAGAGGGTTTTTTTTGTAGGATTGTGTTTGTAGGAAAAAAGTTCTCATGTCTTGCCATCTTAATGAGGATTGCAAACGGTTCTTAGAGTATATTGAATATCTTTATTATTTGCTTTTTTTCAAGAATTCTTTTGTTTTGTCTCTGGTGGATGTTGTCGTTGAACTTACTTTTCCACACTTACTTGAACCTAAACAATGCGCTTTTGTAGTGAGTAAACGATATCAAACGAAATTGGCTTACACCAAAATCGCATCGTCCTTATTAATACACCCCGGTGCAAAATATAAGTTCGCTTCATTAAAAAACCTAATTAATCACAAAAGTGCCTTCAGACAAAGTTAGATTAGTACTTCATTACATCACCTTTGTTGCAACCATATCGAAGATTCAATTTCGCATACTTTTGATTAGGTTACCAATAACAGTTCGCTCAAAATTGGCTCATGCATGAAGTATGGCGTTCTTCAGATCAAAAATCAAAGCGTAAGTGTTTCCATTTTTGTACACTTTGTGTATAAAAATGCCCCCAAGTTCTCTATTGGGCTGAGATATGGAGGACAACTAGGCCACTCCAAAAGTTGAATTGTATTGGAGTTTAGCCAACCTCTTATAAGCCTTGTGGAAAAGGTACAGAATAACTTCACTCGTAAGGTTCTTATTCGCATTGGTGGGTTCCTTTACTCTAAGGTGCCTAAAGCATCGATAAGGAACAAATTCCTGGGTTTTTTTACACATTGGCTTCTCGCAGGAAATTCTTTGATATTTGTCGGGTTTATAGGTTAATCCAATTTTCGCGTTTTGGAGGCCCCAAATTCTTTAATCTGCGTGCTTCTCAAGCAAGGGGTGACCCTGAGAAGATTCTTGTCAGTTGGCCTAGGAGTAGGCTGAAGGTGGCTCTTTCTCCTCATAGGGCAGCCAGCGCATACCTGAAGGCGACGAGATGTATGCCGTCCTCCTTTTCCCTGGGTCAGCTTGAGCGATCTGTTAAGAAGTCCCGGTTGAGTTATGAGGTTGAACACATTACAGCCTTGTCGGCTTATTCGGTTCCGCCTAAAAGACTTTTTATTCATGCCTTAATTAGTCACTCATCAGACATTGGTTTATCTCGCTCTATGTATGTCTTCGAGTTGTTGTTTGACATTGGTTTGACTCGCTCTAGGTGTGTCTTCATGTTGTTGTGTTGTAGTAATACTTTTTTCTGGCGCTTGCCCTTATCGCGAACGTATTGAATAAATAAATAAACAAATAAAATAAACCTGCAGTTGACTGCGACACGTGTATGGATGTGTCATCTTGTTGGAAAATGACGTAGAGCCTACGAAATCTTCTGAAATATGCCAAAAGGTGATCACGGAGCAATTCCTGGTAGTCTTAACTGTTCATCCTACACGAGACGAACTTCCGAGTGGAGCGAGACAAGTTCGCATCTAGAAAACGCTGCATTCGTTCGCATCTAGAAAACGAGCATGGAAGAACTTACACTTCGGTCTCTGGTCTGAAGAACGCCATACTTGATGCATGGAGCAATGTTAAGCAAACCGTTATTGATAATCTAATTAATAGTATGCCAAACAAAATTTTTAATATTGTTTACAACAGAGGTGGTGCGATAAAGTACTAATCTTACCTTGTCTGTAGGTACTTTCGTGATTAATCAGGTTTTCTATGAAGCGAACTTATATTTTGCACCGGTCTCCATCTGTTAAATTTTCAGTTAAAGTTCGTGGTATCCTGCACTTATAAGATACGCTGCTTAGAATTCTTCTATAGAAGTTTTCGATAGTGAGTAATACGACGGTCGCTGATCCTAGGCAGCGGATCGTTCGGGTACTAATGGACAAATCGGGGTGTGAGCCTATTTTGCACCGGGGTGTATTACGTTATAATGAACTTTATTCGATTATTCGATTTTTTCGAATATTCGACTATTCGGAAATTCGAATAACCAAAAAATGGGGTCATTCAATTATTCGGAAATTCAAATAAACGAAAAATGGGGTTATTCGATTATTCGGAAACCAGCGTCAAGCCCCACTGGCAGCTACCCATTAACAAGGTGGCGATGTCCGTTCCTCCATGTGGTGCCACTGGAAACTGTTCGCTCTGCGAGCTAAGCTAAGCACGGACACTCGATTGCAGGCGACAGGCCCTTGTGACAGGCCGGCCTACGAAGACCCATCTCACATCACATGGTTGATGACGTTTCAGAGTTCTCGAGATAGTGCTACGGCGTCCGCGGGAGCCGACGCGCACTCGCAAAGCCCGGCGAGTGTGAGAAGTATGCGAGGGTCCATGATGCGAGGACGACATCGTGGGGCAACTGAGCTCAGCTGAGCCGCAACTTCGAGTCCCGATCCTTCACAAAAATCTGACGAATACAGTGGAGAGGAAGATCAAGGAAAAAAGGAAACCGGCATCTCTTAACATCTTTCTACACGCGCGGAGTTGCCATCCTACGTATATGAAACGAAATATCATTCATCATACAATTACCATATCTACTACAGTGACCTATACGAATTCTCATAAAGTAGAAGACCAGGTGGAGGAGATCCTGCGGCCGAACGGATATGGCATGTGGGTGAGAGAACTCCTACCTGAGGGACCCCACTGGTAGCTGGAATAGATTCTGAGTACGAATCGTTGACTCTAACCTGAAAGGATCTGTCGCTTATAAAGTTTTTTATCCACCTATTTATCCTTGGATGAACACCGATTTTCTTCAGCTGGTAGATCAGTTTATTTAATGGAACCTTATCGAAAGCTTTCATAAAATCGAAATAAACAACGTCCACATTTACTTTTTAATCAAGAGCCCTTGTCCAATCATTTAACGCTAACAGCATGATGTCTTAATGTTTCCGTTTACCTACCGCTGCGAAAACCATGCTGATTTTTGGGAATTAGAGATTTTGACTCAAGATAATTGACGACAGCAGCCTTGATTTTTCTTTCGAAAGCTCTTGCAAAAGCGGATATGATAGTGATGGGGTGATAATTGGTAACTAGATTGAAGGGCGGTTTCTTGGGTATCGGAGTAACGTCCGCATCCACTCGAATCACTCCCGCATGCTGCCACCGGCCTTACTTGGAGCCGTCGCATCTCTAGAGCCGTCGACCATCGCATCTCTAGGGCACGTCTTATCGGCGTGACCCACATTGGCGACCAGATTTAAGTCCTTGTTCGCCAAGTTTGCCATCGCATCAACCTGTTCCTGACAAGTCAGGTGTGGTTGTCGGAGTTCACGTATCTTTTCTTCCAAGACATCAGTTCGAGCACTGGTATCTCTGCATAGCTCCTTCAAATATTGATTAGGTATCGTTATGAATTTGGTTTATCTCAAATCGCTATTCTACCAAACTTTATTTTTCCGACCTTCTGGTGAAAATGTTTAAAGTTAGCTCAAAATGAGTTTTTGAGGGAGTGTATTCAATGTCGTAATCATAGTTCGAATTTCCCGGTATCTTTATCAGACCTACGGACATCGTTATATACTGTAAAACATCAAGAATATTTCGAAATCGTTATGAACAAATAGGAAGCAGCACAAAAAGAGGGCAAAAGTAGCAAGAGGGTAGAACGGTTTCCCTGCTCCCCATTTGTCCTTCTATGACCATTCTTATGGGCGTTTTTGGTTCTATTGGTGGTTGAGAGGGGGGGGGGGGGGCGATCGATTCATCGACTTATCGAGAGCGCCAGATTCTGGTAATATTCCAGTAGGATTGCGATGAATCAGCGCAGGAATAGGATCGCTGTTTTTATTTTGTCTAAGTGAACAGTAGGCCTTTCTTAGACTGTCCAACCCACTGAATAGATACATTTGGGCTATATAAATTTCGTTACTCGAAATGGTCCCACCACTTGTTATTCAATATTGTCGTATTTATTTCATCACAAAGTAGGACAAAATCACCAACTGCTTGCTCGTTTTGTGGTTCTTTGTTTTCGTCTTATTTTTCCTTATAAAATGAAGAACTACTAGCAATTCGTTTCTCGTTTTCGTTCCATGCAACAGATAAGTTGTGGATTAGCTCAGCCTTATAGGTCAAAGCATCAAAGTATGTTTTCCGAGGAAGTTTTAGAACGGCTGAGATTTTTATGCAATTCTTATGCATAGCAGAGATTCAAAACTCGGATGTGAGTTTTGAATCTCTGCTATGCATAAGAAAAAATGATGATTCTTTGGTCGTCTCATTTCTTGACGTGTTTCTTGCAAAAAACGCATAACTGTAGAAAATCGGACCAGCTCTCTCTTGATTATTGAGTAAAGCAAGTTAGTGTGTCCACAATAGTCTTTGCATATCTCTCAACCTGTCCCTTTACTTGGTTATGATAAGTGGTTACGAAAACATGTTCTAGGCCTACAATTTGAGAGATGTATCTGAACAGCGCGCTGGTGTAGTTAGATCCACGATCTGAAACCAAAATTTCTGGTACTTCGAAACGGCAGACCACGTCATTTGCAAAAGTTTTCGCTAGTATTTCTGTCTTCTGATCTGGAATAGCGCTGCAAACCATGTACTTTGTGAATGTATATGTACGGATCAAAATAAACGATTACCATTCAAACACGTTTGAAACGTGTTTGAATGGGTCCTACAACATCGGAATAGACTCTATAAAAAGGTATGCTTCCGTTCGCAAATATCCCTCTGCATCCGCAAATAACTCCTTTTTGCGAAGAAGTTGAGAAGGTGACTTTACCTTCTGGCAAATGGCACAGCTTACAACAAAGCTCGCTATTTCGCTATTCATACTCCCCCAGTAGAATTGCGAATCTTCTGTATAATCTTTTTACCGCCCAAATGGCCTCCGCCAATAAGGTTTTCGTGATGGTGCTGCACGATTTCTTTTTGTTGAGCCTTGTCCGCTATAAATAACCGAATATTTTCCCGCCTTTTATAATATAGAGCATTATTTTGTATGTAAAAGCCTTTCTGTCTCCTTCCTATAGCTTTATTTGTGTTGCCAAGAAGTACCTTTATACGATCGCTATAGGGACTTCTCAGTTGCGCCTCTTGTGTTTTTTCAAGGGATGACACTCGCGTGTATCTTATTGTATTGACCCAATTGAGTTTCACCGGGTAACGTGATAAGGCATCGCTTACGGCGTTGTGTTTTCCAATAACCGTATTGTAGCCCATTATGGCGACTTGGCACTTGCCTAACCGCCCACTTAGTTCAGTTCGATGCAACAGCGAACAGAGTGGAGCGTGATCTGTAAGCACTCTTATCTTGGCTCCAAATATATATGGTCTGAACTGATGCAGACTGTGCACTATCGCTAAAGCTTCCAGTTCTATAATCGAATAATTCTTTTCATGTTTGTTTAAACTTCTACTAGCGAAAGCAATGGGGTGTGTTTCATGTGTTTCCTCGTTATTCTGAAATAAAGTTTCCGCGACTGCTATTCCTTACGCTTTCTTTTAATCGTGAAACGCGTTTTGCTGTTCTTGCTGCCATGTAAATTTGTTCGCTTTAGCTGTCAGTTTTCTGAGAGGTACAGCAATTTTTGTAGAATTTTCTATGTATCTTCGAAAATATGAGGCAGCTCCAGAAATCACTTGACGGTAGTGACGTTATTGGGTAGAGGGAATTTTGTTATTTTTTCAATTCTTGTTGGACTCGACACCAAAGGACCGAATTCGATAGTAAAGCGCGCGGATATCTTCTGAATGTTCATCAAAACCATTGGAGCACGTTATTATGTCGTCAATATACGCAAGCATACAACTGCGTAATTCTCTGACAAGCGAATTTGTAACCTTTTGGAACGTTCCGGGTGCACCTTTTAGTCCTAAAGGCATCGTAATAAATTGAAATAGACCTAAGATTTTTTGAAAGCTGTCCGTTCTCTGTGCAACCTCTTCATGGAAATCTTGTGAAACCCTGACTTGAGGTCAACATTCGTATAAAATGCTTTACCGGCGGCAAGATCAATTATTTATTGTATATTTGGAATAACATATGTTTCCGCCTGCGTTATAGCATTGAGCTTCCGGTCTACTACAAAGCGCCGCGAATCGTCCTTTTTCTTGACTAACCACAAGATTATTGGCGCACAGAATAGGGGAGAACTTTTTCAATAACTCCTTGCTTTAGCAAGTTATTGATTTGTCTCGTACATTCATCTCTCTGTTTAAGGGGAACGCGACACGGTTTTTGTCTGGGAATTTTCGAATTTTCACACAAATAAATTCTGTGCTTGCCGTTATAACGTACCATGTCATCATCCCTACCAATAAAAATATCATTAAAGCTATTTACCAACTCAATCACCTTGGCCCGTTATAGATTGCCTAACTGTGAATCGGACCAATCAATTTGGCCAACGGAGGATGCTCCTTTCACATTTGAGGGACAATGTTCCAAGTGTCTATCAGAAGGACTTCAGGAGAAGTGTAATTTACTTCATCCTTAATGTCGTTAGCTGTTCTTTTGCACACGCTTTCCTTATCGTACACTGAAAATACCTGGCGATGGTTAAAGTTTTGAACAAATTCTGCATTAGCCACATGCTGTCCTTTATACAGCTTAACTCCTGACGACCCATTATTGAAAATTCGTAAGGGAAACGCTTTGAACCCGCTGGACAGTAAAGCGTCTTACCAACTGGTAGCCCTTCTGGCAATGTATCTAACTCAGTATCGCTTGCTATTAATTCAGTGCAGTCGTCGTAAGAAAAATTCGCAACGGATTTGTCGAAAAACGCAGGAATCGTTAAATCATTTGCTATCGTGACTTGGAAAACCATGCTCATAAATCCGCTTTTCTTTTCTCGAAGCATTCGTATACAGTGTCGTCAAAGGTTTGGCGTCGCTCCAATTGCTGACAAGCTACGTGAAGCTCGCCTACGGTGGTATGGCCATGTTCTTCGTGCGGACGGCGACACCGTTCGGAAGATTGGCCTCAACATAGATGTGCCCGGAAAACGGCCTAAAGGACGACCTAGGCAACGCTGGCTTGACACGTTGCACGTGGACTTAAAGGAAGCTGGTATCCACCCCGATCAAGCGTTTGATCGTGCGAAGTGGCATCATCATACCAGAAGAGCGGACCCCGCTGCTAAGCGGGACAAACGCTGAAGAATAAGAAGAAGAAGAAGCATTCGTATACAATTTCTTCCAACTGAGGCCGTTTTTTCGACATATCGAGGGAAATAGGTTTTTAGTCTTCGAAAGGATGTCCACTCCGATAATTAGCGCTGCGTGACAATAACCGTTTTTCGCCAAGAGTACGTTATGAGTTTAGCTACTTTCGCAAACGTTATAGTATTTTTCGCATATCCTATAAAAGGAATTTGCCCTCCTTTTGCGGCTGTTGCAGATAGAACGGTTTCGCGAATGAGTACACCACCTATGTATGGAAGAGTATTTTTGTCTTCTAACGTTATAGAACTACCCGTATGCAACAGCGCAATAATCGCTTTGGTGCCACAGTACAGTGGCACAAAACATGGGGCAGGAGTTTTTGCTTCTGCAGACCTAATTATCGTCATTACTATTAGAAGGTAAGACAGGAATTCCGTTATCGTCATGTTGTTCTCATTCCTTATTTTGGGTATTGCGCTCATTGCTGTCGGTAAATTTTGATGAGGGTTCCCAGTAACGTCCTTCTTTGGAGCCCGTTTCCTTAGAAGATTAAAGAACAGACTTTTACAAGAACAGTAATTACAAGTGTTAACAATTATGCATATAACGATAATAATTGCCACTAAGCCACATTTTCATCGGGTTCCTGCTTCACGTGATAAATGTTTTCTTTCGCTATTTCGACTAAGTTATGACTACTAAAGTCCTTCTTCAACTGGTCAGCAACTTTTCTGTAATCCAGCTTAACATCCTTATCATAGTTCTCGTGTTTTATTTTGGCTGCTCCTCTTAATTGCAGAGGAAGAAGCCTCGCCAGATTCTATTCGTCTTATCCGCTGCATTGGGTTTTCGTTCATCTCTCTAACAAACTTCACCACTGACATATTAGTTTCGTTGTAGTTTGGCCAGCACTGCAATGCGGGAAGGAAGAGATCCGCTATATTGACCCGAATATCAAGAGTTCTTTCTGAAATCTGGACACCTGATTGGTAAGTTATCATTTCTCGCCATGTTCGTAATGACGTAATGACAACAGGTGGATGGTGACAGAGCACTACCATGAACCTCTCATTTTGCGGTCCGTCCTCCTGAAGACGAGACTTCTATCGTCCACTTGATTTAGCAAAAGTCACATTTCCCATCAACAGGCTTTGGCAGCCGATAGTTTTCGAACCGCTTTATTGTTATTGCTTTCTCTAAGGTATCTTGCGGTTTATCCTCAGCTCAGCTAAGTACTGAACTTTGACTTTTTGTGTACGAACTGATACCAAGTGGGAGCCCATAAAATCGGACGATTTCCAAAAATCTGGTGGCTCAGATGAGGAAAATTTGACAAAGAGGCAGATCAAAATGATCATAATTCTTGAACAGCTACGAGACCGTGCACCATTCAGATCGTGCCACAAGCAGAAGACGAGAAATTTACTTAAAGTGCTTATTCTGACCAGCTACTTAGATATTCCCCGTGGGGGCAATTGTCTCGAGCGGCGAAGGGAGGCCGCCGCCGTCGAGACTATATAGGTCACCGAATCAATTTTTTTAAGAACCACTGAATGCTACCTATATCGTTGGATTGACCATGCACAGGGGATTCGAATGGTTGCAATTATTTTCTGATCAAAGCACATTGAAGGGAGTTATGGAAAAGCGGCAGAAACGGCGGTTTTTTCCGTCTATTCCGGCCAAGAACCAAGAGACAGGAGCGGTATCGTAGTCTGAGAAGCGCAGGCTAATTGCCAGTTCAGTTCTCATACCGCTTACTTGTTACGTGGTTGTTAGATAAAATAGATAGACACTAGATAACAGCGGAACACTCAAAATGCATTTATTGAGCTTTAGCAGGGGACGATACACAACATTGATTCAATATTATAGAAGATCACGCTCCTCGCACTTGAATATGGTCTCGAGGTTGAGTTCTCCAATGTTGAAGTACCTCCTTGGCACACCGCCACTTGTTATGTATTTGTCAGGAATGCGAAACTTGAGTTTTCTTTGGCCGAGCTAAAAAATCGGAACTATTCTGTTATGGCTATCAAGCACGAAGTTCTGCTTGTGAGCTCACTCCTGGTCAGGAGACAAAAAGAACGGTGGCTGAAGGATCTTCCGAATTAAACTCGAGGTAAACTCTATAGGAAGGAAACTAACTAGAGACAATGGGGATGCCAGAAATTCAACCAATAAAGCTACACTCGATGAAGACTTCTCTTCTGCGTCAGTTCGACACATCCCACTTCTACCTGTGTTTAAACTCCTCAAAAACTCCACGATTACACTATTGTAGTGAGAGGATGTCTTATTCCTAGAAAACCGTAAGTGTTGAGCAATTATTCACTTTTTTCAGCTTTCGTGCGACGTCTTCTATGCTGAAAAAAAAACGGTGCGTACAATAGTTGAGAACGCACCTCAGAACTGCAGGTTCTAGCTTCTATGCGAATAAACTCGTAATACAATATCCCAACCATTACCTGCATGGTTTAATACTGTTAGAGGATCTTATAGATCTGTTTTGAGATTTTCGAAGAAAACCGGATTTGAACAGCTGTGCCTCTTGTACAAGGTATACGTAATTTAGACATAGAACTCCCACATTCAATCTTTTTAACCGACTTTTTATTCTCAAAGATTGTTTTTCTAGAGATTGATTTTACAAGACCAGTAAGAATATTATGACATTCGAACACAACACGGATTCAAAAAAAAAACTTTGTGCGGAGCTAACGATTTTAAACTTTTGTACTGCTCCAATATTTATTTATTTATTTATTTATTTATTTACTGCACTCAAAGGTGCGCATAATCGTGATCAAATCGTTAACTAAGTCTAAAGCCAATCCAGTACCAACAAAAAAAATCAGCGAAAAATAACAAAACACAAACAACTTACTAAAAAGAGTTAAAGGAAGAAACAAATCAAAAGCGCTCGCAAACGATGTAAAAAGGTGAAATACTAGAAGCGTACACTAAATACTCCTATTCAAAAGCACTATAAATCCGCTTGTCCCTTTTCCTTGCCGTGCCTTCATTTTACACAAGACAGTGAAATATAGAGCACAATGAGATGGTGTGGTTATGTAGTCTAAAGTCTATGTACTACAAGGCAATTGTAAAAATATTTGTCAAAATAAGCATATATTTGAGCTTAGCAGGTCGAGCTCAATCTACTGACTTATAAATCTAGGTAGAGTCTATTAGAGTTGAACAGTGCGTATAGGCCCGACACAATTAATCGAGTGGGCGAGATAACCTGTTGGCGAGCTAGCGATAGCTTGAAGAGTGAGCGCTTTTCGCGGGGAGTTTTATCGGAAATTCTTAGCCATCCTAATCAGGAATTGCTCTGTCCAGCTTGCCTTTGGAGTGCGCCGTGAACAATGCATACAGAATCGAACCTATCAATCGAATGGGCGTGGTAGCTTGGAGTGACCGTTTGAGGAGTTTTATCGGAAATTCCCGCCCGTCCTACTCAGGAATTGTTTTAAGACTGTCAGGATTGAAGTTGGAGTGCACCGTGAGCAATGCATATAGGATCTAACCTATCAATCGAGTGGGGCGACCGCTCGCAAACGCATGCGCGGGCGAGTTCGTAGCGCAGTAACTCTATCATGTTCGAATCTTTCCGACTGCAACTCGAGGGCGTTGTAGACAGCAGAGGTTTCTTGACATGATTTAGGACGGCGTAGCTCATGAATGGACTAAGTTACAGCGCTACGAAAATATGAGGTGAGGCTTGTGTGACGCTTTTTTTCGATTTCGGTGGACCACTACGGGAAGACGCGGTGAGCTCACGGCCTTGAAATGCGTGAGCGAGCAGAGCAATGAAGGCACTTTACGATGACGTGCTCACAGCTACACAGCTGCCTAAACTGCCTTAGCCCCATCTGCTATTTTAGAGCGGTAGACCTGAGCTGTGAAGCTTTCTCGGCTCTTACTCGCCCACGTTTGCGTTTTTGACACTCGCAATGTTACCGTTTTGTTCAGCTCGAAGGGCACTATCAAACGATAACATATATGCTCACAACTCCCTAGCTGGTTAAACTACCTTAGGCCAGCTGCCACTTCAGGGCGGCGGGCTCAGCGCCTGAAGTTTCCTGCGCCCTTATTCGCCCGTATTTGAGTTTTCGACACAATCAGTAACACCGTTAGCTTCAGCATGAAAATCTCTATCGATCGATGTCGATGTCGACTAATTTCAGAAAAGTCGGTTTTTTTGACAATTTCCCTTCGAGGACAGCGGCTGAGCCTGAGCGAGCAATGACGTCATCGAAAATCGATATCTTCGAAATCGACCAAATTTTCTCGTCCAAAATCACCTTGGGGTTATTTGGGGCGCTGATTACGAATCCGAACTGGGTGGTCTCCTGCTGTAATCGTCCAAATGGACTTCGGCATCGTGTTCGGCACCCCGAATAAGCCCCCACCCCTATACGAAGTTTGAGCAAAATCGGTGATCCTGACTCGACCATCCTCATTTATCCAGAAGAAGATCAAAAACCTACCGAAATCGGTGGAATTTTCAAAAAACGGACGTTGTATTCGTAATCAGCGCCCCAAATAACTCCTAGGCGATGTTGAACGAGAAAATTTGGAAAATAAATTTTCGAAAATATCGATTTTCGATGACGTCATCGTCCGTCTGCAGCGGTCTCGAGCGGCCTCCATGTGAAATTGTCATGAAATCGATTTTTTGAAACTGATTGGAATTGATACCGTTCGATAGAGCTCTTCGAGTTGAACAGAACTGAGCATTGCGAGTGTCGAAAACACAAATGTGGACGAGTAAGGGCGGAAGGAGCTTCACCGTTGCACTCCGCCGCTCTAAAATGGCAGATTGGGCTAAAGCAGTCTAGGCCTCTGGAGGGTTGCGAGCACGTCGTCGTAAAGTGCTTTCAGACTTGTCCCACGCATTTGTATGCCGATAGCTCTTCTTGTCTCCCCACAGTAGTCAACTGAACTCGGAAAAATCATGTCACTCAAGACTAACCTGCATTTTCGCAACGCTGTAACGTTGTCCAATCACAAGCTACGTTGCTGGGTTTCGGCGCTCTTCTTGAGTTTTCTACTACCTACAAAATCCACAGGTTGCAGTCGGAAAGATTTGAAATTGATGGAGTTACTGCGCTACGAACTCGCCCGCGCCCATATTTGCGAGCAGTCGCCCCACTCGATTGATAGGTTCAATCCTATATGTCTTGCTCGCAGCGCACTCCAAATGCAAGCTGAAAGTCTTAAAACAATGCTTTAACACATAAGCTTAAGCCTGGTAAGGCGAACATAGCCGCCCGGAAAGCAGAAGATGCGGGTTCGAGTCCCGCCTGGCGCAAGAGTTTTGATCGCAACAAAACATCCTGTAACAACATAAAGTCTTAAAACAATTTCTGAGCAGGACGGCTGGGAATGTCCAATAAAATTCTTGAAACCGTCACTCTACAGCCTACCACGCCCATTCGATTGATAGGTTCGATTCTGTATGCATTGTTTACGGCGCACTCCAAAGGCAAGCTGGACAGCCTTAGAGCAATTTCTTAGAAGGGTGGCTAAGAATTTCCGATAAAACTTCTTAAATGGGCACTCTACAAGCTAACACTCGCTCGCGCTACAGGTTGTCTCGCCAACTCGATTGATTGTATCCGGCCCATGTGCATTGTTCAACTCTACAGAGTTTTATGCGTCGAAAGATAGTGCTCGAGCTGCTGAGCTCAAATATATGCTTATTTTTATAAGCACTCGATTTTTTTAAAAAGCTATTTTAAAAAGCCGCTTTGAAACGCTCTAAAGCGGCTTTTTCGGCAATTGACTAAAGGACATGCATGGTACTGTATGTACGAGAGGAGTCGAACTTGGAATCCCGTCTGATTCAGAAAGCTGAAACCTCAGGCCAATCTCCAGCAGTATTTCGATCTTGCTTGGGACGTCATGAACTAGTGTCAACATATGGAACGCCAGGTGTTGTTTGCACTCGACAGAATTTCGTTTAATAGAACATAGCTATAGCGGATTCAAATTGTAACAGCACTTGGTGGTCAATTTCATAAGTTCTACATGTTGTTCTTTCTGAACCTTTCTGATACCGTATTATTGTTTCTGCCCTGGGAATAAGGATATCAGGAATCACAATATTTTAATAGAAGCTCTCGACGAACGGAATAAGTGATCCCTACGATACGGAAAGGATGAAGGAGGTGAGGACCATTCAGCTGTGAGTCAGTGACTGCTGGCAAATACTGACAAGCAATCAATCCCTGATCCAGAAAATCTTACAAACAAAATTTCGGAAATAAAAAATTAAGGATGGGTGCATGTATACTAATAAAAGAGCTGAGAGAAGAGAGAGATACAGGTATTCCAACCTAGTTCATCAAAATTTTTAAAGTGGAATGAATACAGGAATCGTCTTCCTTTACAGAGCCCTTGGTTTCCATACTGGGATTTGGTGTCGTTTGATAAATATAGTTTTTTTATATTTTTCAAGGTGATTTTATTCATGTTAACAACAAACATTAATCAATGATGATATATTGACTATTTTGTTGGACGACCCTTTGCCATCTGTAGTCGAGGTTGTCGACCCACTGGGATGGCCGGAGGCGAGTTTATTTCCGCTCGCTGGGGCCAAGACAGACGTTGAATGAATGACTCATTAGCGGAGACTCGCCTTATGTAGGCTACGCGTTACGATAGCGCGGGAAAGTTTCGCGCGGGGACCTTTAGCATACGAAATTCGAAAGTACAAAGGACAACTGGTACCGGCGATCAATGCAAGGCATGGAACGTCTCTACAACAACACACAGAACTAGACACAAGATCACTCCTTGACATGCCTCCGATGAGAGGGAGTAAAACGATGAAATATGCAAATAACACTCGCTTTTATTGCAACTTCTCAACTTATTTTTTCACCAAATTGGTGAAAATGACCAATGACGTTTAGTTTTTGAGAGAAGGTAGTCTAAAGTCTAGCCTTTAAAATAGTCTATAATAATGTAAGGCATGCAATCAGCAATACATAAAAATATACAGTTCACCCCATCTATGGGAAAAAACGACATTCATTATCATCGAAAAACCCAATAAATTTGTTCGTTTCGAACGCTAGCAATATTTAATACCTTGAAGCCATCGTCGCAGTCGTGGTAGACCTTAAAAACAGGATCAATGTTGGTTAGCTCTCGAGTCGTTCCCTATAAAGAAACTGTTGCGCTTAGTTAAGGCTGCCTCATAAATAATAACACGCTTTTATAATGGACAATTCGGCTGTGTGTAATAGAACTATTAGCTTGTTGTGAAAGCTCCCGCCATTTTTGGAACGGGCTTTGTTCTAACTAACGCTACCTTATGGCAACCTACCTCTTGTTCACTAAAGAGATCAGGTATGTAAACATTACTATTATTGCTAGTTACTTACTCTCGCGTAACTCCTTCTTGAAAATGGAGTTTTCAAAGGAGTACATCCGAGGTCTCTTATTGTATGACTTCAGATTTGGTGAGTCAGCAGCCGCTTCTTGTCGTCGCATCAATGATGCGTTTGGGGAGGGCACAGTGTCCGATCGCACTGCACGAGAATGGTTCACACGCTTTCGCAAAGGTGAGTTTAACCTTCAAGGTTCGCTCAGGTCAGGACGTGAATCCGATGTCGGCAACGACCAATTGCGACAGCTGGTGGAATCGAATCCACGGTGGGCTACTCGTGAACTTGCGCAGGACTTGGTTCTGCACTATGCCACCATCGACAGGCATCTTCATCAACTGGGTAAGGTGCACAGTTGGCAAAGTGGGTTCCCATGACCTCGCCGATCGCGACCGCCAGCGACGTGCTGAGGTGGTCACTAAATTGCTCTCGTACAAACGCAAAGATAGTTGGCTGAAGACCATCATCACAGGAGATGGGAAATGGTGCCTGTACGTCAGCACCAAGACGAGCAGACACTGGGTTGACAAGGGTGACCAGCCTGAGCCACAGCCAAAGGAGGGTCCTCACCTGTTGAAGGTCATGCTTTCTGCTCGGTGGGATTACAAAGATGTCATTTACCACGAGCTGCTGGTTCGTAACGAAACTCTAACAGCGGACTTGTACGGTCAGCAGCTGGGTTGTGGCCCCCAGACCGCAGAAGAGCGTCCTAATCATGGCACAATCCGATTCCTGCACGGCAATGTCCGACCACACATTGCAAGAATGACTCGCCAAAAGCTTCTCTATCTTGGATGGGAAGTCCCGCCTCACGCATCGTACAGCCCAGATGTTGCACCAACAGACTAGCAGCTATTCCTGTCTCTCACCAATGCCATGCAAGGAAAGACGTTCGATGACGAGGACGACATGGAACGCTGGCTGGCCTTTACGAATCAAAGCCAGAAAAGTTCTACGCTGACGGGATTGTGAGTCTGCCTGAAAGGTGGAGAAAAGTGATGGAGCATGAGGGCGGCTACTTCGCTGTTTGACGTGTTTCGCTTTTTTTGTAAAACTAAAAAATGTGGTGTCTTGAAGATGGCGAGAGCTTCTGCAATAACCTAAAAGTAATGGAACAATTCGACGATTGGCTATATAGTAAATTCTAACCTGAAGACGAAAATTGCCTTTGATATCGGTGTAGCCCTCATCCAGTTGGTCGTCTGGATCAGGTCCTGAAAAGAATATTATTAAGCAGTCAGTAATTCTAATCATGGGCTCGAACCGGTGATTAATGCTTGAGTGAAGCTAACTTTCACATGATTCAACCGCACTCCATGAATCAATTCAATCAATTTCGCCCATCGCACTAAAATCAGTGTCTACCCTTAATTACTGTAACGGATTTGTGGAGAAATAAAGAGGGGTTCTGAAAAAGGACTTCTGCATATAATCTATTCTTCTTCAATTTTTGAGATTTGAAATTCCGCTCAGTAGCGCTACATACAACGAAGAACAGTTAACTTATCTGTTATGTCGACCAAAACTTCCGCCGTTCGAGTTTAAAAAATGTTTTCACACTTTTTATTGTTCTTTACTTCAAAGCTGAATAGGTGCCTTTGATCTTCTTCTTCTTCTTCTCCTGAGCGTTTAGTCCCGCGCAGTCGCAGGGTCCGCTGTTCTTGTGATCTGTCACCACCTCATCCTATCAAGGGCTTCTCTGCCGTGGCACCGACTTCGGCGAGACCTTTCTTGATGACGTCCTTTGAATAGGTGCCTTTGATACTTAGAAAAAATATGTAATTCAAAGTAGCGCTAGTGGCTAGTCTGAAAACCTAGAGATGTTAACCAGTTTTTCTCTATGTATGTATAGTAGAGAATCCCAATTTTCAAGTCACGAAGTTTCATAGCTCAAATATCAATCTCAATTAACGATTAAACCGAAGTAGATCAACATGTGTTCGCAGCACCGGCAAGGAATCGCCTGAAGGCCTTCAGTGAATATCTGGAATGAAATGTTTTTAAGTGAGAAAGAAGATTTGGAAATGTTGGAAAGCCTTGCTCAGAGTTGACTACTGCACCTCGCAACAAGCAGAAGAAACGTACACATGACAGACATAGCTCACATTTAGCACAAGATTTTACCCGTCTGAAAGTGCTCTATGAACTATCCCTGGGCACTGGAAAGGGGAAGCATCGACAACTCTTTCGCCACCCGGGGCTCAACACTGAGCCCTCCGCTTTTCGGTCGGGTGCTAGCTCTCTGCACCAACAACACTGTTTGATGGAACATCCAAGGATTTAGTTACAGCTTGACTGAGGCTGCCATCCTTCTCCAGCGTGCTCGATCTCCGAGTGTAATTCTTTCCCTCTTCGTCGTATGGTCGCAGGCGAAGGTGCTTCACACCGAGGAGAGCGAATGGCCAGAACAGTTAGTCGGACTGTGGAAGCGACTATCAGGGCTGAGTTCCCTGCCAATGCATGCATCCCCAAAGGAACTGATTAACACTGCACTCCACTTAGATTTGCCTAACAGCCATCCTACAGAATCCATCTCGCTCCAGTGAGTGTTGGCCCAGTAGTATTTGCGTAAGAAGTTATTCAAGGGCTTCAGCTAGTTAGTTAAATATGGCACCTTGTAATTTTATGGCTTAAAAAAGGACGTAGATTTCCGTTCAAAGCGGAAACATTGTTGTACAGCAGTTCATCAGATACATTTGAAATCTTACCATCATCCTCATCCCACAGCTTTACCTTCACACCAACAGCAGGCACATCTCCGCACATGAGGCGACCTCTCACTCCAACAGCTTGCTGGCGCATGGCAGCACTAGCGCCGAGGACAACGAGCAGTACCAGGCAGCGCATCTGAAAATAGAATTGTTAAAGTATAAATGTTCATTGTTTTGGATCCGATGTCAAGACGTACAAGTGATTGCGTGTGTCAGCACCACATTCCCAAATAGGCTATGGCGTTTGCATAGAACACTTTGAGGTACCACATTACACCCCCAGCAACTTACTAAAAGGTCCGGTTCATATTTATGTTCATGCTTCTTTCAGGCAAGAGGTACATCCTAGCAAGATTAGATCAGACAACCTGGGGTTGAAAAGGAAGAATGGACAAGGTTCCATCCTGTTTGAGGAGTAATGAAGATTGACCGGTGTCCGAAAATTGGGCGCAAACAAGTCTAACTTACTGAAAAAAGCCGGCAGCTGAAAAGTTCAATACAATTAAATCTTTTAAGGGCCTCTAAAAACGGCAAAAACAGGCTTGTCTAGAATAGATGTCAGGAATTGAAGGAAATAAGCCTTCAAAATCGAGCACGCATCGCTAACTGTTACCGGAAGTCCAGCCATGATGAGAGTACTATTCAAACTGAAAAGTGGACAGAATGTTTTAGGATCAGCTTCAAGGACAAAAAGAAGTCATTTAAAAGTCATGGACTCGGGCTCCGTATTGTTATTAGTGGCGTGAAATCTCTTTATCCTTCTCCGGCATCTTATTCATCCATTATGAAGTCACAATTATGACATGCTTTATCGGCCGTTTTCCTTCCGAAATTGAACAGAAAGTTTTGACTCTACCTTTGAAGCAAATTACCTCAGCAAACTTTTCAAAGACGTGCACAGCCAGGAAGAGTCAGGACTTTTCTCTATTTGACAAACGCTTTTTGCCGCTATTTAAGGAATGGAGATTCCTCGCACGAATCGTTTCTTCCACTCCCGCGCTCGTTTGACACACTTTTTCAAGAAATTTTTTAAAGCCAATAAGCCTTTCCCCTTCATGTGCCACCTCACCGCGGTGAAGGGGTGAACATCACTTTGTGGTGGCTAACGGCACAAACGGTCACGCAGTACACGACGCTTTCTCGTGTATGGGCGGCTCTCCTGTATCCCTGGCCAGGAACATGTGAGTAACCAGACCACCGCTACGGCTCAAACAACTAAACCCGCGCCCCAGTCCTCCGCGCGCCGGAGGTGGACTTCTACGACGTCGGTTGCATCCACCTCCGGCGAGGGGCCATCTAAACTCGGAGTTAAACTATCAGGACGTCATTGGAATCGGACTACCGGAAACTCCCTCCCACCACGACACGGAAACTGCCTATTCGTCTGCACTTATAACTGTCGTTCGATCGCATCTGAGCAGGATCTTCGGACCCTGCTTTACAGAAGCCGCAACATCAAATACGACGTTATCGCCCTGCAGGAAACGAAAGGCAGAACGGAAACCATAAGAAGGACCGACCACAACGAGCTTCTCATTATCGGAGCAAAGGTGGACAGAAAGAATATTGGCGGGATTGGATTTCTCGTCAATTTAACAGTGCACCATCTAGTAGACTCTTATAAGATCATCAGTCCGCGAGTAGCTGTTCTTCGTCTGGAAACCAAAGATCAAGGAACCATCTCCATCATAAATGGATATGCTCCAACATCTGCGGCCACAGATGAAGAAAAGGAGGAATTCTACAAGCTGTTCGAAAGGACTGTCAACGACGAGAAGAGATACTACAAAGTTGTCGTTGGTGACTTTAACGCTATCGTCGGTACGAATGATCACAACGAATGGAGGCTAGGACCACATGGAACTTCCTCAAGGAACGAAAACGGAGAGCGCCTGATAGACTTCCTATCCGCGTGCCGTCTCTACCATGGAAATTCTATGTTTAAGAAGCCTTCAAACCGACGATGGACCTGGGAAAGCCCAAATGGAGAAACACGTTCGGAGATCGACCACGTTCTTACGAACAGACGCTGGAGTCTGTTCGACGTCTCCGTGCTGCCTTCATTTGACACCGGCTCGGATCACCGTCTTGTCCGTGCGAAGCTGACTCTCAAAAAGAGGACGTTCAAGCGTGACACTCATAAACCGGCACCGGTGAGGATCCCCACATTCAAGTCTGAGGAGTTGGAATATGCGATAAAGTCGTATGATTGGAATCTTCTTGAAGATCCATCGGAAGACTACGACCTTCTCTCCAAAGGACTGTTGAAATGTGCTAGCAGCTCTTGCGAAGCCACATCACCGTCTGCTTCAAGACTCAACGCACATGCGATTAAACTCTTGGAGCAAAGAACAGCTGTTAAACTGGATCCTAATGCTTCCCATCTGGAAAAAGTCACCATCTCGAAGGCCTGTCGAATTGCAGTGAAGGAGTCCGTTCAAGCCTACAGAAGATTGAAGCTGTTAGAAGCGGCTGGGAAAGGTTCAAGCATAAAGCGCTGCAAACGAGATCTCTACGATCAGAAGGCAATAATGTCAGCCCTTGTGGATAAGGATGGAACAACGCAAACGTCTCGAAGAGCGATGGAGGCCATCGTTCAGGAATTCTACACAGATCTGTTCCGTTCTTCCATCACTGTCCCGAAATGCTTGATGCCACCAGCTGAGGAAGTACCTCCCATTCTGGAATCAGAAGTTGCTTATGCCATCAGAAGGATGAAGCCGGGCACTGCTCCCGGACCGGACGGCATTTCTGCTAATCTCCTTCGTGCGGGTGGCAGTGCCGTCTGCTCACTTCTTGCCAAGCACTTCAACCACTACCTTCGAATTGGTAGGATTCCGGACTCATGGAAGGAGTCGAAAACAGTTTTAATCTTCAAAAAAGGTCAGTAGGAGGATATCAACAACTATCGACCCATCAGTCTTCTCTCGGTTATGTACAAGATCTTCACCAAGATACTGCTTAACCGCATGGAGCGTCGCTTGGATGAATATCAGCCAGTGGAGCAAGCAGGGTTTCGCAAGGATTTCTCCTGCATGGACCATATTCAGACTGTCTCACAGCTCATCGAGAGGAGCCGCGAATACCACCTCCCACTTGTCCTTGTCTTCGTGGATTACCGGAAAGCGTTCGACTCTGTGGAAATCAGCGCCGTTTTGAACGCACTTGTGCACGCTGGTATACCATCGCCCTACATCCGACTCCTCGACGAATGCTTCTCGAACACATCGACTACCATCCAGCTGTTCGATCGAAAGCTTAAAATTCCTATCGGGAAAGGAGTACGGCAGGGAGATACGATTTCTCCCAAGCTATTCACAGCGGCACTCCAGGATGCCATGAAAGACTTGAACTGGGACGATAAAGGCTACCTTGTCGACGGTAAACGGATCAGCAACCTTCGCTTCGCCGACGATATTGTTCTCATCCCTACCAGCACGGCAGAAGTCGAGGAAATGCTGAACGAGCTCAATGTGGCAGGTATGAAGATTGGATTGGACATGAATATGTCCAAAACGCAATTTATGGTCAACCAGTGGTGTGACACGGGACTCGTAAGGTTAAATGGAGTCGCTCTGCAACAGGTCGACTCTTACGTCTATCTGGGAAGAGAGCTGAACATGGATAACGACTTCGCTCCTGAAATCGCCCGCAGGAGACGCGCAGCATGGGCAGCCTTCAGTTCGATTCGGAAGTCGCTGATCAGGTCAAGGATGCCGGCCTCAGGGCCTCGATATTCAACGCCTCTGTACTGCTTGCGATGTGTTACGCGACGGAAACCTGGCCCGACAACAAGACAATCGCCAGACCAATGCAAACTACGCATCGTGCACTGAAGAGATGTCTTCTGAGGACAAGCCTTCGTCAGCAATGGCAAGAAGGCCTACGAAGCTCGGAGCTACTGGAGAAGTCGCAATTAGCAGACCCGCTGCAGTACATGAAGAAGTCCAAATATCGCTGGGCCGGACACTTGCTTCGACGAAAGGACGATAGATGAAGTCTCCGTGTCACAGAATGGCTCCCGAGAGACCATAAGAGACCACTGGGACGACCGCCAACGCGATGGGCAGACTCATTCTCAAGATCTTTCAGAGAGCGGAGTCTGCCTCACTGGATGCAAACAGCCAGAGATCGAGCGGTCTGGAAGAGTTGTGGTCCCCGCTGAGAAGACCTCCAGCCGACAAAGGACCATCAAAGTATCAAAGTAAGTAAGTAATAAGCCTTTGCTGGCTTTTACGCCTGAGGTGAAACTCTCGGAGGGATAACGGCTAATTGTCGGCCGACAAAGTACTAACCTTACAAGGTTCATTTGTTACCATCCTACCTCTTTTCCCACGAACCAAAATTTTACCAGAAATATTTGTTACCGAATAGCTGACCGCTTGATGGAAAGCTTGGATAGCCTCTAGGACAGGCTCGTATTTTAGGCGCCTAGATCGGGTGTGCAAGACAGTCCACACCTCTCCCACCCCACTGCGGTGGCCGCTCAGAAAAGCGCTTAGTTCCAGGGACACACTTTTCATAAGGATCTTGTGATTTTCTTATAAAAGTATTTAAAGATTTTCAAAAAATTAAAGCAGGTTTTAGGTAACTAAGAATAATAGCTAACTTACATTCCATTCTGCCGTACTTAATGGACTGCGATCAGGACAACGTCAGGCAAATAAAGAGTTTTGCAGCACCAGTTACGGATACTTTAACAGAGGAAAAACAAAGCAGCTTGCACAAGGAACTAAGTATGGCACTCAGAGTGCGGTTCCTTTTACAAGCCGCCTCCACGATAACTTTTGGATTCAGTTTGCGCATGTGCGTAATTCCATGAAAGGTGCTGCATATGCAAACAGATTCTATGCTTATTTCAATCAGGCGATACTTGCCTTGTGATCCTGTTGAGACGATTTTTCCCCGATATTATTTACTGCTCGCAGAACTTTTACACAGGATATTACAAGTGCAGGAATTTATCTAAGTGTTAAGATTCAAAGCTTTTATAACAATAATGAGCCACAAAGCAGAGGATTATTCACCATCATCATCAGAAGCAGATTCACGCAATGCCCTTAAATGGAAGAAAGTCCCGCATCTAGAGTCCCAACAACAAGGCGAACGTGAAAAGCGAAGCCGCAAAGCAGACGGACCTAGGTGTTCGCTTTCATCAAATGTCTGTCTGTGTTATCTTATCTATAATAAAAGGTTCTTTGACCGCGCTATCTAAACCACGTACTCCATTAAAGTACATATTAAACTGATCTATTTTATTTTCTTTATATATGTACAGTAGGCGAACACACTGATACGCTGGTCATTTACTGGATTAACTAAAAGTCCTTGTCCAGGTGTTCTTTTTGAAGTCAAAATTTCTTTATAACAACACGAACTCTATGTTATTACAGGATGCTTTGTTATGAACAAAACTGTCGGGCCAGGCGAGACTCGAACGCGCACCTTCTGCTTTCCGGGCGGCGATGCTACGCCTTACACCAACGGCGCTTTTTGATCGCACGTAACAACCTCGATATCCTCGAGGTCTGTCAGCACCCACCCGTGATATCGGGATGTCATCTAAGTAGTCTACATCATTCTCCTAGATATGTGTCCAACAATGTACTCTCACCAGCCTTGCCTGTCGCAGCGGTACAAGCGAAAAGGATCACGGAGTAGAGCATTCCTTTACAATCCTATCAACAACAGTGTAGGATCTTCTCTTCGTGTTGTACACCTTGGATTCTGCTTGGTGTGTTTGGTCACTCAGCGGCCACTGGCAGTATCGAGTATGCTCGATGGAGAGGATCCAGCTCTCTTCTTCGGTGATCTTTGAGAAAGTCTTGTTGTGGAGCATAGACTGTGATCCGCGACGCCTTATCTGAATCACGCGGTTCGAGTCAAAAAAGATCGAATCAAAGAGAAAATCAAATCAATCAATCAATGTCGGAAGAATTCTACGGTAGCAAATACCGTGTACCTAACTATTGTAGTCTGGTCGCACCCGATTGTCGCCAATAATTCGTGAACGGTAGCTTTCGGCTTCCTTTCCAAGGCATTGTGCAGGGAGTTATCGTTAAGGACAGTAGAGCACCCAAGACGTGGCTGGAATTTGAAAGAATTATCTCCTGAAGTATTGCTACAAACAATGAATGGGCTCGATGGAGATGAGTTTACTTTAGTATCAGCTTTGGCGACAGCGGTTAGAGATCCACAACAATGCAAAAATCGTAGTAGTTGACACGGCTCAAAGTGGGTTTGATGCGTATTGCTTCATGCTGGTTAGCTGCTTTTGTATACTGCTTTAGGTAACCCTTCGAGACATTTTATCACATTTCGGCGTAAGCTTATCCTAATATGGGCCAGGTTTCATTTTTTGTTTCTTTTTTCACGTTTCATTTCATGCGTAATTGATGCATTAGCCCCTGTTTATACTTGCGCCGCTGCGCGGCGCGGCGCGATGGCCGGGATAGATATCGACGTAGCGGCGCGAAAAATCGATAACTATGGCGATCGTGGTGCCGCGCCGAGTGGCGGCGCAAGTATAAACTAGGGCTTACAGCTAAAGGGTAAATCTTCTGCAGCTGCAAGATTGAGCTGAATCCTTCCAAAGTAGTTAGCACACGGCAGAGTCAGAATCCAGTCAGTGGTGGCGCAACGGCTCCGTTTCATATGGGCCTTATGATAGAGTGAAATAGTGTGCCAGAGGAAATCTGGATGTGTGATCATCCAGCCTCGAGCAGCACTGAAACGTCAATACAAGAAGGGCCTCAACGTTCTCCGAAACGTTGAATAGAGACCTAGATTATAATATTTAAAAGAGCATGCAGCCCTGTCGTGATTTTAGCTGCGACTCTTCAAAGGACGTGCCCTGTGGGTCCCTCGGCGCACCAGTCGACGCGCAGGATCGATACTCTGCGAGCGACTATAAACGGGCTTCAGTCATTCATCTGCTGTCCGCACCACCGGCTATTAAGTGCACCGTCTGCGCTATCGCCTTGCACTGGAGCGAGCTCGTGGATTCGGTGGAATTCTTCGTCATCTAGTCGCAGCAACGCTAAGGCCTATGTTATACTTCGGCGACGCTGTTGTCGGCGACGTCGGTGACAGTGTTACGCGGGCTGCTACGCAGTGCGTAGCAGCCCGCACAACACAGCGTCGCCGACGCGTCGTCGAAGTATAACATAGGCCTAAGGCCTCGTACATAATTCCCGTCGCCGCGATGGAATCGCGGCGATGAGTCTCGCAGAGCGACGCGAAAGGATTTGAATTCCTCAGTGCTCGTGGCATCGCTCATCGCTCTGCAAGGGAGCGCGACCGCGATCCGCCCAGGACCAACGCTAAACACCGCGCGCGGCGCGAGAAAGTATGCCATGCCCGCAATGAGCGCGGGAAGCCATCGCGCATGGTCTCCGGGCTACTCGCCCCCGTGACGTCACAGTCGGCGCGCGAACGGAGTTTCGCACGACGTCTGGCGTCTCTCGCTGCCAACCGGTCTCTCACTCGCAGCCGGAGCCTCCATCTCTCCGTGCACTTGCGCATCCCCGTGGGTCCATGAGAATCCGTTTCACTTAGTGGCAGTAAACCATCTCCGGAGTGAGTTAATTGGTGCCAGACGTGCCCAGGAATTGTGAAACACTGACTAGCTTTTTTAACAGAAATCCATGAGTCCTCGGATTTGCAAAATATGCACTTGAACTACGGTGATGATCCCAACGATGCGCCATGCATTCTGCTTCGACGGTATCCCGTATTACCATACGGACACTGCTACGAGCATCTTAACCAGGGATAGGGGCTGGTCTATCATATTTGCCTTTAATAGAGAAGGCCTGTACGTGATGGTGGCTTTTGTATCAGACATCAGGCCCTTATTTTCTGTGCTTAACGCCAGAAATTGAGTCTTGGTTGTTTTCAGATATCCAGCGGGTTCTTTCGAAGCGTTTATGGATATGGCTGGATCATGGGAAACATATGGGCACATGGCTATAGATGCAAATTGACCAAAGGGGGGGGGGTCAACATGTACTCAATGGCTATTCCGCCTTGCCCCAAGCGCTGCATAGTGCTGTCCTACAGGGTGAGCCTCACTCCTTCATTATACGGAAGACCTTAGTGTTGGGGATGAGATGTTCATGAGCTCATTGAGAGGAAAGAAGCACATATGACCAATATTCTTCACTCCGTTTAAGCTCTTTAGCTTTTCGGCCAGCTGTCCTAGATTATCTGCACGGACTGTGTATGTGTCGACTCTTCAACTCATGCCACTCCATTGTCGTAAAGACGGTAGGAAAAATCCTAGGAGCGTTGGCAGACCTCTATTAAGAATATTATGAGGACATTCAGGTGTCTGGTTAGACCTCGAAGGTCCCAGTAAGGTGGAGAAACAGCTTTCGTCCATCCTTAGACAGCTTTGGAGTGTAGTTTGAGAAGTTATCTGCTTGGAGCATTTGAGTCGTGCTCCTTCACTCCTCCTTAAAAGTCTTCCCCTCCTATGGTTGCTCGCAACTATTTCAAGGTGACCTCCTAAGCTAGTCAATGCAACCGGCCTTTGCGTGATGTGGTCGGTACCAGTCCCTGTAGATTTCGTAAGCCGTCATCGACTTGGAGACTCCCTCATCGCGGCCGTGAGTTCATGATTCACACGTGGACCAAGTATGGAGACATTCGCGCCCGCGTGCACTCTTTCGTCTGGAATCTCTCCTGCCGCGCTCGCAACCGCGCTCGCGGGGGCGAGTAGCCCCGCAACCATCGCGCATACCAGCTGCCTCCGTTGCGGCGGCCGCGGCGAAGGTTCCTTTGACTATTCGACAGAGTGCGGCGGAATGGCCATGAACTGAGCGCCGCGATGGCATCGCGGCGATGGAAGTATGCCCCCGGCCTAAGGCAAGGATCAAGGACGTGCACCACTCATCCGGGAGGAAAGGGGATCATGCCCGGTATGGGCGCCAGGCTTAGAAAAAAGCTGGAAAGAGGAGCACCGCCTCGCCAGAGCACACGCGCTCCAAGCAGGAACTCGTCTATGACTCGCGGATTGTTTTCGAACATCTTGATAACCTTCGCAACATGCGCGAACATTAAATTTTCGCCACAATTTTAGCAAAAGAAAAAACAATTTTATTCAATATCACAGAATCAACAACAAGTATAACAGCCCTGTCGCCAGAAAGTTTTGTGTAGATCTCGTGACAAATCTTCGGTCCTGTACTCCTTGTGTCCGCCAAATTCAAGCGAACAACCACTAGAAGTATGGCGGTGTAGATCTCTTCAGTGAAGGCCGATCCGTTCCACCGGTTCTGTATGTGGTGCTGACCTTACGCCCGCATGATAATTTTCGTAGATTCAGCAACTGTTTGATAGCATCGTGATATTCAGGGCTGAAATCAAGCATACATCCATAATGCATAATAGCTGTTAACTGTTCTGCTAATTCGCCTATTTGTCGGGGCGGAACTAATCCTCGATGAGGTTGCATAGAATAAATTGCGGATTGGAAGCTTTACGATTTGATAGTAATTTTTAGATCTCTCTCTCACCGCTGTAATAAACGAGAAACCTGGGCATGTTCTTGCTGTGATTTATTACCTCCCCTTTATTAAGCATTTAAGGAAAAGCAAAATCGGAGTTAGTTAGACAAGCGACGCTAAAAATCTTTCTAATCTTCTAGAAGATGACAACATTCTCAACAAATCCTGTACGATTATTAGTTTCGGAAACGTTCTTACTTTATAGCATAGTATACGAAGACGTTGAGCGTTAGTCCAATATGTAAAGGAATTCCAGCGTATAAATTGACGACCATGATTATGTATAAATCCTTTGTGACCGCGGGCACAATGTCGTTGATCAGGAGCGATAGGAGCCAACCGCATATTACAAGGGCTACGGTAACGAAAATCGGCTTGAAAACAGTCCTCATCTTCGTATCTGTAATGAGGTCATCGAATTAGTCGAATTATCAAACTATGTTGATTGACCATGATCTGAATTTGCTCTGCAGAATTCCTTAACGTTTGTCTGAGACTATTCCTAGTCCGAGAGTGTAGCTAGGAAGAGATCATAACGTTTTTGTCTTTCAAAGAGGGTATAAAAACGACGATACTGAAGAGCGCCAATAGGGCGTACCATCAAAAGATCATCCGCTGGAGAGGTGCATGCTATGCAAATTCATAGTTTAGTTAATACACCGCGGTAGAGCCTCTCTTAAATAACAACATACTTGGTGCACTCCTTCGAATAAAGAAGAAAGTCAATCCATATACTATTATGATGACAATGTTGACGACAAATCCGACTCGATTCAACTGTTGGAAGGACTTCCGACCAAAGCTTTGTGGTATAAAGCATAGCACGAGTCTAAAAAAATTCCTTTGACACTTATGTTGTACTACGGCTGAGTACTACCATAAGAGTGGTATACTAGGCCGGAAATTGAGCTGCCGTTAATGTGCCCTTGGTTCATCTTGTGTTCGACAGATCATTACAGTCTAAAAGAACAGTGCATTTTATATGATCTCCTTCCGTAGGTTGGAAACACATGGAGGTATCATCTGTATCACCTGTCGTCCCGTTGATCATCGACTTGCTCGAGCGTGCGCCACCAGCGTCTCCATTCGTTCCTGTCGCGTGCCAATGTTCTCCAATGGATCCTCCCCGCTCGATGGACACGAAGAGCGTCATATCGGTCGTTCAAGGCTTAGGCGAAGAAGTACGACCAATGTTGGTTGGTGGGGTCAGGGGTCTCTTGACATACCAAGGAATCCAGTCGGTAACGGCTCTCGTCCAGCGGGTGTCTGCTAAGCGCATTACGTGAGCGGCCCACCTGATTTTCGACAACTTGGCCCACGCGACAGCGTATCTGATCTTCAAACGTCGGCGAAGCACGGAACTCCGGAGGCCTTCTCTCACTTGCGTGAGTCGTGTCACTCCGAGCATCGTCCTTTCGATTCCACGCTGCGCAACTCTGATCGCGTGTTCATCCTGCCTTCGTATAGCCCAGGTCTCTGAGGCGTATGTTAAGGCAGGAGGAACAGTGGAATCGAAAAGATGGGCACAGAGTCGGCCGTTCTTCGTCTTCTTCGCGACTTCTTCGACGCTCTTGAAAGCTCCCCAAGCCGCTCGTTTCCTCCTGCTCAGCTCCGGCGCTAGATCGTTGGCCGTATTGACTTCGCGACCCAGATACACGTAGCTGGAGCATTCGGAGATGTTCGTTCCGTTGGGCGAGAATGGGGCATCAGAAACCCATCCGTTCCTCATGAACATCGTCCTCGAAAGACTCAGCTGCAGTCCAACGTTCCCACATACACGATCGAAGTCGGCCAGTATTCGCTCCGCCTGGCTGAAGCTCGGTGTTATGAGCACGATGTCGTCAGCGAAGCGAAGATGGTGCAGTTGCCGGCCGTCGACTTTCACTCCCATGTCCTTCCATCTTAGTTCGCTCATGACGTTTTCGAGAGTGGCGCTGAAGAGCTTCGGGGATATGGTATCCCCCTACCGAACCCCTCTCTTCACGTCGATGACGACGTCGTTGTAGAATGGTGAGATCTTGTTAGGTGGACTGGATATCGAAGAGATCGGAGTAGAAGTCGTGGATGACCTTCTCCATGGTCCTTCTGGAAGAGATGACGGTTCCTTCCGGACGTCGTAGAGCGGTCATCTTGGTCTTGAAGTTGGCGAAGTTCCGGCGGACAATGCGGATGCTCAAACCTGCTTCTTCAGCTTCGCCAACACTTCCGCCCTTCTCTCCTTAAGATCCTCCTTTATCGCCGCTCTGCTAGCTTCACAAGCTCAGACATCAGTTGGTAGTTGCCTGACGCTCGTGCTGCCCCACGCTGGCGTATCAGCTCGAGAGTTTCCGGAGACAGACGTCTCTTGGTGGTCTTCAAGCTCTTGGCTCCCTTACATTATCGCGGAGATGTTGTCCGTCCCTCATCGATACTGTCCATGACGGTATCTTCCCATCTTTCGGATTCACATCTACACCGACATTCCTGCGGGTGTGAGGAATGATAGGAGAAAATCAAACAAATGAACGAACAGAACGGAATGGCTATTTCATGCATAGAAGGGTTAGCCACTGTTAGTTACAATCTTTCCTTGTTTTTTTTTCCAATTCCACAGAACTACTTCATAAAGGAGCCGGAGAAAGAGGAATTTCTGGTTCATTCCAATTTCTGCAGCTGCGAGAATGAGGAAGGAGATATCGTTCTGATCAGTCAACTACGAGGATTCACCAACGAAAAAAAACTGCTCCTTCAGCACAATACAAGACACAGCAAGATGGGCTGAGAGCTTGAGCTCCACAAAGAGATGCTTGCTCCAGATGCGTTCTCGCAGACATCGCAGGGGGCGTATCGCGGGCGTCAACTGTGTACCACCTCCGAGAGGTCTACACATTTTACGAAGAATCCTAAAGCATAGCGTAAAAGTCGGCCAAAGCTGTTGATGAGGTTCATCTTCTGCTTCTTCAGCGTTTGTCCCGCTTCGTCGCGGGGTTCGCTCTTCTGGTGTCGTGACGCTACCTTTCCCGATACTGCGCTTGATCAGGATGGACGCCAGTTACCTTCATGTCCATGTGTAATGTATCGGAACGCTTCGGGCGTCCTCTAGGCAGCCTTCCTGACACTTCAAACTCAAGGCCTATCATGCGGACGCTGTCTTCTTTTCCACACAGAACGTGGCCGTACGACCGTAAGCGAGCTTCGCGCATCTGGCCCGTTATCGGCGCGACACCGAACTTCTGCCGAATGGAATCATTTCGGATGCGGTCGATGCGGATGACTCCTGCCGTCCAGCGCAGCATCTTCGTTTCCATGACGCTGAATGTGCGTTTCAACTTCCTTAACCGCAGGCGAACACTCAGCGCCGTACATTGCTACTGACCGCACGACTGCTCTGTAGATCTTCAACTTCAGGTGCCCTGTATTCCTCTATCAGAACATGCCAGTCAACGAGCGCCACTTGGACCAAGCTGCACTCACGCGTGAATTCACTTCGACCATCAGTTCGCCGTCCCACGCTACTGCTGATCTTAGGTATTTAAACACCGAAGTGGGGGCAAGCTCAGTACGGTTAATCTTAATGGAGCCGGACTCGTCCACGTCAGTCATCAGGTACTCGGTCTTTTTGACGTCCGATTTGAGTCCGAACATCGCCAGGCGGTCGCGCCAAGCTTGCACCTGCCGATCAAGATCACCTCTACCATCGCAAGCGAGCATCACGTTATCAGCATAAAGCAGCGACCAAGGCAGGCTGCTAATGCGTAATTGCATCTATGAAGACAAAACGAGGAGGGGAGAAAGCGCGGAACCCCGGTGCACCCCAGCAGAAATGGGAAACTCCATTGAGGTTCCAGCTGCAGCTTGCACTCTACTCTTTGAGCAAGAGTAGAGCATCTACACCGCTCTATTAGTTCCCTAGGTACGTCGTGCTGTCGCAAGGCGTTCCATATAACCTCACACGGTACTCGATGGAGCTCCTTCTCCAGGTCGAGGAAAGCGATATGCACCTGCCTCTGTTTCTCGCGAGTCTTATCCACCAGAAGGCGGGCGGTGTGTATAGCATCAATGGTCCCACAACCAGCTAAGAAGCCGCACTGGTTGTCGGAGAGCTTGACAGTTTCACGTATTCGTCTATCAAGGGTTCGCTCGAAGATCTTGATGCTGTGCGAAAGCAAGCAAATCGACGGTAAATGGAGCAGTCAGCTGGACTACCCTTCTTCTTCCAAATTGAAATCGTCGTACTATTATGCCAACACTCCGGTACTTTCTTCTCCTTTACTACCTGGTTGAAGAACTCAGCCAACCACTCAACGGAGCTTCGACTTCCAAACATCGACTGCCAGATCTTCCTGTCGGCTTGCAGGGTTTCATCCATGTTCTTTGAAGCCGCTTCTGTTTCCTCCACGGTGACCTTGCGCACGGGGCCGTGGACAGAAGTCACATAATTCCATAGTGGAAATTTCCTCAAAGTAATCACGCCATCGCTTCAGCGCCTTGTTGCGGTCTCTCTTGGTCCTGGACGGATCGCCGTCGCGCTTCCTTGCAGAGCGATGAGCGATGCGACGAGCGCTGAGAAATTCAAATTCTTTCGCGTCGCTCTGCAAAACTCATCGCCGCGATGGAATCGCGGCGACGGGAAGTATGCACGAGGCCTAAGATGGCCGCTCTCATCATTGATGCCAAAAACTTTTCAATATCCTCGGTTTGGCGATGGCAGGTCGGTGCAAATACCGCACACCACCGCGCGACTTAAACTTTTGGTGGACATCACCGTAATGAGTGGCTTTCGCAACAGCCACGGCTTTCTTTGGGTCCAACAGTAGATTGAGTACAATAGAGCTTATGGGAGGGCAATGAAAGACAATGTGTTCAGAGACCTCGATTACCACGAGGGGCGCACTGGCGATAACCACCGGTTGATAGCGATCGTCTCGGAACTTTAGCCGTGGGGGTAATCGAGACCACTTAACGGGAATCTGAAGATCGCTTCTGATGTTTCGATCGCCATCAACCGATATTGATCAAATTATCGATTTTTTGGGGATGTCAATCAAGCGGTGCGAAACTTCAGCCCTCGTGGTAATCGAGGTCTCTGAACACATATAGTCTTTCATTGCCCTCCCATAAGACCTCGATATCCTGGAGGCAGTGGGTTCAGGGTGTCGAGGTTAACTATTATTCGCTCCTTGCTCGCAGCTACCAAGCCCTGGAAGCAGTGCCTCCAGGGGTAGGACATGTTTATTAATCAGTCCTTGCTTACCGCCGTTCATTACTTCTGTGAATGATTACATAGAGAAGTAGCTGAATCGCCTATGCACTTCGGCTGTGTTTTCGAACTTCCAGTGGAACTTCAGCATCAACTCCGTTCTTCGAAGAAAAGCCTAGAGCCAGGCGTGACTCTTGTTATGGGCGTAGATGTGTAGAGAGTGTAATTAGAGCTATAGCGAAAGCGATAAATTGTGCTACCAATAAACTCAAATGTCACGTGTCTTTCACGTAGCTGTCAATTTCCAAACGTTAAAAGAGGCACAGCACAGGTTAGTATGGCGAAGTATTAACAAGATTTTAACAAGCAGTCAGCCCAGAATCAGAATCAATCGAGTCTGAAATGCAATGTTCCAGGCGAGAGCATGGCGCAATCTTGACTAATTGCAGGTCACAGAAATTTCATTACTCTGCGCTTTCATGTGGGTGTCAAACATCTTCACAAGCTTCTCTGGTACTAATATTAGAACCACTCAATTAGCATATGAATTTTTTAGGATACCCTGCATTCTTCGCAAGCCATAGTGTGTTTTAACCTTCAAACCTCTAAAGAAGCTCACATCAATCAAAACTGCCACTTTGTGGGGAAATTATAAAAAGCATTCAAGCGAAAACAATCAATCGAGTATAAAATGCAAGTTTTCAAACGAGTGCATGGCGCAATCCATACCGCCTATTTGTCAGAAAATTTCTACCTTCTTACACTTTCATATGAGCTACCAATTCTTCAGTAACTTTACTTCGATCAAAGTTATCACCTTTCAAACAATGTGTACAATTTTGAGACGCTATATTTGCGAACATAAAAATCGTAATTGAATTCTGCGTAGAATGTTGGCTTGGAGACATGTCCCCAACGGTGTGATACACGCAATTTTTTCTTCAAAAAATGCGCTTTTCTAGAAGGTATTGAGTAGTTGAATTCCGTGTGAAATTTTAGCCTCGAAATATACCCTTCACAGCGTCGTCGCAGGTTTGCGAAGAATTATTTTGTAGCTCCAAATTTGAAGAATATCGCATCAACGGTGGCATTTATAAGCTTGAGGTAGAGCTCATTAGACAGAGCTCGAAATTTTGATGTAGAGCTACGTTTGCTTCGTATCAACATGTATCTTTACGCTGGTTTTGTAAACCCTCTGAACATCCTGTTGATTGCAGTCCCGGCAAATCTGGTCGACTGTGTGCTCCGCTCGTCCGTCGGGCCGCCGTTGTGGGACGGCCGACGACGGCCCCCGTCGGGCCATTGTCCGCCGCGCGCGCGACGGGTGTCACAGCGTGAGCGGAGACGACGAGCAGTGGAATGACGCCGCAGGTATGGCCGGCCACCTGGGCGCGCGGCCGCGGCGCCTACAACCACCCGATACGAACGCCCCCCTCTCCTTCGAATACGCTACCGCACGCTCCTGCATACGAGCTCTACGATGATGAAATGCGAAGTGAAACAAAGTCGCTCAGAGTTACATGATCCAAAAATTCCAGAGGACCCTTTCGGAGTTCCGAGCTCCGTCGACATTCAAGCATCAAGAAATGTCTCCTGGAAAGGTCGAAAATTAAGAGGCCAGCTCACATATGTCACACATACGACGCTCGCTTCTATGAAAAACCCGCCTAGATTAGCTGGGAGTGTCCGTTTGCGTTTGTTCCCTTATGTGACACTTCTTGTGACGTATTCCATAAAAAAATAAATGTGCCTTCGGCTAGCAGCTTCTTGAGCCGTTGGACAGACATAGGAACAGTAGCAGAAAACAGCATTTGAACACTTACTCTGATGTGGTCTCACAATAGGCCACCTTCAATAGATACGATGCATAAGCCACCGGTAAGAAGCAATGACATAGTACCAGGCTGTCCAATAATTCTTGTCCGAAAATTTCACCATTTTTAATTTTTTTTCAACTTTCTTGAAAAGCAAGTCTGTTCAACAATATAATCACCACAGTTATCCACAACAGTGGCCCATCGATTGGACAGGTCGCCGATGCCCTTCGCCCAGAACTCCGGGGGCTGCGACTCGAAGAAGTCCGCGCTGTCGGATTTGAGGTTGTCGTAGTTGGTGAATTTTCCTCCGGCCAAATGGTGCTTCAGCGGGCGGAACAAGTGGTAGTCGGAGGGGGCGAGGTCCGGGGAATACGGCGGATGGGCAACCGTCTCCCAGCCGAGCGTCGCCAATTTCTGCTGGGTCTCCTTCGCCACGTGGGGGCGCGCGTAGTCGCGCAGCAGGTGGACCGAGGCCCGTCGGGGACGCTTTTCTCGGATGGCGGCGGCTAGTTTCTCGAGCTGATCGGTGTAGATGGAGGCGGTGACCGTCCTGCCTTGCGGGAGCAGCTCGAAATACAGCATGCCCTTGGCGTCCCACCAGAAGGCCTCCCGCTGTGCCCCCTGTCCTCGAGGCTCGTGTCGCCGCTCTCGAAACGATTGAACCAGCGCCTGACTGTGCGTTGGGACACTGCATCCTCCTTGCACGCTCTGCAGATGTTGGCGACCGCGGAGCCTGTGTCGTTGCCCAGCAGCCACTCGTAGTACATGAACGTACGAATTCGACCTTGGTCCATTTTAGCTTGTACTGGTAGCTAGACGCGGGGACTACGCCTTATATACCCCTGGCGTGGAACTCTGGAGAATCTTCTAGAAGGTTTTTACACTTGCCTGATATTATAACACTTCTAAGGAAAATTATAGAATTTTGAAAATTTTCGGACAGAAATTATTGGACAGCCTGGTACATATTTGCATTTGTTTATAAGCAGATAGCGATACCTGTACACAAAGAGATTAGAGTTCGGAGATCTACTCGTCCTCACGGTTTTTACAGGCTTTTAAGGGAAAACTTATAAGGTTCTAAAGTCTGTTTTTGAATCTAAGATTAACTAAATTTTCAATCGTTTGAAGCGTAGTGGAACTCTCATAATATTATATTATAATAGAATCAATTTCTCTTTGCCCTTATGTTACCTAAAAATCAGAAGGAAAGAAGCGGTTGAAAAAGAAAGTTCAACGTGGGTTTCTGCTACTGATGTGAGAGAAAACTGCTAATGAATTGGATTACCACATTGGAAAGCACACAGCAACGAGGCGATCAAGACCCAGGTTCAGCATAAACGGATTGCCTGTGCAGATTCCAATCATCGGTATGAACTCTATCCAGAAGCAAGTTGATTGAACTATCTTGGCTTGAAATAAAAAACTTTTAACATTTAAAGTTTTGACGGGTTAGGTAGCAAACTGGGTGTCTTACCGTTTGTGATGACACTGTAGGGAAAAACCATTATGCCGAGTTCATGAAGGATATCAGAGAGACACATTAGTGCGATAAAAATATGACACGGATATATCTTCTTTCTGAAAAACAAACTGAGAGTTCTAGGTGGATAGAGCTCTCGATTCATCAGTATTGATGCAGTTGCAATTGTGAGGTGCCATTAACTTCTGTGCAATCTAGTGTTGAACGGCAGCTATTTTTGTCTCAAAAGGTCTACACACTGTTCGTGATGCAAGATAAAGAGGGATTAGCCAATCGTTTTGGGAGACGCCACGCATTCTACTATTTCTACTATATACTACGGGACGTCGTGGAGCAATTTAAATGCGTGTTTGGCTTTACATTGATTTGAGTTGGCTAGTCGATGGACAAGTTCGTGTTTTATCCTTCCCGTACTCTGGCACCAGCTCGCCAACCCCGTTGGGAAGAAATGCTTCGTTGGTCTGAGCGAGAAACCCGAAAGAGGAAGGTGGAATGGGGTGCACGCGACAGTCGGCGCGTCCTTCGACTGCGCTGCCACTGATTTGACGGTCGATCCTATCGTTTTAGCTGCAGTTCACTCTGCACCTTCAAACTATCAGCTTTATCGCACTCGCACCATCTTTGATGTGATGCGACTGTGACTTTGATGTGAACACTAGCGTCCACCAATTTGTAAACACATGCATTTTATTGCAATGTCGCACGAAACATCAAAGGTGTCTCGATCACTGTTTGACATCCTCACAATGAGGAAGGTCAGTCGACCTAAGCCTAGTACTTTAGCCATATCACGGATTTCGGTTCCACATTTTACGGTAGTACCTGTGAGGGGGATTGCGGCAAAACGTGGAATCTGAACCGCAAAGTGAAGGCCTCATAGTATGGAGGGGACAGCTTACATATCGAGTGAAGTACTCAAAACGTTTTCCGGCCATGTGAAAAACTGCTAGTCTTTCTGGTACTCGAATCGTTTTGTATTCTTGCTTTTTCTGCACAACAGTAAAGATAAAGCATAAGTTTAGGTACATAAAATCGCTCTCAAGACTAAACGGAGTACAATCAAACGGAGCTCCGTTAACTCTTCCCCATTGTAAACAGTGATAGCTTCATCATTCTTTGTAGATTTTATATCTCGAGTTTAATGGCCTATAAGGAAAACCACACCTTCTACAAGGTGATCGTCGGCGACTTAAATGCCAAGATCGGGCTGCGAAGGTCGCCGGAAGAACTTCACATCGGAACCCACGGTTTGGAGTGGAACGAGCAAGGTGAAAGGCTGTCTGAGTTTATCATGTCGACCAAGACCATCCATGGAAACTCGCAGTTCCAGAAGCCTCCCTCCCTACGATGGACCTGGGAATCCCCCGGTGGCCAGTTCCACAACGAGATCGACCACATCATTTTCAATCGCAAGTATTGCCTGACCGATGTCTCCGTTGTCCCCAAGTTCTACACGGGATCGGACCACCGCCTCCTTCGCGCGAGGTTCCGCTTTTCGCGTCAAGGAGAGAAGGCCGCGAAGTTCAAGAGGAGGAATCCCAGAACGACCATCAACTGGGATCTCTACACCTCTCTTGTCGGCCTTTGGGAAGATGCCGTCATGGACAACGTTGACGAGGAATACGATCGCTTCGTGCACCATCTCCACGATAGTGCTAAGGGAGCCGAGAGCTTAAAGACCATCAAGAGACGCCTGTAACCGGAAACTCTCGAGCTGATACGCCAGCTGGAGCAGCACAAGCGTCAGGCAACTACCAACTGACGTCCGAGCTTTCGAAGCTATGCAGAGCGGCTATAAAGGAGGATCTTAAGGAAAGAAGGGCGGAAGTATTGGCTGAAGCTGCAGAGGCAGGGTTGAGCATCCGCAATGCCCGCCGGAACTTCGCCAACTTCAAGACAAAGACGACCGCTCCCCGACGTCCTGACGGAACCGTCACCTCTTCCAGAAGGACCATGGAGAAGGTCATCCACGACTTCTACTATGATCTCTTCGATAGCCACGTCAACCTGCTCCCATGCTACCTTCCGCAGGATGGATACGTCGTTCCCTCTGTTCTCCCTTCCGAGATCCGACACGCCATCTCGTCGGTGAAGAAACGTACAGCACCCGGTCCCGACAGGATCAGACCCGAACACCTGAAGAATCTCCCGCCAACACTCATTAACACCTTGGCGCGGCTCTTCACACGCTACCTGTCCGAATGCAAGGTTCCATCTCAGTGGAAGACCAGCAAGACCGTCTTGCTGTACAAGAACGGAGACGTGCACGACATTGGCAACTATTGCCCGATCTGCCTGCTGTGCGTAGTCCACAGGCTGTTCACTCGAGTCATCCTGAATAGGATCAGCAGAACGCTGGACGAAGGACAGCCATGCGAACAAGCAGGATTTCGGAGAGGATTCAGCATGATCGACCACATACACACCATTACGAAGCTCATCAGTGTCGCGAGAGTACAAGCTGCCACTGTGCCTTACGTTCATCGACCTGAAGAAGGCATTCGACTCTGCCGAGACTGAAGCGGTCCTCGAAGCCCTGCTCACTCAGGGCGTTCCTACTCAGTACATCAGAGTCCTTCGAGAGCTGTACAGTGGATTCACGACCAATATCTCACCATTCTACGACGACGTCGTCAACGACGTGAAGAGAGGGGTTCGGCAAGGGGATACCATATCCCCGAAGCTCTTCAGCGCCACCCTCGAAAACGTCATGCGCGAACTAGAATGGGAAGACATGGGAGTGAAGGTCGACGGCCGGCAACTGCACAATCTTCGCTTCGCTGACGACATCGTGCTCATAACACCGAGCATCAGTCAGGCGGAACGAATGCTGGCCGACTTCGATCGTGTATGTGGAAGCGTTGGACTGCAGCTGAATCTTACGAAGACAATGTTCATGAGGAACGGGCAAGTTTCTGATGCCCCCTTCTCGCTCAACGAAACGAACATCTCCGAATGCTCCAGCTACGTGTATCATGTATGGGTCGCGAAGTCAATGTGGCCGAAGACCTACCGCCGGAGCTGAGCAGGAGGAAACGAGCGGCTTGGGGAGCTTTCAAGAGCGTCGAAGAAGTCGCGAAGAAGACTAAGAACGGCCGACTCTGTGCCCACCTTTTCGACTCCACTGTTCTTCCTGCCATAACATACGCCTCAGAGACCTGGGCTATACGAAAGCAGGATGAACACGCGATCAGCGAATCGAGAGGACGATACTCGGAGTGACACGACTCACGCAAGTGAGAGAAGGCCTCCGGAGTTCCGAGCTTCGCCGACGCTCGAAGATCAGAGACGTGTCGCGTGGGCCAAGTTGTTGAAAATTAGGTGGGCCGGCCACGTAATGCGCTTCGCAGACTATCGCTGGACGAGAGCGGTTACCGACTGGATTCCGCGGGATGTCAAGAGAACACCCGGACGCCCACCGACACGTTGGTTGGACTTCTTTGTTCAAGCCCTGAACGACCGATATGACGCTCTTCGTGTCCCTCGAGCGCGCAGGATCCATTGGAGCACTCTGGCACGCGAGAGGGACGAATGGAGACGATGCTGGCGCCCGCTCGAGCAACTCGATGATCAACGGGACGGCAGGTGATACAGGTGATACAGGTGATATCTCGAGATTAATGGCAAACATCTTTGCTACCATGGTTGCAAATTTGGTCCGAGGTGGATAAATTTTCGACGAGATTCAGGAAAAAACACAGGTGCTAACAATCTAATGGGTGCCATCGCATGCATATATGCTGAAGATTTTTGTTTTCAAAGCTGTTGAACAAGTACTCTAGGTATTATGAAGGACGGGGAAAGTGGACCGCCTCTACAGACTCGCGCCGAACGTTGCTCAGCAGGGCAAAAGCGCGTGGTAAATTCGCAAAACCCCGCTAGACGTGTGACACTACAAAGAGCCAACAAAACTTACTTTCCTCTGACGGATGCTATAACCATTATAGAGTTGCCAATAATCCCCAAACTCGCTAGGATGGTGTACACCACGGTCGGTAGAATCATCAAAAATTAGCTTCGTCAGCCTGCCAAATTTGGCGGAGAATTGGCTGCCGAATTTGCTAGCAAGATTGACAGAAATAGAATTCAGAACAGCGCGGATCTCAAATCCTTGAAAATGGTTCTCACTGCTTCGCTGAACAAGTCGTTTAGTAAGTTCTTCTAGACAGGTGATTCCATTTGCTAAGCGGTAAATAATGCGAAGGATTGAGAATAGTCAAGGTGTAGAAGAATGAAGTCTCTCGTCGTTTCATGTGATAAACAGTCGACTAACTGACTCAAGAGGCAGCTGACGATTATGTGGAGAATACTGATTGAGGCTGCCATTTCTGAGAAAATATCTTGAGCGTTCCCTTTGAGCTTTTGCCCGATGTGTCAAGCAAACACCGACTATAGGACTAATATGCAGTTATGAGCTCTGCCAGATCGACAAGATGAACAGCAATTTTCAGGCTTTTTTAAGACAACATTTCATTGAAGCCTACGCAGTGTTGTAAAGGGAAGATACTGGAGAACTACACAACTTATCAAGACTAAGCGCCCGATTCGAATAACGTTCTAGGAGTTGGTTTTCCCATTAGTTTTTCATTCTTCTGCTTTTTTGTTCAGATATATCTTAGAATTCGACAGAAATGAAGACGAGTGTTCCAGTTGATGATTTTATTTATCCAGAAATGTTTCGTTTGTAAAAGGACTACACATGCTAAAATTCTGCGCGATTTAAAGAATTCAATCCTATGATTCCTCACAGTTCGTTTCTTCTCATTTTAAAATTGTTGAAATTGTTGAAACATGAAGAGATACACGGACGGGTAATTTCTCCAACTTCTTTTGACCTTTCCAAGCTCCGAAAAAGGCGGTTACCCCGAAACGTAAGCCTTATAAAGCTTTTATATCAATCTTGGCACGACAGCAGTATAATATGCCAATTTCCTCTATTGTTCTAAAAGGAGATGATTTCTCGTACGCTGCTCATACACTTGAAATACTGCGGTTCTGAATCGTAAAGGTTTTTATCCAATAGTTTGGTGAGAATGACCACGTTGAGAAGCAAAACTTTTTGTTACTTATATAGACTGTTAATTGAGTCGGAATTTTTAGGGAAAAGCACGTCTGTTGTTATACAAATGCAATCTGTCATGCACTGGGCTATCCAGTGGTGCAGCCAGGGAGGCGCAGGCAGTGGAATGCATTTCAATTGAGATTCTTGGTTCAGATCGCTCCCTAGCCACAATCCGTCCTCCTTCTTGAGATGGGTGAATTGGTGCCGGACTCAGTGAGAAGGGAAAAAACGTTGACTTGAAGATCGGCCCGTAAGTTGCAGCAAAGGCCAAACACGCGTTCCAATTAGTTCCACAAGATTCCGTAATTCACTGCGCGGCACCTGCCAAATAAGAGATACATCAAGTCCATCCTCTATCTTTTTCCTCTTTCTTGAGGGAATGGAATTGAAAAAAAAACTGGAAAAAAGGAAACTGTGAAACTGGATCTGAATTATCTTGTCGCTAATATTGATAGTCGGATTGAAGGAGGTCAGCAGCAGTAAGCTAGATGATAAGCTGGTGGTGAGAACCTCATGGCATCGAGCCTTTCGCCGACGGTCAGGTGGGCCGTTCACGCATGATAAATGTTCTATCCTGTTAAAATAATAGGCATCGCCGTTGACTTAGGTAAAAGGCTAGAAAAAGCAACAGAAGCAGCACTGGGCTCTTCTAATAACGTGGAGGCCTCTGTGTATGGTCTACAGAAGATTTCTGCTTGCTTCATGTTTCAAGGGTAGAGGAGGTGCCTGCTGTTGTCGCCGATAACAAGTTCTTCGCCTCGAGTTTCCCGCCCAGGCCAACAGAGCGTTCCATCCCTCCGGGGTCGGTGAATGGGTACCAGACTTGTCTGGTAAAGGTAAAGCGCAGACTTGCTCATCGGCTGGCCATCGCTGTCATTATATGGCAAAACACGCATTCAAACTGCCTCCACGGCATCTCGTAGAAGTAGAGCGCCTGGCGCATCCCAGAAGGGGTTGACGGCGGAGGATCCCTTCAGCCGAAACCTATACCAAGAAGGTGGAATAGCAAATTTTAAAGTCCTGACTGCTTTTACAACTAGTCAATTGTTTCTTTTAACAGGAAACTTGTTACGTCTTTTTTTGTATTTTGCCATTGATGTCACTCGGAGCGAAGCATTTTTCTATGGTTCACGCTATTTTGACCCCAAAAGCAATGTTAACCTTCGATAGCGAAAGTAATATTTCCGTCCAGAATTTTACAGGGTACTGCTGTGTTTTTGTTTTTCACAGGATTGCATTTAGTTGGGTCACTTTGCCTAAAAATGAAAAGACCGATCTGCGATCTGGGGCACTGTTATCAAAAAGAGGGCCCGTACTCCACCAGTCCCGTTGATGCTCGCGGCCGATATGACCTTGCTTCATTAGTCGGACCATATCTGCCAACCGCATCTCCGGTCACTACTTGTACGCCATCTATCAACGTCTGCCAGTCGCTCTGGCGCTTCACTTCTGTCTCCACTGAAAGCCATCCACAGACCTTCACAGCGTCGTTTCTGATACCTACTTGAGAGCTGCTTAGGAAAGCACGAGGTATCCCAAGAACTCTTCTGCAGACGAGAACCCTAATTCATTGAGGTTTGCTGCATTTAGAGAGCTACGGTGACACTGCAATCAGTTTTGATTAGGTGTTTTGGAATTTGATCCCTCTATTGAAATACAGAAAACGTGTTAATTTTTTCGCATTTATTCCAAAAGTATTTCGAGAAACATGTATAGTTTCTAGTTCGTTTCGTTTGTCGTTTCCTATCACCAGCATTATCAGCTATTGCGCTTTCTTTTGAAATATTGAACGGTTTGTAACTTAATCTTCTCTTCACTAACCTGATCTTCAAAGAGATGGGGAAGGCTGTTGCTGTTCTTCTGAGAGAACAAAGAATACTATTATCCATAAGAAATTTTCGTTGTCAAGTTATATACTAATTGTTTTCAGCTGTACTGGTAAGACACTACTATAAATGTGCAATGAGCTACGACGCAGTAGAGTTTTGTGTAATAGTGTAAAAATGCAGAAAAAAATAAAGGTCCATGTAACGTTTTTACTTTGAAGTTCACATTCATATGACGAGAGATAGAGCACCAGCATTGGTTGTGGTTGTGTTCTATCAGGCTATAGGCCCAGGTTAACTTGGACCGATTTCTGCAAAGTAGCAACTGTGGTTGCCGTTTTACATCCGTTTAGATATACATCCGTTTCTATCATATCAGCGACAGCCATAAATGTTTTGGACTCTTTGATAGCCTCATATATATTAGGTTGTCCCATAGGTCTCCGCCGTTTTCTTCGACGATTCAGTGCAGATTTCGTCGGCGGTCTCTTGCACAGCGCTGCATAGCTTTCGAAAGAGAATGTTCTGCTCTATCAGATCTTGTATTGCATTTCTTTTTTCATCATGAACTTTGTCAATTTCTAGGTCGTTGAAGTGAAAAGTGAAAAAGTGAAAAAGTAGCCATTTGCGCACTTGTTCTCTTTGCTTAGGTTTGTAATTTTTTGCGCAATTTTTTAAAGCATTTGGAAGATAATGTTCTGTACTACAAGAATATGTGTTGGCCCTATTTTCCCACTTGCCCTTTATTGATTTTCAGGCCATCAATTTTGGAATTCCGACTTTTCCGTCCGAATTTTTATCAAAACTCCGGTTCTGTGGTTGGACTTTTTTGCTCGGTGTCATATGTCGTTTGGAAGAGGATGTCTTGCTCAGTAAGAATTTGTGTCGCGTTTATTGGCTCACGCTGATTTCTGTCGAATATCAACAACTGAAGAAGGAGAAGGAGTTGTTGGTGAAGACAATTTTTCTCTTTTTGGCATTTCGTTGATATTCAAAAGAAATCAATAAACGCAACACATATTCTTATAGACCAAGATATTCTCTTTCGAACGACTTATAACGCCAACCAAAAAAGTCCAACCGCCGAGCCTGAGCAAAAATAACCCTCCTCCTTCGGAAGTCCCAATTTGATGACCTAAAAATCGATAAACGACAAATGAGCAAGTAGCATGAACACATATTCTTATAGTACAGAACATTGTCTTCCAAGTGCTATAAAAAACTGCGCAAAAAATTACAAACCTAAGCGGAGAGAACAAGTACGCAAATGGCTACTTTTTCCCTTTCACTTTAACAATCTAAAAATTAACAAAAATTAGGATGGAAAAAGAAATGCAATACATGGTCTGATAGAGCAAATCATTCTCTTCCGAAAGCTATGTAGCGCTATGCAAGAGACCGCAAGTGAAATCTGCAGTGTATCGTTGAAAAAAACGGCAAGACTTATGGCACAACTTAATACATAGTTCACCAGTGCCATTTTTGGCCAACGGCAAAACTAGGAAGTTTTTCAAGAAGACAACACCCACTTACATACATAGTTCTGTAGGTGGTACGTGAAGGTTTTTTCAAAGTTTTCGTGGGCCTCTTGAGGACCGCGTTTTTTTTTCTGAGAGAGTGCTAAACAAGACCCATAGAAAAGCTGAGAATGTTTTTTTCGTGGGCTTTGCCCCCCCCCCCTTCGCCTTTTAAAATTTCACTTCTTGCAAGGAAGCGGCTGTAATACCTCATCGTAGAGAGCATGAATGAAGTCGTTTAGAAATTGAACTTGCCTATTTGAGAACAAACCAACTTCACTGCCTTGGAGTCTTCATGAAAGCAGTAATGGATTAGGCGTGTCTTGTACGGAATCGCGTAGAGGTTTTGGCCGTTGAGTATAGTAGTGCGTAGGCAAGCCATATAAAGCACACATTATTGCGAAGATGTGGCAAACAAATTCTCCAGTGGCAGCAGAATGCAAAAGGACACAAGGATGTGGTCCTGCAGATGCACGGGAGCTTTTTCTCACCAGGGAAGGGTCTCAGGCGTAGGTCTGAACGGGGGAAATGGATAGTACTGCGAGAATCTCCACTCTTCATATAATAGAAAAGCATGTTCCTTTTTTCCGAGTCCTTGAATCCAAAGAGCTACGGGCCCTCGAAGGGAGGGGGGGGGGGGGTGGTACAGTAGCGCACCGTCAGCGTGCAGTATTTTTGCATTCGCATTCGTGTGCGCGCTGTTGTATGGGACGCTGCGGAAGGGTCTGCGACAAGGGGTCGGTGGCTCAGCAGGGTAGGGGCTACTTCGCAGGTGCTAGGTCAGGTGTTCGACCCGTGCTATGCAGTATTTTTGCATTTGCATGACTGCCGTCTTCTTTACCAGTTTGCTTCCTTCACATCTCCTATACATTTATTTCACTCTAAATTGTCAAATAAGGATCAGATTCGTACTCAATGCGACGTTTGGGCAAAAGCGGTGACCATGATCGCACCATTAATCACCATTACCTTCTGTAACTTAACACACTCCAGGGTAATACGGAAAACGGATGTCCGATTCGTGATCCCCATCCCAAATAATCTTCCTGGGAGAAGTTTGTTCGAAATCGGTGATTATGACTCCGACGGCCCTTGTCACACTTACCTACCGTAACCTACCGTAATCGGCCGAAAATTGAAAAAGGGATGTCAGATTCGAGATCAGCACCCCAATTAACCTTCCTGGGCAAGGTTTGGGCGAAGTCGGTGATTATGACCTCGACAGCCCTAGTCACCCGTACCTGCTGTAACCCGTACCTGTTGGAAGGTGACTGTTTAACGTTCGCTGAAAAACACAAAACATTGTATAACTCAGAAGCTGAGAAGAGTGAGTGAAGCACAGGTTACAGAAACATTTATTTGACAATTTAGAGTGAAACAAATGTGTAGGAGATGTGTAGGAAGTAAGCTGATTTAGACTGCCATAAGGCACTGACTTTCACGACACCTACTTTAACGACTCCAGAGTTCGTGGAGAGGTCGAAAAAATTTTTTCGCCCAAACCTTGCCCAAAGGACTTATTTGATGTGCTGATCACGAATCTGACATTCGTTTTTCAAATTTCGGTCGATTACGGTAGGTTATGGTGGGTAGGGGAGACGGTGCAATACTGTACCCCCAATTTCGAGGACCCGCAGCTCTTTGGGTTCAAGGACTCAGCAAAAACGAAACATGTTTTTCTACTACATTAAGGGTGGAGATTCTCGCAGTACTATCCATTTCCCCCATTCAGACCTACGCCTGAGACCCTTCCCTGGTCAGAACAAATTGAAATGCTTCGAAAGTCTTATTTATAACAGAGACCACGCTGAGGGAACAGAGTCGTCTAAACGCGTACTCGAAATTCTGCTGGTGTGTGAAATAGTGGAAAAGAGGCAGTTACCAGAAGAGAGTACAATTCGTAAACAAATGCAGGTGCAGGCTGCATCACCAAGTACTTCCTACTTATCAAATACAAATTAGTGAGGCGTCAAATATCTCCTCATTATACCTACATGAGCAGCATCAAAGAACAGGAGTCAATCCGCCATAACTCCATCACGGACCGATTTAAGGCTAAGGATGTGACTAAACCAGTCAAGCATTTAACAAATGCATGGTCGAGTTCGGAATGTTCTTCTCTTGCAGGCTTAGAGCTGACTTATTCGTCACTTAACACAGCTAGCCATTGTTTAGGTGAAGCAAGTATTCATAGACCAAACACGACACCACTTGGAAGTTTGCAAAATAATGGACCGGGTCAAAGGGATCGAGTCACGCTGTCACCTTCCGTCAGTGCCATGTTTCTGCCCATAACTGAAAATAGATGCGCGAACTCGAGTTCTTTAAGAAGGTGATCAAAGTTCAACTGCACTTTGCCGGGTATACCGCAATGGGGTTAATCCGAAGAGAAGGCAATGACCGATAACTCTCATGCGCTGCGCAGTTCTTGTGAAAGAAATTTAGCGCGAGGTGTTTTTGCTTTACTTGAGGTAGAGCGAGAATGCAAGCAAACAGAGCGTTGACAGGACTTTTTCTAAAAAATAGGTCGGGGAGCTTGACACATCTCAATCGGTCTGCACCCTATTCATCTGCATGCTCACGATTTCCTGCAAAATTGTGTAATCACAAAAGAAACCATTTTAGTTCTAACTCGCCCAGGCCTGCGGCGATTACAAAACACCTTGCTGAAATTTTCTCGAGTGGAGAAATTCCCTTGGTTATGTTGGCTCTGTCCCTAATCTAAGACGTGCTATCTGACCTATCTAGGGCGAAGAAATAGCATATTTTGCTTGGTTTTTGATGAGAAAGTAAAGAATCGGACCCTCTCTTCTCAATGCGACGTTTTGCAGAAGAAATAACCTTAGCAGGGAAGGATCTCAGGCGTAGGTCTGAACGGGGGAAATAGATAGTACTGCGAGAATCTCCACCCTTCATATATGTAGTAGAAAGACATATTTCGTTTTTGCTGAGTCCTTGAGATAAAAGAGCTACGGGCCCTCGAATACGGGGTACTCCGTCAGCACGTGCCCACGTGCATACAGTACCGCGCATGTCTTTTGGTCAAATCACGAAAAAGCCGCTTTGGAGCGTTCCAAAGCGGCTTTTTTAGATAACCTTCTTTAAGATCAAGCACTTGTGAAAAGAAACACATATTTGAGCTCAGCAGGCCAAGCTCTATCTTCTGACATATAAACCAGTAGAGATGAACAATGCATATAGGCCGGACATAATCAATCGAGTGGGCGCGAGAGCCTGTAGAGTGACAGTTTGAGGAATTTTATTGAAATTCCCAGCCGCCCTACTCAGAAATTGCCTTGAGACCCCTGTCCTACCTTGTCTTAAGACAATTTTTGAGCAGAACATCTGGGAATTTCGCTAAAACTCCCGAAACGGTCACTCTACAGCTTCTCGCGCCCACACGTCCTCACTCTGCGAGTGGTCGCGCCGACTCGATTGATAGGTTCGATTCTGTATGCATTGTTCACGGCGCACTCCAAAGGCAAGCTGGATAGGCTTAAAGCATTTGCTAAGTAGGACGGCTGGGAATTTCAATAAAATTCCCCAAACTGTCACTCTACAGGCTCTCGCGCCCACTCGATTGATTATGTCCGTCCTATATGCATTGTTCAACACCATTGATTTATACGTCAAAAGATAGAGCTCGGCCTGCTGAGCTCAAATATATATTTCTTTTCACAAGCGCTTGATTTTGAAGAAAGTTATTTAAAAAAGCCGCTTTGGAACGCTCCAAAGCGGCTTTTTCGGGAATTGACCAAAAGGCATGCGCGGTACTGTACTTGCGCGCGTTGTTGTATGGGACGCGGCGAAAGGCTCCGCGGCAAGCCAGTCGGTGGCTCAGCAGCTTGCGGCGCTGCTTCAAAGGTGCTAGACCAGACGGTCGACTCCCGCATTACGAACTGCTTTTGCATTTTTCATAACCGCTGCCTCCTTCTCCAATTTGCTTCCTACACATCTCCTACACGTTTATTTCACTCTAATTTGTAAAAAGGTGAGATTCGCGATCAACATCCCAGATTCGTAATCAACACCCATGACCTCGACAGGCTAATCACCCGTACCTGCTATAACCTACTGTAATCAGCGAAATTTCAAAAGCGGATGTCAGATTCGTGATCACCACCTCAAACAACCCCTCAAATTTGTAGAAGATGTGTAGGAAGGAAGCCAATTTAAACCTCCATCAAGGCACTATTGTATTTTCACTACGGAGGCCGAGGAGAGGTCGACAATGTTTTTCGCCCAAACATCTCCCAGTGGGTTATTTGGAGTGTTGAATCTGACATTCGTTTTTGAAATTTCGGCTGATTACGGTAGGTTATAGCAGGTACGGGTAACTAGGACTGTCGAGGTCATGCGGTGTTGATCACGAAACTGACCCTATTGACAATATAGAGTGAAATAAATGTAGAGTGTAGGAAGCAAATTGGTAAAGGAGGCAGCTTTTATGAAAAAATGCATAAATAGTGCATGACACGGGGGTCAAACACCCGACCTAGCACCTGCGAAGTAGCCACCAACCTGCTGAGCGACCGCCTCGCTTGACGCAGTGCCTTTCGCCTCTTCACATACAACAGCGCGCGCAAGCATGCACATGGGCACGTGCTGACGGTGCGCTACTGTACCCCGCCTTCGAGGGCCCGTAGCACTTTTGGTTCAAGGACTCAGCAAAAACGAAACATGTTCTTCTACTATATGGAGCGCGGAGATTCTCGCAGTACTATCCATTTCCCCCGATCAGACCTACGCCTGAGACCCTTCCCTGGTTAGTTTAAAACTTGGTACCAATCTAGAAAGGGCTTTCAACCTTGCTTCCTCAAATAAATTTCTAGGATTTTTTTGAAAACTTTAAAAATGGTGACGTTAGGCTTGAACGCATTTATATGTTAGCTGGGAGAGATACGGGCGAACAACCTGCTCTAGATTTTGATTTTATACTTCACCGAGAAAAGATCAGCGTTACGCTTTCGGAATTCTCCTTTCATCGTGTTGGACTCTTGGGAACTACTTGTAGTCATGTGATATGGCCTTATACCTCCAGTTTCATCCCTTTATAGGGATGCTTCATAGTTGCCCTTCTTGTCAACCTAGGCTTCCATCTGCTTAGTTCGTCAGAATGAAGAGGCCGTGAATGCAACTAATTTTCGTCAGTATCGCTGCATATTTAACGTCTTGCAGTTACTGAAAAACTGGAATGCTCAGCTGGATTTTTTGGTGCCGGTTTAAAAATAGCAAACAGATCATTGAAAAATGAATGAAGATGCCATTCGTAAAGCTTCTACCAAATGGCGCAGTTTTTGCCGAGCTAGTTTAGTAGCAATTAAAGCTTCATCATTATCACATGCGGGTGAGTGCTAATCAGTCCCACGAGATGCGGATGTTGTGTTGGATCACCCAGCGACGGTGCTGTAAGGGCATAGAGCATTCCCGCCAGGTCAGCAGGAGATACGAGTTCGAGCCCCGTTTAGCATTCAGAGCGTTAGGCGTTTGATCGAAACAAAACATGGTTGTGAGAGCTGACAACCTCGATATCATCCACTTGAGGCTTAAAGAAAAAGATCCACCAAAGAAACAACGATAAAGGAAGAATTGTGTAAATAATACAATTGATAATATATAACAATATAATACAATTAGTAAAATGGTAATAAAACTAAATGATGGCAAGGCTAGAAATAGCATTAGCACTGATGAAAAAGCAAGTTGAAAGAATACTGTGATATCGGAAGGTCGAGGCCATTATTCGCTTTCGGGTTTTGAGATTGTCACTGGAAAACAACAATAGGAGGGGACGCTTCTAATGACAAGGCTTATTGTTAGTGCAAACTCATTAGTGGCGGAATCGATCTTTTTAAACATACGTCTCTAAGGATATGGCATCAGCCATTATTTTAAAAAGATTTCTATAATCCACATTTCTATGTCAAGTTGGTCATTTTTCAAGAACATAGCCAAAACCAATTTAAAATTAAGCTAAACATCCAGATTTATCTTAACGCTCTTAACAATAGAGTCAGAACAAATTTTTGTTCGAAAAAATTACCATGTTCCTGTTTAATATATTATTTATCTGTCCATGAATACACTTTCTAAAATTATAATTCCTTGTTTTTTCATGAAAAGGTTCCGTACTTATTTTATGAAGCTGGAACACACGAACCTTTGAATGTGCCATAGCTAGCGATCGCACTCGTTGAGCACATTCCGTCGTTCATCGTCTTGATCGTGCAAATATGCCCGATTTTAGCAACTGTACTGCTGATTCGTGCGTAATCTCACAGAAAACAGGTTTTTTTTAGTACCAACCGAATGCAACTCGCGAAGTCCCGGATGAGCGCATGACGCAATCTTCTCTTGTAACAAACTAAAAAATTGCCGCTGGCATGCATTTTGAAAAAAGCTTAAAACAGTTGTTTTTTCAGAATTACAAGAAAGTTTTGAATTTAAAATACTCACGTCTTTTGGGGAAGGTTATCAAAGAAATTCAAAATAAGTTATGTTTAAGTTTCATAAGACAAAAGAAAAAGTGCGCTTCTTAAGAGTGCTTTCTTCCTTCCGAAAGTCTCAATTTCGATTTGAAAAATGATCAATTTGATTTTAAAAGTTCCCAATTCACTCTGAAAGGCGTGAGTTTTAGCATATATCATTTCTGTTTCATCCAAATTAGCCCAATCACTATTAAATGTGTGTCTGACAGGCTCTGGCTAATCAATTACATCTCTTCAATGCCCTGTTGTAGCAGAAGTTCTTTTCGGCGCTTTTTATGTGTTTTCAGTTAGTGAAAAACTGTCGATGTGACAGATTACTGTCTGCTGACCTTCATTCTTCCTTCTACGAATCGTTTTTCAACAACTCACAATAGGATTCCGATCCGTATTTCAACCGCCTCTTTGAGCGATTTTCGCGCCGTCTCAAGTATTAGTTTGTTTCGAGTCGGGCGCTGACGGAAATGGTTTCCGAGGTGACCGAGCCTCTTGTTTAGTTTAGATAAAAATTCGCATGACCGTCTCCGCTGCAGTTGCTTGTCTTTCCAGCGGTAATCGCACACGATCCAATTTTCTTCCGACCGGCTACAGATCAACACATCTTATGTATTCGTCATGTGAGTTTTTCAAATTGACTTTTCATTTCTTCTAATCTACGCCGAAATACTGTTGACTAGCTTTCGGAACAAAGTTATGTTTTTGCAAGGACACCCTGGCAAAGGAATCCTCTTTTTATTTAATTTCTGCCTATATTACTTTATCTGCTTAAGTCTTTCTAGGACTTTTATTTGATCTTTCATGTTGGTATTGTTTCCTTCGAACTCCTTCCATTATTTGGCTAGGTAAATTAGGTTCTGAAAGAATTCAAAAAGAATAAATCATAATAACGTCCAGTTATTGCGTTTGAAGTCCTAGAAGCTGTCAAATGTTTCACCCCATTCATCAGATTTCTATTCTGAGCTTTTTCTAGTATAAAACCGTATTCGCATTTATGGTTAGTTGCTTGTATAAACAGACAATCGCTGAAATGTGGGAAAGTCGTTTAAAAGAGGAAAACGAAATGAAACAGTGTCATCTTTCCACACGATTTCGAATCGAGCTAGACATGTTGCTATGTTTTAATTACGATTAGATTGCAAATGTACCCATTCTACCACCAGAATGACGTATGTATACGATTCTTCAGAATCGGTGCGAGGAGCAGTTAACGCTTACGTGAATCGCATTGCTGTTTGGAAGGGAATACTTACATTCCTAACGTCGTTTGACTCCCTTCCATTCTTGGTGTTTCTTGTGAACATCTGGCAAAAAAAAAATCACTGACGTTTCGATGTCACTCAGCTCTTAAGTTCAACATCTGAAATAGGACGCCATCGTCTTTAAGCATGGCTTTCAAACTCACCAGTTAAACAAGTCGTATCGAAAATGTACACTTTTAATGCTCACTAATGTACATTCTTGTATTTAAAATGTTTTCTATTACATCTTTAAGTTTTAGTCCGTCTTCTTCAATGTCTTGCTTTGCATTGCCATTTGATGAACAACGCCTAAGTGAACATCACTTGACACTCCATACCACCCCTGTCTGAATTAAAGTTTTTTTCAAACGATAAAAGAGGCAAAAAATGATTAAAAGTGAATGCAAAAGAAAAACAAAAAGGATTGAAACGAATGGTAGCCGTTGTTTGGCCAATTGCAGATGTTGTCGATATACGTTTTTCTGACAAGTAGTGTGGTTGAGAAACTATGGTACGTCTTTGCAAAAGCCCCGTTCTACCACTCATTGATAACGGTCACACTGCTGACTGGCTCTTCCTAGTGGGTTCCCCTGTCCTGGCACGGCTCATCGCTGGTCAGTCGTGTTTTGCGCCAGAAATAACCACTCGTATCCAGGTCGCTCGCGGAAGGCAACTGTCGCACGGATCAACGTGCACAGCCGGAGAAAGCACTTGTCCACCAGGAAATCCCTCAGCTTGCACCCAGAGCTTTATGACAGCTGGAGAACGCACTTTTTTGTTGGCTAATAGCCATTCTCACAGACAAATGATAGCAACGACAACCATTTTGTGTAGGTCTATGTAGATGCGAGGTGCTTTGCGAAAGCGTGTGAAGAGCGCGAATAACTGTGTTTAGGAGAAAATTTAATCTCAAGAAACTAGCCTGTTATTTTCATTTATTCATTCATTCTTGCAGCTTTTCCTTATAGAATGTGCAATATGTAATAGGAGTGGAAATATGCTAGTATTTGTACCTTTTCAAAAAATGGGAAGAAACTAATAGCACGAAATAAACGGAATACACTGGCACAAGCTTAATTCGAAATCAGCGATGGGGATCTTGGGCGTACATACTTTTCATAACTTTCATTGAAGAAACACTGTTTTCAGTAAAATATGATTGCTTATTCGTCAAGCACATGTGTATTAAGAGAAGTTACTACAACAAAGACAGAAACGTCTGTATATCACTATAATGCTGACCCTGAAGCCAGTTGATGCTTAAACGATTACGCACATTCAACTGCTCTCATGTTGTTACTTGGAGGGCTAATAACAACTGCATCAACTAATTTAAATCTTTTTTCAAGGACAAAGGGTAAAGGGCGGCGTTTGTCAATCTGTTTTCGGATGCGCCGCGCATTCTGCTTGAATTCGTAAACGTTCTAGATAATATTGCAATTTCTCCTTAACAAACAACTCGTCTCTACGACGCTAAAAGCGTCAGTGGAAAGCCTGTTTGTTAGCCATTACCTGCGTCGTCCCCTTAGGCTTTTAAGACAAATCTTACTGCAATGTGAAAGCATAACCGATGCCAGGTGCTTGACACGGAGCGAGGTCAGACTCTTTTTTAATAACTTACTCGCTGATCTGTAAACGTTGCTTCAGCGCGGCTGATGGCACTAAAACATCTTATCCAGATTTCTAACCAATGTGGGAAGGGATAATCGTTACAAGCTAGGCGCCAGGCAAGGTTCGGTATATGTCACGCATTCTACTCACCAGGATGTGCAGACATATTGATTAGGTATTTGTATTAAATAAAGATTCAATCGGGCCAGCGGACTGTCAAGTCAATATTTTCCTCCCCGGATAAGGCTCCTATAAATTCGCCCAGGAGGGATGGAAGGTTTAGGTATTCAATGAAATAAGAACCTCGAATCAGGGTGATGGCAACAGCCGGCGGTTCCTCGGACTGTGCAAAGCGCACCAAGCACCCCATTATCTTCAGTAAGGAAAGGCGATTCTTACCATTAGAGAACTTTTAATAAAGAACATTTCATTAAGTGATACCTACGAAATCTCAGTTGGGGCAGAACGCACTTCTCTTTTTCTTTATGAAGTTTAATTCTAGGCAGGTTTCACGAAATTGCTCCTTTTGAGCAGCAGCCATGGTAAGGATAGGGAAGTGAGGTATCCAATTGCCCCCATAGGAGTTATACAATTGCCGGTTTGCATACCCAGGTCTTCCTTCACGTATCAATGTAATATCAATCAAGCTCTCGTAGAGTAATTGAGAGGCGGAGGGCGCTGTACTAGGCGGGTATCGGAGCCGAGTGTACTCATCGCGCGTGCTGTGGGTGCCTCCTGCCACTGAACCACGCGCGCTTCTTCGTGCATGGTACCGCGTGAAGTCTCACGGAATTTGAAGGCTAACCATGAACCATGAGAAAATTACAGCAGTGCTCTGAGTAGTTGCCTTACACAGCTGTAAGATACACCATAAAATGCAAGGCGCATTAGCTCAGTTGGGGAAGATGCTCGCTCTTGCGCGCACTCCATAATGATTTATGGTTAGGATCACACATTAAGAAGCCGAATGCTCCCCTCCTATCTGATCAGCAAATTTATGCTGAAATTGCCTGTGAAGTCTCCTCCACGTTTTTTTCTTTTTCATCGGCTTACAGTGACAAGTCAATGTGTTTGACCAATTATGCATTTGCCTCCACGATCCCCCTTAGAACTATAAGGTTGTAACGAATTAAATGGCACTGGCTCGCGCCATTTTTTGGCGCGTCTTTACGTGTTTGATAAAGAACAAACCGTAACATGTGGCATATCCTTTAGAAGCGCAAACTTTGCTCTACCGGAGAGTACCAAATTTTCTATGTAAAAGTGGGAAAACTTTAGAGTTTTATTGACTTTTTTGCAGATGGACAAAAGGGTAATCCGAGGCTTTTAATTGTATGAATTCAAGCTGGGCACTACAGCTAAGGAGGCGGACGAGAAGATCAGCGCCGCATTCGGCCAAGGATGTTCCACCATTCGGACGGCGTATCGTTGGTATCAGAAGTTCCGGAATGGAGATGAGAGCTAGGAAGAACATGAAGGTCGTGGAAGGCATAGTGATGTTGATGACGACAAGCTGAGAGATGTGGTAGAGGAGGATCCACACAAAGGTACCAGGAAGATAGCGAAGGTTCTTGGCGTCAGTCACAACACAGCTGCCCGGCATCTGAAGGAAATTGGAAAGACCAAAAAGCTGGAAAGATGGGTGCCTCACGAGCTGTCTGAGGAGCAAAGAAACCGACGATATGAGATCTCGTCCGCAGTGCTTCTACGGAACGGAGCGGACCCATTCCTTGATCGCATCGTAACCTGTGACGAGAAATGGATAACGTACGACAACAGGCGACGATCGGCACAGTGGGTGGACAGCGATGAGAGCCCCAAGGTTTTTGCGAAGCCGGAATCGCACCAAAAGAAAGTAATGGTGACAGTATGGTGGTGTTCGCTGGGAATTATTCACCACAGCTTCCTCCCTCCCGGTGAATCCATCACGGCAGAGAAGTACTGCATTGAAATTGAAGAAATGATGAAAAAGTTGAAGGATATCCGGCCGGCCTTGGTAAACCGAAGGCGAGTTCTCCTTCCGCACGACAATGCTCGCCCCCATGTAGCACGAATGACGTTGCAGAAATTGAATGAGCTGAGCATTGATACTCTACCACATCCTCCGTTTTCTCCCGACCTCTCCCCAACAGACGACCATTTCTTCAAGCATCTTGGCGACTTCTTGGTAGGGAAAATATTCAAATATCAACAGGATGCCGAAAGTGCCTTCGAAGATCTCGTCAATTCCAGAATTTCTGATTTTTATGCTACTGGGATAAAAAAAGCTTGTGTCACGTTGGCAAAGATGTGTAGAATCAAAAGGTTTTTACTTCGATTAATAAACTTGCCTACAAGCCGAGACATTAACTGTTTAAATTTACAGTGGTTCAGTGCCATTTATTTCGTTACAACCTAATAGAAAGCGTGGCTCACTTCTCCAATGAGTAGCTAACAAGCTTTAGTAGCACATATGGCAAATCAACAACCATTTCATTACAGTGCCCATTATTATTTTAAGAATCTGGTCCTACGCAGACATGGTTATTATGAGGAGAAAGTCCTCCCACCATTTTCCTTGCCATTGAGGTCATGTTCGAAGCCGTTGAGTGGTGCCTCCCATGAGGGTCCCGTTTTTCACGAGCTTATCGAATATAAAGGAACTAGAGAAGGAGAAATATTTTTTTCTAATCATTATGTTGTCTACGCCGTGTCCATGTTAATTAACTCCTTGTTATTGCGCATAGCTTAGTGCAAGTATAAATAAATAAATAAATAAATAAATAAATAAATAAATAAATATTACAGACTATTATCCGTTTCGCTCCTACCCTTAGACGGACATGTTATCGCAGAATAAATGAATAAATGTTTACCATGAACAATAAACTTACCAGGGAAGGATCACAAGCATAGGTCTGAACGGCAGAAACTGATAGTACTACGAGAAACTTCACCCTTCATGTAGTAAAAAAAACATGTTTCGTTTTTGCTGAGGCCTTGAACCAAAAGAGCTACTACGTAGCCCTTGAAGGTGGGGTGCAGTATCGCTTCACAGGTGCTCACTTTAAACATTTCACTCGAAATTGTCAAATAAGGGTTAGAATCGTGATCAACACCCCAGATAATCCTCCTGAGCGAGGTTTGGGCGAAAAAATTTTCGACCTCACCTCGACTTCTGGAGCGTGAGAGCACATTAATTTTAAACCAGTTTACTTTCCACACATGTCCTACACATTAATTTCACCCTAAATTGTCAAATAGAGGTTTACTGTAAAGTGTGTTTCACTCACTTTTCTCACTTTGGCATTATACAAAGTTTTTTTTCAACGAATGTTAAACAATGACCTTTGAGCAGGTACGGGTTACAGTAGGTTACAGCAGACTAGAACTGTCGAGGTTGTAATCACAGATTTCGCCCAAAATTCTCCCAGGAGGGTTATTTGGGGTGCTGATCACGAATCTGACTTCCGTTTTTACTAGGCTGGAGCTCGGTAAGCTACGGTAGGTAGGGGTGACCAATCGTCAAAAGGTCATGGTCACCGTTTTCGCCTAAACTTTGTCTATAGGAGTTACTGGTCTGACTCTTATTTGACAATTTAGAGTGAATTAAATGTGTAGAAGATGTTTAGAAAGCAAATAGGTGAAGGAGACAGGTCATGAAGAAATGAAAAAATAGTGCACAGTACGGGAGTTGAACATTTGGCCTAACTCCTTTGAAGAAGCGTCGCACCCTGCTGAGCCGTTTGCACGTGCGCCCAGGCTGATGGTGCGATACAGTAAAACTCTGTTTGACAATTTAGAGTGAAATATTTAGAGTGAGCACTTGTGAAGCGATACTGTACCCCACCTTCAACGGCTAGTAGCTCTTTTGATTCAAGTACTCAGTAGTAACGAAGCATGTTTTTCTATTATATGAGGGGTAGAGATTCTCGCAGTACTACCCGGTTCCCCCGTTCAGACCTACGCATGAGACCCTTCCCTGGTTAATGCTTAATAGACGGAAGGCAGAAACTCACAGAACCAGCTAGTGCAGATCAGGGGTGCACATTTAACGGTTAACGATTTAGCTAATTTAACGAATTATCGGGATTTTTCGTTAAAATCTGGTTTAACGACTTAACGGAAATTTTTAGAAATTTAAGGGAGCTTTAACGGACTTTTTTCTCAGTGAGTTTATCACATTTACTCCTTGTCATTATTAATTTTGCAGGTCTCATCCTCTTTATTAGGACCGCTCCTGATAAAACTATTAAAATCAGCAATGTTTTAGTGCTTTCGTGAATTTGTTTTGAATTTTTGGAAATAATGCATTTTGAGGCGCGTGTAGCTCAGTCGGACGACGTGCCGGCTGTCGCATGCACCATACGCATTCGAACTCCATCCATTCGTAGAAGTAGAGTGTGTGGCTTGTCCCAAAAAGGATTGAGTAACACCGTTTTTTTCCTTATCGTTTAATGCATTTTGGAGCTGGAAATTTTTTCGCCGATTCCCCAAGCAGTTCAACGAATCCACAAAGACACTGGTCTAACTAACCTCCTTGTAATATATGCCTATACTCACCTGGTGCTGCTCATCCCAGAACGGCTCTTTCACCTGGAAAAGTTAAGAGAGGGAGAATGTTTTCGGCTGCTGGACGTATTTGAACAATTTTAGAAGAACGCTAATAACAAAAATTAGGAAAGCTACTTTCACTGAACGTTAGTATGTTGACGACGAATCACGCATTTTCGTCAGTGTGAGACCGTGTGACACGATGTCGTGTCACAGTTCAGCACACAACAAAAAGGTTTCAGCTTGTTCTTTCCTTCTTAGAATAGTCACACAAAGCGGTTTCGCAAAGAACTAGCGAAGGGGAAACTCAGTGTTTTGCCGTATCGCACATTCTAAGATGCCTTCTCGGTGATCGTCTTGAATGATATTTCAATACCTGTTCAACACCGTGTAGATAGTTTTCTGCTGAAGGCTTGTTTATTTTTCTGCATTTGTTGATGTTAAATTGTTTATTTTACATTGCTGTATTACACTCCGTTCCTTGAACTTCACCTGTTGACCTCTTCAAGCAGAAACCTAAAAGGTTTTCCTTGATTTTTTTTCACTTGAAGTAATGGTTTGCAGCTAATTGTATTTTTAACGAAATTTAACGAGCAATTTTCGTCAAAAAATCACGCTAAATACCTTAACGCACAAAAGTTTTGGTGCACCCTTGGTGCAGAAAAAGCCCGACTGGAAGCGACCGGCGTGGACTGTTTCAAGGTGCGCTGAAACGAGGAAGTTCATCTATTCTTTGTGTAGTGGAGCGGTTGGAAGAGGTGCTGACCGTTGCGTGCGGCCGCATTCATGGTTGTTGGTTCCGTTCCCCACTAGGCGGACAAGGCCTTCCATGCCTCCGTCAATGAAAGCAGGCTTGCATGGGGAGGATAAAACACTGCCTTATTCATGGCCTGTCTTTACTCAGCTGGCACAGTTGTAAAGACGATAGCATGAGTTGCACGCCCAAAAGCACACTGAACATTCTGCAACGCCTTTAATGCATGCGAAAAAATAGGTTATAGAAGGTCTTCGTATTGGACAACACAAAATTAGTTGGGTGCGTCGTAATCTGCTCAAGGCAGCGTAAGGAATTGTTGGCAAATTCTTTCTGAAAGCATAGTAGGCTGTGGAAATATAATTGGGGGTGTCATGATCAAATTCAACTATCCGTAGGTCAAGGAGACTCAGGATACAATAGTCGCCCCCTGGAGTTTCGTTCGTGTGGATTTTTTAGCCTAAATAAGGGTAGATATAATAATTCATATACCTGTCATAACGATGTTTTGTTGCGATCAAAACTTCTAGCGCCAGGCGGGACTCGGACCCGCACCTCCCTCTAACCGGGCGGGAATGCTCTACGCCATTACACCACCGGCGCCGTTTGATCGAACGCAACATCCACACCTTGTGGGACCGATCAGCACCCACCCGTATCCGGGATGAGCTGGCCGCTGATATCAGCATGGAACCAGTTAAGCTGATGGTCTTGATAGAAACGATTCAAATCAGTTTCATTAAGCCTCAAGTGGCTGGTATCGAGGTTGTGAGCTGTCATAACGATGTTTTGTTGCGATCACAACTTCTAGCGCCAGCCGGGACTCGAACCCGCACCTCCCTGTAACCGGGCGGGAATGCTCTACGCCATTACACCACCGGCGCCGTTTGATCGAACGCAACATCCACACCTCGTGGGACCGATCAGCACCCACCCGTATCCGGGATGAGCTGGCTGATTTGAATTCATATACCGTAAACGATTCGACTCTCCTCTATCAGCTGTTTCCCGGTGAAAGGCTTGAACGGCTCGATGGTATGCCATAAGCACTCTGTGTGCATTACATTAGAAGTAAAGCGGTGGAATTCCGCCTTACTCGTTATCCGAAGATCTCCATCTCCTTTAAAAGCAAACGCAAAAATCAAAAGGAAAAGGCAAGTATGCTGATAAATGTAGTCAAAAATTTAAAAACGGTAAAAACGTGAGAAAGGTCTAAATATTGAAAGGCTAAGTAGCTTATTACCTCATGTGATACTCCCGAAATGGCGCAATCAATCCCCATTAACCAACCAGTAAATGCTCCAACGAATGCTCCGCTGCTGAGTCAAAGTTTGTGTGAGACACAGACTTCTTCATCGGCTTGTTGTGAAAGCAACAATTTAAACCCAAGTAATGCTTGCAGAAAAGCAGTATGACGACCAGATAGAACACGTGGTGCATCCCAATGACTTAAGCTGGCTCATATCAGTAGATTAAATCGAGTAATCGAGTAGCTTTACGGATATTTCGCTTTAAACATGGATGAACTGCCTTAGTGGTATACATGGGGTAGCAATATATTTAGTTTACGAACCAGCACTCTCGCATTGCGTTCTGCCTCGTTATCGGGGGCAACGATGGAGAATATTTTGCTTCTTTCCCATTGTTTTTTTAAAATAATGTACCTTCTGGGAAGTTTGCCAGCCTCAGGTCACCATGAGGTGTAGTTATGCAGTCAGTGCAGCGTGGTTCGTCTCGCCTGATTTCAAAAGGATCCCAATTTCTCTGCTCCTTTGGTACTAAGCGTACTGTAATAAAGAAGGGCGTTGAGACGTCAGCGATGATTAGACCGTGGTCGGCATGAGGAGACGGAAGCGCTGAAGCCGCCGCTGCTGACCTCGCGTGACTCTCGACCACCTGGCCGAGAACGATACCTCATATGTCAATTGCAAATCGACGCACGCACGCTGACCATTATTATGACCGTCGGTGTCCGCGATAGTGAGGGCGGCGGACCCTCTCTCTCGGATTCTTTTAGCTCGTACGCTTAAGATTTGAAGAGCAGCACCGCAAGTCTCGCACCGCATTTCATCAAATCGAAACGCAATTTGTAGCGCTCATATCTGTAGGTGTTTTCATGCCTTTGATTACCATAGATGGTGCAAACAGGTTCGGGGGAGGGGGAGTCACCACTTAGTACACCCCTATACAATGTTTTGTTTTGTATGAAACTAAAACATTTATGTACTACTGGTGTGTTTCACACCTGCGTTGAACTGGGCTAGGCCATTTCTGATGTAATTTGACATTCATGTGCCTTTTTATCAAGACGGATAACTCCTGAATACAAACAACGAGCGCCCCCCCCCCCCGAGCCTATTTTCCCACATAGATAAATGTTTTGTGATCGATGCGAGTGTTTCAACCACGACTTGAATTTTCATAGTTCACCATTCATTTTCATAATTTTTGTTGTTTTCCTTCTTTCCTATGGGCGCGTGTAGCGCAGTCGGAAACGTCGCCTATCGCGTGCACCCGATACCAGGTTCCTGGTTCAGATTTTGCCCCGACGAGAACCAAGTCTTCAATCCCTCCGGGGTTTGTGAATTGGTACCAGACTTGTCTGGGAAGCACAGAATGCTGGCTTGTTCATCGGTTGGCCACCGCAATTCATTGTATGGCCAAATACGAATTCAAATCGCCTCCACGACATCCCGTAGAAGTAGAATGCGTGGCGCATCCCAAAAGGGATTGAATAACGCCGTCCTTTATCCTTTTATCCTTCTCTTCTGTAATTGGCGTAGTAACTGACTCCTGTCATTGTTTCATTCCTGAAGGCTGTCCTTGACTTGAGTTTCATATGCACTGCTATTCAATCTTGTTATGGCTTTGCATGCCAGCTATCTTGGGTCTTACAAAAGAAACAAAAATATATGTATTTGTGAGAGAGATTTCGCCGAAGCGTGGCGCAGACCGCTCACTGCTGATTCGGTTTGACTGTCAAATCGGGATTTGACTTAAAAGTTACCCCAACGCGATTCTGTAGCGGACTGTGATCCGCAAATTGCTACCTTCGTGACGGAGATAAGCCGCGCGCGACCGCTACCGGCGCCGCGCCGAGTCAACGGCTGCCTGACTCAGTAACAGGTACTTGGGCATTAGACGCAGTTAGTCGTTTTCTCGACAAAATCCGGTAATGCAAGTCAATTTTGGAGCGATTGCAACTCACCGGCTCTAAGCGGTATCCGTCGCTTCGTTTCGCTACCGAATGTGCATACAGCGTCTTGTTCTTGACGAGCCGATTACGTTGGCTAAGCACCTTTGCCTTTTTGCTTCTGATTGAACTGCCTAACTCTTAACTTCTTACTAAATGAGAGATTTATCTTTTTCTTTCAAGGGGGTTGGCCTCGACGGGAAACCTGACTCAAGAACAGCACGCGAGGTTCGGCGCGTGCTCCAGTTGCGTTACCATACAACCTAGACGAAATAAATAAATAAAAATATGTGCATATACTGCGAATGTGCCCTTGTCAAACTTAAAACATAGTTGACTGGCTTTACAAGCATCACAGGTAAAGATCAAAGCGTGACGTTTCAACAACTAAACCGCGAACCCCTTTTATTGATTTGAATTTTACAAATGTTGCATTTTTCCCGGACGCCGAGTTTTAAACATATAGCAGCGAAAACGAGTTATTTCGAAGTGTTTTTAATATCTGTCAGAAACGAAATAACTATGTTCATTTTGATGGCGACATTAAGTGAAATATCCTTTATTAACTTCAAAGATAACAAGCACCTTTTTCTCACCGTACATGTTTACAGGCCTTGAGATCCGCCTTATTCCAAATCCTGCATCGCGGCGAAAAATCATTGTAAAAGAGCTGATTTACCATTTCACCTCTTCCGAGTCTCCAGTTAGTGCACAAAGTCCCATATAACCCTATATCTGCCTGATAATGCTCATGGTTAGCATGGAGCACCTGTGTAGTTCCACCTCGAGATTTGATTTCATCGCCTTTTGTAAATTATAGCTATAGAAAGCATGGTTTAATGGAGCGTTTCACACCTTATTAAAGTTCTGAGGGCTAAATGGCCTAATATCGTCTGGGATGAAACCTAGTACTGATCGTGTCACTATCCGTACACACTGTTGTATTTTAGCCGTGCAACAAGATATCACTGAATATACAGAAAATATTTTCGCTGTCAAACCCAAGCTATGGCATATGTACCGCCGGTTTGACAAATGAGCTTAGCCCATGTTGCATCGCCGCTTCATCTCAATATAATGTTGCTCAGTGATCTGACCCGCCGTGAGGTAAACTATCGTTATCATAAGATTGCGTTGAAATACATTTGCTTAAGATTTTTGAAGAAGTCGCGAAATTCACGTCCATTGTCAAGCGGTTCAGGTTGGCGTTGGTGCGCAATGATGTCAAGGGGTAACTTTATAGAATACTCGAAGGCAATTTGCATTCAAATTTGCTATATAGCGATTAAGCGTTATAGCGCCTCCCTAGAATTGACAGACCAGTTGGGAAAAAAATGCTTCTTTCCCATCGTTGTACTCGACTCTTTGTTTAGCCAGAACATTACATTACACTGTATCCCACTGCTGCAGAGGTCTCTCGTGCTTTTCTTCAGAAACTGGAAGGGTCACGTACATAAAGAATAGTTCTGGACGGAAAACTTCAAAGTGATGTTAAGGAATACCCTGCGAAGGAGGGACTTCACCTATGAGGCCTATTTTTTCCCGAGGGAATTGTCGGTGTTACCCTGATTCGGTTTGCGAACAAAGATAAAGGTAAAGATTCTTTGTAGTAGAACTGCATCACGAAACACAGATTCATGGTACACTCAACCATATACGTGTTGTGATAATAGAATGTGCAAAATAAAATTACTTACACGTTTCGGCAGTTTGATCTTTTCATTCCATTGGGCAATTTCGAGAGCCTTCGTGCTATCCAAGCAGTCACTGACCCATTCAGTAAGTTGCGAAGATATTAGCAAACGTACATATTGTCAATTTTGTTGAAACTCATATATTCATTATTTAATTATCAGTTTATTTCTTTACTTATCACTGTTTCACAATAATTGCAGTAATGCCAAAATACTAGCTGCAAACTAAGTGGAATGTGCATTCTTAGAGGACCTTCCGAAAAATCGTGTGCAACTATTTTTTATTTTGATTAATTAAACTTATTTTTATTGCCTTTGGCAGCACTATTTAAAGCTTGCAGGCATGCCAAGGAAAGGCAGAAGCTTGTAATGCAGCACTTTTCTGCTCTATTTTCAATTTTAATTTCCGTCTTCCAAATCCAATAATTTTTTAAATTCAGTTTCTATTCCTAATCCTCACAATATGACTGAGGTAAGTGTATGGCATCTCTACCACGGAAAAGCAAAATTTCTGTTTTTCGCTTTCTGATTTTCTGGCCATTTTGACAAAATTTTTTCTGTTTTCTGTCTTCTGGGAAAATTACCAAAATTAGCCAGAAATCAGAAAATAGAGCTGCGATCAAAAATATGTCATAGAAATCCAATGTAAAGAATCCAAAAAGTACCATAGAATCATATTTTTTATCCAAAAATAATGTTTCTGGCGTATTTTAAACTGAAGCAAGTGGCGCTTCTGGATGTGCTCGTGTAGCGCCATGCATGCATCAGCTACGCCGCTTTGTTAGTTTAATTGGTTGTGTGAGTGCTGCTGACATGGAGTTCCTTCATACCACTTTTCTCGGCTTTCATAACTTTTTTCGATTTCAACAGTTTGGACTGTCTACAATTACTTTAAGTTCATATTAAGGCTACAAAACCAGTGTTTTGAGTGGCATTGAATTATCTATTAACACAACGCTTGTCCTGTAGTAACTGCGAGCAGGATTATTCTCCAACTTCGGTTGGAAAATTGGAAATTGTTGGCTGGTCATCCCTAATGAATACTTCCTGCAGAACCTTTGGCGAAGCTGCTTTTGTAACTCTGAGCCTTGCTCTTCTTCAGGCTGTCTAAAAGTACTGAGAGACAGAAAAGTTTCAGCCGCCTTGATTTCGCTGATGTACGTCGTGCTACAGTAGTGATATATGAAATTTTTCATGTAATAATAATACTAGGCAGTAAGAAAAGTTTCCCACCAATTACTTTGGCGATCCGGCGAATTTTTGAAGTATTTTGGAACCTCCTCCCAATAACGCATATATAGGCTGACCTATGACCTATATTTACCAATATTATCGTCATATTCCGTTACGACTATAGCACAGAAAATCGTTCTCGATTGCATGCAAGTTCGACTGCTTCTGCTTCACGAGTTCAAAAGGCAGAGCAGCACAAGAGTCGCGCTGGATAACACATGTGGAGCGATGAGTCCTACCACTGTCTCCTACCACACAGCGACAGAATGGTTCCGGGAGTTCTAGAACAGCCTTCTTCTGCTTAGAGGGCCAAGCACGGTCTGGAAGGCCGGTTGCGGTGAATGAGCAGCGTCTTCTGGAACCGATTCAAGAGGATCGCGGCGTTGAACACTAGCAGAGGAACTAGAGTGTAGCTCTACACCTGCGTGGCCTTTGGAGTGTACAAAAAATTTTTATGAAAGCTTGCAGGATACAACATTCCTAGTCATACAAAAGCATTTGCTACTTTAAAAATGAATCTTTGGATAGAATAATTAGCTCATATGATGACTTCGAAATTTTCTGTTTTCTGAAAATTTCTTGAAAATTTCGGCCACCCCTGATCTCTACTCTTTCGAAGAATTAGTGTAGTTCTGTTTTCACAAATTAAAGAAAACTGGCAAAAATAAATTTGTGAGAAAATGATGTAGTTTAGAAATCTGCTTTTTATATTATAGAATGAAAGCCCATGGAATATCACTCTTAAGATATGTGTTTTGCTTCCTCTGCTCGAATTCCCCGCCGCTTCATTTTTTCAGGGTCTAGCTTCTGAGCTCTCCCCATCAATCACTGATCGACCACTATAAGGAGGAGTTCGCGGGCTTTAACACATTGTCTGCCAGTCTCGTGAAATCAATCGCGAAATTTAAAGAGTGCGGCGATCTCTGGCTTTCGGAGGCCTCCTCTTTGTGATGTCTGGCATGAGAGGAAACAAAACACCCCTCGATAGAGTATAAAAGAAACGAACGCTTGTTTCTTAACTCGCTGTTTCTGAGCACTCATCTCGTTTAGGAAGACACCTTATTTGCTTGCTTACATATATTGTCCCAGAAACCTTCATAAAGGATGACATGCATGCATGGTATCGTGGAACCAATTTGAACGCATTTTGGCCTATGTAGTAATAATTTGCGCTGTAAGTCAGCTCATGGAAAAGTCCGTTCTGCCTTCCTAGTGAAGCCTGGTACCGATCTAATGGCTCCGACTGGACAGAATGCTTGGCTGGTCTAGGCAGTATTTGGACCAAGAGTGTGGATTCGCAGCACAAGGAGAAGTATTTCCAAGTTTCCCCCTCCGACTGCCTTATCACCCGTCCACGAGCCTTGATAAGTCTCAAAATGAAGAGTGCGGACATGCATAGCGCAACCATAGAGGTGCCGGCTACCAGGTGCACCTCGAATCTATTCAAGGTTCGGATTCCCTTCATGCCAACCAATGGATACAATCCACTAAAGTGGTTTGCGGATCCACGATCGTCGGGTAGAAATATCAGTATACTGGCATGTTTAGTGGCTGCCCACCGAAATTCGTCTTTATATGCGGTAAGATCAGCTTGAACCTGCAGCTAACGATATCTCGAAGGGGTGAAGTGTGTGGCGCATACCAAGGAGCAATAAAATATCTCCGTTGTTCTTTCAATGATCTTTATACATATGTATATTGCATATGTACATACGTAATATATATTACGTGCAAAGCCTATGTTTTAAATATGACTGCTTGTAAATTTGATCCTTCAGTTTTCTACTTGATGAGGTTCTTTACAAAATGGCAAAGGGTAACGCTGGATTAGAAAGGACGTTAATTCGAGAAATGTTTCACTCTTGGAAGGCTAGGTAACAGTAGCTTCTTCGTCTCACTAGGCTTGCAGTAATCTCCTAAAGGGACCAACTCTTCTGGCCTTGACGGGCGGTCAGAATAAGACGGTGAGAATGTGTCGGTGTCGTAGCAATGTGGGTCGACTGTACTTGCGCTGGTCTTGATTTCAGGCGTGATATGCGGGAGGGTGATGACGGGGCGAACGCAGTGCGCTTTTCTTTACACCGTTCCCGACCCCTCTGTGTCTGTTGCCGTGGAAAAACATTTCGGAAAAGATCGCGCTCTCGGCGCTCGATGAGTTCAGCGCCTCGCTGACACACTGCTCTGCACTTGCTATCACCATACGCATCGGCATGTTCTTCGTCGTCGGTGAGTTCTTGCTTGCTGTGCAGTTCCGCGAGCCATAACCCACCGCTTCTGCTTCCTGGTTGCTTTCGAATCCGAGTTCGCTGACCGAAGACGCGCGAATTATTGAGACTTCTACGGCATGAACATGAACGAGTGGGAAATTGTTAAATTGGATTTGGAACCCAAGGCATTCAACAGAGTTGAGAAAAACTGGGTAAGTGTGTTGAAACCAAAATGTTTTCTTCAGTTTAAGCTCTAACTAGTGGAACTGAAAAGCCTGTCGCTAACTATGTAGTACATAGTCATGATTCCTCTCGCCAACGAGGAGCCATGGCTGAACATTATCACAGCAATATTATGTCGCCACATCGCAATTCAGATTCATGTGCTCACTTTCAAGTGTCAAGTGCTTCCTTAGTCTGTAAAAAAATTTGAACACCGACTTGGTATGCTCCTCTAAAGATTGCATAGAGGAAACAATAGTTTTTTCATAAGCCATTCCTTCAAAGGTTTTACAGACATTTTTTCGCTGTGGCTTAGGGCCTCATTCGGCCGTCGTCTTTAATTTTCTTCTGTCATCACCACTACATCAAATCAGTCTTCATGTCCAGTCAAGTATAATCATTTTCTCTTGTGGAATCGTCGAAATCAATAAACTTAGGGTTACAGTAGGACTGCTATGGAGCAGTTCCTGTAATTGTGATATCATTGGCACTGTAACATAACATTTTTTCTAATGGGAGCACTCATGGAATTCTGTCGAATACTTGCAACAATTAAGATATAGAATAAAATGTCGATGTGCTTTTGCTGAAGAGGTGTGGAAAGAACTAAATCCTCCTTCCACCCCTTGCATTTCGGTCAACTCCCACTCCATCTCTAAAATGCCAGGATTATCGCATTTAAAACTCTTCATAAATGCAGCACATAGCTGCTTTCTTTCCTCAGTTATACAGCTTTTTCTTAGATTCGGCATTCAGTCAGATTTCGTGCTTGTTGTGTGCAGATATAGCTGTCTTGTGACAGTTCAGATTTGTTCATTGTCCTGCTGTGAACTTGCTACTGGCGTCCATCTTAAGTGGCTTAGTGTATCTATTATGTCATATTTTCACTAAAGGATCTAGATCAGCATTGAAGAGTGTGCAATTTGAACTAGAAGACTTCAAATTCGCCATTTATAAAAAAATTTTGCAGTTGCATGAATCGAATTTTCTTAGTTTTTAGGCTTCTATTTATGCGCAGTGTTCGAGTCTCCATCTGCTTACTGTGCTTGTCCTAAAGTCACATACAGGTGAACGACGTGGACCCCCTTTTACAAACATGCTCTGCGTCGCTTCTTCGTCTCAATCTCCATTGTAAAGAACCACATGGAGGACACTTGCTACAGTCTCTTCTTGGGATGGTTTATGTGGAAGCTTCATTACAGACCTGATATTTCGACGCAGTTGTCGCCTTCAGAGAACCTCACCGTTGAAGTGTAGCGCGCGCTCCCCTTCAGCTTGAGTCAACCTGTGTCTTGAGCTGCTGCAATTATTTCTAAAATTTCTAAAGTAATACACTTTGTCAAATTTCGTTTTGATAAAGACATTATTCTTTGGGCCTTACTGCCTTCTTCGGTCGTCGTCTCCATTTTTTTCTCTCCTCGCCGCTACATCACTGTTCTGATATAGAAATCAGTATTCATGTGTAGCCAGGTGTATTCATTTTCTCTTGTGGATTCGTCGAAATCAATGAATACAAGGTGGAAGTAGAACTGTCATAGAGAATGAGCAAGTAAATGATTGAATATTGGTGTTTGTGAAATCCCTTTTGGGATGCGTCGTGCATTCTACTTCTACGGGATGTCGTGGAGGCGGTGAATACGATTGATTATACAGTACGTTGGAGCAGTCAGCCGATTGACTAGTCAATCGTTTACGCTTCCCAATCAATTCTCGCATCAAATCGCTAACTGTGTAGTGATGAAAGACTTGGTTGGCCAAGGTGAAGTACGTGAAAGAACCATTCTATTCGGAGTGAAATTGACAACCGGCGCCTAGACTGCAACCGCGCTTATCTTTGCTTTTACTTTTATGTGGTCAAATATGGCACTGTACAATTTGTCCTACGTAGCTGGACAACATGCATTTTATAATCTGTGCACAGCTGAGGTTTAGCGGTTATCTTTTGTATTTGCACTTGCAGTCACAGAGGAAAAACTAGTCTTGCTTTTCTTTTGGACACTAAAGGTTAAGCAAGTATAAGCTGTGCCACATATGTACTGCATTGGTTATCTATATTTGTTTTATCGTTTACATATATCCTATTCTCTTCTCAGGTATTTTGTTTTATGAGACAAGAAGAATATGTAGCCAAAATTCAACAGCTCTTCCACAAATTTGCAGCAGAAAACTTATCTGATCTTCCTATTTACCGAGGAATATGTTGAAATCACCAGGAATCCTGTAGTGAGGAAATCTGATCTGTTTCATGATTTAGCAAAGGAAGTCAAACCCGAGATTTGGCCTTACCTCTTAAAAATAGACCCCTTAATTATTTTTATGAAATTATTATATTTTTATCGGCCCTACTCTTGGGATTTGTTTCGAGATTTGCAAAAACATGCAGCATTAATCAGTGGACGTTTTGAAGGGCATTATACACTCATCGCACAGAACAGGTATAGGATATAAGTGGAGAGCTTTAAGTACCGCAGTTAGAGAGGTTTGAGGAGTCAAAGAAGCGCTGATTTATAATTACCAACGTCAACTGGGGTCGTTCGGATTTCTTTCCTGGCTTGTCTCTAACAAATTTCCGGTTACCGAAGAGTCTCGTTCCCAAGTGTGGTCGAGCTCTGGCGAACAAAAAGATGAAGGTCGATGCCGATGAAGGAGAAGTCGAGAAGAAGCGGCCGAAGAACCGCTGGTTACGATCGGGCCGAGCCATAACGTGCGGTATTTGCACGGAAGACAACTTGTGGCAGCAGAGGGCACCAGATCTCATCATCAGGCCACCGGCGTTAAGTGCTATGAATTTCGCACTCAACTACCCAACTGCGACGCTAGTGGCGCTGCAGGTGAGGTGATTTCGAAGCGCCAAATGTCTCGTTTCCTTGTGCCATCTCGGCGAGCACTGCTCCCAGTTGCACCTAGCCCTCTTCCACGTCTACATCCTTTCCAATGCGCAGGACCTTACCGTTTTGTAATGAGCTCTACCTTATTTTATCTACGTCTGTCAGGAAAGTGTCTACTCTCACATACAAGACTTTTAATGCTTCTTTGACTTTTTCTAGAAATCCAACGCAATATCTTTAGCGCAAATGCTAGGTTGTCTATCACAGACGTATGGCAATTGAGCTGCTTTTGAAGGAAGACCTTGTCGATTAATTGGATGCCACCAGTCGACCCGAAGTCTTTCTTCTTCCCCCTTGAACAGCGAAAATCCAAGCTTGTCTGAGAATTTCTTGAAGCTCAGTTTACTTGGAACGCTCCTAGGTTGACAATGAGCAATGGGTTTTCAGAATGACTGGTTATTTCTCGTATTTAAAAAATGATGACCATGGCACATCTGAGGCCTAATTAAGAAGTATAATACTTTTGAAGGCGAATTCTGAGTTTCGAGCACAAGCTGCTTATGCGCTTAGCTCCCAGCAATACACTAGCAACATCAGTCCAAGAGTAGTAACCAACTCCAACTTTGGACTATTTGCTTCCACATTCAGTACACTGTTAGTTAGATCGAATTAGGGTTCATTCAGTATGGGCTTGCTCTGTTTCTTGAGCGGTTTTGGTCTGGTTGGTTATAAAACGAAATGAAAGCGGCCAAGATTTTTTTTGAATCGTTGGAACTCCACCATCCTTAGGCCTCGTGCATACTTCCCGTCGCCGCGATGGAATCGCGACGATGAGTTTTGCAGGGCGACTTCTCACTACTCATCGCATCGCCCCTCGCTCCGCAAGGGAGAGCGATGGCGATCCGTCCAGGACCAACGCTAAACACCGCGCGCGGCGCGAAAAAGTATGTCATGCCCGCGATGGGCGCGGGAAGACATCGCGCATACCGACCGCCACTGTTGCGGCGGACGCGTCGAGGTTTTCTTTGACTATTCGACCGCGTGCGGCGGAATGGCCATGAATTGAGCGCCGCGATGGCATCGCGGCGACGGAAGTATGCCCCCGGCCTTACAGCTTTCTTGTAGGCATCGCACATTGACGGGTGTTTCTTCGCGCTTCCAATTTGGTCACGAGAACTTCTGTTTCTTGCGCTTTCTAAAGACTAGCGTTAATCAGTCCTTCCAATTAAGCAATGCTATTCACTGAAAAGTGTGAAACCAACTCTGAGTGCACGCAAGAGCTGCTCCTCCTACCTAATGAACCTAGTATTTATTTACTCTGTTGTTTGCTTAAGCACCAAAAAATTGAATTAATGTTGTACGTAGTTGGACGAATTCTTAACCACTAACAATGAATGGAATTGGGAAGTGGCTAACTGCGAGAGTTTTCAAAGGAATAGCTCGTCATGAATGAGGATAGCACAACAAAAAACCATAGAAGTGTTGAACAACCTGGAAAAAATGCAGACCATGCATTTCCAATGGTTCGACACAAGCAAACTTCGGGTGACCGGGTTGCCTTGGGAGGCTGAGAAGGGTTTTTTCACGTTCGACTACACATGCCTAGGTGCTCCCGTGATCAGCAGAGGGCTACTCTCTAAATAAAGCTCCAGTTAAGATTGAGGATGGACTGACATACTCGAGTAAACTTACTTTTGGTTGTTTTGCGAATAAAGTTCTCGATGGCTAAACTTATTCCGCAAAGCAGCGAGCAGAGCAATTTGTACAGCACTTGTAGACTAATGGATGTAAATCGCGAGTGGCTACCGGCTCCGATTGTTTGTGATGTGCTCACTGATCCCTTCGCTATACTATTGCATTGTAGTAGAATATTACTTTGATACACATCCCGCCACATGACTTTTCGCAGCTTGCTCGGATGGAGCATTCTTCATGACACCTACACGGTGCTAAACAGATTAACATTGTGTTTATTCATACTCATATTCGTATGCATCTTATTCCTTTCAATTTCACTTCTTGAATTCACAAAGTATAAAGTATATAGAGTGTCTTTCGATCTTGTTTGTAACTACTCTTCATCATGCTGAGTCTGGTCTTTATTATTATCACATTTATTATTGCTCTTATTATTTTTCTTTACTACAGTTTCTACTCCTCTGTGTTAGCATTACGTTTTGTTTAGTTGCTTCTTTTTGCACACTCTCAGTAGGGCACTAAGTAAATAAATACATGTAAAAAACGGCCTCAGTGAATTTGTTTTCGAGGGATGCGCCGCACATTCTACATATAGGAGATATCGTGGAAGCCATTTGAATGCCTATTATATTTAGCCATTCATTGACTGGTTTTGGGCAGCCGTTGAAAATGTCGGAGTTTCATCCTTCTCTTACAGATCTAATACAAATTCACCGACCTCAAACAGATTTGGATAACTTCGTTAGGAACCGAACGAAGAACCTCGATTCGGAGTGCCCGTGACAGCAGGCGCCTCCTCCAAATGCGCTACAGGCTCAGCATTAAGGCAAATGTAAAGCTACCATAATAAGCCTCAAAATAATTGTGTAATATATTTTTATGCTGGTTATCCTATGTTTAATATTAGCGTAAGCTCCTAAATTACCCTCACTGTCTGATGTAAATAGACCTCTGGAAGGCTAATGAACGCATCGACCAAAGTGATTAAGCTTTCGTAAAAATAAGCGCGGATGGGCTTTCATACGACCTTTGACCAGCTGCATGGTGCTGGATCGCCCGTTGCCGCAGTTTCAGGATGGAACGGTGTTGTTACCCAACCGTTATCCCTGCATCCTCTGTGAAGTCCAGTGCGTGCTCCACGACACTTTGACACTTGTTGTTTGCTCTGGACAACAGGTAGAATTGCCTTTGTCGCTCACCTGATGTGCGAGCACACAGCAGACTGACGCACGTGTGCGCATGCTTGAGAAAAATCGGAAACTGTCTCTTTGAAGCGCGTGGCCGCCCAGTTCCCGCTAGAACAACTCGCCCAAAAACAGAAGGCGATCACTGGCCGCACAAGACGTCGGGAGTGAGTGCGGAATCCTTGGAGTTCTCCATTCGTTCGAACACTCCGTCGCTGCGCCGTACGCAGTGGGTGTGGCGCTGGACCGATGTCGTTGAGCCTCTGGAAACTTGACCGTACCTTTTCCGTATGTTTTGCTGTGAGCGAGCCTGCACTGTTGCCTGCACTACTGATGAACACCTTTCATGCACTTGCATGCCCAGCATTGATTCCTAGCTCATATCCACACCAGAGTTCTAAATAGCACAAGATTTTCCGGTTTCCTACGACTGGGCGTGCAGTTTGGTTCGCTTTCAGCCCTCTAATCCGGTAATAGTGCACAAAGCGCTTTTTCAACTGCGAACCTTCCACGTAGCGGCAATTCGAGTATCGTAAAGTTCCTTTCGTCAGCGAACCGGTCGCGTCACGTAGATCCTGGCGATGATTTACTGCACGAGAATTGCCTACCGGGAAGTGAAGCTCGGATCCTTTACACCTTGTGGTTTCGTTTCCGATAGGTACATTCAATAATAGGGGATACCGATCGACTTGCTCCTTTGGGATGCACCACACATCCTACTTCGCGAGGATGTGGTGGAGGCAATTTGAATGAGTATGTGGCTTATACAGTGACTTGCGTTGGGCAGACAAGTCACAGTTTTAGACAAGTCTGATACCAGTCGACGCCGGAGAGACGGTGGGCTTGGATTGCCCTGAGCGGAAAACCCGAACCAAGAATCCGAAATAGTGTGAACACGAAAGCGGCGCCTCCTCCGACAGCGTTACCACACTGCCATTGAATAGTACAATTGACTAGACCACAGCGGAGGAAACACCGCTGTTTCTCCAACAATATCATCTCTATCGATCATCTAAGCCTAGAATAAAAATGAGTGACGAGTTCCCGTCACATGACAAATGGAGCTTGTGAAGCAACCGGCACTTATGGCGACCAATTTGTCCATCAGTACTGGACAAATTGGTTGCCGATATAGGGAAAAAAGTGACAGAGCATTATGTGAGTAAGTGGAAATATATAGGGGTCATTTCGTCGGGGTTAAGTGATTTGAGAGTCCACGGAACCGCGCGATTTACCGAGAAATATTCGGTGGTCCAGCCTATCTCAGGCGTTCCACAAAAGGTGGGCTAGAAGGACTCGCCAAGGATTGACTTTTGAACAACAATCGAAGGCCAACAGTCCCTAATTCCCTCCTATTGGTTGCTCAGGATTTAATGCTTGCCTTACTGATAATATGAATTATAATATATATAATATAAAGACTACTTTTTGTCTTTATGCTCTGTCAGCTGATTTTAAGTAGAGCAAAAATTGTTTCTTCTAAACTTCCAAACTACTAATGGTGAGCCAAGATATGACTAAGTAATGGTAACCCTTTAAGAGGATGGTGGTATTAATTCCTTAATTCAGTAGATTCCTTCGAGTTTTCCAGAGCACAAAACCTGAACCCTGAAATGCCATTGCCACGAAAACGACGACTCAATGTGCTTGTTTGCTTCGCGAGGATTTCTATCTTGGCAATCCCCATCTAATTCAAAACAAGTTGCTTTGCAAAGCTCTTTTAACATGGTGCGGAGCAGAACAAATTCTGATGCGCTTTTTGAGCGTCAGAAAAGCGCTTCACCTGTATCATTCTATACTACATATAATGGGCAGATTTGAAAGCGAGTTGATGGCGACGTGCGGCGCTAAGACTGTCCCGGTTCAGTTACGGGATATTCATGCACTCCTTGCAGAGCACACTTCAGCCACTTTCAAACACTTTGGGCACAACACGGCGCATAGTGAACAGCAGTCATGAAGTGGCACGACGGTACACTCAACTCATGCATTGTCACGGGCGCAGACCTCTCATCGTTGAGCTCATTTGACTTGTTCCAGTAGCTGCTCAATAGATATCAAAGGAGCATTGCAGAGAAAATATATACAGCGTGTTCCAAACAAGTAAGTCTTCACCGTTTGAATGGTCAGGGAATTACTATCCATTTAGCCAGATCAACGCTCTATAGCCTACTCTAAAGTTTCAAAAAGCGAGTGTCTTACGGTGGATTTGATGATGAGATTGCCGCAGCCTTCATTACTAGGTACTGTGAATGCATTTTGCATGATGCTTTCGTTACGAAATGCAAAACTTGTTAGATCTAATTCTTTAGAACCCCCCCCCCTCCCATATTGCACAAGAGTATTACATACTGCCGTGATTTCTTAAATGATGGGCGGCAAGCACCGCTCTAAGGCAATCCAGGCCAGCCGGGTTACGGTTCAAATAAAAAAGAATTTTTTGACTCAAGGAGCTTTGACATTCGGGCTCATGATCGTGTCTTCGATGATAGGTTGTAGACACGCAAGTTCTTAGCCTATTGAGACAGAAACTGGTGTCTGGCTCAGAAAAGGAAATTTTCTGGACCGCAAAGTAAAGGGGCTATCTCATTTCGAGGTCATATTAGTGCATTATGTACGTCTGGATTTAATGCATGTGTATATTATGCGTTTTTTGTGTGGCCTCTGTTGTTACTTGAATTGGAGATTCAGCAAAGTCAGGCGCGAAAATTTTACATTCATCAGCTACAAATGAACGTATATCTTTATGACATTCCATTACGTATAAAGCGACCATTGCGTCACGTGGGATATATACATATCTCGTGGTTACCGTTAGCCCTAATGGGGTAAAATGAATTGAATCATTCCAAGCTTTCATGACCACTAACTGCATGCTGCTATGTATTAACGAATGCAATTGAGAAGTAGGTGATGTGGCGAGGAGATCTCCTTAGGTGGTGAGCACAATAGTGGATAGTCGACGATGTAAATGTCTGTGGTAACAGGTTTCAATCTTTTATTCGGATTCGAACGGACCACTTTATAAATTTTAAATTTGATTTCGTGCCATGAGGCAACACGATCAGAAAATACTGGTTTCACCACTTAGATTAGACGCTCAGATAGATTTTTTAAGGAAAACTAGTGCTTTGATTGTGAACGACTATAGTGCTTTTTCGAAGTACGGCATTTCACAGGGAAATCTTTTCTTTGCAAGTACTCCTTGAAAGCATTCCGCTAGTGTCCAGAGACTACTGCTAGCTCGTTGTTACAGCTACGGTTAGAGAATATGAAGGCGACATTCAAGAGTCTATACGTTATTCGCAATAACATATCGCATACGTCACGGCAGACGCGGAATTTTTATTATGTGGCCTGGCTTCGTTTTGATAATTATGCACAAATCAAGTAGTATGAAGCATTCTGCAGGATCGAAACTCTTTGTGATCCTAATAACATCGCATTATTCCTCCTTGGACAGCACGTGGTTCCACAACTGGAGGAGGTGCTGGGTTGTTCCATCACTCCGAATCATCGGCCAGATCTCGTCAGGCCAAGCAAAGCTTCACCCCTCCGGAGTGAAATGTTTCTAGACTTGCACCTCTCTGGGAAGGTGAGCAATTGATTTGATCCCTGGCTGGCCTCCTCAAGTCGTTGTCTAGACAAAGCGCATATTCAAATTGCCTCCGTGATATCCCGTAGAATCAGAAGGCGTGGCGCATACCAGACATTGATCGTTTAGTGCCATCCTTTACCCTTATACTTTACAGTTTCCTTAGTGTCGGAGTCGCTTTCCATCTCTGCGCCACATGCGGATCACAACCATTCTTGCTTTCCTTCATGCTAACTGTCAGCTGTTACCGTGTTTTCATCTGGAGTGCATTCCTTAACAGTGTAACACGAGAAAAAAGGTTCGCCTGTCAGTCACCCTCAGTGCTTGGAACTTTTCCCCGAAATTTCTTTAGCGTTGGGAGCCCTGCTTTCGTTTATGCTTACTTGTCGAAGGCAAGACAGAGGTTTATCCCTTCTGACACCTTTGCCTCCCCGTGCTATGTCTGTTGACGATCCTGCTCCACCAGGTCTCGCACTTCCGAGCCGTTTAGATGTTTAGGCTCCTTGATGTATGCATCTAATTCATCCGGAGAATTATGACTAGTATAAGGTGCAAAGGGCCCTATTACGGAAAGATTGCTCATTCGTGTCTCTCCACAAGTGTTCACTTTCAGGCTCCTCAGCATGGTACAATCTTTGGCGGTTGAATAGATTAGCCAATATTTAGGTGATTCACATGTTTCTGAGCTACTGGAAAACCTGCTCATAGTCTGGTTGGCTAAGTCATTTCCACATTGTCCAGTTAGTCTTCTGTTAGCACATTTAGCTAGCGCATTGTGTGATGAAGACGGAAACAGCCTTTTTAGAACCCATGAAGTTGCGGATTGAAATATATGTAAACGCAGCATCCCACCAAAGTAACGAAAAAGGCCTAAGATGCCTTTGTTCGACCACGAAGTTAGTTCAGTTCAGTGAACTTTGGACCTTCACCTATACAACATGGTTAGAGCTTCTTCACAGGGTTCTAACCTAGGGACGAGTAAGAGGCAAAGTTAATCGCTTCATTACGTGGGATTTGCATATATACGCACCAGGCGCCACTATTTACGTATGCCTTCCGTTACTGTCTTTCCAAGCTTCTCGCATTTCAAATTTGTTGTTGGATCTGCACTAAGAAAAGCAAAATTGAATCTAACAATAAGATTCGTTTTCCTTCAGCTAGCCGCAAATCCACTAGCTATAACGGCCAAGTCTCGTGAGATGGTATTTAAAGGTGGAACTGAAGGAGAAAACTTTTTCGGTGTTCAAAGTCTTCTTTAATTTTTCACTGCGCATTACAACGCTTAAGCGCTCAGCATGACGGGAAGCAAAAGGCGAGAATTTTCGAGCCACCTTTTTCTGCCCGTGCCACCTCCTATCGCTGTGCGCCGGCGTACGGGAGGGCAAAGCGGTTGCTCTCTTCCGATGGGGTTGACCTCTTGAGCTGTGTGTGTGTGTGTCCTTATTTATCCGCGCTGCTGGGGTCCTATTTGTCCAGATGGTCCCAGCCCCAAAGCGGCCAAAACATTCGAGAGTGACAGCCGAATTCGGTTATTGTTTGCGCTTCGCTCTGCACTTCAACGATATCTTCGATTTTTCGACGCTTCTGTGCAATTGATGATGGCGTTGATGCTGACATCATAGCACACTTGTGTGTCCGAACGCATTTCAGGCACTTGTTTCTTTTCATGCTGTCGTCGGCAGGAATTCGTTGTGAATATTCTCAGTAGCACCTCGCGCTCAAGGCGCACCAGAAGAAGGCGCTTACGACGTTCGCATTCGTACATGGATTCATTTCCGGTTTTCTAGTTACTTCTAAATGCGAAACCAGACTGTCGTTGAATCAGGGCTATTATTTGGCGCCAGGCTTGTCTGGCAAAAGTTAAAGGCGTCTATTCCTGCACAATCCTGTACGAAGAATGATATAAGGGAATAATTCATTCAAAGCACTTTCACGTGAAATCCGAAAGTGAAATTCATAGCGCATTTGGCCGTTGCCCACCTCGATTTAAATCATTAAATTGATCACATACTGCATTCGAGCTCCTTAGATGTAGTGAAATAATAATAGAGAGCCTTTCTCCAGGTGACAATAGGCTCAGATAATAATCCATTATCGCTTATTCCTTTTGTGCTTGAAGAGTGACGAGCCATTTTGTTTCACGAATATTTCTGTTTGAAAATCTATTTCGAATGTTCCATAGTATTGTAATAATGCTAAAAACTCTTATTTTGCCGTAAAGCGAAAGGTCTTTTTGTCAGGTTGGAGCTTTCGTTTAAAGGTTTTCTTGATTTATCTTGGGAAAACTGGAATGTGACCTAAACTTTCTGGTGGAATTTCAATGTGCTGTGACTTCGGTTCCAGCAGTTTGTTCTGAGGCTACACAAAGCAATTCGCGTAGTTGGCAGCTTGTTAAGAATATTCTTGCCGCCTCTCCTGGTGACATCAATTCCTTATCCCTTCAAAAGAGCTTAGTTGTTTTCTACTCCTGTGTTCTTATAGTAATTGTGGTTGCATCAGATATGACATGCTTCACATGGTGAAATATACTAAATACATGCCTCGTCCAATCTCTTTGCTTGAGGTTTGTTATGCCAATTACAATTTTTCAATCCCCAGTTGTCGGGTTCCCTCACAGAATGCACATTAATATAATATAAAAAACAATAGCCACTGTACTTGCACTAAACCAATCCAGCAGATGTCACATGTCTATAATTCGATATGCCTAATCATCTTGTCGTGTTGTAGCACAGTCGGAAAAAGTACCGGCTGACGCGAGCACCCGATTCCATGGTCCTACTTCGATTTTCTCGCCCAGACCATGGAGCCTTCCATCCCTAAGTGAGTTCCTACCAGACTTGCTTGATAAGGATATGACACTTGCTTATAGGATGGCTACCGGAGGTCATTCTACAAGCCAAATACATTCAAATTGCCTCCACGATATCACGTAGAAGTAGAGTGCGTGGCGCATCCCGCAAGAGGTCTAACACCGACCTTTATCTATCGTTTATAGTTATTCCTCTACAAATCTTAGTGCGTTTCTGTCAAACAACTTCTTCATCTAATCCTTGAGGCTTTCTGACAAAACAAGGCAGTAAAAGCACTTGTGGCCTTTGCCGTTGTAAATCATGAAATCCAAAAGCAGGGCGCTGGTGAAGTTCTTGATCGTGTTCCTGATGCAACTGTCTTCATATCTTTCACGGCTACTGGAGAGTTTTGGAGAAAATATTCAAATTTCAGCACATTTGTGCAGAAGCCCTGCAATTGTGTGCTTTCTCGAGTCTACGGGTTTAAAATATTTAGCCATTGACCGGTTATATTTAATGACTTAATTCAGTTTCTAGTGAAAAATTAATATTCCTGCAGAAACTGCCGTTCGTCTTCTGTTATCCTTCTTCGTGCACTTAGCTTAAGTATAAGGAGACATGTGCTAATTTGGCACTTCCCAGTTGAGATCCCAAGCGCATCTCTTCATAACAGACTGATTTTTTATTATACAAAATTCGGTGGCCTATATCCACTCGTCAGTCCATCTCATATTAAAATCGCGTGGGAGGAAAGGTGTAAAACAGCAGCTCCGCTTAAATGCTTTTCCGCCTCTAGCTAAGGAAAGCAACTTAAAATTTTCAAATACCCGCAGCCAGATTTATGCTGGGAACCAGCATGGTTGGTTCGTTATGAAATTTATTTCTGCATTAAATACATTCACTTCTTTGTGAATAGAACTGCGGTTTTTTACTTCGCTCAACGATTGTTCGAGTCTCCGTTGAATATTTTTTGCTTGACTACGAAACCTTACTTGGCTTGGTGTGAACGTTATCCAGGTCGTGGGGCGATATTAAAAGGGTTCAATCAAGCAGTCTTGATTTTCTTAAATTCAAAAGCATAACAGCAGTGTACTAACGCTTCTCACATTTTCGTTCATTGGTCTACGTTCTTCCACAGACCGAAGCGTCCCTGGCGCACCTGACTTTGCTGGAAAGCTTTAAGCAATTAGTTCACTAGTTCCCACTTATTTAAAGTTCTGCGCATTCTAATAGAGAGTTCATGGCACGATCGGAGAAGGCGCTCTGCTGTGCCGCCTATATTCATTCAAATTTCGGTTCCCATCGAGACTAGCTAAGCTTTTCAATCCTTAGGGGTCTGGACTGCATTGTGTATGTATAAGATGAGCTCGAAAATAAGAAAGCGCCAACTTTGGCTTCGGTTGGTCATGAATCCTCATGGCATAGATCGAATATCGAATTCCCGTTCCACAACATTTCAGTTTTTAAAGATGTGTAATCCTGGTACACCGGATTTAGTTTCGAATAAAAAAGAGTCATCTCTTAAATGTCGCAGATCACAACCGAATTTTTTCGCGACAGCTCTTAATTTTGCTTCCCTTTGCGCCATGTTTCAGTGTCACTGACTCACTTCAAGTTCATTGCGTTTGCGCTTACGTCAGTGCTCTTTGATGCGCCACTCGTTGTGGATTCTTCCTGTGCGTTCTGGATTGGGTCCAGTCCCAACCTCGCTCCGATGCGCATAGAATAAACTCGGCAAATAAATCGTGCGTGCTGTGCGATCAGCCCTCAAGAGGGAAGCGCACCTTTTTTGAGGCGAGGCAGAGCAGCCCGAGCATAGTTCTCGCAAACACCTCTCGTCACCTTCCAGGTGACCTCACTCTTTGTCCACGGCACTGCCGCTTCTTATTCGCTGCATAGAATGCGGTTCATGATTCGATTTTAAGCACAGGAGCAATGTTCTAATACTTGATCCTTTCGGAGTGAGTGGCGGCCGAAATGTCGTCAAAATGTGAAGCACATCAATTTTTTAAACAAAATATTTCCTTCTTCCTTTCTTAGTTGCTTTGGCACACTTGTGTTTCTTCATACTTTCTTATTTCTGACTGTCTTCTACTTTTGAGTTATATGTTTTTGGAAATGAGCATTTGCCAATACAGGTTTTATGTTGGTTATGTTTATTTATTTATTTGTAACTGTTTCCCAAACGCCTCATAAAACAGGGTTACAACGAAAAAAAAGTAATCCTGCACAATTTTGGTTAACTCAACGCTGATCAACAAAGTAGAAACTTGACATCATTATGTATGCAATTTCGTATTTTTCAGTATTGTGCTGCCATTTAGAAGGCCAAGTACAAGGGGCCTGAACCAAAGAAAGGCCTCAAAAATGAGAATAACTAACTTTAATTTAACATAACTAAATCTTATTCATTTATTATTATGTAGAATTATAGTTAAATAAGCAATTAAATCAAGTAGTAGTTTTGATTGTCCTATAGAACAGAATGATGCCACTCGGGCGCTTGGAGCGCAATCGGAGGAGGCACCGGATGTCGCGTTTGCCCGATTCCCGCTCTCCCGTTCGAATTTCCCACCAGGTCCAACCATATCTTCCATCTTCCATCTTTCCGTGCATTGGTACTAGACTCAAGCGGAAGTGTAAAACACTGACTTGCACATCGGCTGACCACCGCAGGTTATTATTTAGGCGAACTGCGCATTCATGCTGCCTCTACGAAACCCGTAGGAGTAGAATGCGCGGATCCCAAAGCCGACTGATAAACGTCGTCTCCTCTTACCCTTTATAAGACTACTACGTCTGCCTGCTGTAAGTTTTGTTGCCCTATACAACCCTGCAAGTCAGCTCAAGCTTACATCCAGTCTCCTCCAGAAAAGTGTCCTGCTCGGATATTCGTTTTCGAAGAGCCGAACAACCACATGCTATTGGAGTGAGAATCTGTTGCAGTGGGTGTGGCGGACTGCGCCGATTGGCCAGGTGAGGGTTCCCTGCCGTTCGTTGACGCTCCTGTGGGAGTATACCAATGGCCTTAAGGGTGGGCTTCTGTTGTTAGGGTGTTGCAGGATAATCGCCGATACTTGCCAGCCATGCATATATTCACGTATAGCCGGCTCGTGCATACATAGATGTGTATAAGTATGTATATACTATGTGTATACCTGTATAGACATATGTGTATATCACCACCTATATATAAAAGAGTTTGTCCGTCGAGTGATCTAACCTAACGAGGAAGGTCAAAGAGGTGACCGTGCAGTTTCATAAAGCGACCTATATAAGGTTGTAGGGCGTAGTCTGGGAAGCACCACAGTGGTCTCCAAATTTCCTGCGGACCTCTACGTAGGTCAAAAATTGCAAAAAAAACTTTAGCGCTTCAGTGCGGCCTGATATCTCAAAACTGACACCTGGGATATCCTTGCCGTTCCCAGAAATGAGCCTGCAAAAGGTTTGGAGCTTCAATCATTGCTAGAACGTGAGATTTGGCAAATTCCTAATAGAAGCGAGACAACATATTCAGAGGAAGCATACAT
>OX377204.1:30240624-30441976 GCA_947396885.1 Heligmosomoides polygyrus polygyrus | reverse complement strand
CTGCCGTTTGAGGGTGGTCGGGTCAGGATGATCGATCACCCTCAGTCATCAGTATAGGTGTCTTCTGCCGTAATCAGCCAAATGGACTTCTTCATCGTGTAGACATTCGGAATAACCCCTGCCCTTAGATGAAGTTTGAGCAAAATTGGTGACCCTGACACGACCACCCTCAGTTACCCAGAAGAAAATCCAAAACTTACCGAAATCGGCGAATTTTTCAAAAAACGGACGCCGGATTCGTAATCAGCGCACAAAATAACCACGAGGTGATTTTGAACGAGAAAATTTGGCCAATTTCGAAAATATCGATTTTCTATGACGTCATCGTCTGCGCAGGCTCGGCCCACCTCCTCGATGGGAAATTCAAAAAATCGCTTTCTCCAGAACTGGTCAAGAGTGACACCATTCGATAGAGCTTTTCGTGCTGAAGCTAACGGTGTTATTGCGAGGTTCGAAATTTCAAATATGGGCGAGTAAGGGTGCAGGAAACTTCAACGCTAAGTCCATCGCCCTGAAATGGCAGCTGGGGCTAAGGCGGTTTAGGCAGCTGAGGAGTTGTGAGCACGTCATCGCAAAGTACCTTAAGCTCTCTGTTTGCTCACTCATTTGAAGGCCGGTAACTCTCCGCTTTTTGCCGCAGGGGTCGACTGAAATTGGAAGAAATCGTGTCACACAAGGCTAACCTGCATTTTCGCAGCGCCGTAACTTAGTCCAGTCATAAGCCACATTGCACTTGTTAGATGGATGTCTAGTTGCAATCAAAACTCGAGTGCGAGTTTTGATCGCAACTAGACATCCATCTAACAACTTCTATCTTCTATACCAGCCGCTCTAGGCTCAAGCAAAGTTAAAACCACATTGCACTGTTTCAGCGCACTACTAGGACATTTTGCTGCCTACAAAATCCACAAACTTCAACCGGACAGGTTCACACATGACAGAGTTATCGCGCTCAGAACATGGCCGCGCGTGCAATGCAATACAACAACGGTCCATGTTCTCCTCGCTCTTACTCGCCCAGATTACAGTTTTTCCTACTCCCAATAACAGCATTCAATTCAGGATGAAAAGCTGGACCGAATGGTATCTAGCATGGCCCAATAGTAAGATATCGATTTTCTATGACGTCATCATCCGCGCAGGCTCGGCTCGGGCGCCCACGTCCTCGATGGGAAATCGTCGAAAAATCCATTTTTCCGAAATTGGTCGAGAGTGGCACCGTTCGATAGAGCTCTTCGAGCTGAAGATAACGGTACCGTTGTGAGATTCGAAAGCTCTAATCTGGTTGAGTAAGAGCGCAAGAAACTCTAACCGCTTTCTTACGCCGCTCTAAACTGGCAGATGAGGCCAAGGCAGTTCAGGCAGCTGAGGAGTGGTGAGCATGTCATCGTAAAGTGCCTTCAGTGTTCTGCTAGCATACGCGTTTGCATGCCGTTAGCTCGCCGCGTCTTCCTGTAGGGGTCGACTGAAGTAGGAAAAAATCGTGTCACACACGGCTAACCTGTATTTTCGCGCCGCTATAACTTCGCATGTTTATAAGCTATAACGCTGCGCGTTCGCGGACTATTAAAGCTTTCTACTACCTACAAAACCCACGAGCCGCAGCCGGAACGATTCGATCTCGACAGAGTTATTGCGCTCCGAACACACTCGCGCGTGCAATTTGCGGGTGGTCGCGCCTACTCGATTGATAGGTTCGATTCTGTATGCATTGTTCACGGCGCACTCCAAAGTCAAGCTTCACAGTCCTGAGGCAATTTCTGAGTAGGGCTGCTGGGAATTTCCGATAAAACTCCCGAAACGGTCACTCTACAGGCTCTCGTGCCCACTCGATTGATTATGTCCGGCCTATATGCATTGTTCAACTATTTATATGTCAAAAGATAGAGCTTGGCCTGCTGAGCTCAAATATATGTTTCTTTTCACAAGTACTTGATTTTAAAGAGAGTTATTTAAAAAAGCCGCTTTGGAACGCTCCAATGCGGCTTTTTCGGGAATTGACCAAAAGACATGCGCGGTACTGTAGGTTGACAATGAGCAATGGGTTTTCAGAATGACTGGTTATTTCTCGTATTTAAAAAATGATGACCATGGCACATCTGAGGCCTAACTAAGAAGTATAATACTTTTGAAGGCGAATTCTGAGTTTCGAGCACAAGCTGCTTATGCGCTTAGCTCCCAGCAATACATTAGCAACATCAGTCCAAGAGTAGTAACTAACTCCAACTTTGAAGTATTTGCTTCCACATTCAGTACACTGTTAGTTAGATCGAATTAGGGTTCATTCAGTATGGGCTTGCTCTGTTTCTTGAGCGGTTTTGGTCTGGTTGGTTATAAAAAGAAATGAAAGCGGCCAAGGTTTTTTTGAATCGTTGGAACTCCACCATCCTTACAGCTTTCTTGTAGGCATCGCACATTGACGGGTGTTTCTTCGCGCTTCCAATTTGGTCACGAGAACTTCTGTTTCTTGCGCTTTCTAAAGACTAGCGTTAATCAGTCCTTCCAATTAAGCAATGCTATTCACTGAAAAGTGTGAAACCAACTCTGCGTGCACGCAAGAGCTGCTCCTCTTACCTAATGAACCTAGTATTTATTTACTCTGTTGTTTGCTTAAGCACCAAAAATTGAATTAATGTTGTGCGTAGTTGGACGAATTCTTAACCACTAACAATGAATGGAATTGGGAAGTGGCTAACTGCGAGAGTTTTCAAAGGAATAGCTCGTCATGAATGAGGATAGCACAACAAAAAACCATAGAAGTGTTGAACAACCTGGAAAAAATGCAGACCATGCATTTCCAATGGTTCTACACAAGCAAACTTCGGGTGACCGGGTTGCCTAGGGAGGCTGAGAAGGGTTTTTTCACGTTCGACTACACATGCCTAGGTGCTCCCGTGATCAGCAGAGGGCTACTCTCTAAATAAAGCTCCAGTTAAGATTGAGGATGGACCGACATACTCGAGTAAACTTACTTTTGGTTGTTTTGCGAATAAAGTTCTTGATGGCTAAACTTATTCCGCAAAGCAGCGAGCAGAGCAATTTGTACAGCACTTGTAGACTAATGGATGTAAATCGCGAGTGGCTACCGGCTCCGATTGTTTGTGATGTGCTCACTGATCCCTTCGTTATACTATTGCATTGTAGTAGAATATTACTTTGATACACATCCCGCCAGATGACTTTTCGCAACTTGCTCGGATGGAGCATTCTTCATGACACCTACACGGTGCTAAACAGATTAACATTGTGTTTATTCATACTCATTTTCGTATGCATCTTATTCCTTTCAATTTCACTTCTTGAATTCACAAAGCTATAAAGTATATAGATTATCTTTCGATCTTGTTTGTAACTACTCTTCATCATGCTGAGTCTGGTCTTTATTATTATCACATTTATTATTGCTCTTATTATTTTTCTTTACTACAGTTTCTACTCCTCTGTGTTAGCATTACGTTTTGTACATGTAAAAAACGGCCTCAATGAATTTGTTTTCGAGGGATGCGCCGCACATTCTACATATAGGAGATATCGTGGAAGCCATTTGAATGCCTATTATATTTAGCCATTCATTGACTGGTTTTGGGCAGCCGTTGAAAATGTCGGAGTTTCATCCTTCTCTTACAGATCTAGTACAAATTCACCGACCTCAAACAGATTTGGATAACTTCGTTAGGAACCTCGACTCGGAGTGCCCGTGACAGCAGGCGCCTCCTCCGAATGCGCTACAGGCTCAGCATTAAGGCGAATGTAAAGCTACCATAATAAGCCTCAAAATAATTGTGTAATATATTTTTATGCTGGTTATCCTATGTTTAATATTAGCGTAAGCTCCTAAATTACCCTCACTGTCTGATGTAAATAGACCTCTGGAAGGCTAATGAACGCATCGACCAAAGTGATTAAGCTTTCGTAAAAATAAGCTTGGATGGGCTTTCATACGAGCTTTGACCAGGTGCATGGTGCTGGATCGCCCGTTGCCGCAGTTTCAGGATGGAACGGTGTTGTTACCCAACCGTTATCCCTCCATCCTCTGTGAAGTCCAGTGCGTGCTCCACGACACTTTGACACTTGTTGTTTGCTCTGGACAACAGGTAGAATTGCCTTTGTCGCTCACCTGATGTGCGAGCACACAGCAGACTGACCATGTGTGCGCATGAATGAGAAACATCGGAAACTCTCTCTTTGAAGCGCGTGGCCGCCCAGTTCCCGCTAGAACAACTCGCCCAAAAACAGAAGGCGATCACTGGCCGCACAAGACGTCGGGAGTGAGTGCGGAATCCTTGGAGTTCTCCATTCGTTCGAACACTTCGTCGCTGCGCCGTACGCAGTGGGTGTGGCGCTGGAGCGATGTCGTTGAGCCTCTGGAAACTTGACCGTACCTTTTCCGTATGTTTTGCTGTGAGCGAGCCTGCACTGTTGCCTGCACTACTGATGAACACCTTTCATGCACTTGCATGCCCAGCATTGATTCCTAGCTCATATCCACACCAGAGTTCTAAATAGCACAAGATTTTCCGGTTTCCTACGACTGGGCGTGCAGTTTGGTTCGCTTTCAGCCCTCTAATCCGGTAATAGTGCACAAAGCGCTTTTTCAACTGCGAACCTTCCACGTAGCGGCAATTCGAGTATCGTAAAGTTCCTTTCGTCAGCGAACCGGTCGCGTCTCGTAGATCCTGGCGATGATTTACTGCACGAGAATTGCCTACCGGGAAGTGAAGCTCGGATCCTTTACACCTTGTGGTTTCGTTTCCGATAGGTACATTCAATAATAGGGGATACCGATCGACTTGCTCCTTTGGGATGCACCACACATCCTACTTCGCGAGGATGTGGTGGAGGCAATTTGAATGAGTATGTGGCTTATACAGTGACTTGCGTTGGGCAGACAAGTCACAATTTTAGACAAGTCTGATAGCAGTCGACGCCGGAGAGACGATGGGCTTGGATTGTCCTGAGCGGAAAACCCGAACCAAGAATCCGAAATAGTGTGAACACGAAAGCGGCGCCTCCTCCGACTGCGTTACCACACTGCCATCGAATAGTACAATTGACTAGACCACAGCGAAGGAAACACCGCTGTTTCTCCAACAATATCCTCTCTATCGATCATCTAAGCCTAGAATAAAAATGAGTGACGAGTTCACGTCACATGACCAATGGAGCTTGTGAAGCAACCGGCACTTATGGCGACCACCAATTTGTCCATCAGTACTGGACAAATTGGTTGCCGATATGGGGAAAAAAGTGACAGAGCATTATGTGAAGATATAAGTGGAAATATATAGGGGTCATTTCGTCGGGGTTAAGTGATTTGAGAGTCCACGGAACCGCGCGATTTACCGAGAAATATTCGGTGGTCCAGCATATCTCAGGCGTTCCACAAAAGGTGGGCTAGAAGGACTCGCCAAGGATTGACTTTTGAACAACAATCGAAGGCCAACAGTCCCTAATTTCCTCCTATTTGTTGCTCAGGATTTAATGCTTGCCTTACTGATAATATGAATTATGATATATATAATATAAAGGCTACTTTTTGTCTTAATGCTCTGTCATCTGATTTTAAGTAGAGCAAAAATTGTTTCTTCTAAACTTCCAAACTACTAATGGTGAGCCAAGATATGACTAAGTAATGGTAACCCTTTAAGAGGATGGTGGTATTAATTCCTTAATTCAGTAGATTCCTTCGAGTTTTCCAGAGCACAAAACCTGAACCCTGAAATGCCATTGCCACGAAAACGACGACTCAATGTGCTTGTTTGCTTCGCGAGGATTTCTATCTTGGCAATCACCATCTAATTCAAAACAAGTTGCTTTGCAAAGCTCTTTTAACATGGTGCGGAGCAGAACAAATTCTGATGCGCTTTTTGAGCGTTAGAAAAGCGCTTCATCTGTACCATTCTGAACAATAATGGGCAGATTTGAAACAGAGTTGATGGCGACGTGCGGCGCTAAGACTGTCCCGGTTCAGTTACGGGATATTCATGCACTCCTTGCAGAGCACACTTCAGCCACTTTCAAACACTTTGGGCACAACACGGCGCATAGTGAACAGCAGTCATGAAGTGGCACGACGGTACACTCAACTCATGCGTTGTCACGGGCGCAGACCTCTCATCGTTGAGCTCATTTGACTTGTTCCAGTAGCTGCTCAATAGACATCAAAGGAGCATTGCAGAGAAAATATACATATACAGCGTGTTATAAGTAAGTCATCACCGTTTGAATGGTCAGGAAATTACTACCCATTTCCAGATCAACGCTCTATAGCCTACTCTAAAGTTTCAAGTTTTTACGGTGGATTTGATGATGAGATCGCGCACTGCATTTTCCCACGAGCCGCCTTCCTTCATTACTGGGTACTGTGAATGCATTTTGCATGATGCTTTCGTTTAAGAAATGCAAAACTTGTTAGACCTCATTCTTTAGAACGCCCTCCCATATTACGCAACAGTACTACATACTAGCGTTATTTGTTAAATGACGGGCAGCAAGCACTGCCCTAAGGCAAACCAGGCCAGCCGGGTCATGGTTCAAATAAAAGAGAATTTTTTTACTCAAGGAGCTTTGACATTCGGGCTCATGATCGTGATAGGTTGTAGACACGCAAGTTCTTGGCCTATTCACACAGAAACTGGTGTCTGGCTCAGAAAAAGAAATTTTCTGGACCGCAAAATAAAGGGGCTATCTCATTTCGAGGTCATATTACTGCATCATGCACATCTGGATTTAATGCATGTGTATTTTATGCGTTTTTTGGGTGGCCTCTGTTGTTACTTGAATTAGAGATTCAGCAAAGTCAGGCGCGAGATTTGCACATTCTTCAGCTACAAATCAACCTATATCTTTGTGACATTGCATTACGTATCAAGCGAACAGTGCGTCACGTGGTATAAATACATATCTCGTGGTTACCTGTTAGCCCTAATGGGGTAAAATGAATTGAATCATTCCAAGCTTTCAGGACCACTAACTGCATGCTGATATGTATTGACAAATGCAACTGCGAAGTAGGTGATATGGCGCGGAGATCTCCTTAGGTGGTGAGCACAACAATGCATAGTCGACGACGTAAATGTCTGTGGTAGCAGGTTTCAACCTTTATTCGGATTCGAACGGACCACTTTATAAATTTCAAATTTGATTTTGTGCCATGGGGCAACACGGTCAGAAAATACTGGTTTCACCACGTAGATTAGACGCTCAGATAGATTTTTTCAAGGAAAACCAGTCCTTTGATTGTGAACGACTATAGTGCTTTTCCAAAGTACGGCATTTCACAGGAAAAGCTTTTCGTTGCAAGTACTCCTTCAAAGCGTTCCGCTAGTGTCCAGAGACTACTGCTAGCTCGTTGTTACAGCTACGGTTACAGAATAAGAAGTCGACATTCAAGAGTCTATACGTTACGTAATAACATATTGCATACGTCACGGCAGACGTGGAATTTTTATTACGTTGCCTGGTTTCGTTTTGATAATTATGCACAAATCAAGTAGTATGAAGCATTCTGCAGGAACGAAACTCTTTATGATCCTAATAGCATCGCATTATTCCTCCTTGGACAGCACGTGGTTCCACAACTGGAGGAGGTGCTGGGTTGTTCCATCACACCGAATCGTCGGCCAGATCTCGTCAGGCCAAGCAAAGCTTCATCCCTCCGGAGTGAAATGGTTCTAGACCTGCACCTCTCTGGGAAGGTGAGTAAATGATTTGATCCCTGGCTGGCCTCCTCAAGTCGTTGTCTAGACCAAGCGCATGTTCAAATTGCCTCCGTGATATCCCGTAGAATCAGAAGGCGTGGCCCATACCAGACATTGATCGTTTAGTGCCATCCTTTACCCTCATACTTTATAGTTTCTTTAGTGTCGGAGTCGTTTTCCATCTCTGCGCCACATACGGATCACAACCATTCTTGCTTTCCTTCATGAAAAACTGTCAGCTGTTACCGTGTTTTCATCTGGAGTGCATTCCTTAACAGTGTAACACGAGAAAAAAGGTTCGCCTGTCAGTCACCCTCAGTGCTTGGAGCTTTTCCCTGAAACTTCATTAGCGTTGGGAGCCCTGCTTTCGTTTATGCTTACTTGTCGAAGGCAAGGCAGAGATTTATCCCTTCTGACACCTTTGCCTCCCCATGCTATGTCTGTTGACGATCCTGCTCCACCAGGTCTCGCACTTCCGAGCCGTTTATATGTTTAGGCTCCTTGATGTATGCATCTAATTTATCCGGGGAATTATGACTAGTATAAGGTGCAAAGGGCCCTATTACGGATAGATTGCTCATTCGTGCCTCTCCACAAGTGTTCACTTTCAGGCGCCTCAGCATCGTACAATCTTTGACGGTTGAATAGATTAGCCAATATGTAGGTGATTCACATGTTTCTAAGCTACTGGAAAACCTGCTCATAGTTTGGTTGGCTAAGACATTTCCACACTTTGTCCAGTTAGTCTTCTATTAGCACATTTAGCAAGCGTATTGTGTGATGAAGACGTAATCAACCTTTTTCGAACCCATGAAGTTGCGGTTTGAAATATATGCAAATGCAGCATCCCACCAAAGCAACAAAAAAGGCAGAAGATGCCTTTGTTCGACCACGAAGTTAGTTCAGTTCAGTGAACTTTGGACCTTCACCTATGCAACATGGTTAGAGCTTCTTCACAGGGTTCTTACCTAGGGCCGAGTAAAAGGCAAAGTCAATCGCTTTGTTACGTGGGTTTTGCATATATACGCACCAAACGCCACTATTCACGTATGCCGAGTTCTGTTACTGTCTTTCAAAGCTTCTCGCATTTCAAATTTGTTGTTGGATCTGCACTAAGAAAAGCAAAATTTGAATCTAACAATAAGAGTCGTTTTCCTTCAGCTAGCCGCAAATCCACTAGCTATAACGGCCTAGTCTCGTGAGATGGTATTTAAAGGTGGAACTGAGGAAAATCTTTTACGGTTTTCAAATTCTGTAATTTTTCACAGCGCATTACAACGCTTAAGCGCTCAGCATGACGGGAAGCAAAAGGCGAGAATTTTCGAGCCACCTTTTACTGCCCGTGCCACCTCCTATCGCTGTGCGCCGGCGTACGGGAGGGCAAAGCGGTTGCTCTCTTCCGATGGGGTTGACCTCTTGAGCTGTGTGTGTGTCCTTATTTATCCGCGCTGCTGGGGTCCTATTTGTCCAGATGGTCCCAGCCCCAAAGCGGCCAAAACATTCGAGAGTGACAGCCGAATTCGGTTATTGTTTGCGCTTCGCTCTGCACTCCAACGATATCTTCGATTTTTCGACGCTTCTGTGCAATTGATGATGGCGTTGATGCTGACATCATAGCACACTTGTGTGTCCGAACGCATTTCAGGCACTTGTTTCTTTTCATGCTGTCGCCGGCAGGAATTCGTTGTGAATATTCTCAGTAGCACCTCGCGCTCAAGGCGCACCAGAAGAAGGCGCTTACGACGTTCGCATTCGTACATGGATTCCTTTCCGGTTTTCTAGTTACAACTAAATGCGAAACCAGACTGTCGTTGAATCAGGGCTATTATTTGGCGCCAGGCTTGTCTGGAAAAGGTTAACTGCGTCTATTCCTGCATAGTCCTATACGAAGAATGATATAAGGGAATAATTCATTCAAAGCATTTTCATGTGGAATCCAAAAGTGAAATTCATAGCGCATTTGGCCGTTGCCCATCTCGATTTAAATCGTTAAATTGATCACATACTGCATTCGAGCCCTTTAAATATAGTGAAATAATAACAAAGAGCCTTTCTCCAGGTGACAATAGGCTCAGATAATAATCCATTATCGCTTATTCCTTTTGTGCTTGAAGAGTGACGAGCCATTTATTTTCACGAATATTTCTGTTTGAAAATCTATTTCGAATGTTCCATAGTATTGTAATAATGCTAAAAACTCTTATTTTGCCGTAAAGCGAAAGGTCTTTTTGTCAGTTTGGAGCTTTCGTTTAAAGGTTTTCTTGATATATCTTGGGAAAACTGGAATGCGACCTAAACTTTCTGGTGGAATTTCAATGTGCTGTGACTTCGGTTCCAGCAGTTTGTTCTGAGGCTACACAAAGCAATTCGCATAGTTGGCAGCTTGTTAAGAATATTCTTGCCGCCTCTCCTGGTGACATCAATTCCTTATCCCTTCAAAAGAGCTCAGTTGTTTTCTACTCCTGTGTTCTTATAGTAATTGTGGTTGCATCAGATATGACATGCTTCACATGGTGAAATATACTAAATACATGCCTCGTCCAATCTTTTTGCTTGAGGTTTGTTATGCCAATTACAATTTTTCAATCCCCAGTTGTCGGGTTCCCTCACAGGATGCACATTAACATAATATAAAAAACAATAGCCACTGTACTTGCACTAGACCTATCCAGCAAATGGCACATGTTTATAATTCGATATGGCTATTCATCTACATGGCGTGTCGTAGCACAATCGGAAAAAGTACCGGCTGACGCGAGCACCCGATTCCATGGTCCTACTTCGATTTTCTCGCCCAGACCATGGAGCCTTCCATCCCTAAGTGAGTTGCTACCAGACTTGCTTGATAAGGATATGACACTTGCTTATAGGATGGCTACCGGAGGTCATTCTACAAGCCAAATACATTCAAATTGCCTCCACAATATCACGTAGAAGTAGAGTGCGTAGCGCATCCCGTAAGAGGTCTAACACCGACCTTTATCTATCGTTTATAGTTATTCATCTACAAATCTTAGTGCTGTTTCTGTCAAACAACTTCTTCATCTAATCCGTGAGGCTTTCTGACAAAACAAGGCAGTAAAAGCACTTGTGGCCTTTGCCGTTGTAAATCATGAAATCCAAAAGCAGGGCGCTGGTGAAGTTCTTGATCGTGTTTCTGATGCAACTGTCTTCATATCTTTGCACGGCTACTGGACAGTTTTGGAGAAAATATTTAAATTCTTAGCACATTTGTGCGGAAGCCCTGCAATTGTGTGCTTTCCCGAGTCTGCGGGTTTAAAACATTTAGCCATTGACCGGTTATATTTAATGACTAAATTCAGTTTCTAGTGAAAAATTGATATTCCTGCAGAAACTTCAGTTTGTCTTCTGTTTTCCTTCTTCGTGCACTTTGCTGAAGTGAAAGTAGACGTGCTAATTTGGCACTTCCCAGTTGAGATCCAAGGGCATGTCTTCATGACAGACTTATTTTTTATTGTGCAAAATTCAGTTGCCAATATCCTGTCGTCAGTCCATCTCATACTAAAATCACGTTGGAAGGAAAGGTGTAAAACAGCAGCTCCGCTTAAATGCTTTTCCGCCTCTAGCTAAGGAAAGCAACTTTAAATTTTCAAAGACCCGCAGCCAGTTTTGACGGTGGGAACCAGCATGGTTGGTTCGTTATGAAATTTATCTCTGCATTAAATACAGTCGCTTGGTGTGAACGTTATCCAGGTCGTGGGGCGATATTAAAAAGGTTCAATCAAGCAGTCTTGAATTTCTCAAATTCAAAAGCATAACGGCAGTGTACTAATGCTTCTCACACTTTTCGTTCATCGGTCTACGTTCTTCCACAGGCTGAAGTGTCCCTGACGCACCTGACTTTGCTGGAAAGTTTTAAGCAATTAGTTCACTAGTTCCCACTTATTTAAAGTTCTGCGCATTCTAACAGAGAGTTCATGGCACGATCGGAGAAGGAGCTCTGCTGTGCCGCCTATATTCATTCAAATTTCGGTTCCCATCGAGGCTAGCTAAGCTTTTCAATCCTTTGGGGTCTGATCTGCATTGTGTCTGTATAAGATGAGCTCGAAAATAAGAAAGCCCCAGCTTTGGCTTCGGTTGGTCACGAATCCTCATGGCATAGATCGAATATGCGATTCAACTTACCTCCACGATATCCTTTTGAATGGAAAGCGTGGCGCGCTCCATAAAGAAAATGATAGACGCTTATCTTTGCAAATTTCCCTTGTACTTTAGGATGAAGCAGGCTTTGGCTACAAATAAAGAGAATTCGTGCAGGAATCCATGAAGGTGTGTAGTTGTAGTTCGCATTTATCACCATTTGATTTTCGACGTTCAACCACTTAACCTCATGTGACTATTTTGCACTAACGATGATGACTAACTTACGAACTCTGAGCATATGTTTACAGCGCTTAGGTTGTTTAGAGTATCTCACTGATCTTTTCTAGTCTTTGGAGTCATTGTCAATGTTTCCCGTTCCACAACATTTCAGTTTTTAAAGATATGTAATCCTGGTACACCGGATTTAGTTTCGAATAAAAAAGAGTCATCTCTTAAATGTCGCAGATCACAACCGATTTTTTTCGCGACACCTCTCAATTTTGCTTCCCTTTGCGCCATGTTTCAATGTCACCGACTCACTTCAAGTTCATTGCGTTTGCGCTTACGTCAGTGCTCTTTGATGCGCCACTCGTTGTGGATTCTTCCTGTGCGTTCTGGATTGGGTCCAGTCCCAACCTCGCTCCGATGCGCATAGAATAAACTCGGCAAATAAATCGTGCGTGCTGTGCGATCAGCCCTCAAGAGGGAAGCGCACCTTTTTTGAGGCGAGGCAGAGCAGCCCGAGCATAATTCTCGCAAACACCTCTCGTCACCTTCCAGGTGACCTCACTCTTTGTCCACGGCACTACCGCTTCTTATTCGCTGCATAGAATGCGGTTCATGATTCGATTTTAAGCACAGGAGTAATGTTCTAATACTTGATCCTTTCGGAGTGAGTGGCGGCCGAAATGTCGTCAAAATGTGAAGCACATCAATTTTTTAAACAAAATATTTCCTTCTTCCTTTCTTAGTTGCTTTGGTACACTTGTGTTTCTTCATACTTTCTTATTTCTGACTGTCTTCTACCTTTTGAGTTATATGTTTTTGGAAATGAGCATTTGCCAATACAGGTTTTATGTTGGTTATGTTTATTTATTTATTTGTAACTGTTTCCCAAACGCCTCATAAAACAGGGTTACAACGAAAAAAAGTAATCCTGCACAATTTTGGTTAACTCAACGCTGAGCAACAAAGTAAAAACATCATTGACATCATTATGTATGCAATTTCGTATTCTTCAGTATTGTGCTGCCATTCAGAAGGCCAAGTACAAGGGGCCTGAACCAAAGAAAGGCCTCAAAAATGAGAATAAGTAACTTTAATTTAACATAACTAAATCTTATTCATTTATTATTATGTAAAATTATAGTTAAATAAGCAATTAAATCAAGTAGTAGTTTTGATTGTCCTATAGAACAGAATGATGCCACTCGGGCGCTTGGAGCGCAATCGGAGGAGGCACCGGCTGTCGCGTTTGCCCGATTCCCGCTCTCCCGTTCGAATTTCTCACCAGGTCCAACCATATCTTCCATCTTCCATCTTTCCGTGCATTGGTACTAGACTCAAGCGGAAGTGTAAAACACTGACTTGCACATCGGCTGACCACCGCAGGTTATTATTTAGGCGAACTGCGCATTCATGCTTCCTCTACGAAACCCGTAGGAGTAGAATGCGCGGCGCATTCCCAAAGTCGACTGATAAACGTCGTCTCCTTTTACCCTTTATAAGACTACTACGTCTGCCTGCTGTAAGGTTTGTTGTCCTATACAACCCTGCAAGTCAGCTCAAGCTTACATCCAGTCTCCTCCAGAAAGGTGTCCTGCTCGGATATTCGTTTTCGAAGGGCCGAGCAACCACATGCTATTGGAGTGAGAATCTGTTGCAGTGGGTGTGGCGGACTGCGCCGATTGGCCAGGTGAGGGGTCTCTGCGCGGTTCCCTGCCGTTCGTTGACGCTCCTGTGGGAGTATACCAATGGCCTTAAGGCCCCTGTTATACTCCCGCGGGAGCTTCCGCGGATGAGCGGAAATCGCGTCGGGACCCCGCGCCGGGCCACTCGTCGCGGCCCGCCACGCCCGCCTCCGCCGTGCACCATTGGTCCGCGGACGTTCCGCGGATGCTCCTGCGGGAGTATAACAGATGCCTAAGGGTGGGCTTCTGTTGTTAGGGTGTTGCAGGATAATCGCCGATACTTGCCAGCCATACATATATTCACGTATAGCCAGCTCGTGCATACATAGATGTGTATAAGTATGCATATACTATGTGTATACCTGTATAGCCATATGTGTATATCACCACCTATATATAAAAGAGTTTGTCTGTCGAGTGATCTAACCTAACGAGGAAGGTCAAAGAGGTGACCGTGCAGTTTCATAAAGCGACCTATATAAGGTTGTAGGGCGTAGTCTGGGAAGCACCACAGTGGTCTCCAAATTTCCTGCGGACATCTACGTAGGTCAAAATTTGCAAAAAAAAACTTTAGCGCTTCAGTGCGGCCTGATATCTCAAAACTGACACCTGGGATATCCTTGCCGTTCCCAGAAATGAGCCTGCAAAAGGTTTGGAGCTTCAATCATTGCTAGAACGTGGGATTTGGCAAATTCCTAATAGAAGCGAGACAGCACGTTCAGAGGAGGCATCCATCAGGAAGATCGGATGGCGGAGTGGATAGCGCGGTGGACTTGCAGGAGAGCTATCAAAGGATCGGTACCGGGCTTAGGCTTATGCATGGGGGCCTCACTTCGCATTTTTATCAATGTAGAGTGAATATTAGAGCCCTATAAGGGTGCCGTATTCGCTTTTGTAATCCGTCCTTAACCTCTTTCAAGATGTGGTCCAAGCAAGCCTTCGTCGATTAGAGATACGCCGCTGGCCATTAAACCATGCTTGTCTTGTTGGGGGAAGTTCTCTTTAGATGCTATCCATGTATCATCCCCTTATTATGTTTTCTGCTTGTCTTCGAAGTGTGTCTCGTAGCGGCTTCAATGCGAGCATGATCGACAGCTATTACTTCGATCCATCACCAAGGCGTGCTGATCGCCCCTCGGGTTTCTAGATTTTCTAGATTTCTCTTTCTATTTTTCTCTGGAGAACGCTTTTCTTATGACTCTCTTTTGAATCTTGAATTCTACTAACTGTGTGCAAAACTGGAGTGTTTTATCCATCTCGCGTTACTGCTGCCTGTTTTTGTACCGACCACTCTTCGCTGCTCCTGTGGTTCCGTTGCACACGGGGGGGGGGGGGGAGGGGCACAAGCACTCTCACGGCTGCATGTCGGAAAACTTTTCGCCAAAGCTCGCCTACGGTGTGGGTATTCGGGATACTGATCTCGAATCTGGGATCCGTTTTTTGTTGCGGTAAACTATAGAATGAGATGTACGGGTTTCCCGGCGGACGGGAAATGTCTGCTAATTTCCCTCATCGTCTGTTGACGACGATCCGCGGACAGCGCCTGACCACAAATTTAACATAGGCTTTTGTCTGCTAATTTCGGAGTGCTATTTTCAGCTCAAAATGTGACCTTGGAAACGAAGTGTGGTTAGATGAAGAGAACGGCGATGCGTATGCTGTTTTTTTCGCAGTATCCCCATCTACTCTAACTTAATGTATTCCACCGTTACACTGAAACCGATGCCAGACTCGTGATAAGCGCTCAAGATAACCGTCTGAACAAGGCTTGGACAAAGAATTTCTTCAGCCCTTGGAGTGTCTATAGTGCGAGTGCCCATATCTGTGATGCACCCCCTTGCAACCGCTAGACTAGGGAGGAGGAACGGTTAAACGAGGCCGCCACGAGACACACTTCCAAGACTGGCAGAAAACATAATAAGAGGATCATACATTGATAAGATCTAAAGCGAACTTCCCCCAACAAGACAAGCATGGTTTAATGGCCAGCGGCGTATCTCTAACGAAGGCTTGCTTGGACCACATCTTGAAAGAGGTTAAGGACGGATTAGAAAAGCGAATACGGCACCCTTATAGGGCTCTAATATTCACTCTACATTGATAAAAATGCGAAGTAAGGCCCCCATGCATAAGCCTAAGCTGGTACCGATCCTTTGGTAGCTCTCCTGCAAGTCCACCGCGTTATCCACTCCGCCATCCGATCTTCCTGATGGATGCCTCCTTTGAACGTGCTGTCTCGCTTCTATTAGGAATTTGCAAAATCTCACGTTCTTTCAATGATTGAAGCTCCAAACCTTTTGCATGATCATTTCTGAACATGGCGGGGGTACTCCATGTGTCAGTTTTGCGTTATCAGGCCGCACTGAAGCGCTACAGTTTTTTGCAATTTTGACCTACCTAGAGGTCTGCAGGAAATTTGGAACCCATTATGTTGCTTCCCAAACAACGCCCTACAACCCTATATAGATCGCTTTATGAAACTTCACGCTCGCCTCTTTGACCTTCCTCGTAACTGAGATACGCCGCACCATCCACAGCGAGAGCGGTCGAGTGATCTAACTTAAGTGAGATACGCCGCATCATCCACAGCGAGACCAGTCGAGTGATCTAACCTAAGTGAGATACGACTCAACATCTACATCGCTGGCAAAATTTGCTGTCGAACGTAGGATGTTCCAGCAGGGAAAGCGCAGCCTTTTACAGCTTGACACAACAGCCAGCACCTACGTGCCTTTGAGAGCGTCGAGATTCAACAGCCGTGCCGTGTTTCGTGCTGCGAGCATAGGAGGACACTAAAGGGGTAAGAGTATAGGGGGACTTCGACAGCGACCTGGAAGGCTGAACTGGAGGCGGCATCGGGGGGGGGGGGGGGGGAGGGGTGGGGTCGATAGGAGGAACAATGAAGCAGGCCAGGAGGTGGTACCAAGAGTGGTTTAGGCAATGAGAAGAGACCAGTAGAGAGTTACCAATAAGTTGGATTCTGGATACGGAAGACGAGTCCTCTACAGCACGCTAGAAGCATTTAGATAATGAAAATGTGTCTCTCGCGTCGTGCGGCGAGCGTAGAATTCAGAATTCAACATAGGATGCTGGTGCTGCAGAGGAAGTGCAGCCTCCTACTCGTGCTTCACACAGCAGCAACTGCACGCCTTTCTGAGCGTTTGGATTCAGAAGACGGCTCCTCTACGTCTTGATAGAAGCATCTGGATTAAGAAGATGTATCACCGGCATCGTGCGACGACGTACAGTCGCTTTCAGAATTCAACGTGGGACTCTTCTGCAGAAAAGGAAGAGAAGCTCTTCTTGCTTGGCACAGCGTTAACTGCTCGCGTTTGTTAGCTTCTGGATTCAGAATGTTCGCTACTACTGTGCGCGCTTCTGAGCGTCCTGATTCAAAACCTGTGTCGCTGACTTCGGGCCATGAACATGGAAGAACCACTGGGTAAGAGTAGTAAGAGGACTTCGAAGGTGGGGGTACAGCAGAGCGACCTGCAATGAGTGACCTGAAAGAGGGATCAGGATGGAACACAATATTCAATAGGAGGGACACATACAACAGTGAAGCAGACCAGGAGGTGGCCCCAAGAAGAGTGGAGACAATAAGGAGGGACCATTGGGGAGTTACAAATAAGTGGGAGGAGTAGGGAGGACCAGCTAGGGGATCCATTACGAATGGACCAGTAAGGGAGACAAAGCGTGCGGGTTTAGGAGATGTGACAGATGTCGCGCTATGGGCGTCCTTTCACCGTCATCGTGCCATGAGCATTGGAAGGCAACTTTATTTATTTATGCTCCCGTGGAGGGCACGTTAAATTTAAGTGATCCATGGCTCAGCAACAAGAGAAGGAACACAAGGGACAAAACGGAGGGAAACGAGATTTAGATTTATGAGATGGAGAAGTAAGCGGGACCACGAAGGGGGGAGGGAACCTGGAGTGCGACTAGGGGTCGGATTCATAAACGAGTTACATAACTTTAACAGAGAGTTCACAGTGGAAAACTCAGATAACACGGCTTATCAAGCGATATGGTGAGTGATATGCTCACCATATCGCTTGATAAACCGCGCTATCAGGGATTTCGGCGGTAATTTTTTCTGTTATATTGCTGTAAGCCGTTGATGAATCCGGCTGCAGGAAGGAGGGACCTGTAGGGACCTATTTTGCAAACAATTATAGTGATCAGCGCTCCGGTAGTCCTTCCTACCGAGCCATCTCATCACATTTTGTACAAATGAGGCATGTAGCACTGAACCTTTACGAAGAAGCGATTCATAAATTATGCAGTTTTTGATTACCGAAAGTGCTCATATTTACATGGATAGTTCCCGATATTCCATCCACAAGAAGGTGTTGAGCTAATTTTTCCTCGTTAATTTTTTCTCAACTTCTGATCTTTCCCGGATCTAGTCACGAGATGGGGTGCCCAGTTCCATTCGTTAGCACATATTTGCAGAGTACATATCTGGAACAAATGTGGCGGTGGCAAATAAGCGTGAAATCCTCCAAAAAACAAGCGACCGGAGATAAATCTCCCAGTCCGGTTGGAGGCCGAACAGTTGGATATTTAAATTTTATCGAAGGGTCGCGTAGGTGAGCAGCATTGGTAGGTGGGAACGTCTAAACCAATCAGACCGCACTGAGGGCATGCCGTTCAGAGAGCGCGTATTCAGTCGGTACCCTGATGGGCTGCAACGTGTTCGGGCTGTGCTCTGGTTGATTATTATTGGCTGGTGGGCTCCTACCTACCATTGCTGCCCACCTACGCGACATGTACCGTTCTGAGGTTCGAGACCTCCACTCCAGCAGAGCCTTTCATCATTTCTTTGAGATAATGAAAGGCTTTCCTGAGAGCGAAAGCATTTTCTAATATGCAACCACCGCTTGTCATTTTGCAGACCGAACACAAATAAATTGCCTTACGATATCAGTTGGAAGAAGATTGTGAGGCGCATCCTACAATTGAAGTCAAGAGCGACCTTTGTGTTTCAGTTTGTCAGTTTTTTTTACAAGTCCTGCAACGAACCTGATGATTGTTGCATACTGACAGATTGTCTTTTACATATGTGTAACGTTTAAAAAATTTAATAGCGAGACGAATGAAAATAGTGTTCACTTTAGGATTTCGGTAAATTCTATGCTTCTTGTCATCCTTTGTCCTAATGGAAACCTTAAGCTTAGAATCACCATTTGCCGAACCCGGAAGCGCGCTATGTGTATTCGAATGTGAAAATGTTCGGCTGCTTCCAGCCCCTTCAGGCGGCGCGGTCATCCGATATTTAGCTGTGTCGTTCTATTCAGACTGGATGGTGATGATGTCTCTCTTCGCCGTTGCCCTGTGCTTTAATAGCCTCCTAAGCTTGTTCGTCACAAGCTTTTCGTTTAAAATATTTACCAACAACCCTATTCCTAGCACTGCTCCACTTCATTGCTACGCCTTCCCATAACCTTCGAATTAGCTGCTCAAAATTACTCTTCAGATACTTTTTCTAAAAAAAGCTCCATAGTGCTCATCCCTCTCTCATTGCATTCCCGAATAATTCTTAAAGGTGTTGATGTCATTGTGAGCCTGTCACTTTTCCCAGTGGTCCCCTGGACGATGGCTTTTCAATTTAGCGAGAGCTGTCATGATAAATCTCAGAGAAATCCAGCTCGAATGCACCGTAGCTTTCAAACAATAGCTAATCGTTAGTTACGAATAAACTCAATTAATATGTGCAGTGCTAGAATAGAGATAGATTGTTCAAGTGCTGGAGGCTCTCTCCCATCGCTTCATAGGTTCTTGTCGAAGTTATCGGAATCCTTTAAAACTTAAACGCAAGTGGTGCCTCGCGGTGTTGGTTTGATTAACATAGCCCTTCATGGTTTTACATTTTACGCCATCAAATACATAAGTCAACGTTGAAGTATAATGGATTGATAGGTGCTCGTTGCGAGGCACAACTTTCTCCACGAGGGGAAAAACGTTGACTTTCCATATGGCCGGAGATAATTGGCATCCCAAAAAACAATAGCATACGCCCTTTCGAGAAGCCGTGCGGAAATAAGTGTGTGGACAACCTTTTAGCGTCGTGTTCTTGCTATCCGAAGGCGCCCGGGCTCTCGCCGATTAGCGCAGCGCGCGTTTTTGCAGCGAGAATTTCAGTTCAAGTACAACATAACCCGGTTTGTTTTGCATTGTACACGCCCAGCTGCATTTGCACGGAACAAATTCAGCCAAGCAGTCTGCCGTAAAATTACAGAATTAGGTGACCTTCGCCGCGCTAGTCGTCGTCGTGCATTGTGCGACGAGAGATGAGGGCGAGGGATCGCCGACTCGACGTGGGGGGCCGTCGCGCACGTGGTGAACTAATCCTTGAGGTCCGACCAGCCACCTCATTCGGATGCAAATTGGAGCTCCATTTCCCCACTGTCGCCTCGCCCGGCGCCGAGTAGATGTCGTTGATCTGGCCGAGTCGGACGTGTTCCGCGGGGAAATTTGATCCACGTCGTCCGGCCGGTGTTCTACTACCTGGAAATCCGATCTGATTCATCGATAACACTTGCCTCGATCACTCAAAAAACCGCGCACCCTCCGACCACCCGATCGAGATGGCTCCCTTCAGGCTCCTTGCAACTATCGTGTAAGAAATTCATCGCTTTCTGAAGACCACTCCGTTCCGTGAATTTCCTTTTGTCGTCATGCCTTCGTCCATTGTGACAGGTGCATGGACTACCTGCTGTGTTTTGGCTTCTCGAAGTCTCGCTTACTAATTGCTCGGTCTCCGTAACAGTTCTTTGGTGGTCGCAGCATAGTTGCCTGGCGGAATGTACTCTTCTTCTCATCTACTCCATTGTGGTTTTCAATAAAAGCAACGACAATGTACTCCCATGGTCGATACTTTTGCACTCCTCCCGTACGAAACGACAAAAGCTATTTCAGGGTTCCGTTTCACCGGATTTCTGTTTGCCCTGCTAGGTGTCTATAGAAGGAAATGGTTCCCGCATTTTCATATTTTTCTTCATGTGCTCGTAGACGTTTCATATTTAAAGGGGCTGCTGTAGTGAGCGGAACCTGCCTTCTTCCTTGTTCCTGTATTAAGAAAACCATACATATTACAGCGACAGCTTGTATTTACTTGAGCTGAATATGGTACCGCCTATACATCAGCGCTTATAAAACTACATAATGTTATTTTCTAATATTGTGAGAGATATTGGCTTAAATCAGAAGCTACCCGCTGTTGTTTTGTCTAGTCCACTGCCTAGGTTCATGAATCGTCATTCATCTGCCATTCATCTATCCGTAAGTCACTTCCAACTGCCTATCCACTATGCGAGTTTTCGGAAATTGGAAACAGTTCAGGAGAAAATCTACCCTGGATCTCCGCATTAACATTTGCATTAGCTCTAACCTAACCGTGACATATTTACCATTAAATGCCTCTACACCATTATAATGCATACATATGTGCTTGTTTTTGCATTCTTTTCATTTGAAACTTGTTAGGAGAAATTTGATGACCGTAGTGATGAAGAAAGAGTCTCCTCTCCTCTTCCCTTGACTTGACTTCTTTGTTTGATGCTACTTCTATAGCTTATTTTTTGTTTTTGCAGCAGTAGTTTATTTCACGTATATGCGTTCTTTAAAGATTGAGGGTAAAGGTCAGTTGACCCTAGCTCCATGTGTGCGCCAAAAATGTTGAATCTTTTTTGTCGCACATATAAAATTAGCTATATCACTTATCGTCACTGAATGGATAGAACGATCGCCAACAACTTCTGCCTCCATCCGTCCCTGTCGCGTGCCAAAATGCCCCAATGGGTCCTCCGTGCTCGATAGACAGTGTTATACTTGTCGTTATGGGCTTTCGCCTATAGCTCGGACCAATGCGATGATGGAGTTTCTGGTGTTCCTTTGACAGCTTGTCTGTGCATTCGGCTTTTTTCCACGGGCATCACAGCCGACACTTGCGGAAGACAAATTTGTCGCGTTGCATTTCCTATATAACCGCAATACCAAGGAAGGCAAAAGTAAGGACAGCTTGGCTGGCGACGGCGCGAACTTACCTGAAGCCTGGAGCTGCGCGAAATCACGCCTACTGTTCAATGCGCTGGATGAGCAAGACATGTCTCGAGATAATCCCAAACCAATGTAATCTATTTGCATCTGACTGAATTCTACCGCGCTAGGTAAATGGTGGATCAGACGAGGAGCCACTTCAGCGTACCATCGTAAGTCTTCCAAGCACAGTACTGTTGTGCATGAGGGACTTTCTTGCCACGGAGGCTTTCTCCTCTACATCTCTTCAAAAACTTAATTTGTAGTCTAATTCATTTCTTTACTCGCGAGGGTGTCTTTCTTACTTCTGAAGCTTCACATTCATGTTAGAATAAGAATAAAGGATAACGTTATTCAATACTTGCTTGGAATGCGCCGCTTAGTTTACTAACACGGGATATTGGGGGGGGGGTATGGGCACGTATAGCGCAGTCGGAGGCTGTCGCGCGCACTCGATACCAGGTTACTGGTTCGGATTTCCCGCCCAGGCCAATCAACCTTTCCACCCCGTCGGGTCGGCGATCTGGTACCAGACTTGTCTTGGAAGGATTAAGGTCTGACTTGTTCAGTGGCTGGCCACCGTATATCATTGCGTGGGCAAGTACTCATTTAGATCGCCATTCTGAAACGCAGAGGCATTCAGAAGTTTAATGCGTGGCTCATTCCAAAAGGATTAGCTATTCTTTGTCTTATTGAGGAGATATTGACTGATGACTAATGCCAGCTGATGGATAAGTCAGCGTTTCATCTTTCTGGACTAGTCTGGCACGAATTTACCGAGCTCTGATGGGGTGGAATGCTTAGTTTGCCTAAGCGAATCCCTACCAAAAAGCTTGATACGGGAAACACCAGATAATGGGTGCTTGATTCGACTGCTCGAGCACGCTCTATGTTGCTCGGCGGTAGCGTCGGTATGCCGAACGCGATACTTCGTGCGAGTGCCTCACCTCAAATTTAGGTAACCAAACCTTCACTATATTGCTATTTCTACAACGGCAGACATGTGACGAAGGAGACCACTGTAGAAGCGTATTGGGCGGAAAACACGAAAAAACCGCCTTCTCGGCCGCTTTTGTATAGCGCTCTTCAAATTGCGTGCTTTGAAAAATAAATTCGACGTTTGGAATCGATATCGAATGATCTATTTGATGAAGAGAAAATCGCTCAGAAAGTATTAAGAATGCTGATCTGATGACCTAGGATCTGGTCAGCGCAGCGGATCCCTCCCTACCGGGAGACAGTTACACCAAAAAGGTCACATTCTGAATATAGCTCATTAAATCAACATTTACTCGGCGTTTCTCTCTTTATGGATAGATTACTCGAAGATGATTCCAAATATCGAATTTATTTTTCAAAACACGCAATTTGAGGAACGCTATCAAAAAAAAAAGGCGGAAATGGCGTTTTTTGCACGTTTTTCGCCCAAAACCAAACGTTGAGGCCGGTATTGTTGTATGCTGTGAGAAAAATTGCAGCATGCAGTTGAAGCAATTTGAAGAGGCTATACTAAAGATTTACAAACCTGATCAGTTACTAAAAGTTAACACTGCTCAACCCTGTGATGCTACAGTGAAAATAGAGATTTCAGATCCTCATACACACTATCTGCTCTAGAGCGGAATATTTTGCTGGTTTTGGTCCCAACATTATAGTAGTCATAAGAGTAAAGATTGAGTGTTTACCTTAAATGACCTCCTTGTATTGCGGCGCACTCTTTTACTACTGTAATTCTATAATTAAACTTCTTCTGTTATGGAGGTACATCAAGTGCGCATTTGAACTACAACTTGCTCCCTTCCTTGAGCATTCAAAAGAGCCAATGTTTCCTCGCAATTAGACAGGTCTGCAACAATTCGTTATGTGCCTAAAGGGATGGAAGAATTACATTATCTGGGTGCTACTTGAACCCAAGATATATTCATGACGATTGCGAGACCGACTCCTGTTGATTAACTCGATCTTAACCCTCTACCCACCCCCCCCCCCCCACCCGATCTCATATGCTTTGAACCCTGATACGCCTCAAATGAATGGAAATGTGGACGTGGTGTGTTATGCGGGCAGTGCAGTAGTGCGGATAACAGTGTTCGTCTGATGTCCTTTTTAGGCTCCGTGTTACGAGCATTCTATTGTAGCAGTATAATATCTTCTATCCTTATTTAAAGTCAGGGAACTTTCCTGAACCCAACAATTAGCAAAAAAGCGTGCTTAAGTATCGGACTAGTCCCTGCAGAACTCTGACTTCTTCCTCACTCTTGAAAAAGGTTACGGAATTCTATATGGAAGTTTCGCTTGGTTCACGTAATATTTTTTTGTGAATCCTTTTTGTGAAAGTTTTGGTCAATATTGAACTCGCACGTAGACTTTACTACTAAATACAGGTGTGGAGATGCTAGCTTTACATTTCCCATCTCTTCAGCTTAGCTCAAGTGCACCTCCGTCTAAAACTGTGGACTGAAATAGGTCCTTCTGATTCCTAGTTTCATAGTTTTGAATTAACAAATGGCTTAGTTAAAAGCGGTGCGATAGAAATATATGAAAAAGATCTGCTTTTTCTCGTTCAACAAAGAGGAAGACAGCTTGATTGATCTTTAAAATGGGTAGATTGCATACTTCATTCACTTCATCTATGTGTAGAACACGTGGCAGTAGTTTTTCGAGAACATTTCTCCATGGTTGCTCTGAATTTTGAGCTCCAAGTATTAGGAATTCGCAATTATACATCTGCTTGCTGCGTATCTGCTTGACAAAAAGACCGCTCTCTCCCTGGCAACTCCCTGTGTCACGTCGCGTAGTAGTTGAATCACTCAAGCCTCTGGCGGGCCCCAGTGGTCCCTTTAGCCAAGGGCTCGTTGCCGCCCGAAATCCCCGTCTCCTTCATTTCCTAATCTAATACGCTGCGCGGAGCGGCCCGGCCTTTGATTTCGGCTAGCCGGCCAGCATTGTGTTATACGGCGAATTTTTGATGGCCTTCCATAGTGTTGGCCTCGAAGTGGGCTAACACCCAGCTGGAGTAGTGGCGGTATACAGGTCAAGGGGGGGGGGGACCTGAAGGCTGTCACTGCTGATAGATCCAGTAGTCCGCAGATCTGCATGCGGACTTTTCCTTCATTAACGCACTTTTTCCTTTTCTCTCTCATGCTTAAGACGGCTATTCACTTTTCTTCTTCAGTTCCGTATGCCTGTCCAGTTTCCGTTGCGTCTTATTTAGCTCGACGGCTGAGAGCGAAACATCAGTTCAGGTGCTGGCTTTTCTGCAATTAATAGGACGGTGCTTTCACATTCAGTCATCAGTCTTCCAACGACGACGATTCGGTAGTCAAGCCTTGAGGCGCTGTTGCAGGACTTAGAACATGCCCACTCCATCTGGCACTTCTTCAAATTTACTTATCTTCTCCACTCATGCATACCATTCGTTCATTAGAGCTGCACCTAACTGTTCCAGCTCGCTTTAATATCTCGGCAGGAGTCGCTTGTAAGCATGGGTTCGAGTTTCGCCAGCTGCAGAAGTGCGGAATGCAACTCAGTGCCCTGTGAACACGACTATTTGAACGTGATTGGTTGTGCATTACATCAGATGGATATCTTCTAAATTTGAAGAATTAGCTGTGCAGTTTCCTAAGCAAATGTTTCAACCAGTAGAATATCAAGGGAGTATACTCAACGTGTCAACTTCTATGAAGGAAAAGCGGTGCAATGTAAGGCCTTATCTTACAGTGCTGATGCACTATAATAAAATCATACAAAATGGTTGGATCACGTTCAAAACTGTAGCCTCTAATAGGCAGTAGTCAAATACGTATACAGGTGAAATGCGCATTTCAGTTGCATCCAAGAGATTCATTAGGTTTGGATTTCGAAGCTATCCCGTGCTTTATCATTTTCCTATAGTTCTGAAAAAGCCACAGCTTTATGACTTCAATAGGCTGGGGCTAGACCTTCAAGATTTTTTAGGCAACGTTTTAATGTTGGAATGCTTCCAGCTATCAGTGAAAATCCCGTGAATTGTGAATGGAACACACTTGTAATTCCTTCGATTATCTTTCTTGCCGAAGCATTTCTATGAAACGAGCACTGCATGAACTGACATTGTCCTAAAAATGTGTTCCCTTGCCTAGATTCACTTCAATTTGTTATATCATAGAGCCGTCCACTAAAAAGAAATTGGATCACGTTAGTGATCAGAACTTCTGCTAGATCTCTACTCCAATCTCTGGCTGGTAGTGGCGTAGCAGGAAAAGGTTGTCCTTCGTATGCCAAGTGTAAAGCTTTTCCACAGCAAGCAATATGTCTGAGAACAATTTCCGGAGATTGGTATCCTTCGAGAGCCTCTAGGATGCCAGTATACGCTCGGCTTCCAAGATGTAACACAGACATTGGAGGTGGGTCCCTCCTTGATTCGCATTAAATTTGCAAATTACGTTGATGTAGGCTTAGCTCTGTTTGTAATTTGGATGAACTAGATCAGAAGATGTGCTGCTAATAGATCATTCTCTGCAAGGGTCTGATTAGCAGTGCTGCTGGCATTTATTCCTGAGCGTGAGCAATGAAGTGCTCTTCATAGGCTGCTCGGCTCCTCCTTCATGGACGGACAATGCCTACACCCTTGCTGTAGTCGCCGCCTTCAGTTCGACACTGCTGTACTGCTGTATCACCCACAGCCTCTTTAGGGCGGCAGTTAGCGCGGGAAACAGGCCTCAGGACTGTTGCCCCGGTTCCTTGTGCAGTGCCTATCCCATCGCTTTTTACTGCGTGGTACGGCTGTACAATGCAGAGTGGACTTCAGCAGGTCTTAGCTTCAGCGTGTATCTCCTCCCCGACCTGCCCTTTGGACTCCTTTGGGTTTCAAATGTCGTGCAGCGACACCAGCATCGGTGGTCCCATCTGTCTGCTAATCCGCAAAGAATGCGGACTACATACCCTATATGACAGCCTACCATTTTTAGCTACACCACACGTTTCGTTTAAAATTTAAAATTTATGGGAGTTATATGCTTATTCAGGCCGCGATTTCTTTTTATAAACACTTCTACATTGTAAAAAATGTAGTCAGATATTTTTAGGCCAATCAAAAGATGATGTCACGCTTTTGTCACCTTCATGTTCTAAATGTCTGCAAAAATTCCACAGTTTATTTCATGTTGGTTTTAACTTTGTTTTCACAAAAAAACACAATCGTCTTTAAAACTTATGATCGGCCCTATGATGTGCGATGTAAAATGCTTAAATTCAAATCTGATGTTTGAAAACGGGTGTATCAAATCGCTGAGTAGACTCCTCTTTCCATGAATCTTGTCATATTGTTCCTTAAGAGTCATTCACAAACATCAACCTCTATCTGACTGTGACTGGTGGAGCTTCTCGGCTTCCACCACAAATGCTTCGAAGAAGGCGGGACCGCCTAAACATAAGCCGAATAAAGTGCTACAACAATCTCGGTGCACAGCTTCACGAAATCAAGAATTCAGCAAGGGTATACTATATCAAAATTACGTTGTTGTGTGAATTGCTGTCATCGCTTCCATAGCTTCTGTTCTGGAACATTTAAGTCTATGTGGTGCAGTCAGCACGAAGCGCCGATCTCGTGCAGCCAACTAGTTGAGTTCGGTGCGCGACCAAGTTTACCAAGTTTTTCATACCCCTCCTCGGGATCGCTGAAGTGACATTAGACGTGTCCGGGATGGAGACTAATAAGGGCTGAATAGTCCAGCCACTGCAACTCTCTGTCACAAATCATCGCTAGTGTCATTGTATGCACGAAGGAAAGCCTGCTGGATATTTCTACGTAGGAACTACATAAGTGACAGATGGATTCAATAACGCTGACCTTTTTGACCCTTTTTTCTGTAGGTGTCGCTGTCGTTAATATCATTTTTGATATTTACCCCATTATATCTTCTATTATTCCACTATTACGGTACGTGGCAGCACAGACGGAGAAGGCGCTGACTAGAGGAACTAACCGGAACCTATGCTCTTGGTTGGGGTGCCGCTCAGACCATGCAAGCGATTTGCTACCAGCCTTGCCCGAAAAAGACAAAATACTGACCTATCCATTGGTTAGAGAGCGCAAGCCATTTTGAAGGCCAAATCGCCTCCACAATATCCCATGGAAGTAGCTTGAAACTTTACTTTTATCCATTGTCACCTAAATTATTGGCATCTTTTATAAAAGAAGGAAAGGTAAAACGTTGCTCTATCCTTCGTCCTTTGCTACCTGTTTGTTACAACGTTGGGATAAAATGGTAGAGAATTGTATTAGTCAATCTCTTTGGAAGCGCCACGATTTCTGCCTCTACGGGATGTTGTGGAGGCGATTTGGGTGCGTATTTGGCATTTAATGACTTGCGGTGGCCACCCGATGAACAGGTCAGTGCTTTATCTTTCCCAGAGAAAAGTAGCCACAGTTTACTCCAGAGGGATGGAAAGATTGGTTGCCCTGGGAGGAAAATCCGAGCTAAAAACCTACATACGTAGAGGCCTATGCCGGCATTTCCTCCGACTGCGCTCCACACGCCCTGAAATAGGGATACTTACTATTGTTACTAGTGTTAGAAGCAGTATGTGCGCCTACCTCCATATAATGTTGCGATCTTCTGAAACTCCTTTTTATTGTTAATTTTGTTTTGCTCCAAAAATTCATCCTAATTGTGCTCTACGTTTTGTAAACACTTTTTCTGCGGCTGAGAGGTTGGTGCTGGTTTCTGGCAGCGGAGGAATCTGTACATCTCAGCCGGCAGTGTTGACCACTAGTCATAGCCGACCAGCATCTGTTCGTCGCTGCTCATTTTACGATGTTTATTTCCGGATCGCCTCTTAACAGATTATTCGCCCAACTACACACATAAGCACAGGGCTTAAGCGCTGTTGCTTCTGCTCGTTCGCTCGTCGTCAACAAAGATATTAGTAGGCCAATCCTAATCGGGAACACCAGTGGATATCTTCTGATTAATTCATTGTCCTGAATTTTTACGCGCCCACATATGTATGTAGCTACATGTAACTACAGTAACACTTTATTTCAATATGTTTGCTCGTTAAGTAAATAGTGATTTTCACTGAAGAAAATGGGGACAATGGCGATGCCAGTTTGAGTAGCATTAGAAAATTCATCTTATACGTTGGAAGAGAGAAAAATTATTGGAACGGTTTGGAATATCGTCACTATTTTTTGCAATTACTGGAAAACATGCCCTTGGCAGAGCAAAGGCAGTGGCTTAGCTCGCAGCCCCGCCTTGTACGTGGCTGATCCTTTTAGAGCATTTATAGCGATTTTTTTGCATGGTGTCTTACGCACTTGAGCAAAATGGCGAATTGGTCAGAAGTGCGTTTATTTCCCAGAAGCGATTAATGGGTTGGCAAACACTTGATGATGCCCAAGCCGGCATGTATGTGCATATCTCGATCAGTTGTAACGTTTGCGCTCCTTAGCAATTGACCTGGTTCTATAAATTGGTTCTAAAACACTACTGGACTTTTTTTGCAAAGACTTGGCTTTCCATATTTCCGGGCCAAAACTTTTTATTGGGTTTAGAAGGAACGGGTTGTCGTGATCTACACTATGAATCTACAAATATTTCTTACTTCTTTCCCTTTCTCTATATACATCGAGACATTTTATTTCACTTTGTTTGTTCTGAAAGTGAACTGTGATTTTCATTTAAATAAATAATTGGGACAATGGCAATATCAGTTTAAGTAGCATTAGAAAACTCGACTTAAGCAATATAAGTGAGGAAAATTATTGAAGCACTTTGAAACATTTTTAATATTTCTTTGCTACTATTGATCCTGAGAACATGCCATTCGCAGAGTGAAGGCAGAAGCTTAGCTCGCAGCCCTGTCTTATACGTGTCTGATTCTTTTGGAGCACTTTAAGCGGATTTTTGTATGGCGTCTTACCCACTCGAGCAAGGTTGTTTGTCAGTTTACAAAAAAATTGACAAGCGCTTAATGTTGTTAATTCGAGCTTGGAAATTCTACCTCGTTGGAGGAAACCCTGCGCTATGTGGACACGTGGATAGCGCCGACAGAAGTGCTGTCGACTGTTGCACCCCGCTCACGGATCGGTTGGTTACGGTCTGTACCGCACACTCCACCCAAATTCTCCACCCCTCTACAGTTTCTGAAATGTTTTCTGAGAAGTAGTATGCACTGAAGCAGTGATTTTCATTTTCTTTGACGCTGTTTGTTGTATAGATCATATATACATTCAAATTGTTTCCACGATATCCTATTGAAATAGGATGCATGGCTCAACCAACAAGACGATTGGTTTACGTTAATTTTCATATTTTGATTATTGATGAAAAATCTTTATTATTTAGTTATAAGAACTAAACTTTGACCAAATCCAATTTCCAGTTTGTCTATTAAATTTATTTCATTCACTATGTCATTACTCTTGAAGGCTTCACAACGAAACGCCCGGACTCGAGCTCAACGTACTGGAATGCCGGTTCAGCTGCGGACTACCTCGAGCAATACCGTCAGTGATCATTTTCTGTGTTCTTTCTTGGTTCTCTCTTTCAAATTGGAGAAAATCACTCACGGGTTGCCTCTGAACGCGATGCCAAGTTGTTAGAGGAGCCACTTCTCATAAGAGTTGTTCGGGCCTTCTGAACACAATGTTTAATTTGGTATCAAACGCATTTAGTTAGGTCAAATTCTGTTCAATCGTTTTCCAGTTTTTGTTATGTTTACAATTTCTTTATTTGTTTCCAAAATTACCGACTTCCTTCAAGAATAACGTTGTCCTAACAATAGCTGCGACGGAAAAATCGGAATAGCATAAGGAGTTATCGTAGCTGTCTAGGACACTAGGAGTAACTATTGTTGATGAATATCGCGGTATTGGGTGTAACAATAGTGTCATACTTGTGGGTAGCGCGTCGTCACTGTTAAATTGGTAGCGGACTCGATCTGCAAGCGAGACGTGAATCGGTAGTAAACGAATCTAGATGAATACCGATATTAACAAGAAACGTCCCTGAGATGTTGAGAGATGGCGTGTCCTCTATCGCAGCATGGGTTATGCCCTCCCGTGCTAGACTGCGTGGTCACGATGGATATCTGAAGACGTAGGTGCAGAACAACATGTCTGCAATAAAGCTGATGAACAGGAACTCTGAAACATCGACGATGACTAACAAAAATGACCATCCATAAGCAAATGTGGAAGATCTAACGTTGCTATTTTGTTTTTAAAGCTTTTTGAGGTCGTAGCGTTGAAAAGTTCCGCAGGCAACTTTCTTATCCACCTTGTACAGAGATCAAAGAAGGAATTGAAAACGCATGAAAAGTGCTTTTTTCGTATGTATAAAAAATTACTAGAAATTCTTGGAAAGCATGAAATCTTGTTAGCATTTTAAGAAATGGGTCATCGAAGACGTTAGAAATTTTTCTAGCATGAGCTTCATTAAAAGGCTAAAGCTACACCCGTACATATTCAGCAGCGTCATCTTCTTTGCGCGTTTCTGAATGCGAAAACGATTTTTCGGTGTGGATTGCAGCCAAAATTTAGTTATTTTAATGTCAGTTTTACTAGCTGTGGCGTACTGCGCTCTAACCTTTGCAGATGTTAGCGTCTACAACTAAACGGGTGCTTAATTCCTCGTATTGCCATCTTCCCTGTTGATTAAGAACCGGTTCCTCCCATTGGATCTGTTAAATGCTACATGGTGCTACAGAATTCCTTGATCCTGGTTTCGTTCATTCCACATTGGATAGAAGAGATCTTTGGTCTTCTAGACAAACGCCAGTTGAGGCTTATCGAGGCTCTCAGGAGTAGAAAATATGACTACTCTTTCTCTCTCCCTTCCTTTCTCTGCCCCTCTCTCTTTCCCTTTCTCTGATGGGGAAACAAACAGCAGTGGACGCCATGCCGCGAAATGAACGGCGTTTCGCTGAACATTAAACGCTTCTTTGAGAGAAGCATCTCACAGATCTTGAATATGAGCCTAAAAAGCTCGCATACAGACGAATCTCACCAGAGCGCTTACAGCAGATCGGACTAAGAGCTTCTTGCAAAAGCTGTGCAATGGATCGAAGCCACTCCTGCTGATACGGCTGCCCATAAAGGCAGGCGATATATGTAGTGTTCTGGTGGATAGCTTGTACCATCTGTTTGATGGCAATTCTCCTCCTAATGTTCTAATGGTTCATCTTCAACTATAATTTTCAACCGAAATGAAATACTTGATGTAGTTCTAGTTTAGATTGCATCTTTTGCTAGTCTTGCAGAGACAACATTTTCTGCCTAACAAGTCATCTCTGTTTTTTGAACCAGAAGAAACGGAAATGTTCATTATTTAGCACAAATTTGGAACCGCTAGTCTCCTCACAACACTTAAATTTAGCGTGCCCTCCATGAGCGCATAAATAATAAATAAATAAATTGAAGAAGCTATGCTCCATACAATTGCGAGGGAATGTGCTCTACGAATCAAATATTCTTGTCCATCAAACAGGTTTGATTATTCACCTGTATCATCTGTCATCCCACTGATCATCAAGTAGCTCGAGCGGGCGCCAGCAGCGTCTCCATTCGTCCCTGTCGCGTGCCAAAGTGCTCCAATGGATCCTCTTCGCTCGAGATTTCCGGCCCGCCTAATTTAGGTGGATTATTAGTGAAAGACATTATTATGACGGTTGAAGCCAGAGGCACAATTAAGACGCCAGCCAGAAGTACGCATTGTATCCCACAAATACACTCCACTTTTGAACGGTCATGAAAGCTTTTATAGACGCCATTAGCTACAAAACTTTAAAGGAAAATATTCCATCGACGTGAAGGAAAAGATTCACTAGAGATTGCGCCATGCGCCCGCTCAGCTTCAAGATTTGATACATACATACATAGGCGTTCTTGAACGCTGGGTTATTTCCGTTGGTATGTAGTTATGTAGTAAAAGACTTTTAGGTGGGTGTGTGCTCAACGGGTACTGTGAGCCGATATTTCGATTACCGACTTATTGAACAGTAGAAAGAACTGATATGTACCTTATGCATGGTCTAGGAAATATCCACCTATGCCACCTCCCTATCTAGAGGAAGTTTCTGGGGTCGTCTGAATGTTCTTGCGTAGATGTTGAGCCATCATGACAAATTAATCATCCACACATCGGTCTTCGAAAAGACTGACTTGATCTAAGAGAGTGATCTGCGCAATCTGAGTGGCAATTTTTGAAATTGTTAGCTAATTCCAATGATTGTTAATGTAAGGTATGCAAATATCTACTCATCACTTGGCGTAGTGTGGCACAGATGCGTAAAAATTTTGAGTCCGCTCAAGGTAATAAGCGTTCTTATTGAACTGAAAACTATATAGACTGGAATAGTAGATCTTGGTCTCGAGGTGGTAGAATTTCTTTCACCTCGAGACCAAGATTTTTATATGATATTTTATCCGGCTTACGTTTCGGCGCAACCGCCTTCGTCAGAGCCTGGAAAAACAAGGGAACTTAGAGAGGTTGTTCGTCCAAGGACTATCTTCTTAGACCTCTGTGACTTGGAGGTAGTCTTTGGACAAACAACCTCTCTAAGTTTCCTTGTTTTTCCAGGCTCTGACGAAGGCGGTTGCACCGAAACGTTAGCCGGATAAAATATTATATCAATCTTGGTCTCGAGGTGAAAGAAATTCTACGATTCCTGTTTACGATTATGCCAAGATTCAGCGACGGTCGAGCATGGAACATACTATGTAGACTATTATTTCAGTTTAGATTTTACTTGATGCAGATTGGTTTAAATCTTTGTATGTCACCTTAAGTATGTGGTGGACACTACTGTTTAAAAATTGTCGGCCGACAAAAATAAAAGGATGGGGTGGGAGGGGTGGTCAACGATTCCCACTGGACAGTAGTCAGCAACGATTGGGCAATCAACGTTTGATGTCATCCACTTTTCTGTAGATTGCACAATTCTGAGGGGAGTCGAATGATCCTGTAGAAGTACATCTGTATGTGTCTGTGACTGTGCCTGCCAGTCGCCACAGAGAGAACGGGGTACTGTTCGGAGTAAAAATCGCATGAATGCGATGGAACGTGGACAAACTTCATAAGAACCGCCTTGATGGAGCTGCCGTGCCATATCCCATTACCGCGTGCATTATTATATATGAGACCAGATTTCTTACGTTAATGAAGGTAAGAAGGAAGGCATCAAGAAGGAAGGAAAGACCGCTGCGCCCGACGGGTTTTATTTGCGAACCTTGAGGGAGAAGCGCTCAAGCAGACGACAGACGTTCAGTGCCCTGCAAAGGTACTGCGCTGATCGCTTGGTATTAACTAGAAGGCCGAAACGATTTTTATGTACTAGCACAAGTACGATCAACTTTTTTGTGGCTAAAAATCACTGAAGCTGTGCAAACAAGAAAATGGCCAAAAATCACTGAAATCGCTAAAACAAAATTTCTATACGTGGTGTGACGAGAAGAATAAATTGAATGTATTTATTCCCATATTGTGGTTTTAATGATCCAGCTTTTGGCTACCACTTATTTTAGCGTTCTTTTAAAAAGCACCTTAACGAACAAAAATGAACAATTATACAAATAATTTTCGGTCTTCCTGTTTTTCTAAAATGCTCCTTAATAAGGCTGAGGTAAGCCTGCTTCTCCTGCAAGTGTTTAGAATATTTATTCTTCTTACTTGTCTCACATGCATGCGTAGTATACGCTCATTGATTTCGTTACATGGATGCTTCACCGTTGCATCGTACAAAAACGACAGCAGTTCCTCTTCCAGAAGTTGAACCTTCTACTTGCTGAGTTGCAATTAGGTTAGATATGCCTAATAAAGGCGCTATTGCTTTCTTCGTTTTCCTGCTGCTGATTCGATTCAACAATGGCTCCTTTTTTCGTTATTGTTCTGGATTCCATGAAGGCTTTGCGCTGCATCCTAGGACACAGTGTCAAATGCCAAAATGTGACTCCTTCACTGACTGGCGCAATAGAAGAAGCAGTCTCACCAAAAGCAAACCGATTGCGGAACATTTATTCTCTTTCCAACGGAACTTTCCTACATTTTATCCCACTTGATTGTGAGAGCATTGTCATTATAATTACGATCTATTTATAGAGTTTTTGCTAGATGCACTTATTCTCCGTGGGAAGGCCGTCATCTGCGTCCATAACCTTCTTGTCTCTTGAGGATGCTTTGCATACCGAATGTAGGGGAGGGGGAACCTTTCGAGAGGGGGCACTTAAGAAATACTCATAAAGAAGCGAAGAGTTTTAGTGCTACATTTTTTATCTAGACTAAAGGGTTTCCCCAGGAATTGAGGATCAGCATTTACGCACCGTGCACTTCATCGAAGGGATCGGTCTCGTTAATTTTGAAATAAATCCACTCTCCTTGATGAGAAATCAGTGTGTATCGGAAGTTGGTCTCTCTGAATGCTGGAGATTTTCCAGTCAAAATTTTGCTTTCACAATAAACCTCGAAATATTTCATGCTATGCCAGTAAAGAGTGCATTATTTGCTCTCCATGTCCGCGATTTGTTTCAGCAGATGGCACAGCTGATTGAGCAGGAAGCCTTTGGAAACTTGAGGTTGCACTCAGACAGTTGCATGTAAGTCTATGTTGCTGCATATAATATATTTTTACACGATAATAGTCGTGTGGACACCCAACCATTGTAAGGACACAAATCAAAGGAACGACCATAAACTATCTATTAATAAACGAAAAGTAAACGGTAGGAGAAACAACTACTAAACGATTATAAAAAAAGTGGGGAGAATAAAGTTCAGAAACCGAGTCGGCATTTAAGGCTTCGACGACATTATAGCCTGAGATGTAATTTGAGGGATTTCTTAAAGCTTTGCAGCTCCGTGGTAAATCGTACCTCTTGCGATAATATAGTATTAATAAATAAATAAAAATGAAGAATAACATGATAAATATAAATATAATTGGTATATGTCGCGTAGGTGAGCAGCATTGGTAGGTGGGAACGCCTAAACCAATCAGATCGCATTGAGTGGGCATGCCAGTTAGAGAGAGCATGTGCAGTTGGTACCCTGATGGGCTGGAATGTGTTCAGTCTGTGTTCTGTTTGGTTATCACTGGCTGGCACGCTCCCATCTACCAATGCTGCTCACCTATGCGACATGTACCATATAATTATAGTGTAGTATAATATAATATAATATCATTAGGATGATTGAATAATGTTCAACTCGTGGGCCCTTTAAGACGCATTGCCTTTCCGCTTTCTTAAGAAAAGAAGGCCAGCTATCTAAAGATATTTTCGCGCAACCTTTTTTCGGTTCCAGTCCACATCTTCGTGTTCATGCGAGTTCTTTTCAAAAGATGATGCACCGGTTCTCAGGTCACGCTTTGTGCTGGCAAAATGTCCGCTTTACATGGCCAGGCACTAGTTTAGGATGTTCAAGGCCTGGCCTATTTTAATCTATGTCTGTTCAAGCCAGAATTAGAGCCAGTCATCCAAATTTCTGATTTCTGTGTCATGATGTTTCATTGGTACCTACGCTAAATACTTCTGCTTTTCGCCAAGTAGTCTACCATGTCTCTGATAAATCCTTCCTTCCCTCTTTCGCCTTAAAGAAGTTTTTGACTACAGTGAAGGAGGCGTTTTTTCAGTCTCATATCGAATCATAAGCATGTGTATCTAGTAGTTACACGGTATATAGTAATTGCGCCTCCCAAGGAATTATCCTTGGCATATAAAAAGCGTATTTTTTCTTTGTTGGAAAAGAGCGCGATGGATTATGGGCCGCTAATAAAGGTTATTCTCCTAAGAATTCTGTGAGACTGCACGTCTGAGGAAGTTACGTAAGTCCCGTTTCGCTTCTCTCTTCAAATTTTAACAAACCATTGCATGTAGAGTAGACTGTCAGTTGCATCTGGTTTTGCTTATGCTACATTGAGTTGTTTGGTTGTTGATGGTTTCGCCTTACCGTTGCCTGTACTGGGTATTCAACTGTTACCAAAGCCAGCATGTAGATTCCTTGCACGCTCAGATTAAATATGCCTTTCTTCGGTGTCAACGAATCGACTTGTCTGCGTAGGACAAAACACTGAGTTGTCCAGTTACCACCCCACATCATTGTACAGGCCAAATAAAATAATTAAAGACGAAGGACAGCGTTGACCGATCTCTGTTTGGGACGTGCCACGCACTCTGCTTCCATGGGATATCGTGGATGCAATATTAGTGCGCACTTGGCTTAGGCAGAGATTTACGGCAGCCGATGGACGAGTCAATGTTACATCCTTCCCAACAAGTCTGGTACTAATTCCCCCTCGCTGGAGGATCTGGTTGGCATAAGTGAAAACCGCGAAACCACAGATGGATTCGGGGTGCACGCGAGAGCAGGCAGTTCCTCGGGATGCGTTCGGTACGCCAGCACAGACCAAGTTCTTAATCACAATGCCTCGACGATACCATGCAAAAGTAAGAGGCCTGGTGCATCCCAAACCGGGTGCATTGACGTCGACGTTTACCCTCCGTCCTTTTTATTCTGTATTCAACTTCTAATTAACAAATCCGCTCAGAATCTAGTTGACATACACGTCTAGTTAGTGTTAGTTAATTTTTTAATCACGAATTTTCAAATTTGTACCCAATATTAGTTCATGGTAAGATAAACGCCTTCTTTTTATCGTTGACCACAACTGTCTGAGCTGATGTAGATGTAACCATCGGGTCGAAGAAAATGCTGCGTTTGCGATCGGGTATTGCTCTGCGGCGTCGCCTAGCTATACCGTTCGTTATCTGAATCATCTGCTTAGTCACATAAGCTTAGCAGCCGCGTGAACTCGCACCGCTTTTTCTCTATTTGACTTGCTATTTTCGCCAAGGCGACCTGTCTTCACTGTAAAGGAGATCCTGAGGATTGATGGATGCGTTCTGTGGACTGATCTCGTTTTCATTTATATTTGAGTAATTGCCATTGATTAGTGTATTAATTACTCATTGACGATCATATCCAGATTTTTACAGCGCCGTTCTCTACCAAACAGTTGAATGGAGTGAGATAGTTTGAGCTGGAATAATGTTGTAAGAAGAACGATTATTTATAGCAGCAATTCCACGTTGTAAAAATGACACCGAAGTAGTACATGTAGCAAGTCGGATGAGCTGGAGTTTGTTGAGTTTTCCACTATTATGCATATTTTGACTAGTACACCAATACGCAGAGTGTAACAATACGAGTAGTAGACTAGCCCACTCCCTACACAGTAAGGGAGAATCATTCTGAGACTGGTACCGGTTATACATAGAAATGGGGCAGAAAGGTAAACCAAATTATTGCTCTTTTTGCACAAGGATAGGTAAACTCTTTCCTAACCTGGTATTTCTGCAAGTCGCAACCTCATTTCTAGCCTCGGTATCGTTGGATTGCTGGATTGTTCAAACCCTTGTTAAAATAGACAAATTTTAAAACTACATGCACATGTAGAAGGGTACCATGCGTAGATCGGACCTATGTACGTATACTCAAAGCTGTGATTATTTCATCATGAAGTTTTTATTGATTGTTTACAGGTTTGAGATAACTCATTCATAAAAAGGATAATGCTTATATTAGGGAAAATCTATTATTTTATGCAACAGAGCTACACATACAACCTGAAGATTAGGTTACTCAAGGTGCACATATAAATTGTTGAAGATGAGGTATAAGCACATGTAGAAGGCAACATTGAAGGCGCAAACGCTCTGTTTTTCCACCTTTTGCTTACCCTTTAAAGAAAACTACCCGTTTCCCCATATTGTATGTATAATCTTAGTAAGGTTCACTGTTGCCCAAACGGTGTAACATTTGCTGTTCTGCATTTCTTTGTCGGATATCGCCTCATGAATTCTGCCGTTTGAATGAAAAGGAGATCGGAAGCTAATTAATGAATAGAAACTACTCAATAGAAGTCTCTATGATTATATTTGTTATTGCGCCTTATGATTGATTTAGATGAGGATTAGTTTTCTACTTGCCTCTTTTCTGGGAAATTTCTAGTTTTTCTTGAGAACCTCATGGCATCGATTAATCGCATAGTTTCAAATTGTATACACTGAGGCTTGTCGCCATCACCTGACCACGACATGGGATGCATAGCTGTCCTTTTTCTTGTTATCTTTCCATCTCTAGGCCAGCTCTCCCTTTGATTCAGTGTGTAAAGGAGTTCTTGCACGTCGTTTAATCGTTTCGTGCCCGAGCCATTCATTCAAGAAACATGGCTTGCTAAAATACTGCCTTAGCTGCGCTGCAAGACACCTGTCTTACTTCTCCTCCTCACATCGGATGGGCTGTTTTCTACTTCTACATTGCAAATGGCCATCAAGTCCACATTGCTCGACTTTAAACCAGTGAGCGCAAGCGACTGAATTGAAACGTGTTTAACCCTATAAATCTTTAAATTGTCGTTCGCACTTCGCAAACAGTTTGTCCGTCCTTCAAATTTAGTATATCTTATTATATTTGAAAAACTAAAAGTGCAGGTTAGTAAGAATGTAATGTCATCGAAATTGCCGCAGAAGGTCTTTTTCGCAGATTTATTAAGCCTGAAGGATGGGAGTCATGAGAATAAAGTTATGTTAGATGGGTTTTGATAAATAAGTTAGGGCTTAACATTCAACTCTAAAAGGTACTGGAACGAAAATAAAATGCTTTTCAAAGTTGCTGTCAGCGAGCAGTTTAGCTGTTAAAAGTTCCACTAGCGGAGTGGAAATGCGCAAACGTATTGTAAACGTAGCGAACGCTGCCGAACTGTGAAGAAACCCCATGTAAAGACAAGACGCATGTTCTACAATAGAGAAGTCTTCTCAATCCTTTCGATAAGCTGACGGTATGATTGTGTTTTAACAAGTTATGCTCATTGTCGTAGATGTTAAGATCAAATTTGGCTACAAAGATGACATCGCTCATTCCAGTGTGCTGTAAAATAACAGTTCACACTTCTTCTTAAATGTGATGCTTATTGTCCTTTATATTTGGGCAATATTTCTCAAGTCCAGTTCTTCTTGGAACCCTTCACAATCTACGATCTATAAACTTCTCGTTCTATTCTACTTTTCGTAAATGCACGGTCATTTACCCTGACTTCTGTTGATCACTCACTCCACGATCGCGTTTAAGCTTTATCAGAGAATCTTCGCAGACCCTGAGGCCTATCGACTCATTCGTTAATTTTTAACACCTAGAGATTTCTGTGGGAGAGATCTTTATATTAATAAAGTGTACCTAAGCTACACTGGTGCCGCTGAGTCTTAGAGATAAGGCTGATTATAATGTTATGCACTGCGCACCGTCTTCAGATAGAGGGATGAGAACCACTGCGCTATGGTGGCAGAAACTGCTCCAACCTGTTTCCGTTCTATACGATCTGCACAGAATTCTGCTGCAGAGGACTATCTTTGAGCCTCACGTTTCGCTGACTTCTGGCGTGATACCTACAGAGCCAGCGCTTCCGTCGATTATGTCGTACGTCTAGAATTCGCGACTTCTCTAGAGTGGGTGTTTCTAGAAATGCCGTAGTGTTGAGATGGCGTGGTTTCGGAAGCGATTCTCCTATTACGAGTCGCTCATCGAGCGCTGTCCCACCGACGAAGAGCCGACAATAAAACTGCGCGGTGAGTGTATTCTTTGCAGATTTAGACCATCCGACATTAGGCAGTGACCTACACGTTCTGAGTTTAGATTCGTTTTATGTATTTGCTCAGTCAGGATTTTTGCAATCTACTGGATACCTTGGGCTTCACTTTTGTAAGTGTGTTTCTAAACGCTTGAGGTGATGTTCTTCCGGAGGGGATATGCAATTTTTTAAACTGTTCGGTCCTTCCCTTCGAGTGATTCTATTAGTTTCAGCCTTCCACTCATTAGCTTTTTTGTTTCATACTTTATGTTTTATTTTTTCAATTATAATGATTATCTTATCAGATTCAGAATACCTCAGCGGTTTTCTCCTTTGTTTTGATGGTTATGTGTCTTCCTACTAATCTGTTGTTTCTTTGCCTAAGCAAATGTGAGATATTCTAGGAGTATGTTCTTCTGAAACAGAAGCGAAGCGCTCGCGGAAGCGATGTATGCAAAATTATCAGCAGGAAATTGAACGTCCAGCATATGACAGCTTCCACCTAATGTCCGAGCCCTTTTCAATATCGCATCGCTGGGTCCTCGTTCAAGCATGATGAACCTTCCGGGCATGTTATCTTGTCGGATCTATCAACTCAGTCAAGTTAAGGTCATCAAAGCGCAAACGGTGCGACTTTTAAGAAGAAGGGTGCGACTTTAAGTAAGAAGAATAATCATGAAATTTGTTAGTGAAATGCGCGACAGACAATCATTTGTTCTATACAGCATGTGAGCTCCATTTTTCTGAAAAGGAAAATCGGTTTTCGAGATCTGAGTCTAAACATTCAGGTACATTCTAAAAGACACGAAATTCTAAGCAAAATCTGTGTTAGCATGTTATAATTGTAGAAACCCTTACATTCTGCTACTTCCTAAGCAGATCTTGCAATAAAAAACTAGAACTCCAGTCGATGTACGACAAACTCATTCTATCGTTTCATTTACGGCTTTTCTGAAAATCAAAATTGTTTAGACGTCAGTTGAGCACTACACCTCATATCTCATTCCATAGTTGAACCTACAGTTCTAGGAGATATCCTTTTCACCTAATAATTAGTCGAATACTCTCAGAATTCTAGACTTAAAAGTGGACTTAATCTGGGATTTAGCAGCGGGAATATAAACCCAAAGCCTTTTTACCTTAGCATCATTAGCGATTCACAAAAAACTTCCTGAAGTTGAAGCACTTTGTGCCAGAACTTAGGCATCTGACTTGGTCCCTAGGAAAGCATGATGAGCACGCAATCAACGTTGCGCACCGAGGAATCAAGAGGACAATGCTTGAAATGGCACGATTCGCGTAGTTGAGAGAAGCCCAACGGAGTTCCAAGTATCAAGATGCGATTCATTAGGATCTGAAGAAGAGCCGTAATCGACTGGACTACACGCGATCTCAAATGGACACCAGAAGGCTCACCAATGCCGATGGTCGCACTTTAATTGAAAGATATGTGACTCCTCATGCTACTCGAAAGGAGAATCCCTATTAGGCTGCTCTGGAATGCGACACGAACAAATGGAAAGATGGATGGCGCGCACAGGAAGAATCCCACATCCAACGGGATGACCAAATGGGTTGACAGATAGAATAGCTACATAACAGTAGCTGGCCTACGGAAATCCTCACCATTTTCAAACCCTGGAGAAAACGCTTCTTTGGCCTGGAAGCGAACATGAAGTTGCTCCATCCACTGAACCCTGCCGAGTGCGTCATATGCGTGCTGGGCTAAACTAAAACCCACGAAGCCGAATCCTGGAAGGGACGTTAAAAACTTTCTCTTTACTTGCTATTAATCCGCATTTTCTTCCAATGTTTTGGGAAGGAAGAGCCAGAGGTCCCCTCTATTGGACTCGTTTCAGCACTCGTTCCTCCATATGTTGAATGAGCGCAGTTCTTTCAAAATGCCAAAGGCCAGTGAAAGGCGCGGACGCCCCGCGAACTCCCCAGCGAGAATTTTTCTCCGGCTTTCAAACTAGCGGTGGTTATTCCGGATCGTTGCACTCTTCCTACCATGTGACGTCTGAGGAATTTTGCAGAACCGTCGCCGCTGGATGTCATACAGCGGTGTCAGGGCACGCATGATATGAAGACTTCGGAGCATATCAAAACAAAACCCTTGATGTCACTGCTTGCGCAACGCGATAGCATTCCGACGAGTCATGTGAGAGACGTCGTCCACGACTACATATATCGCGCATCAGAAGGCGACGACAGCTGTCCACTTCGTCACCAACAACTTGTTCTTTGAGTCCCGATCGTAGCAAAGCTTCGGGATGCCTCGAGTTTCTGGACTGGATTATCCACCTCTTAAGAGATTGGCCTTTAGATTGCAAAATCCTCCTCAAATTCACTAAAAGATAGTCGCTTTGCTGTTAGACCGTGAGCTCGATTACTCTTGAACTAGGCGAAATCTAGGCACAATTCTAGTTCGGATGGGGTGGGGCAAATGGTGCTGTGCCCCTTCATTTACCTACCCTGCAATGGCTCAAGAGCCCGGTAGTTGCCTCATGATGTGAGAAGCTTGGGTAATTTCAAGTGAGCGTATGGCGGTGCGCAGGAGTGGGAAACAATTGTCCCAATGTCGGTTGGTCCCATCTCGGATTATACCCTGAACCACGCTAATTACCTAACCATGTGCTGAGGAACATAACCTAACATCTCTAAGAGGATTTGCAGAGTAAGGATTTTACCAAGAGGCCTCTTTCACTTCACAATAATGCGCACCGACTAGCTGTAAGCATTTCCTTTATTCTGTAGGAATACAACACAGGGCGCATACCTAAGACCTTGACTATCGAGGAACGATGTCTTTCTATCTTAAAAATTCTGGTTTCACAATTATGGTTTGGCTCATGTGTTTCTGTGATCGATCCGACCCATTCTATAACTTCTAGGGATTGGACCTCGACTAGAACATTTACATTCGGTCAGAGGCGCATGTGACTGTGTGACTGTTATCTTCGAAAGTTCTTCTTCTCACTGTGGAAAAATACACTAATTGAACGAATGGATTAGAATTCCTAAATAACATTCAGACTAGGGCCGTGATGTGCTGACGGCCGGAAGGCCTTTTTTATGTTGCATTATTCCCTTCTACATTCGTAGCCTAGCATAGTTCTAGAAATTTGAAACGTAGTTTTGACAAAGCGAGATAACCGCGTTTTTTTGAAACCAGATTTATGATTGTTCGAGTTTTGATTGCGATGAGGAGGTGCTGCTAATACCCACCAGGGACATAACCTCTGGTAGGGTCCTATATCATTTTTTTTCCTCATGGGGCGATTGATCCCACATCCTTAGCAGAGGAACAAGCTCGATGAGCACGGCTGTTTAGCCTTCATTTTTAAGCGATGTTTCTGTTCTTTACGAACAAAAAAATATAGAAAAATAATGATTGGATCATGACCTATAGAGATGATAATCTGGAGCGATAACGCTGATTGAAGTGTTTTCCAAGTTTTTTGGGTAAATTTTTAGGCGTATTAGAGATTTAAGCCTCTTATGTCGAAGCGTTTTTCTTAATCTTTTATTAATAGAGGTCACTATTATGGAATGTACTAACGCTATTGCGGGATGCGGGATGCGTGGATCAGCTTTAAGGAAAAAAACCGGACAAAACGTTGTGTATATTGGATATATCTATGGTAGGGAGGTACGTAGTGTCCCCACACCCCTATTGCGTCTTTATTTGTTTTCTCCAGTTATTCTCCTACATCGCACACTCTCGTTGCGGGTTTAGCGATGCTTTTCTAAGAAACCGATTAGATTTTCCGCGATCCTTTTAAAGAAGTTTTATGGGAATGATTAAACGTCCATCAGCTCCGTGAGGTGTACGACATCGGCACTGATTTCGGGCAGAGTTGCTGCCACAGCTCTCATACTGGAGGCTGCTCTGCTGGTTGTCCAAAACCACCGGATCTAAAGCGTCGACAAATTTAGAAGTGCGTGAATGTGTTTTAAACCGAAACATGCGTCCGTAACCAGTCCTCATCTAATACATATGTGAGGAACTGTGTTCTCGGGGAGGGGAGCAGTTTCCAATTTGAGAATACCAAAAATAATCACGCTTGTTATATGTATAGCTCATTGTCATGATGTCTTTCTCCGAGATCCTTGCTGACATCTTATTTCTGAAGTTCAGCCTTTGACAAATAACATACGTAACATTACATACGGGCTTCCGTATGATTTGGTGGTGCATACTACAACAGCTCGACTCCCTGCACTCCGTGAAAGACTTATAGATTTTATGTGAATTGCTGGTGTTATAACACATGAAGGTCTTACATCATTAGATTCAATCTGGCCTCAGCGGCTGCCCAATTAAGGCACAAATGACGATAGAGTTATGAAATCGATTCTTAACATCTTCTTACGACGCATGGTGTATTACCGCTCGTGGAATCCCTTTTTAACCGTATTACGGCCTGTGATTTACGTGAATATACGGTGTGCTAGTCGAATGTAGTCGAAAGACAATCGCTAATATTCTTTTCTAGGCTTTTCCCATTCCCTGTTGTGATTTTGGAGCAGTTTCGTTTTTTGCGTGTCTAAAGGTCGTCCTTCTATCGAAAGCTCCTTCGCACCGGCCCGCGATTTTTTGCTCCGCAAGAAAACCTGATTTTCGAGTTCTCTAATTCCGCAAGGATTCCGGTAACTTGAATGCGAACCAGTCAAGTGGCATGAAGAAAAAGATGCAGAGCCGCAAGTGTCGCCCAGGGGAGGTGAGTCGGTGCCAACTCTCACAGCTTTCAACATTTTCTCGACTAGCCCTTATATATTAGGGAGTACAAGGTCTTGCTATCCATTTATAAAAGGAGTCCCTAGTTATCTCTGCCACCTTCGCTAGCCTAGTGAGCTAAACAGTTTTGTCAATTTATCTGGTGAATTAATGCTCTCACTTTAACTGTTCCCAGACACATCAATTTGCCTTTTGAAACAATTTCTCATAGACATAGTCTTCTCCTTCCTGGATTGTAGGATCATCCCTTCTGGGGCAGTCGTCAGCGATACTATTGAAAGCAACGTTTTCTTTGCACCCAAGGTTTGTGTTACCGGGAGAAAGACGCGGACTACAGACGCGTTTGTGACTAGCTTCCCTCTAAAGCCGTTCTCACCCACACATCGAGACACGCGAAAAAATAATGCGGTTCTTTATGTGGGAATGAGAAGTGCAACAACGACTAGCATTCCTATTCCAAGCTGTACGAACACGAAATGAGCGACTGGCTCAGCGCATTCTTGCCAACCCCTTCTGAACGGCCCTTTCGCTAGGTACTATGTTGACCTTCCTACAACAAGGCTTCAGATCTGTTCATACACCTCTCAGATGTAGGAGAACCAAGCGCTCGTCGACGAAAGTCTTATACGAATTTCTTAATGAAAGCTGCCAGGCTTGGAGGAGCAGAGGACAGAGGGGAGTGATAGCAATGCGGAATGGCATTTCCCGCTCAGGCCACCCAAGCCTTCTTACACTGGTTTTCGGCTGACCACAGAAAGTCGTTGTATGTGCGGCCAAATACGCATCCATATCGCTGCCACGACGTTTGATAGAAGTAGTATGCGTGGTGGATTGATCCCAAAAGAGATTGAGTAACGCCGCCCTTTCTTGCCTTGTACTTCATAGGGATGTTGTAGAAATTGGTTCGTGTGTAACTCAATAAAAGCGTTTGCAATTCCACTTTCCACACTTCAGAGCTGAAGTGTTCAGAATACACTGCTACGCTTGGTTCTTTAGAACAGAAAGATCTGTGAGTTCTATTATAAGCAAGTCACGAGTAACGAGCTGAGCTTAAGTGTGTTGCCTTTGCTTTAAGTGCTCCAGCTTCTTTTGTCGAACAGAAGGATATTCAGTCCGTCCTTGTCCTGTTAATTAAATGAAATGATTTGAGAATCGAGTTTTGGCGGATAGCGCCTTTCAGGCGAAGTGTTTGTATGTGTTGTTGGGGAAACGGTTCGTCTAGATGAAAAGTCAAAAACTTTATCAAAATATAAGAATGTAAACTAATAAAATTAATTTAATAAAACTGATAATATAATATAAAAGTAATATAATATATCACCTACCACCTGTTGTCCCGTTGATCATCGAGTTGCTAGAGCGCCAGCAGCGTCACCATTCGTCCCTGTCGCGTGCCAGAGCGCCCCAATGGATCCTCCTCGCTCGTGGGACGCGAAAAGCGTCACGTCGTTCGTTCAGGACTTTCATAATAAGCTCGACCAATGAATGCATTGATGGGCGTCTTGGGCCCGGATTCATCATCGAAGGAGTCGGTAAATCGATACCGTTGAGTTACCTAACCGGCTCCTTGCTAGAGTCTTACCGGTCCTGTGATTCACGAAGGATGGAGCCGCGCATGCGTCCGTCTACACTTGACAGCGCGCCCAACTCGCTGCCACTGGGTCAGACATCAGCAGTAGGGCGATGTCGGTACTTCATCACGTCGTTTACCCGGCGCTATAGCCGGGTAACCACTACAGCGGTTTTTAGCAAACCTACCACGCTACGCGTTGACGAATAGCGGTACGAGGCGGTTTCGCGGTAAGTTCCATTGTGATCGGCCGGTAAATCGCTGACGAATCCGGGCACCGGTGTTCTGATGCCATCCACAATTTCTAATATACTATACAAAATCCAATATTTATAAAAACCAGCATGTTGTCTGGAATTATTTGCAGGACGCCAACTGTAGGTTATTATTTGAATACGTATTTCTCTAGCGAACGAATCTCTTTATGACAGGGAAATTGTGGGTAGCAGGTAACACAGTAGGTGAGAGGGTTTCACCAAGCTTTTATTTTCCCCAGTCGGCATAGCAAGCGTGTGTTTTCGTCCTGCCAACGCTCGTTTTCTATTTAAATACACAATTTGCAATTTCACCTTCGCATAAAGATCCGCTGCCGTAATTCCGTGTATTTTACTACTCTTTCACGCTTTTTCTACTGCTACGAGACTCTACGAGGTACACCAAAGTTAGGGATTCTTATATGTACAAAACTATGCGTCTTTTCGGGCACTGCAACCCTCCTTTGCAGGCATTTTCTAGGACATAGAAATTAGCATGTTTTCCTGACTGCGCGGCGTTCCAGTTCCACAGTGCGCATAAGGAGGAAGAAAACGGAATCCATTCTACAGCCATTCAATTCATTCTTTCTCGCGGTCATATCTGAGGAGATCGCCCATCGAAATGCGGATGCCATTTGCTTGTTTGAGGATTCCTCGACGATTTTTTGCTTCGCCGCCCGGCTCCCGCCCGATCATCCGGAACGTCGGCTGCTCGCAATCTGCCCACGTTAGACCAAGCATCCCAGATTTCTGCAGCCTCACTCACCAAAAGCGCTTGGCTGCATTTGCGAATAATTCAGCAGTTAGGAGAGTGGATTTGAAATCTTTCCTCCAACTTCCTACGTTTTGCTGGTTATCCCTATTTAGAACATTGAAACTTTTCAGTGTTCGTTTGAGATATGTGTTTAGGCTATGTGTCATTCTGAAGACTGAACTCAAGGCCCTTACGAATATCGTTATTCTTAATTTTTAGCATTTACTCTTGTTTTATTAACTACTAGCAAGGTGTAAGATTCATTTCGTGTCACATTTGTGAATCGCATTCAACAGAATATTGGGATCTATACGATTTTGCTCTGGATCTTGGACCGATCCTAAACCTGCCTTGACTTTGAAGAATCTAATAGCATAGCATTTGCTGGAGAGGCTGGCAATCAGGTCTTGGATGTAGACGGGGTAACGATCCTAAATGGTCCGGTCACGGAATGAACACTAATCGGTATGTGGTCATGGCGAATTCTACGGTTGTGAGCTGTATGAGCAGTTCGTCTCTTCCAAATTATTATGTGTCTTGGATTCTATTTTTAGTAGGCCAACCGAGGCAGGCAGTTATTCTTCGGCATTCACTATAGGCATCTTATTCCGTGACCACACACAGTCTCAAGTGTGTTCGTGGGAATGCATAATTGATCTTTTCTTCGCCTTCCCTTGCTTCGACGAAGACAGAAACTTTGTGTGAGCAGTTTTGTAGTCTTACCAAGATTCTGCCATAGAAAGGCGCACTGGACAAGACAATTTGTTGGTCATTCTTTAAATCGTCCTGAGCTGCAATTCTCCTTAGGCCACAAAAAGGGTCTGCTAAAAAATTATTTGAACGGTGGTCTGCGTCACTTTCTAACCGACTTGAATGCGTCGAGCAATCTTTTCATGGAATTCCATAGAGGAAAGTGATTTTATCAGTTTATTTGGCCCACACCATGATTTAGAACGAACGCGTAAATGCGGTGAAAACTAGTTGTGTTCGGTTTAAGTATAAGAGCAGCATCATTGCAGAAGCCGTAAGGGTAGTCTGGTTAAGCCATTCAGCACATCTGGGTACCACGAGCGAAACACTTCTGAAGACTCACGCCGTACAAGTTTTATGTTATTTTGCATAGCTTAGAGCTTCCCTTGCTCGACGATGGTTTCGTGAAATTGATAAAACCGATTATATAAGGCGGCAATTTCTTATGTGCCACAGCAGCACTTATGTAAACAGAAAGTGTTTGGAAAAGCTTGTATTACGCAAGGTCTGCCAGACTTTCCAGACAATGACGAAACCAAGGACCAGGTTCGGTTAGAATGGTTTTCAACGTCATTTTGATTGCTTCCAACGAAATCTGGCAGTTTTCTTAATTTGTTCTGTATGGCGGTGAGCACAATTGAGTGATATTGAGTAAAGAATAAAACTTTTGGGATAAAGGATGGCGTTAATCAATCCCTTTTGGGATGCATCACGCATTCTGCTTTTATGGAATATCATCGAGGCGATTTGAAAGTGTATTCGGTCATTACAGTGATCTGCCTTGGCCGCTCAAAAGGAATTCAGGGTTCCGTGCCTCACGATGCATGTCTGATACCAATTCTTCAACCCCAGAGGGTTTGAATGTTTGGTGGCCCAGTGGGCGCGATTCTAGAACCTAATGGGAGTGCACGCGACATAATGTGTAATCCGAGTTTTACAGATTTGGAGTATAATTTCGAAAACTGCTCGCTAGGCTTAATCGACCTGTGTAATACATGGAATAGTCTCCTCAACTTCGTATTCTTCCAACATTCAGTGAACAGAGAAAAAAAAACATTTGGATCTTGAATCTATTTAAGCGCTATTCTTGACGTCGTCGTAATTCAGAAACTGCTTCAAATATGCATTTGAAAAAGACGCTATTTCTTGGGAGTCTTAGATTGTAAAGAGAAACATCAGTGTGCTTGTTTCTAGCATGAAAAATTATCGGTCCTGAGTGTTGAAATGGCACTGCTGAGCTGCTTATCGGCGGCTGGTTCCGCGTGGTGTCCCAATTAGCATACTCGCAGATCTGTGTCCATCTTGTCCTCACGAACGTTGTCAGATCGAAGCGGGATAGACCCTCGGGGCGAACAGCATCTGTCATCGTGTGCACGCGCATCTTCATAAATAGACAATTGTCGAGATTCTCACGATATGGTGCAATCTCAACATGGAAACAACTAGGTTTTCTGAAGCTCTTTTGCTGGACTTAGGAGCATAAGATTTGGGTACTGCATCTCACGGAAGAGCGCCACCTATTTTTGTCGGGCTGTGTGTGCTTTCCGGGAAATGTTCCCTTGGACTTCAGCACATTTGGACTTGAGACTACCGCATTGGTAACGGCAAGTAAAGGTTTTTTTGTTCAGCTGCAGTTGTCTGCTAAACGATTTCCTGGTGCAGACGAACCTACCCCTAGGCTGGCTGATTCTCGCTTGATTTTCGTCGCCCTGCTGCCTTCCATTCACTGATTCACTTGATAGAAGTCACACTTACAGCTGGAAGCCGTTGTCGGTATTCTTGACCGTCGTCCGACGCGATCCGAAGTTCCACCTGAGTTCTCACGGAACCGGTCAGTTTTTGGCGACGAACAGAGCGGGGGCGAGGCATGGCTCGAGTCGCCCTCGTGCGTGCTGGCGCTATTTCCTCGCCTGCCATCGCGCTTCCGCCGTCTTCAGCTCGCTGTCCAGCCCGTCCGTCTCTCAGAGCCTCCGACAATTAGATATATAGTTTTCAGCGAGCGCTCGTTTATTGTCGCCGTCGGCGACAGACGGGCGATAAACTTCTCTTAGCTCTTTATCACTCCCTCCCTGGCGTTCGCCTTCTCCCGGAGAAGTGGGAGGTGCGCTGTATGCGTCTGCAAGATCTTGTCCCGGGCAGTGTTCTGTGAAAAACACTTCCCTTGAGTGTAAGAGTTGTACTATCACATTTCGTGGCAGGTGTTCTGTGGAGATCGCTGTCCATGTTTTAGAGGCTCTTCTTTTTTTCGAAACAGACGATCTCCAGTGCTATGAGCTGACGGAGTTTTCAGGCACGTTTAGCTCTGCTTTCGGTTTTTGCTTTCAGATTGTATAAGTTCTTTTTAACTTATAGAATCTGAAAGCATTGGTAGATTGAGGCACCACGGCTTCCTCATTTATACAATTTTCACATCAAACGAGACACTTTTCAAATGAGTTGAACACCTTTGCAGACAAAATTGACAGTTTTCAAATTGAGTTGGACTTTTTCAAACCAAAATGGATACGTTTCAAACCTAGACTGATACTCTTTTATGAAACTCGACGTTTCAACATGAAACTGAGTGTTTTATAAATCAAAACAAGCGTGTTCCAGATCAGTCTATGCAGAGGCTCTAGGAGAAGGTTGTAATGTTTTTTCTCCAAGAAAAATTTAGTGCGACTTTCTCCAACAAATTTTGATTGGTACATGTCGCGTAGGTAAGCAGCATTGATACGTGGGAGTGCGTCAGCCAATAATAACCAAACAGAGCACAGACCAAGCACTTTTCAGCCGATCAGGGGACCGACCGTGTGCGCCCTCTCTGAATGGCATGCCCACTAAATGCAGTCCGGTTGGCTGCGCGCTCCCACCTACCAATGCTGCTCACCTTCGCGACATATGTATACCATCACGTCGTCCAGGACTATGTACGTAGTGCATGGTGCAGTCTCTCCTTGAGCATAAGAAATACCGCTGTACTTTAAAATATACTGTAAATTTTTATCTCTTCTTGAAAATTTTAAACTTATGAATTATTGATTCGTGTGCTCTCTTATTAGGGCAAGTGATTAAAAAAATTTCAAAGGAAATCGATTTAAACTTTCCTTGGACAAACACTATCCCAACCTTCTCGGAGCGTCTCTATATTGATCACAAGACGCTTGCTTCAATTTGAAAATTGTCCACTTTGATCTCACAGGCTTCAATCCTGCATAGAAGGTTGTCCACTTTGAATTGAAGTGTCCAGCTCAACGTGAAAGCAGTAAGCGTGATCCAGTTTCCTGTGCGGCGCCTAGCATTCCTCTAATGTAAATGCAGTTGTAAGCTTCTTCCGCTGAAATGTGGTTCTTTAACGGCGACGGATTGTTGATTTATAATAGATCTTTAAAGAAATGTCCACTTCTCGCACGAAATGGGTTTTGCGTCTTGGCCTTACAGACATTCGTCGGTACTAGGGAACTGTTTGGGTCAAAAGGGGCACTCAAAGGTAGCTACGATATATGAGTATAGATCTACATAGGTCCATTTGGAATTGGAATGCGTGGCGCATCACTAACGAATTGCTGAACGCACTTTTTGCACTTTCCATTCAGAATGGCTCAGCGCTATTCTTCGATGACTTTATGACTATTGCATGACTCATAGTAAACATTTTTTTAATGTTTCTATGACAGGTTAATCTTTTTACAGTATCTGTTATAAATCCAGCATGAAAAGCAAAATTTTTCTCAAGAGAGAAAGCATTGGGATAAACAGGTTTTTGATAACAAGGTGTGTCAAGAGGCTTTCTCTATTGAACTAGCTTAATAATTCTTATCCTGTCGATATTTCTTATTTGTTTTATAACTAATTTCCTTATATTAAGTAGGAGATTGTTGATGGGGCTTCTGAAGCTGCGTGGTAATCTCTAAAAGTGCAACACTTTTAGGTAGGTGTAGATGTTGTTCAAAGTAAAATAAGATTTCGAGAATAATTTGTTTTTATTGATCTCATTCGAAGAAATTCATAACCGCCTAGGTGAAGTGGTCGTTTTTATCCAGCCATAGTATCCTCCGATTTTGTTCACTATTTCTGTTCTCTGCAAAGCTATTCATCGACATTCCGCTAATGCCTAGTAACGCAGTAAATGGGGCGAGGAGCGATGGAGTTATGTGTCCAGTTCATCACTATTCATGAGGATTTGATAGGTAACCACGTCAAGGGCACGGCCTTTGTTGACGGTTTCGCGCCTAACGGGCTGTCCATTTATCGAGATTTCTCTTTTGAATCCGCAGTTTCACAGATTCATCAACATCACACCCTACATGCACCTGCACCTCCGTAGTCTCTGGTGTTTCGCTGGTGCGCACCGATCTGCGCCTAGCGTGGCTGCTGCTGCAGCTTCTGATGAGATTCCTCGTATCGGAAGGCGGTCGGTTGTAGTTCAACGGTGTTGATGTTGTTGTTGCGGAACGTGCCGTGTAGCTGACGGCGATCTGGACGTTAGTACAGCAAGATGCCGGCATGCGATATGCGATATGGAGTCAGGTGGCAGCAAGAACGACGACTATGATCGCCGTCGACAGCGGCCAGCCGGCCGTCTCTCCCCCGCGGATTCCGCTCACATCACGAGAGTTTATTTCCATTGACGCGTTGATGGCACTGATCATAATGCCGGAGTGTTCGGGGTGTCGTTCCGTCCTGTCTTTCTGGGGTGTTGCTTTCGGACGTGATTGCTCTGAGCTGTACACCACAGGCTGCCTCCTCTTTTGACAGCTGTACACACATTCCTGCTCTTCTTCTTGCCGTTAGCACTCAACTCCTTGGCGTCAGGATGTTGCCTCCTTTTTGTATAATTTCTGTATACATTACCCGCGTGTAGCGCAGTCGGAACACATGCCGGATATCGCGTGCACCCGGTACTCTGTAGGTTCCTGGTTAGAATCCTTCCATCTCGGGTCCACGAATGGAAACCTGACTACCTGGGAAGGGTAAAGCGCTGACTTGTTCATCGGCTGGCCACTGCAAGACATTGGATGGCCAAATACGCATTCATGTCGCCTCCACGACATCCCGTAGAAGTAGAATGCGCTGGCGCATCCCAGAAGGGATTGAGTAACGCCGTCCTTTATCCTTTATCATTTTATCTGCCTACTTAATTGTTGCTCACTTTTCTTGTGCGAGAGTTGTTTCTTCTTATAAAAACCGAATCTGGACGCGATCATGAGAGAAAGCGTTTCGAATCTTCGTGGGTTCCGTTTGAGATCCGGCGCACACATACACAGATTCATCAGCGAACTGGCGCAGAACACTACGTGGCGCCTCTTTCCTTAAATGTGAACGTGACTATGCTTCTTCAGTCTCCAGAAAAGATAAGTGTCGGCCTTAAGTGGGAGCTATGATTTTTCTCCGGAAGAATTATGGGTGCTTGGATACTTCGGGATCAGTTCACAAAACTTCAATACCCAAGAAAACAGTACCAATGAGGCTTCGCGGTGATTATCCTGGAGTCCCTTCCCTTGTCCTGCAATGATCCAAAAGATAAGAGTGCATTAAGATTCAGCGCATTCACCTTTGCACCAAGTGTGCAGATCACGGCGTGTTAGGGCGCCGAATCGTGAGGATTCGCTCGAGGCGTTTTCTGGTACAAACGCATTCTGCTCGAATCCGTCCTAGTGCTACGCGCTCCTCAAGCTTCCATGAAGCAACATGTGCCCGAACAGCTCCCGCACCTCATCGTAGGCTACGTCGCATTCTCGGTCGCGCAACGTAATTAATTGTTGTCTTTGCGCGGGTGTCTGACGTTAATTGATAGCGACATCCCTGACTGACTGCTCTAGTGGATGAAAAGTACTAATCCACCGGTGATAGTCTCCCGGATGCTCAGTCTCTGCCGTCTGAAACTGCCCGCGTGCCGCTTCCGAAGTACGTAACGCGACAACTTAGGGACTATATTATTTTTTCTGTTGGATTTAGTGTTTAAAATAAAGAAATAGTGTTTACAAACTAGGTATTTTATTTATTTATTATACTTTAGAGGACGCGCTCGAAGACGCAGCAGGAAACATAGTAAACATGTACTAGCAACTTCTCAAATCCAGAAAAAAGACTATGTGTTTCGATTTAATTATTATTTCACTAACAATCTTTGTATAAGTTTGTTTATAACATCTATGCAACTTATCTAGTTCAGGCAGTTCTCTCTCTCCTATAGCGTCTTTTTTATTTTCTATTCCTATCAAAATTTCACCAATCTACAATAGGTGCTCCTGTTACTCCTCCTCTTTTTATTTTGTGCTCCATTGGGCACGAGATAGCGATAATCTACCTCAGCGGTCTTTGTTACCGATTTAAGGCGATAGATTCATTTTGAAAGCAGGTGGAGAAATAGTTTAATAGCAAGCGTTTTCGTTCACTGTGAAAATATCTAGTAGAATGCGAAAGCTAGGCGAAAGCCCTGCACTGGGAACTACCGTCCTAAGGGATGTTTTGGGGGTATGTCTCCATGCTAATGAGCGAGGGATCCTGGAGGTTTGTCGTGTCGAATCTACTGCAAACGTAAGTCGGCGATTTCGGCGGCTGACAGCTTCTATAACAAATGACCGCGGTTCCGCCATACGTCGCCCGCTTGCGCAGTGTAACTCGTGTTGGCGTTCGTTCTCCTGATCTCCTGAATTCCATGAATTGCGTTGAGTAGGACACGCTCCCATTCTTCATTTGATTGGTTTATTTGATTCACATAGAAATTCATTTCTTAGTGCCTATTCTTTGCCATGAAATAGTGCTTGTTTAGCCATGAAATTAAATATTCTCAAGGTCGTGTTCCCAACAATGTGGAATGACAAAAATTTTAATTCTTCTTTATTTCATGACCACGTCATGCACAACTTATAATAAATCAATATTACAAACCGCGATCGGAGTAAGAGCTGACGAAAAACATTTACATCTTGGGTATAGTCTTCTAGGATCTTTCCATTAAATTCAATCCCGATAACTAGAAATACAGTACCGCCGCTAAACATTCAACCAAACGACGTTTGCGACGCAAAAACGCGTTTTTTGCGTCGCATCATGATAACTTTGTTCCAAATGAAGGCTTTCTCACCAAAATTTACAAGGGCTCCTTGCATCACCCTACCTACCAGTGGGCATGCAACCGCCATTAAAAAGTGGATGGAAGCCTGAAAACCAGTGCCGCAATTAAGGAGGGTCCTAATTACTGTGACCTGACCTAACACCGTCGCCGAGTCTCGCTTAACTATGTCCCCAGGCGCAATTAGTGCTGCCCAGTTGAATTTTAAAATTCTTAAACCCAACTAAATTTTATTTTCCTGCTGTTTATGACCTTCTTGCTGCGACAATTCATTTGGTACCAAATTTGGAAGGGAAAATGTGCATGAGTCTGCAGCTGCTTCAACCGATTTTGTTTATTTCAACGGAAGCATTCTCATTTTAAAGCTTGTATTGTAGCCTGCAATCTTCTCATCTTTAAGGAGGGAAATGACATAGAAAATTTACCTTTCGAGTTCTCTTTGGGCATTTGTATGTTGGTTGCAATTCGTCAAAACTGCATGTGAACCTTGGTAAAGAGCACTCCCTGTCGCCGATTTTGGCTGCGAATATCTACGTCCTAAGCAAATGAGTTAGTCCAAAAATACGTTGGCTAATCGTACGCAATGTAGAGATTGCAAGTATCAAATATCGAGAAACCAGGTGATCAGATGGCCGAATTTCAGCTGGTTAAAGTGAAGACTTCTTTCAAAAGTGCGACTGAGCTTCTACAGCGTTTCATGCTCAGTCTTTGCAGAATGAATGCTGGCAAGCCCAGCATTCATATCAAGTATTTTTTTCACTCAAAATTTTCAACCAGTCCAGACGCCAATATTTTGACGCAACAGATCGAGCGTCGATGTAGAGGTCTTCTTCGACCATAATTGCACTGACCTGACATGCCCTACAGAGACATTGCACTCGGCTGCATGACCAACGAATCCCTCACTACTCTTTCTCGTAATTACGATCCTGTTTGACTTTATGCAGCTTACCAATATCGATCCATGCTGCCAAATCTCGATGGGTTTTTTGGTTTTCGGGATTGCGTAGACCACACAGATTCTATGATTCTCAAAATTGTGTATCTAGCCGCAACGTAAAATATGCATTTATCATTTCCACGTCGAGTTGGACACTTTTCGAATTAAGTTGGAATTAAACATCTTCCAAATTAAAATGAGCTTCTTACAGGTTAAAATACGAACACTTCAAGAAGGGTAGAATAATTTTTTTTTGTTCAAGAAAAATTTAATATAAGTTTATTGAATTTTTTAAGTTCAGCTGACCAAACGAGTGTAATAATTTTACACAAGTTTTGTTTCTTTTGAAAAAATAATAAAATAACTTTGTCTTAAAGCGCAACAAGGCAGCAATCATTTAGTGCGTCAAAGATCAGATTGCGCCCTGCACATGAAAAGCTTGCCGCGAATTTTATTTGATTGATAGTGTGAACGCTGCTTACATGAAGTATCAATGTGAGAATATGTGTTTTTTTTTTACAATTTTCTTTGTTATGTTGTTTACAGGCGTAAAACTCTATGCAAACAGCGATTTTGCTATCAATCGAATAAAAACCGCGAATTGGACAATTGCATGACGCAGTCCCTTTTTGGCGGTAAAAACTGCCGCTGTTCTGCTATTTAGAACGATATAAACCATATTTTATTATTATTATTATTTTTATTTTCTACAAAAAATGAGAATTCTATAAAACTTCAAACGAAGTGTTCAGTTTTTGATTAAGTGAATGAAAGCAAGAAATAAATCGTATTGAAATCTTCAGCCAACAAATTCATGTTATTAGGTTGTACGAAAAGCTCCTAGCGTTTTGCGTTGCTATCTTTCATTCGTCTATTATCAGGTAAAAATTTAACTTGTATTGCACATTGACGTTACTTTCTGCACAGAATTTTTCGTTCTATCTGACTAAAAAATTATGTTTCAACATTGTTTTATATTTCTGTTCTTGAAGGGCTTATTGGAGTATGTCGGAAGAGCAATTCCGAGCGATATCTCATCTTCAAATTGGGACAATCCGCAGCCGAGACAGCTCGACGAATCAATCGAGTGTGGGGCCCAATAGTGTTGGAGAAGGCACTGTGCGCCAGTGCTTCAGTAAAATCCGGACCGGAGATTTCAGCCTCGAAGATGATCCCGCGGCGGTCGATCTAGAGCAATCCTGCACGACGAGTTGAAGGAATTGGTGGAAGCCGAACCATCCTAAACAGTTCGCGAAGTCGCGGAAGAGCTAGACGTCAGTAGAACTGCAGTTGCGGATGCTTTGAAACGCCTTGGGAAGGTAAAAATGCTCAAAACGAGGTGCCCCAAGAGATGAGTGGGCGGCAAAAATTGTCACGTTTCGAGATTTGTTCTTCTCACCTTTTACGCAACAAAACGGACCCCTTTTTGATCGAATCATCACTTGTGATGAAAAGTGGATTCTGTATGATAACAGTAAACGTTCCGACAGTGGTTGCACGCCGACGAACCCCCTAAGCATTTTCCGAAGGCGAACCTCCACCAAAAGAGGTAATGGTCACTGTGTAGTGGTCAGCGGCTGGTGTGATCCATTACAACTTTTCGGCGCCAGGCCAAACGACCACAGCAAAGTTCTATTGTAAGGAAATCGACGATATGCACCGAGAATCGAGTCAACTTCAACTAGCATTGGTCAGCAGAAGAGGCCCGATTCTTTTGCACGATAGCGCCCGCCACACGTTTCGCAAATCACCACACGAACAATAAACGAGCTAAGGGTTGAAGTTCTGCCTCACCCGTAATTCTCTAGGCCTTTCTCCAACCGATTGCCATCTTTTCAAACACTTTCAGAACTTTCTCGCTGGTAAAACCTTCACCAATCAACACCAAGCCAAGACAGCTTTCGTGAATTTTATCGAATCCCGACCACCTAATTCTTTCGTTGATGGAACAAGTCGTCTGGTTCCCCATTGGCAAAAGTATGCTGACTCGAGCGGTGCTTATTTCGCTAAATCCGATAAAATTTGAGAAAGTTATGTTAGTTCAAAGTGAAGCACTCAAACCATGAGAACTCTCCGAACAACCTAATATGATATATGCAATCGGGAAAACCCAAAAGGTCCTCAAGATTTGGCAGCATGGATCGATATTGGTGAGCTGCATAAAGTCGAACAGGCCCGTAATTACGAGAAAGAGAAGTGAGGGATTCGTTGGTCATGCAGCCGAGTGCAATGTCTCTGTAGGGCATGTCAGGTCAGTGCAATTATGGTCGAAGAAGACCTCTACATCGACGCTCGATCTGTTGCGTCAAAATATTGGCGTCTGGACTGGTTGAAAATTTTGAGTGAAAAAATACTTGATATGAATGCTGGGCTTGCCAGCATTCATTCTGCAAAGACTGAGCATGAAACGCTGTAGAAGCTCAGTCGCACTTTTGAAAGAAGTCTTCACTTTAACCAGCTGAAATTCGGCCATCTGATCACCTGGTTTCTCGAAATTTGATACTTGCAATCTCTACATTGCGTACGATTAGCCAACGTATTTTTGGACTAACTCATTTGCTTAGGACGTAGATATTCGCAGGCAAAATCGGCGACAGGGAGTGCTCTTTACCAAGGTTCACATGCAGTTTTGACGAATTGCAACCAACATACAAATGCCCAAAGAGAACTCGAAAGGTAAATTTTCTATGTCATTTCCCTCCTTAAAGATGAGAAGATTGCAGGCTACAATACAAGCTTTAAAATGAGAATGCTTCCGTTGAAATAAACAAAATCGGTTGAAGCAGCTGCAGACTCATGCACATTTTCCCTTCCAAATTTGGTACCAAATGAATTGTCGCAGCAAGGAAAAGGTCATAAACAGCAGGAAAATAAAATTTAGTTGGGTTTAAGAATTTTAAAATTCAACTGGGCAGCACTAATTGCGCCTGGGGACATAGTTAAGCGAGACTCGGCGACGGTGTTAGGTCAGGTCACAGTAATTAGGACCCTCCTTAATTGCGGCACTGGTTTTCAGGCTTCCATCCACTTTTTAATGGCGGTTGCATGCCCACTGGTAGGTAGGGTGATGCAAGGAGCCCTTGTAAATTTTGGTGAGAAAGCCTTTATTTGGAACAAAGTTATCATGATGCGACGCAAAAAACGCGTTTTTGCGTCGCAAACGTCGTTTGGTTGAACGTTTAGCGGCGGTACTGTAGCTGCGGTCAATCAATTATTTCAATTAGGATTCAGATGGCAGTCCACCATCTTTTGGAAACACATGAAATCAACCGGTACACAAACCTATTTACTTAACTTAAAAAGTTCCGATCCAGCCTGAATTGAGAAAAAGTGGTGCCGAAACCTAGGTCTGGCTTTTGGTAAATTTTTGTAAATTATGAGTTTGTTTTCGAGTTGTGCCGATTTTCTCCATGAATCATGGAGGCTAAAGGTCGGCGTTAATACCTGAAAGCATATCCATTATCTGAAAGCATTGTCGTTCTTCTATTGAATGCGTTACTGGTCCGCCTGTGGAACTGGGCTGGTCATCAACCTAGTCATTGTTTTTGTCCGTCTTGAGAAAGTGTGGAACAATTTATCGTTGCCAGGAGGACAGCTGAACGAAGCAGGAGCGTCTGCGTCATCCCCGAATCTATGTCGGCTCGTCATGCAAGCATTGCATCCTGCCATTTTCTCCCGTCGGATCCCTTAGCGACCCTCTGTTTGGAATGTGACTTCTGCATTTCCAGCCATGTCATACCTTGGGTGCCTTTCTTAATACGTGTTGCTGTTGGTTAGATAAGCTGGTCCATTCCGTCCAGTCCACAGTGTCTGCATGCGTTCTGCTTGAAACTGTCCGCCTTACAAAAATGTACACCATCTGTCAACACCACCACTTGACCCGCAGCGCGTCATTCATTAACTGCTACTTACTACGTCTTCACCCATCTACATACAACAACAATACCGTCGACCGTTAGATACTAGTCTTTCCCGCTGTGTTATCAAGACCATTGGCTAAACATCATAAGAGTATTTTGTGGAATTGGCCGTGCAGGTCAACCATCTCTTAATGCTTTATCTAGTTTATGAAAACGGGAACGATTAACCTGTTAAAAATTTGAGAACTGAAAGGTACAGAACAAAATATCATCGCCTTTGTCAAGTTCTGGGAAATTTCTTCATTTCGGCCAAAACGTGTTGAGTTATAATTTTCGTGGCACTAAGAAATCGATTTTTTAAAGCACTATGTTTTCGTGTGTGCAATGCAAAATGTAGTTTTATTTTTTGTTTCTTGCCTGACGTAGAGAAAAGTGACCAAAAATAGCACATTTTACATCATTTGAGAGTGTTCTGTGTGGACATTCGCTCTGTACGGTTTGAGATTCTATTCAAGTTGTGGCAGTCGAGATAAAGCGCCGGTATCAGAAACATTCGAATTGATATGCGGTCTTTGTCTAGGTCAGTTAGGCCCCATCCCTTAATTTTAGGAGAAGGATAAGGATAAAGGGCTGCGTTACTCGATCCCTTTACGGATGCGTCACGCATTCTAGGGATGTCGTGGAGGCGATTTGAATGCGTATTTGTTCATACAATGACTTGCCCAACCGATGAACAAATCAGCGCTATATCTTCCTTAGACATGTCTGGTACCAATTCACTGTCCCCGGAGGGATGAAAGGCTTGGTTGGCCTGGTGGGAAATTCGAACCATTAGCCTAGTATTGGGGCACGCGACAGCCGGCACCTTCCCCGACTGTGCTACTCGCGTCCATTCCTCAATTTTTCCTAGAGAATAGATTGTTACAAGTCTTTTCTAAAAAAGCATTATTGTCGGCCTTATATAATTCAAATTCAAATTCAGTTCCAGCGAAAAATCGTGAAGACGACCTTAATGCTTATTCCAGTCAAACGGTGAGATGATTGCCCATCGACTGTTCCTTCATTTCACTATTGGGATAGAATAAAAATTAACATCGCCTCCACGAGTTTTTGCTGGAATTGAATGCGTAGCGCGACGAAAAGAGATCGATAAACGCTGTGCTTAGCCTTTTATCTCTATCGCTTTAACGTATTAAGTTGATTCGCTACGATAAGCTCTCCATGTGTCTGTTCCACATGATTAGTTCTTGTAGTAGTGAAGAGATAAATAAAAAGAGAAAGTACAACTTATCTACCTTTATCTCCGACCGCGCCAACAGAAATCCGGATGTTGATACCGCTTTGCAAAATTTCTACTCTCCAATAATTAATGGTCCACAATTTAGTGACACACAAATCGCTCACGTGATGCACCCTTCCCATTGATTTACATATAGTTCTTTGCCTACTTTTACTCTCTACTTATCTGCAATTTTCAGCTTCCTGTTCGCTCGTTATGTTGCGTTTTGGATAGGCGGGTTTGCCGAGAGCCTAAAACTGGCCACTCTTTTCCTTGGATACGCGATACGTTTGTTTGCTAACCGCTGTTTGGACTAGAAGCTCGGCAGCCTTACGTGCTCAAGCGCACCGATGATGCATTAAATCCACTTCTTCAGTTCTCCTCTTTGACGTCGTTCCACATGCCTTTCGGTCGAATTCCGTCGGACTGTTCTACTTTGACGATAGTTGACTGTCACTGTTTAAGGCAATCTCCCCGTGGAGAGGCATTCAAATCACCGTAGCAAAAAGTATTCGTCTCGGATCAGCCGCCCCATTCCTCCAACGTAATGTTTGTGAGCGTGACGACCTCACTTCCCACAGTTGTCAGCCTCTGAACGAACATCTGAGAATCATCGAGGACTGTTTTTCCACTGGAACCTTTGACGGCCGTCCGTCATGTCTTCCAATTGCAGGACCTTTTTAACCCTCTCGCACAACGCTTGAACTTTCTTCTGCTTCCTGCCGACGTCCTGATTTATCCACCAGACTGAGCTCCGTTTCAGTCTGACTGACTGCAGCGGTGCAGTGCAGCCGAGTTCACGTAACGCGATTAGCCGCCGCCCTGTAATCACGGTCTTCACGCCGTCCCGCGGACTCGGCCTCAGATTATTACAGTGCCATTGCGGGTGAACGGTCTGCAGATCCTCGACTGCTTTATTGCCATCCGTTCCTTTCGCCCTCTTCTTCTACTGATGCCGAGACCGTTGAAGGGCCGTTATGAAGCTACTGACCGTGCTTTCGCTCGGTTCATTTTTTACCAGAGGTGCTCGTCCACTTTTTGCTGGTGCACGAGCTCTCTGCAGATCTCTGCTGCCCCCGTCCAGAAACATTTGCGACCAACTAAATTTCGCTGCGATTCTGAGCGGAGGACAGTGCGCAGACGATGAACTCTATCAAATACCACTATCAGCCATCATCAGCTCTGTTAACGAAACCTCTTTCTTACTCCATGCATTCACCGGTGGTCTGAACGCTACTGTAACGCACACCTCTGACAGAATTCGTCTAAATCTGTGTTAGCTTACGATTAGTGAAGATCTGTTAATTACGTAGGAATTATTTTACAATTCTAGCACTGTATTCTTCAGGTTTTGTCCCTCACGGCGGAAGACTTTGAACAGCTAACATCTGCTTGCAAGATCAATACGTAGTGTTGCTCATCTGACTGAGTGTTACTCACCAGTTTTTGTGAACAGTAGTTATCCCCCTTAGAGGTTCAAAGATCGGAAGAGCCCATAATGAAAATTAGCAGCTCTGATTTGGCAATTACCTCGTCGCTGATAAATGTTCTAGCCGCTGGTCTCACGCAAGACCTGCCGCTGCTCTGCACATATTTGCATTTCATTTATCATATTGTTTTGAAAATGTATTTTTGAGAAATAGGAGGGAAAAGAAGTATACTGGTTAAAACTGAACTTATTTTTTTACCGTGTCGAAGAAACGTTTTATGGTATTTAATAAATAGGGAGATTCCAACCGATTCAAGTTCGACGATTCAGGTCTTAAGCAAAGACCAAGTAAAGTCCAATTCAAAGAGACTGGTTATCGTGGTCATTAATAATAAGAATGTGAAAGCATAAAATGATGTCTTGAATATAGTTTTTTAAAGCATTTTTCAATTGTAGAAATTTCGTAATTTTCATTTTTAAATGAAGTATTTCGTCTTCGGTTTTATTCCTCATTCCACACCGAAGGTTCCTGGAAGGACACCATACCTTTGCAAACAGCAGCGATCATGAAGTAGAAAAGTTATGTAGTTAGGGGCAAATTCTTGAGTACATGCATACATAGACATTGAAAAGATTCGGTTTCCGGAAGCGTCAGTTCCAACTTGTAAATGTCAAAAATGTAGTTCTTGCTGGGTTTTTTGTAATAGAAACAGGAGCGGAACCGTAGCCCATTTGCGCTGTTCTTATTATATTACTGGACTGCCCAAAATTCCAGAGTTGATATGGAGTTTGTCCGTGAGAGTTTTGAAGAGCCTCTTTAGGTCAGCAACCTTCCTTTTACGAAGCAAAGATCTTACGGCTATTTCAAGCATTCTATCTATTTTTCGACATTCTGGTGGAAGGGCGTACTTTATGCCAAGCCCCTCGTTATTTCGGTCTCGCATAAAATTATTTTGAATGCAATCTAGCATTTCGGCACCCTCTTTTCATTGGTATTTCAATAACTAACAGTCATAAAATGCTTAGAAAGCGCTCATTTCTAGCGCCATTCAAGTGAAACACACGCTCTTATTGATGACGCGTTAAGACATTCAGCCGCAAACGTTCCATTTTCAGCTCCGTTGTGCCTCCTTTTTATTGAAAAAAACCTCCTCGATGCGCAAACCATTAATTTGCAACGAACGCCTGTTGAATTGCTGCTGTAAGCACCTCACCAGTTATGTAACATTAGATGCATCAAAAATATTTTGGAATCGTTGAAAGCACTAGCCCTACGCTATTTTCGTGGCGTCAGAGCTTCAGTGATGCTTGTTGCCTTCCCTAGAAGCGCTTTTTAGTTCGGCAGTGTTTTTTGCCAGTTAGCGAGACCCCGTTCGAAGCCTGCTTTTTCCTTCGGATGACCTCTGGGCTACGCGGCGTTGTTTATGTTCGGCTTCCAAGCCTCGCGGACGATTGCGACGCCATAGCTTACAGACAGGCACTGGTGTCGCCTCTATCTCAGCTTTACCTCGTTACTGCGTCATGGTGTGGTTATCTGTTTGCACAACTCTTGAGGAGGTGACATGCTGTGCAAATTAGGGCAAACACTAAATGGCGGACTGGAGTAAATATATTCTGGGCTATGCGAGCCCTATGTGGGCCTTGGGTTTGCTTCTGAAAAATGAGAGTCTGAAAACGATTGTTTTCGAATTAAAAAAGTTGAAAATCAGATTGTGGTTTGATCTAAATGATTAGCATTATAAGATAACCCTTCTTATATTGACTTATTTTATTGAAGCCCTCTTATATTCCACCACTAAGCATGCGCATCTTCTACATGCTTGTCCTTCATGCCTAGCAGACGGCTTCGGCTCAACATGTGGTCAACTGTCTCGTCCACAGTATGCCGCATCAACACCCCAGCACTTCTGCTGAAACCGGTACGCAGCGCAGTGTACTTCCGGTTGATTCGTTAGACTACTGCTGACGTTCATATACTGCTCTTTGGTAATTGAATCTTATCGCATTAAGTCACATTAACCGAAGCCGTTGATTTTGTCGCGGAGTGTGGCCAGTTTGTTCTCTAACGTGTCTGCAAAACGGTCTGCAAGACGTACATGCAGGACCACGTGTGCATGTATACATGTACGGTGTCACACATACAAACACCGTATCCTGTGATCTGAATTCAGAGAGCACCGATGGAGAGAAGAATGTCTTTGGAGGAGTGAGAATTATACCGTATGAGCATGTATAATATAAAGGACAAAGGACGGCGTTATTCAATCCTCTTTGGGATGCGCCACGCATTCTACTTCTGCGGGATGTCGTGGAGGCCTGTTGACTGCGTATTTAGCCATACAATGACTTGCGGTGGCCAGCCGATGTACATGTCAGCGCTTTTTCTTTTCCCGATAAGTCTCGTACCAATTCATCGATCCCTGAGGGATGGAAGCCTTGGTTGGCCTGGACGGGAAATCCGAACCAGGAACCTGGTATCGGGTGCAGGCAACAGCTGGCGCCTCCTCCGACTGCGCTCCACGCGCCCATGTATAATATATGCATACAAAACAAGAGTCCATGTGCACTTATTTGCAGACGATTTCGAAGCGCGTAACTTTTTAAAGAGTTAGGTTCTATGTCTTAGACGAATCAGTTTGCACTCTGAATACCTTTCATTTTTACCTCCGTAATAGCGGAAACCGATATACGCCATTATTAAGCTTATCACTAGCCCTACTTCTGAAACGACCAAATGAGCACGTGCCCATTGAGTTGACAGAATTCCGTCTACTGATTTCCGCTTCAGGATAAAATACTAATTCTTCTTTTATCAGCACACTTTACATCTAGCCTCTGGAGCTGGAATTTTGAACATTCTGTGTTCTTAATATAAATAAAAGACAAATTCTAAAATTCTGTGTTCTTAATATAAAATTAGAAGCAAAACCCGATAACACTTTGTGTTATAATAATTAGTGTCTTAACAAACAGGCGCTCTAAAGATGCAGGAAGTGGCAATTACTAACGGGCAGTGCTGTGAACTCGGGCCGAATCCTTGTATCACGGTGATGTTATCCATTTGCGTTCTGAAGACGTACATATTGCCGCTGTTGGAGGTAATCGTTGAGCTGTAATGATTTTTCCTGCTCATACATAGTACTGGGGTCTGAATGTTCGTTCTTTATTGGCATAAATTAGCGCTTTATATTACAAGGGTCCTAGGTTATAGTCATGCTTCATGACAAAAGCACTCCTTTGAATCACATTCGGGTTCTTCTAACAAGGGAAGTGTCTGAAGCGTATGTCTAAACGGGGGAGAGCAAGTCGAATAGGAAGAATCCCCACCCCTCAATTAGTATAAAAATGTGTTTCTTTTTCGCCAAGTCGTTAAACCCAAGGTGTAGGGGTTCTTGAAGTTACAATGGAAAAAAATCGCCTCACGATTTCGGGGGTCTTGTACGCCCACGGTGCCCTGCCTGCGAGCGGCTTGGAGCACAGTGGATAGTGACGTTAATTGATACGAGGGAGATCGGGGGTTCGATTCTTCTTCGCTGCTGCATTCCTGCATTTTAACAGATTGGTTGAGATTTGAGGGACGTCAGACGTTTTCTGCGTAAACAGTAACTTTCTTGCTACTTTTATTACTGACCGATTTTTTAACCAAAAGGCAATGAGAGAGCTATTCAACATAATGATGTATAAATGCTCAACATCAGTGATATGTACACAGGCACCAGGTGCATGAAACAGAAGCACTGGTCGTAATGCGGACAGCGTGTAAAACCACACGCTCCTCACAGTTTTCTTCCATACATGGACCAATGACATCGGCTCCATAGACGAAGTCCAATTGAGAACGTACTCTTTCCTCCGAAGCAAGAGTTCCACCCGAAAACGTCATCTCGTCCACTGCTTGCTTGCCTCTCCACATCTATCAGTTCATCTTGCCGATCCCAATCTGCTTCTCCTTCTCACACCACTTCCAGCTGTTGATCTTCGTCAACTTCAAGTTGACGTGCTTCGAACTCTTTTAGTATGCTGGCCATCCGTTTGGCCAGTTTTATTTCTTTCCTCGAAGGTTCCTTGTCTAAAAGTGGGCCACATTTCAGCGTGAGCAGGTGGATCACCACTCGAGCATCGGCGGACATTGTTTGTGTTAGGTTTTGGAAAACCTTAAGCAGACCTCTGATTTCCAGGTGACAGGCAAAGATGAGGGAAAGGGTGTATCGATGGCCGTTCAGGTTAATTTGCGGAATCCACAGACATTGTTTCACGTTTTAACCACCTCTAACGTCACATCCTGTGGCCTCTTTTGAAAATCCGAGCAGGATGGTTTTTTCCCGAGTTCATTAGTCCATGTATGGAGACACTGTGGTGAGCCTGTAGGCTTTATACGATGCTCGTATTGTGGCCAGTGCTGCTCCATGCACGTTGTAGCTGCGTAAAAAAACATTTATCCATCATCATGTTGAATGCGACAGCATGCATCTGGAAAATTAGGCAAAAAAACCTCTCAAAATGGTATAGACGTCAGAATCCTTCAAATCTCAACCCATGAGATGAAATGCTAAGATACAGCAAAGGAGCAGGATCGAACCCCCGACCTCCTTCGCATGAAGCAACGTGATATCCACTGCGCTCCTAGCTGCTTGCCAGCAGAGGCATCGCGGGCATACAAGACCCTCGAACTGGTGAGGCGCCGATTCCATTGTAACATTATAGACCCCCTACTCCTTCGGTTTAACGACTTGGCAAGAAAGAAATACATTTTTATACTAAATGAAGGGTGGTGGTTATATGACTCGCTCTCCCCTGTTCAGAAAACGCTTCAGACTCTTTCCTTATAAGAGCGAAAATGCTTGAATTGCAGCATTCATCCGTAATATTTATGCCTTGCATTAAAAGATCTAAAGCTTTGGAATTCAACTTCTCCGATAGCATTGTTGTGGCATTCTCCAGATTGTTATACATTTTGATAACCGTTTTTATTTTATACAACTCCAGTCCTATGCTTCTGCAAGAAATTTTTAGCATCAGTGTTAGAAAAATTTCATTGACCATCGGGCTGGCGTACTATCAGTTTTCGAATCGGCCCATAAATTTTCGCCGAAATGGAGTTGACGTCGTGACAGCTGCCAACAGCTGAAAGCCACGGCTCTGCTGGCCTCGTGGCTACTTCGCTTCTCCAGCCATTTTTCAGAGAGTCGGAATTTTCAGCTCTACTCAAATTTGTTCCCTATACTGCCTTTGGATGTAGGAAAGAGCATAGCTTTTTTCCCGTTAATATTTAAGGGACGGCGTAGTGGGTGCTGGAGAACGCTTTTGACATTTCTCTTAAAGTTTTCTTCCAATCTCTCAAAGCTTCTGTTTTAAAAGACGAATCTTCAATTTAAGCTTTCACATTCATTCCGGTTGAAAGGAACACCGAGCATATCCGAAGCAAGAGATGATTAGCATCGATCTTAACATGATCATGTGAAGAGTTGGCTTTCCTTCAAAATTCTTGCTGGAAGCAGAAGCTGTACATCAAGTAAAACTTCCTGGTTCCCTACAACATCCAGCACTCTCGTTGAAATGGAATTCATAGATTCTTTGATCACATTGAATCCGAGCGTACCTGTTGTTCTATGCACCCTGGCGAAGCATATTCTATGACGTGAACAATAGGCATCGGGATTAACTGCCCGAAACCGCGTCGAGTTCACGGACTGCAGCGTCACCTTTGTCAGTGGTTGGTGTCAAGATTAGTCAGTTAGGTCGATCTCATCTAGTGCCATCTATCTCCTCTTGTTGCTGATACTGGTGGCATGTAAGGAACCGTTAGCATGCCCTTCACTGCTTGTTACGCAGCCTAATTCTTTGATTTTCATCTGGGTTAATTTACGCTTATTCGTTTGAACCCTACCTGCGTAGTAAACTGGAGAGGCGAACAGAGACGATTTCTTAAACTTTCGGTTGTAGCTAACACATGAGGTTTCCAGCCTGGGGTCGCGTCCATATGTTTGCACTCCCAGGAAGGAAAGTGGATTCCATCCGAACGCCGATTATGTATGCGTCCGGTAATGAATCCGACGGGTAGGGTTACATGAGAACAAGCGCGTGGCCGCCTCGCCAGAAGGGGGCAGTGTGAGTTACCTAATCATGCGAATGCCCATCTGGTTAACACGCTTCTTGAGTAAGTATGCATTATGTTTCATCTATCTTGAATACTTCTTAAGATACCACGTTGATTATTTTGTAGATCACATTTTTGGTTGTTACGGGAATCCCTTGAAGATTATAGACCTTCCAGCAGTAATCAGTGTTTTCTTGCTAGTCAATTTCTATAGGGCTTCGCAAAATATTTCTGTTGCCTTTTTTTTATTTAAATATTTGTTTGATTGCACTAAAACCGTGAAACAAAGCGAAAACTCTGTAGCAGTAACAAAAATCGCTGTATAGAGAAAAGAGAACCTCAGCAGCCTGCTGCTCCACGTTTACAATGGCTACTGTTCAGCTTATTTTCAGACGTAATTCTCTTTAAACGTTTTCAGCTTTTCTAGTGATAACTATTTATGCCATTTATGTTCGCTTACCTGGCTAGGTACATTTGTAGTCAATCTATTGTTAGAGTGTTAGCATGAACACCCTCTGCGCGTTCATACTTCTCAGTTCTTTTTAGTAATTATGGAAATTCTTGTAACTTTTTAAGTATTCCAGCAGCAGTAATCAATTTTTTCTTGCTTCTCAATATCGTTAACGTGTTATCTAAGGGAGATTTCTGCCGGAATGATAGAGCAAATTAGGTAGAGCAGCATTTCCTTTGGCAACTTGTTTTCCTTTAACGCTCGACAAGTGAATCTTTCTAACGTTAAAAACAAGTTGTTTCCACAAAGCGTTGATTTTTTCGGTGCTAATTTTTTGAATCTGATCAACATCTCAGATCGTCATTGCCAAAGCAAAGGGCAATCGACTGACCCTTAAATCCTGAAATAATCATAAATGGACCTCAAAATCGTCGATGTTATGCTTTCACGACACTTGCTATTTGTGTAACAGAATTTAGGACATCATTCACCCTTTCCTTTAGCCTTTGTAAGAGTGGATTTTCCAAAATTCTTCCGCGCTCTTTGATTTAGGAAGGAAGTCTGTCAATGCGATCGTTCTTTGCAGCATTGCCCCTTAAGCGGTGTTATCTTTCTCAGTGGCTTCTCAGTGCTGTAACTGCTTGACACAGACCGCCTTTTTCGTTGCTGCTACCGAAAAAGCCAGTCAGATCGTTTCTTAAATCGGTACGATAACATTCCCTTGCTATCACAATATGTCTGAAAGGAAAGAAGGAGAGTGACAGCGATAGAGCGGCTTTTAGGAGAATGATAGTGACCAGTTATTTGTCCGCAATGTAGGCAAAGACCTAAATCCATTTGGGGCGAAATATTTCTGCAGCACTGCTCCCGACTATTTTTTTGCTGAAACGTTCAGCTTCATCTCGCGATAGTCTCCCTAATAGCACTATTTTCTTTTCAACACGGACAGAGATTTTCGGCTTGAGTCTCTTTCAAGCCAGTGGAGCTCTTAAATTTTCAAGGCTCGGCAAATTGATGCTGTACTTTTCCGGAACTCTACCTGTCATTGCCTTGTCTACCGGTTAACAACAAGTGACAGCGAAATGCACATACAAGTTGAACCATAAAAATAGAATGCGTGACCGGTCCCAAACGGGACTGGCTAACGACATCTGATAATAGCTATGATTAGTGTGTCCTAAAGTGAGGTGGACTACATCAGTGGACGTGGAAACCACAATGCGTGTCAATTCTCCATGTTTCTACTGTTTGTGCAATACCCTTATAACTTGCTCTAGCATTTTGAACTGAAACTCTGAGTACCAAGAAAACAAACGTTTCTTGCCCTAATGTATTCTTAGCGATATCCTACCACTTACATACTCGCGGTTTTGTTAGGTTGTTACTAATGTCGCCCAAGATATTTTGATGTTTACAGTTTTTTTTGTGCAGGTGCATTTCTGATTTTTAAACAAATAACTAAATAACCAAATAAATGAAAAATAAATAAAGCATATCTATAGAAGGGAAACTCTGTAGTGACGTGCATGTGCTATTGCACGTAGAGGTTTGGAACTGATTTCAGTTATTAGCGCACAGCTCCAGCTGCATAACTCCTCCAGTTAGCAAGGTTATTTCTTAGTCTTGGCATCTTATAGTCCCTTCTGACCTTTGCCTCGACGTCTTCGCCTTTGCTCATCGCAAGCCATCGCCGTGAGATTGTCGCAATGTTATTGCTCCTGCTGCCTTCTACCTAATGATTCATTGTCTAAGCGCTTGCATTGTACCAATCGAGCATATACTTATGACGGTGAACATAAAATTCTTTAAAATGCTTTAAAAATAATATTTTTTATTAGAGTGAACAGCATTTTTAGATCTTCAAAGTGCAAATGTTTGCCTTTGCTTAGTACTTTTGTAGCCAAATTTTTCGGGGCCATTTTCGCCTCGTACTACTAGTATGTTCTTCCTGTCACAGCTGTCCATCAACCAATGAGCACCACTGCTCTTCCGCTGGGCCAGTTTCCGTTTTGTGAGGCTGAGGCGTTCCGTATTACAATGGCCGGCAATGCGTGGCCACCTTGGCCGCTAATTGAATGGCTTTCGTCTATCTTCGCTCTCTGTTCTCAGTGTACAAGGCGGCGACGAGGGTTTTTCCGTCGTCCGTCCGGCACGGAACACACCGTTCACACTGCCGCCGTTCCCGTTGGTTTTTCGGCCGCTGTGTACTCCGCCGTGCGCCTATCAAAAAGCAGCTTCAACGGTTGCTTTGGATGATCGGCGATGGGAGAATAATGGAGTATTGGGATGAAGTCCTTAACAGAGATTTTGTTACTGAGCGCTACGCCGAAATAACTGTGCCTCAAATTTTTAACCGAGTTTCGAATGCATGGCTCAATTCACAGATTTTGTGCGACGTTGTAGTTTTTCATCATTTCTTTGCTGCATCAAGAGTGTAGCTTATTTGAGCTGCTTTCAGGTTATCGCGCACGACCAGACGAGCAATTCTGCGAGAAGGAAAAGCACTCTGCGTCTCACGCCACTTCTGATTATGAGAACATTCAGCAAATGAATGACTATTCGGACACCATGTCAAGGTAGGACCTTGTTTTTATCATTGACTTTGTTCTGGACCTCTGTTGTCTCCGAATGTTATACTTTCGGATTTGTGCAAGCTCATTCATTGCGTTTCTTAAAACTGTCCACATTCATTGAGTTTAAACACTGGATCGACATTGGTTGAGAATGTTAAGCATATTCAGTTCACTTTATTTAAACGATTGTTCTCGAGTTTATAAGCTCCTACCATGCTGTTAAAATAATATGCAAAAATTAGTAACCGAAGTTAATCGAACTCGCACCATCTGCTGTCCGGACAGGATTACACCTCACTACACCACAGAGGCTCTTTTAGTTTCGATCAATCAAAAATCCTTGTAGGAGCTTTCATTTGTCTCTCTAAAATGAGCGTGAAGACCCTTTCTATCGTACATCACATTTTCAGGGAATATTTTTTAAAACTTGAAATACATGGACGCTCTTTTTTAGAGATGACTGGGCAAGGGAATGTTATCATCTGTTTTGAGGAGTTGTGCGTTTGACGAATCTCTCTCTGCTAGAACACGAGATGCAGGGTAACTACTGTTGCCGCTTAGTAGGAGGAAGAACTACTTTCGTTTGCATCTCAAGATTCAAAGTTGTTCGATTGCCGACCAAGCCACCCAAGCCTTCCCCCTCGGTTTCTGCTTCGACGAAGTGACACCTTGTTTGTTTTCACAGAATTAAAAAATTAACCTTTCCATCTGCGGGATATAGAAAAAAGTTGTGTACGTAATGTACTCTTTCATATATATTTTAATGTAATATTACATCCATGTTGCTCCATAAAATACGTGGTCCATCCCAATAAAGGAACAGCTATCGGTAACGTTTTCTTTAATTAATTATCTTAAGTACCATTTAAGGAAAAGCGACGCAATGTTTGCAGTTATTTTTCTCCTGTTCGCGGTGAAGGCCCTAGGTCTGCATTCCCATCACACCTACATATGCACTGCTGCTTCTGCAACTACGCAGCTTTTTACGATTTCACCATATTTATTTATTTATTTATTTATTTATTTATAACTGCACCTTAAGTGCGCTCAAACTAGGAGATAACGAACAAGTAATCTTTTACAACTGCAACAATCTAACGCGGAACAACAATGAGAAACGTAGTATCACTATGCGCTGCATTCTGTAATTTTTCAGTGTTGTCCGGCCATTCAAAAGCTCAAGTACAAGGAGCCTGAATCAATGGGTAGTCGTAGCGTGAGAATATAGTATAGCGTGAAAATATAGTAATAAGTAATTTAATCACTCAAACTTGCGTAATTGTTTTATAATTATTTTTGTTCAGGTATAACGGTGCAGAGGTTGGTTAGGCAACCAGTATAGCTATGGCATGATTCCGATTGAATAGGGAAATCACTTTCGAGCAGCTTATAAGAAGGAAGCACCTGGGAGTCCGGTCTTAATTCCGGTCATACCCAGGCCTTCATTACGCTTCCATTCGAAGCTGCTTCCATAGGAACTGAGTTAGTCTAACCAACTTGCAATAAAGCATATCTAAATGTAGCAACCTATAGATTATATCTGTATATGAAACAGTATAAAAAATATGTGACTAAGAGTAGAAGCATCTGGGTCTTAATAGGCTCCTCTGTACCTAAACTCTGGCAGCCGCAACAGAATCAGAAAAGGAAGGAGATAAAAAAGAAGTTTAATCAGGCATAATGACACTGTAAGACATGTGAGAAGAAGGAAAACGCAAGAAAAAAAACATCAACTCTTGAACGACCCTAATTCTGAACAGCCACTAATACTCAGTAAAAAATATCCAACGCAGGCCTAATGACTCGTTGAACAATGTGAGGAAGAATAGGAAACAAGACATCCATTTTTGGGTACGAATCGCTCAGCAACCATAGTGTCTTCCATGGCGCTGAAGAGTTTCCACAAGATGACATACACTCCATTTATGAAGCTACACTCAGATGTCCTGGTAACGCCACGATACAACAGTCAGCTCTGCAATTCAAGACTACTCAGAAGATCAATCTTTTTTAACCTACTCTTGAAAATGGCAACGGTAGGTGCTTCTAAAACATGATCAGGTAATTTCTGCAACCAAACTGCTCCGCGAGAGAGCACAAAATTGGCATTGCAACGAAGAAATTTGTTACCAGGGTTTTTAAACTGCAGTGATAATATACTGGTCCGATTTCTACATGGCCTAAATGTCCAATATTTACTAGCTCTCAAGGTTAAGTCACCTTTTAGTAACTTGAAACAGAGTACCAAATCATTATAGATACGTCTGTATCTAAGCGATTTTAGTTTCAAAAATTTCAATCTACTTTCGTAATTTAAAGATTGTAGATCTGGCATGCATCTGCGAACCAGTATTCGAGTAAACGTCTGTTGTACTTTTTCAACTTTGTTTTGAAGCTTTTTTGTTTGAGGACTCCAGATTTGTGATCCATATTCAAGTATAGGTAGCACATATGCTTTGTACAGCTTCAGCAGTGTAGCAGAATCATTATCAAAGATGCTTCTCAACATACCATAAAGTACTGAAAAGGCTTTACGTACAGTTAAATCAACATGGGCATCAAACTTTAGGTGTTTATTCATATGAATACCAAGATCTGATCGCGTCAACATGCCTTAAAGTAATATTACCGAACCTGTAATCAGGTGCCCTTCCAGGACCAAAATGCATCACGGAAGTTTTGGCAAGATTTACTGGTATCTCCCAATTACTAGCCCACGTAATCATATTAAGAATTGATTGATTTAAAGCCTTCAGGACTAACGATTGATTTGAAGCATTATACGTGCCATAAACTTTGATATCGTCTGCAAACATTTGAACGCTAATAGCAGCGTGCGTCTTGAGTCTGTCCGGGAGATCACATGTGTAAACCATGAAAAGGATAGGTGATAGAACTCCCCCTTGCGGGACACCGCTGGTACATTGGCGCCGCCCCGAAAAGGAATTAGCAACCTTAACAAACATGTACCTGTTCTCTAAGTACGACATTATCCACAAAAGTAAACGTCTTCCAATACCCAGTTCTGATAGCTTGGTGATAAGCTTTTTGTGACAGACTTTATCGAAAGCTTTGGATAAGTCGAAATAGATTACGTCGACACAATCACCCTTATTGACCGCAGTACTCCAATCAAAAAGGCAATCAGTTAATTGAGTTGTAGTAGAGGCACACTTTGTGAATCCATGCTGCTCAGTAGGAATAACTTTATTTTTAACGAGCCAAGATACTAATTTATCTCTTATAAGCTTTTCCAGTACTTTGATTGGCGTTGGCGAGATGCTTATAGGACGAAAATCCGAGAGGAGAGAAGGACTTTGCACTTTTGGAATGGCAGTGACCAGCACATTTTTCCAAATGTCAGGAACTTCACAAAATAATAGAGAGCTATTGAATATTATCGACAGTGGTTTAGAAAGTGAAGTGAAAGAGTAAAGCACATCTTCTAAAAATAATCTGAGGGATACCATCATATGTGGACGATGTGGAATCCTTCAACGATGCAAGAACTCTTAACACGTCTTTTGGATAGATTAAAATCTCATTCAGGGCATCGGAGGAATTGCTGAAACTGAATTCATATCTTGAGCCATCGTTTGCTGTGAACACGGAAGCGAAGTAGTTTGCTAAAGCCTCTGCTTTTTCAGTATCATTTATGAATGTATTCCCAGAAGCATCCTTTAGGACTGGGATTTTGCCTTGGCCCTTCATCTTGAGCTTTACTAGAGAAAACATATGTCTACCAAAATGCTTTTTGGCAAGATGTTTCTCACGATTACATAGAAAACGCCTTAGATGAAAATCCAATTCATTGCACACGCGCTTAAAATGCGGGCTGGATATTGGATCACGCATGGAGTGAAATAAGCGCACCTTCTGGGATATTAGGTTGGAAATATGTTTTGGATACCGTGGAGGTCTGTACTCGAAATGTTTGAAAGGAACATATAGAGAAAGAGCAGAATAAATCGTTCTACAAAATCTTTCATAAAGGTCGTTGAGAGATTTATATCCTTGAAAGACCTGCCACCAATCAATGATAGAAAGATGATTTGAAAGATCCTCAAAGGAAGTACCGTAGTAATTTGGAAGAGGTAACGCCCTCGGCTTGGGAAAGCTTCCGCATATTTCGAAACCAGTGACGTTGTGATCAGCTGTTCCAAGTGGCGGATGTAATGACATGTTTTTTATAATGGGGGCCGACGTCAGGATAATGTCGAGGACTGATGAACATCTAGTTGGATTCATAACGTGCTGTTTCAAACCAAAGCTATGGAAGAAATTTAAAAATTTGACTGACGTGGAATTTCGTCCTTGATTTAAATCCCAGTTTATGTCCAAATTGAAATCGCCTTCGCCCAAATTGAAATAATTAGATGCGAGTCGCAAAGAAATAAATCCAAAAGGGTATCAATAAGAGAGTCATCATCCTCAACAGAAGACTTAGGCGGTCGATAGATTAGAATCATCCTAAATTTAAACGACCTGACAAAGTCAAATCCCTCGAGACAGAGAAGATCTGATTTAATGCAGGAAGAAACTGCGGAAACTGCGATAGGGTAGAGGTTAATAGTGTCTTTTGCAATGCAGCATACACCCCCACCTCGGCATTTTTTAATTCCACTAAGCTTCCTATCAGTTCTGAATACTGTATACGGAAGATTAAACGTGATTTCAGAGTTGTTCATTTTGGAAGAAAGCCACGTTTTTGTGACAAGGACTAAGTCGGGGTCAAAGGTATTGAGAAATAAATGCAAGTGCGAGATTTTGTTCGAAAGGCTACGAGCATTCATCAAATAACACCTTATACCCGGAAGGAAGCCGTGCTGGTTTGAGAGTTTCCCGTGACGCGGCTATTTGGGAGGTCGTCTACATCCGTTATTGCACCACGATAGACAACCCATTTACGATAATTTAATTTTGCATTACGGTCACGACATTCTTTCCGCAGCTCATAGTCCTCCTTCCTCTCTGATTCTGTCATACTTTTGCGAATATAAACATCCCTGAGATCAGAGCCTCGAAGCTTATAAGCATTGGAGAGTGCCGCGGCCCAGTAAGATTTGCTAGGCATAACGATCTTAACAAGCCTTGGACGCGCACCGCCTGGTTTGCCCGTGCGATACACCTCCAGCGGATAGCAGTCTACCTGCAAAACTTCTAGGACCCCGGACACTTTTTCCTCCAAATCCTTACGCTTCGCAGTCAAGGAAGTATTAGGCTCAGCTTCAGGTAAGCCACTTATAACCAGGCTACGACCCCTTTTTTCACTTTCCACCGCATTGATAGATAGCTTCGATAACTCATCCGGAAGTTTCTTCACAACAGCATCAATCATCTTGCTGATCTCCGGGTCGGTATTGCGCTCGGCCATTAAGCCTAGAATCTCCGCAATGGGCATATTGGAATAGTCAACTTGCACGCTTGTTGACTGGGCACCATTACGGAGATTCCTATTTTTTTGGGCCTGACGTTTAGATTGTGACATAATGGGGAAGCTCAAAAACACTCAAGGTTCCTCTAAAACAACAAAAACTCGATTTGATTTACGTGGAAGAAGGGCCGAGATCACCAATCAATGCAAGACGATCGATCGCTTCAATGAAGAAACACCCTGACTAACACTGAGTACTTAATATCGCTAAGTCACTTACCCTATCAGCGAATACGAACTAACAAAATGCAATTTAGCAGCAATATGCGAAAAAAAAACCGCGAACAGAAACAAAGAAACGAAAACTTATCTCAATCGCACGAAGACGGGAGGTGGCAGCCGTCCGCGAAAGGCGCGCGCGGTCGAATCAGTTTATTTCTTGGATACTGACCTTTTCAATATTTGTCAAATTCTGTCCAGTTTATTCTGCTAACTCGTAATTTTCCAATTTCTTTGGTTCTGTCATTGGCCGATGAACTTTACTGGATAAGATCTCATGTGACAAGCGTATTGAACCATTACTCTGCAGCTCCACCCACCACATTCATTCTTGTGCAGCTTCTCCCCTCGTTTGGAAGGCCGGTCTCTGGTACCTGGCAAAAGATACTAATATACGAAAAATGAAAGGAAGTCTAATGATAAAGGGAGGAGAAGAAAATTTAGAGGCTAGCTTTGCGCTTTAAATTTTTTTTTTGAAGAGCACACATCAGGCTGGATATGCCATGCATAAGCGGTTACTGCTTCGCTTCAATAATCCCTAGAGAGGAACCCAAAATGCATGCAGTAAAAGGAGAAGTCGTCTTGTTGCCAGGCAATCCGGAATGTGCCTAGGCAATTTATCCTGATGCCTCGCCAAGTTAGAAGCGGAACCGGTGGCTTCAAATATGCAATATTTGACGAACCTTTTCTATCCATTTCTGGAGAGGAGCATTTTCTTGGATACTGACCTTTTCAAAACAGCGGCTTGTTTACGTAAGCCTAGAAAACTATCATGAATAAAAACTACTAAACAAACTAAAAATCTAAAAAAAACTCGAGAATACTCTTATCTCGAGACCCGTAATTACACGAAGTGCCTTGAAGTAGCGTGCCGGTTTTTCGATAGTGAGCCAGTTATTGCTTTCTGTCTGAAGAGTCTGTAGCTACGTACCACTTTTGTTGTGCCGAAAAACATGCTAGACCTACGTCAGTTCATAGTTTTGCCCTAAATACTGAGTTGTTCTGGAAGCCCCTTAGTGTCTGGGAACAGCTATGTATGTGAGAAACACAACTGTTTCAATTTCTTCAGCGGGTTCAACGAATTTTCGAGCTGCTTCGCAATTTCCAGCTCGCAAAAAATCAAGCCAGTTGGCACCCAGGAATACAGCTGGAGAAACCTAATGGCGCTATTTCTTGCCTGCTTGAATTAATTGCATATGATTGTTAAACTGTGACGCTCTAGCCTACCATTGAAGCCCAAAGCTGAAGAAGCATGGTCTATTTACTTTAATGATGCACATATTAGTAACTCCGAGATGTCGGTAGCGCACCCGGATGAGGCACCAGCTGTCACGTGCACGCTCAGTGAAGCATCTCGGTTTGGGTTTCAGTTGAGCCAATGAAACCTTCCTTGCATTTGGAATTGATAAATTGGTACAAGACTTGTCCGAAAAGGATAGAACACTGATTTTTGACTGGCTACTACAAGGCACTGTGATGGTCAAATACGACCCAAGTTGCCTCCACGACATCCCCGAAACGCAAAATGCGTCGCGCATCCCATATAACGCTTGGTTTGCTTCGTCCTTTCTCATTATCACTATCCTGGCTCCAGCGCAGTGGGTTCCTTTCGTACGTGAGGAACCAATCTGAGCCATGTATGTAGGCGAGTAGGGGATAGTAGGCGTATGTAGGCTAGTAGTAGGGTCTAGTAGGCGAATCTGGGATATGTGAAATGTCCATTTCCTTCTCGACTTGATTCCATAAGTTATTGGACAGTCTAGCTACGCATTTAAAGTGAAAGTGTAACAGTGACCAAAATATAACAAATGGATTAGGAGGATCATATCCCTCCTGAATGGAACTTTAATACTTGCTTTTATTCATTTGGAGGTAAAACTGCGTGTGAAATGGTGGCATGTTTTTGTATAAATGCTGTTATGTTCTTCGTTCCCTAATTTTTCACGCTGGCTTCTGGTGTTTAAGGAATCTTTCTGTAACGCATTTTCGATGCATTATCTGAATTGTTCTAATTTTAGTTAGCCGCGGAAGATTAAAAGATCAGATTTTTTTTCAGAAATTAGTGAAAATCTGATCGTGTTTTTTTGCTCCGTTTCATACATTGCCATTCTTAATGACTTCCATTCCTTTTCCTTACGGTGAGGTAGTTCGGTCCAGTTAGAAGATTCTGATGCTCAATATCACGTGTGGAGCATGTTAAAGAGACTAAGGAAGAACAGTGCGTTATCAGAAGCGACCTTAGCAGACTAACTGTCACCTCTGCTGTTTTTTCCAGTGTTGATAGGTGGTTTTCAATGGTGTGTGGCCGTCACGTCCAGTTTTTGAACGGCACCGCGTTGTCGCGCTGAAGGTGTATTTGTTTTGGCGCCGGCCCTCAAAACAATATCATTAGCGCCTGATTTTATGCGTTAGCCTGACGTGTCAGGTCCCATAGACTTTGATTTCTGAGGTGTCTCTTTCGATGACGTGAGTTGGAAGTTCAACGTTCAACGCTGCAACACTCGCGCTTTCCTGTCTCGCTGAAGTGGCTTCACATTTATTCCGAAACGAAACTGTATGCATGCAAAAAATCATCTACAACTTGATGAGTTGGCCCAACTGAAAGAAATTTCCTTTTTTAGCTGCACGTCTGAAATGAGCATAGCGATGAGCACGGAGTCGACGCTCACGCTCACCGAGAAGGAGACGACACCTACGCCGGTGAATGGCACGCTAACGCGGACACCGGTTCTGCGAAGAAGACGGAGCACCGCTCAGGCCACTCTTAGGAGAAACTACCGGTGAGTAGGCTTCGAAGATCTTTCAAAAGAGCGACATCGTTTGTATCGTATTCTTATTTCGGACGCTTTGTTGTGGGGTTTCTGGACTGTTTTTAGAATCATAAGAAATTCCCAGAAATTTGCTCTTAAACCTGATCTCTTAATTTCGAATCGCGTGGAGTAGAATACGGCTTATTTTTTGTTTCTTATAACTGAAGTGCATCAAAACAAGAAAACCACAGTATCGACCACAATAAATCTTATATAGCATGAAAAACTAACAAGACGTGAGCGGAATATAGCTGTTCAATATGAGCACCCATTGGATGAGAAACTTGTGTTTTGCAGCTACTCAAAATTCTCAGCGTAGAGGTTTAAGAATAGAAAGTACTTTCTCTATCCCCATGATTACAAAAAGCACTAAGGAATGTAAACTAGAGTTAGATACCGAAATATTTAGTTAAATTTCTTGTATAACTATGTGTTTAGCTCCAGAACTAAATACTGTTTATCGACCAGTATGTAGAAGACTGCGTTAACTGTCTTAATTAGTTTAACTAAGCGAGCTTCTAGGCTTAAAAATTTCTTGAATACTTTGAATGACCTGTACCGCACGGGTGACCACGTTTTGGATTGAACCTCCACAGAATACATTCCTTGAACTCACCAGAAAAGTCTTCATATCGACGATCTGCAAGGCACCGTAATAATTAAGCTTATTAATGGAATATCCAAGAGAGGTCTCCGCTATTTATCCTCTGAATGCTGGTTTTACCAGCCAAATTAGTTGCAAAAATGTGAGAACCGTCCAGGTTTGGCACTCCCTATATTTAGATGTCATAAAGTTATATTCGATTCAAAAGTGAGATGCTTCAAACGGATGAAGTGGTCTAGCAACAGATTAACTTTTATTGAGTTTAGATGTCATCCCACCCGGCAACGAATAGGGATTCAAAATGAATTCGAATTAAATTGGTTCATTGTCTTCGCAGTGTTAGTGAGCGAGCAATTAATATTCGATGTTTATGCTAGCAGGATGTCAGCTGTCTGAAAGATGTGGTTTGATGCAAACTTATATTCATTTATTTATTTATTACATGGAAAACCATAAATTCAAACGTGGCTGCTAAAAATCAGGTGCTCTCATTCTGCTTTTTCTTTTGTTTTCGTTTCTTTTGAAGAAAAAACATAAAAAACCGTATTTGGTTGTTAACGTAATATTATTTTGTGCCACACAAGGTTTGTAGGTGAACTTGTTTAATCAGCAGGGCCTGACGTTTCGTGGTTCGGTCGTCTTTAGAGGCCTAAACATGGTGTAAAGATTAAACTCTTGCGTTCTACCATAACAAATGCCTCAACAACTAGAATTCTCGCCCTAGCTCTACAATCACTACGAGGAGACCTAATGAGAGATCAGCACACTCATTTCGATTGTTCATCACTGTATTTCTTGTAAAATTCCGAAACACTTCTAACGCCTTTCTGAAGAGATGTCACCCTCTATGTCCAATATTGTGCACTTCCCCTCATAGTAGGTCCCACTATGCGCGTCACATCTATGCTTAGCGTGTGGGCTGGTTCGCAAACCTCGTCTTTTGCTGGCTGGCGACACGTACGTTCATACCATGTTGACGCCTCCGAAGAAAGGGAACGTCGAAACTCAGACCGATTGAATAATCCACCTTCAGTCCTCATTTAACATGATAGAATACTAACGTTAACATTTTACAATGACGAGGATTCAAGTATTTGAGAAGTTGGGAGCTACCCATTTAGTATTCCATGATAACCATTAGATTTTTCTCTCTTAACGTGCGAAATTGATAAGATGTTTTATCCTGCAATTCCTGATCTCCTCAGCTTAGTGGTAGACCCCTAGTAAGAGTAGAAAATGCATGGAATTCTCGGAAAAAGAGATGAATGGAGTATTTGAATCGATACTCTTGTTCGAGTGCGACAGCTACATGTGTGTAGAGATTTTCCTTTCTGGGTTCCTTTGCAGTTTTAGTACAGTCAGGTCCAACGTGCGCGTTTAATATAATTTTTGCTTTATCCTGCTTAGGAAACCTTCCTTTGAAAACATCGACCTTCGCCCATAACCTCCGTTTTCGTGTTTGTCGAACTGTTCACTTAAAGCACTGAATTCAAAGCTCCTCCAATAAGAGCGGCATCCGCTTCACACGGGAACGATGTACTAGTTGCCGTGTGAAGCGGGCTTCACTTTACTACAGACACACTGTTGTTTCCAGCTTTTCTTATCTTCGAACGGTCAGTTGAGAACTGTTTTCAAGCGCGTCAAGGACTTATTTACTTAGTCTTCCACGTACTATGTACATAGTTGTTGAAATGTTGAGATAAAATGGACCGAGAAATGATAGGAAATAGAACAAGAGGGCGGAGTAAAATAATTCAAGACGAACAGTGTTGTCTAGATAAGTTTTCGGTCTCTATTGAAAATACGATAAACTTTCTGTAGGCTCACAAGAGATAATGTTGTGAAGCAAACATTTTCGCCAAGTATGGCTGAAGTCACTCGCTAATGACATGCCCGTTAGCGTTGTGTATATAGATGGCGTAGCTTGCTCAGCTTCTTCAAGATCTATAAGACACAGGAAATATGAATATGATCGAGTTATCTCTAATTTGCTACTGATGAAGTTTACTGTGTCCGAAACCGGTTACCGTTGAAGAACAATGCGAAAATAACTAAAGAGGAAGGCAGTAACCAGCTCGTTAATTTGATATAGGACGATATCGACGTAGAACAGGGGCTTCATCAATTTTTCATCAATTTAATAATCCCTATTTCTACGCGGATACATCGTCATTCGAATAAAAATAAAGAACAAATAATTTCAAACCAGGCAGAGGTGTAGTGGATTCAAATACAAAATGAATAACAGACACCATACAAGTATCAAAGGGGCGGGAATCTAATATAAATGTAATAGGAAATTCAGCTCCACTAGTTTTTTTTTTATCTCAATGGATTTCTTAGTTTTCTATCTGTCGGGGTTTTTCTTACTATCTCAATGGATTTCTTAGTTTTCTATCTGTCGGGGTGGTAAGAAAGTCCTAGGATGTTCGATATTTTTTCTCCTTTATTTTTCATTCAACACATAAGTTCATTTATTTATTTATATACTATCATATCATTTATCATTTAGTAATACAATCGTCATGATTAGTCACTACAATGTGCCAGCTAATAGGGTGGTCAGTTATTCCCTCTTCCCAGAACTAGGAAGACTTGAAGCCAAAGAATTTGTTGACCGTCCTCTCTACATTTTCAACTTTAGGGATTTTTGTTTTGCTGCTTTTGCTGGAGGGGAAGAAGTTAGTGAAATTAGGAATGGGCAATGTCAGAGGAATAGGATGGGTGGGGAATCGTGTCCCAGCTCAGCTCCTCCAATTTTTCACGTGTTTCTTTAGCTATGCAGCCTTGTATTATCGTGAAGGGGTGGGCTAAAGCAGGTCTCGGCCTTTTTTTCTGAAGCTGCATTCGGCAGTTTCCGAAGTTTGCTTAAATTTGCGTAAATGCTACTGTGTACTTGAGGAATAAGACGTAATACAACATTCCTCTTGAATTCCAGAAGCAGTAAAGGAGAAACGCCTTGGGGTGAAGGCCCACTTTGGTTTGCGCTGGAGGGTCTTATCTTCGAGGGAACCACGCGGCACGATGCGTGTTAGAATCTTAGAGGACCCAACTGTCATCCGTAGTAATCAGGTCTTCCAGAACCCTTTTCGGTGCGGGTGCAGAAGGAGAGACTGGCACATAACACCCAGGTGAACTGTCTTCTATCAGTCAAGACATGAGGGAACCATCAAGTCAGCCCTGTTCTGTAGCCGAGGGTTCTGCAGCCGAGGGACTTCAGGCGAGTGAGGATTGTTTTGGATGAGTGCACTCGAGTCTCGTCGTCGCATGTCTGCGGGTGCTAACCTCCAGATCCTTCTTGACACTATCGAAAACGGCGGAGTTTTCCACTGTTTGAGGCTTCGTGACCGAGGCTTGTCTTCCAAGCCAGTGTCTCCTTCTTCGAAGCGAACTTACTAGTGATTGGTTGGCGATGGTGCTAGAAGTGGTGCCCTCTCTCTGTGTGCTGTTGATGTTTATGACGGTTACGCTCCAGTGCCACGACGTCATTCATAGAAGATGGTGGAAGAATTTTGTGGAATTGACATGGTGATTAGAGCTATGGATGGCACCGTAGCTACATATGTGTACCAGTCAGAAAGAAGTTTCGAGAATGACCTACAAGTGCCTTCCATTGTATCACGGCTACCAATCAATAACGAAGAGTTAGGGATTTTTCAAAAAATATCAATACCTTCTCATCACCCTAAAACCAACATGGTACTTCACGAATTCGCATTAGGCACACATGTGGTTATTGGGGTGGCGAAGATAGATTCCCTCTTCGCCTAGAAGCGCTGTTTCTTCAATTGCCATTATCTATGTACTACATGCGACTTCTTGCATTGGTGCAAGTTCTAGTTGTCAAGGCTGAGTAAGGCTCGCTTATAACCTCCATTCTTAGCCATTCCGCCGGAGAAGCACTCATCAGCAAAATCCTCAGTCTGGGTGTGGAGTACAGAATTGTACTGCTTTGAAGTCGCAGTCTTGCAGAACCGTGGGAGGTTGGTGGGCCGTACCAACCGCTGCAGTTGCAATTGCTGTGAAAAACTCTCGTCGTCAATGTAATGATACATGCTCCTTTGTTCCTTACGGGACAAAAACGTTGGCTGTCTGCTTCAACAGGTTATGCTTCTTTTCCAAAGACGAAAGTGCATGCGCTTGTTGGCCGTTCCCGCGCATTTAAACCTTTTCACAGCACACTCGGTTCTTAGAACCACAGTGGTTTCATTTAATCACTTCTGGACAGTTGTCGATTCATCATTATTAATACTATCTATGTATGTAATGCATACAAACCATCTAAATTGTAAGCGTACAATAGAAGTTGGTTTCCTGTTCTCGATGTATAGTTGCTTCATCATCCCAGTGCGTTTTTTGCCAACATTTCGTTGAGCTACGTACTTGGGACCTGTAGAAGTACTTCAGGGACAGAAGTTGATGTGAATTTTGCGACCTTGCATCCTACTCCTTGTTTTTATTCAGTGGCGTTTTCTCATACTTGTGGTTGACTGCTCTACAACAGCTAAATCTTTTCTTTGATCAGCTTCCCATCGTTCAAAGCCGAACAACCAGTCAGAAGTCGCAAAAATTGTCAAAATGGGTGGATCCCAGCGTATTTCTTGTCGTTTTATTGTGGGCTTCATAGTGTGCTTCATTCATATCGTGTTTAGACCTAAAGGATGGTCCGAGAAACGTAGACACCTTTCGATGTTGCCGTGGTGGATCTTCTTACTTCAAAAACGCCTAAGCGCCTAACGTTCAGCAGTTCTTGACTTTAAAGCCCTTAACCTGGTGCAAGAGTATGTGATTTCTATACGGGAACGGAACCGCTAGAGTGACAGTGGCGTTTGGTTAGATAGTTCACATACATGCGTCGTGTTCAGGTCCACGAAAAGTCGAGCACGTCGAAATGCCTTCTGGAAACAAAAAGTCCACTGTAACAACATCGAGGGGAACACAAGGAACACCTACAACTGAAGGCTATTTCTGGTGGTTTCATCCTAAACTATCACGTGGCGAATTGATTACCGAGTTTACCTAGTGCAGTTAGTGCAAGGCCTCCCAGATTAGCTTTCTCCTCCAATCAGTTAGTGCTCTACGAATAGCGTTGTGCTTTGTTATCAGGGTGTTCGAAAAGTTTTGAGAAAATTCAGCACTTTTATTTATTCACACTAGAACTGAACAAAATCCTAGTCAATCAACAGTATGATCCATTGGTGGCCGAAACCTTCCTCCATCGTTCGGGCAGGGACAGAAATGGCTCTCTCCGTGACGCTGCCCATTCGTCGACTGCAACTTTCCGGACACCGTGATAGATGTAAAACTCTCATCGTTCCTACCACTTTTTAGAGATCGTGTCTATTTCTTATCACTCCTAGAAGATGAACTAACTTTCAAGTTGTTTTCTTTGGATGTAGCCCTACTTCACTCTGTTTGTTTGGCAGCGGCGGCAAATTTGAAAGCGACATATTCTACAAAGGCGATACACTGAATTAGACTTGAGAGAACCATTCTTCGCAATTTCTTGGCTGTGAGAGTACACTGTTTGTGTTTACTTCGCTTTTCTGGCAGTGCCTCCCTCCAACTAGGACAGATCCGTTCCTTTTCCTTCAGTTTAAGATCACCGCTTGTATTCCTGTTTGAGAGACTGCAGACCACTGCGCATGTAGCAGAACCAAGTTTTGAACGAGCTTCTTAATAACCCATGCGAGAGCTTGCGTTTTGTGTTCTAGCTTGCGTCTTTTTTAGAAGTCTCTAGTCTTTAGTATGTAGATGAAAATACAAATTTAACTTCAATTCTCCTTCGCATTGAGGGTGGGGGGAAGCATTGTAGTTTGTAAGGATAACCCGTCGGCTTGACGGATTTTTTAAACGAGACAGCATTCAATTCGTGGAACAAAGTCGCATTTCTCCTCCTGAAAGAACAGCTGTTGTTAAAAAGTGCGCTGCTGGGTGGGTATCGCCACTTGTCGTCTTGTAGACGTCTTCGTGCTCAGTGTACTGACTTGTCTGCCTTCATTCATATGCGAAGGATATCATGAGACCACACGGTTTCCATTCAGTCCGATCACCCCTAAGCTACCGTAGGCGCAGGTTCAGGTAAGCTTCAGATCGTTGGATGCCCATGGGCTGATGCAGTTATTTCACTTCAGATCAGTGTTGTAGCTGGAGTAGCTTCACAAGCGTAGACGCCTTTCAAAACAACCACCTTTTTCAGAATTATGGCTCCTGATGAGTCGATTATGATCTTGAAGCAACAGAGTGGCCTCATCGACCCACACCAGGCATCTCCAAAGAGCAAGATTCTGCGTAGGAAGAGCAGCCGGCGAGAAAAAGATATCATTAGGTGCGTTCTTTATTTTCCAACAAATTTTCTAATGGTAAGTGGTAGTATTACACATCACATCACATCACATCATACACTCGCTGATCTTATCAGTGCTCTTCTCCTCAATAAGCGTTTCCGGTATAGAAACGATCAGAATCAGGTGCAACAGTGCTCCACATTCAACTCACTTCAGGTGATACGAGATTAATCTAAAGTGAAGCTCAGGCGACGCTATTGTAGGAGGCAGATTAGCTTCAAAAATGTGGTCGAACCCAAAAATGGTGAGAATGATACCAAGTGATAGGTGGGCAGCGGAACAAAAGTAGAAATTCACCGAGCTTCGCTTTATACACGAAGGTATAGGCTCATTAGTAGGCTTCGCGTTTTCGAACGACGAGTATCTGGTAATCCGACGTAACCTTGCGCACGCAAAGGACATGGTGATTCATAAATCAATCAAATAGAAATGTGTATTAATAGATGATCGTACCAACTGGAGCGAAAATAACTAAAACTATTTTTGAATCCAAAGTTTCGTTTTGCGCTTGCTGCCGGAGCCATGGCCGGTGATGATTACCCGGTGAAGATTAAGATGTCTAATCGAACATAATCCCTCTCCATAAAGTGTTCACGAGGTTTCTCGATACGTGACAAAAAGGGAGCTCATCAAAAGCCCACAGCCGTATTCATTTTAGTCTTAGTTTTTCGTTATTGAAAGTAATGCGTGCATGCATTGCTAGTAGCGTAAAAGGAGTTGAAGAAAACTGCCTGATTTTTCTTAAACAGAAACAAACAGAAGTTTCACCTCATTTTCAGTTTTGCCATATTCAGTTGCAACATCCTTTTGAGTAAAATTGATCCAGATTTTTTGAGGGACATTTCCAAAGTGAAATTTGACGAGGTTTGTGCAATACAAGATTGTGCCCGCATCTGGCTGTGTCCGAGTGCAGACCCAGTTTTGATGCTTTCTCAGCAGCTTGAAGGGAGATATTAAGCTTTACATCGTCTTAACTGTAATCTAAAAGGATAAAAAGGATAAAGGACGGCGTTACTCAATCCCTTCTGGGATGCGCCAGCGCATTCTACTTCTGCGGGATGTCGTGGAGACAATATGAATGCGTATTTGGCCATACAATGACTTGCGGTGGCCAGCCGATCAACAAATCAACGCTTTATCCTTCCCAGACAGTCTGGTATCAATTCACCGACCCAGGAGGGACGGAAGGCTTGGTTGGCCTGGGCGCGAAATCCGAATCAGGAACCTTGTATCGGGTGCACGCGACCGTCGGCGCCTCCTCCGACTGCGCTACACGCTCCCAACTTTAACTTAGTGCCATTCATTTTGTTTATAAAACAGGAAGTGTTTGGAAACAAGAAGAGACGACTTCATTTATTCGTCTGGGTGTTCATCTCAGACCATACATCAAGGAGAAGTTGGTGAGGCGTTCTGAATTCTAATTTTTCATGCAAAAGCAGCTCGAGAAGAGCACACGATGAATAAATCAGTTTTGGTTATTCAAGACAAGCTTTTTTGCGATCATGTGGAGCTAAGCTGTTACGATTGGCTTGGGGAGAATCGAACTAGGGGTAAAGGTGACGGAGTTGTTAGTAGAAGCGTCCGCTGCCGCCACAGAGAAATGTGGGGATCTATCCCAATTGGAGGGGGCATATAATAACTTGCGTCCCAATCCCTTACTTGAGTCTGCACGACAGCTCGAGATACTGTCCTGCTATGCTAGGGCCTTTGTTTAAATTCAGGGGATATAGATATGTGGCATGGGATGACGAACGCAACTGTCGGCTTATGGTCGTCCCTCCCGACCAGAATGGATCCAAATCTGGAAAAATTTACAGACTCAGTGGAGCTGAAAGCTTTGATAGACCTGGGCTGGACATCGACGCTCAGTGTACGTGACTATCCGCACTCTTCCAACTTCGCTACCATGCGCCCATTCTGCACCAAACACTAAGGCTAAATTTGCCAGCCGATTTAGGCGTTCATTTGCCAGGGTCATAGCGTAACTCTGGGTCGAATGTGTCGGTTTGTACCACGGAGTTTTCAGTCTTCAACTATGGAGTGAATTCGATGCTCAACATTCCTGCTGTTGTTTATTTATTATTTATAGCCCGCTACCTCTGGTGATCACGCCGCCGGTTATGCTGCATCGTAAGCAGTCTCTGCAATCGTGCTCGTTGTGCAGTCGTGAGCGAAGGTTAGTTGCGCTGCTTCTTTTTTTCAGACAGACCGACTGCTGAGTTCTATTCATCCGACGGTAATCCTCTTTACACTCCACACTGCACTCAATTATTTATGTTATCCACGCGCCGCTGACCAGGGGTTCTTCTTGGAAGAAAAACTCCGCTCTCTGCTTTTCGTCTCCTCCTATTTCTTCTTTCTTTCACAGTGGGCAGGAAAGACAACTTCGATGGAGAATAGAACGCTCAATAATTCTCTTGCTGTTATGATCAAGACTTTGCATCTAATTGCTCAGCTGTGGTGCATTTATAAATAAATAAATAAATAGGTAACTATCTAAATAAATAAATAGAGATAGCCCCTTTACATGGTGCACCAAGCAACTTAAGAGCTTGCCAAAACACCGATTGGGATCCATTCTCTGAAATCGCAGCTGGTTTTTTCACCCACAAAGGAACAGTGGTAGAGTTTTCGATATTTTACAGTTCACTAGACGCGGATAATTTATACGTTTCGTAACCTCCTTGAGACAAAGGCAATCCAAAATAATTCCGGGTCATAATGTTAGATTCGTGAGAAGTCCAGGACGGTTGCAATGTTCTAACGTCCAAGATGATTTCTCGGATACGTTTGTACCATAAGAATGAAAGAGGTCTGGGTTACTGAGCTCCGATCACGAATGCGCCACACATTGTTTTTCTGCTTAAAGATGTACCATGGATGCAGGATAAGTTTCTAGTCTGTAAGTGGAGAAGTCGACTATTTATCCTTCTCGGGCAAATATAACACCAATTCAGCGACCCCGGAGGAATAGGAAGGGTTGGTTTGCGTGACGGATTGAGAACTTGTAACGACCTAACTTGATGAACGGGAGATCCTGTACACCACTTTAATAGTGCTACAGTAATCCATTGTTTTCTGTCTAGAAAGAAACTCCCTTAATGAAGGAGTAGCATCATCTCCGCTCATTTCCTTCTTCCGCTCTACCACCGAAAACGAAGTCCTCGTCAGCGCCTCGAAGGGTTTCATTAAAAAGTTGGTTAATTGATCCGTGCACTGAACACGTCATTTGAACTAAACCTCTTCTACTACCTGTGACACATCCCCAACTTGAAGCATTGCATAGAAGGAAAGACATTTGAAAACACGAATCGTGATGCTCATTCGTTGTTTGATTTTTTAAAAGCGCGTTGTACGCTTTGTGAGTCTGTTCGACATTGCGTGTCGCAAGAGCGGTAGTTTATTCAAATATTTGAGGAACGCACGAGATTGCTGGAGTACAGGTACAACTCCTCGGACTACGCGTAAATATTGCACGACTGCGCACGACTCTAGCTCGATTCTGTCCTCCTCCCTTCCTTTCTTTCTATTCTATTACTAATTTCCTTGTATCCTTTACCTCTTCTGATTTGGAAGGTGTTCGCTGGATTTTCTGTCAACACCAGCTTACTCCAAGAAGCCACTGCTTATAATAATCGTTTCATGCATAGTACAAAATGAGATTGAAACATTCCAAACGAGATGAACAAGGCGTTCTCATTTCTCGGTATTTGCTCCGAATGCCTTCTGTTATCCTCATGAAGCACAACTTTACGGTTCCTTTGTAGCCTTCCACTACCATAGAATTTTCTAGACGTGTTGGGACCTTTTTCGCGTCATGGCTTACAGTGTGGTTTGTATATAGTAATAGGTTTATTTTGAATACATATTTTCGCATTCAGACCCTCTCTACAGCAAAACCGAAGCCGGAAATTTCTGAAGAGACGGCACCTAGTAGGCATGTGCATGAACTGGAGTAAGCCGTTAAAGTCCATTCAGAAAATCGTGAACTTTGTGCACGAAGGAGTGGAGGTCTGTAGATCTTTAAGACGAAGATATTTGCTCAGCAGAAGTTGCTCTATCAGTTATTCCTGTTTTTCTTTCCTTACCATTTTTCCTGCTATATTAGTGACCTCTAGAGAAAAAAGAGAGAGGAATTCCATCATAGTGTAGGGCAATCTAAACAGATTTTCTTTCTCTAGCCGTTTTTTGAAATATTGTGAGGGTTTGATCTGGAGATTCGGCGCTGCTGCTGCTAATCTCGCGAGGACGTGTTTCCGAAAATAATTGCGAAGAAAACAGTTGTTGGCCTTGTTCTACTTTTTGGTGAAACTTACGTAGCGAACGATTTCAATGCCGTCAAACAAAAAACGCGAAAGAGCCGTGGTGTAGTGGCCAAGTGAAAATCTGTTTCCATGGTTGAGTGAAGAATACATTTTGAGAGCAAACTAAGGGGTTGGACTTTGTTATCGATAAGGTAAACGATAAAGGTTGGCATTGTTCTATTCCGTTTGAGTATGCGCGACGGACTGTGCTTTACCGGAGTGTCGTAGATGCAATACATGTATTTGGGTGCGTTCTTTAGAAAGCCCTATCACTTTCCACCAGCAATCTAGGGATGCCAGCAGCGTTAAAGCTTTCATTTAGGTTTTTTTTTCACAGAAAATTCCAATTTTATTTTGACTACCGGCGGAATTCTGACTATTCGGGTTTCATACGGCGAGAAGAGAAACGCACCGGCACAACTAACTTTTGAAGACCTAGCCGAAGCGACTGCACATCCCCTGTCTCTTGAACGCAGTGAAAGCTCAAATTTCCAGTCGAACTCTGTCGCTTGCGTTCGTGATTGCTATTACTTCGTTCATCATCTTCTTGTTGATCGGTCTTCGCAGGTCCATCCTGCTTGTGTAGAACACAGACTTCTGACTCGTATGGTGGTGCAAGAAAAAAGTACGAGTCGAGTAGATGCCCAAGAACCAGATGATCGTCGGCTCCTTTGGAACACTTGCAATATTCACTAGTTTTTGCAGAAATTGTTTGGCTTTCACCTTTATAACCGACTTCCGTCTACAAGTACCGTTCACCCAAATCTGGCGTTCGTTGTGTTGACCCTGTCCGTTCTCTCGTACCCGATCTGTTCGCCATCTCCGTTGGTTACCTAGTGGCGCCGAGTGCCCTTGAATCGGTGTGGTCCGTCTCGTTTGCCTCCTCAATCCCCTCGAATGGTGGTCGCGCAGGCTCGCGGCGCGGCGCGGCGCCAAATCGTGTCACCGGGCCAATCTCGATCGTATATTACAGCTATCGCGTAATGAGCGTTGCGACCAAACTCGTCCGCAACTGCCGCACGCGTCACTTTCGTGTATAACTGACGGTCCTTCAGCTCGCAGACAGCCTCCGGACCGGACTGCTTTCTTCCGCCCACTTGAGTTTGAGTTATGACAGGCTTGACCGCTCATAGTTCCATCGAGGCGGTTCGCTGCCAGCAATTTATCCGTCTTTTTTCTGTGGGGAAAACGCTTGTCTATGTGTCGAAGCTGGAAATCTGCGTCGGACAGGATGTGGGATGACTAGGTTCTTAGGTGTTCTGGCTTTCGATAAGTGGCACCCCTCTAGCTTCCAGTTTCAAGTCATATCTTGGTGCTTCCATACAGCTAACCAATCTCTCATCGTGGGTAAAGGGCTGAGCTTTCTACTTTCAATTCTGGTTTAGTTTTTGAATCTATGGAGGCATTCTAGAAGCCCACTGTCTTAGCGAATGAAAAATGCGAGCTGCTTGCCTCATCTTCATTTGCCGTTCTTGAAGCCTCATAATTTAGGACTTTTGTCGTTTTCGCCTCAGAATGACATTGCATTGTTTGAAATTCCTTCTCCAACTGTAATTTTGAATGTTTTACGGGAGTGCTCCTTTGTGAAATTAATAATCAAAATGAAAAATATTTGATCATACAGTATAGACTCATCATTCCACTTTTTTCCTCCGTTGATACATCTGTCATACGTTTTGTCACAGACGCTGTTAATGACCACGTTCTCGCGGAATGGGCGACTCATCATCATCAGCCTCACTTCGAACTGAGAAAGCTACAGAGCACATTTATTTATTTATTTATTTATTTATTTATTTATCATTCTTTTTTACGATGCCTAGGTGTGTGTTCACCTCTTGAAAAACATCTGCTTACAATCTGTCGACGGAAGGTTTAGTGGGTCGTAAGAGAATCGAGAAAGTCCGAGATACCGCGGTTGATAAATGGGCTTTAAATTTCCACAGCAATAAGGGATACATGTTAGGAGACGGCACTAGCCGTCTCCTAACATGTATCCCTCCTCGATGCCTGCTTGTGATACGCCACGCATTCTATTGCAGCGAGATATCATAGCCAATGTGAATGCGAATTTGGCCATAGGGCGGCTTATTTGCCAGCCAATGTTTTGTCATTCCCTAACAAGCAGGGCACCAATTTTGCGCTCCCCGAAGATGGTGAATTGGTTAACCTGAGCGGGAGTCGAACCATGAACCTTGAGCGTCTCCTTCGGCTTCGCTATCACGCGCCGTTGATATTATGCACCAATGTCAGTGTCCAGTAAGGCCTACGCAGTATGCACAACACTTTGTAGCTAGAAAGTTGCAGCGCACTCGCAAGGAAATCAGTCATTCGCAGTGAAAACGAAAGTCACGCCACATAAAGAAATGCTTGTTATTGTCGAATTACTGCAATTGAGGCCTCACACGTTAATTGCTGCGTAAGCCGCAGCACTGCGACATATTAGGTTGTCCGAGAAGTTCTCAGCGTTTAGGTTTCGGCGACAAACGAAGTAGCCATGGTTCATACTGCCATTTATGAACATCGCCGAGTTCATCTCCTGTCGCATCATCTAGATGTTCGTCCGCTTTTCTGAGTCCCACAACTCGCTTTTTGCAAACGGCGCTTCTCTATAAGAACCCTTTAAGCGTTGTTTCTTATTTTCACAGCTGTTTATTTTAGTCAATAGCTCTCAACGATAGTGAACTAAAATAGCCGAATGTACTCAACATAACTGCATTTTTAAAAGGAGGGGTATATGAGGCACTTTCCACCAATCTAGTTTATCTACTGGCAAATTTTTCATCATTTTTTTCGGATAACTTTTTGATGATTAACCAAGAGAGCGTGGTAGCGCAGTCGGAGAAGGCACCGGCTGTCAAATGACTCCGAATCGAGACTCTTGGTTCAAATCTCGTTCAGCAGCCAAGTTTCGATCTATGTCAGGTAAGTAGCAAGCTGTAAGGGGTCAGTGAATTGGCGCAACACTTGTTAACACTTTGTAACGGGCCTAACTTAATTTACCCATCGACTGACCACCGCAAGTCATTGTTTAAGGGAGAAATGCATAAAGTTTGCCTGCACGACTTTCCGCAGAACGTAATATGTGCCGTTTCTCATACGAGGATTGACTGACGCAATTGCCATCCACAATCCTTAAATTATAGCAGTTTCCAGTAACATTATATTCAACGCGCATTGTTGGGCTCATGTCGCTGATTTCTCTTCTTTCTTAGGAAAAAACGATTAAAACGGTTAAGAAGAGCCGTGCAAAATCAATGTTAGACAGCTCCTGTAGGCGGCTGCAACATCTCTTCAAGACAGGCTATTATGGTGGGAATATGCCTTGACTAAATCACTGTTCCCACGTCCGCTTTTTGCATATTGCTTCCTATCCCCTATCTTTCGGACATCCTATTTTCTTCAGTTGGCGCGTAGAAGCGCAGTAGAGAGAGACGTAAGTTATCGTGTGCCCCGATTCAACGTTCTTGTTTCGAATTCCGGCCCAGGCGAACCATGCCTTCTATCCCTCCTGACTCGGACAGTCGGTACCAGGTCTTCTTTGAAAAGATGAAACACTGATTTGTTATCCGGTTGGCTACCGCAAGTCATTACTAATGCAGCCCAAGCCCGCTTTAAAATTGTTCCCTCGATATGCAACAGAAGTGGAATGCGTGGCGCATACCGCAGAGTGGTTGACTAACGCTGACCTCTATCCTTTATCTTCTTCCGGTGAGGGCGCTTCGACTTCGCAGCGGTGCACGACGCTCTGTTGATGGACTTTGACTGTGTTCACCACAGCACGCTGCATCTGAAACGTTTTTGAGGCCACCGGTGCCGAGCTGGGTCCTAACGGATATCCTATGGCTTTGCCAACAGGCGCTGACGGTGTGTGCACAGTCAGAACGGCGGCGCTGATTTCACGTCGCGTTGCACTTAGATGCGTCGGCTTTTTTGCCGCCGGTCGGCGGATGTGTTTCGTGGACGTTACATAATCATTTCCACGTGTGCCGGTGTTGTATGCAGCCGTCGGCGGATCGACAATGGCTGCGCTGCTTCTCGCTTCTTGTCGCCTCGATCCACTCTGCCATCGACTGCTGTCGCAAGGTGGTTAGCCGACGTCGTCGTAAAAAGAAGTCGAAGTGGTGCGTTTCAGGAACCAGCTTCTATTTCCCAAATATCGAACTCCAACACCTCTGATAGATGTCCTTTCTCAATAGGGCTTGGTTTCTCATGCTTCGGGTGAAGCTCGGCCTGTGCTTAGTACACTATGACCGTCATTTTTTAAAATCAGTGTTTTATAAAATGGTCATGTGCGGCGGGTCATCAAATTGTATTGTATCCATCTTATTCCATTTTTAGGCGCTTAAGTCTGTTGGCTTCTTCTCCAGTTCTTGCTGAAAGACAGTGTGTTTTCCGGTGTTTGTTTCAACAGTCCCCTCCTGGGCTGATAAAATCATTTTTCATTCATGTCTTCAGGACTTGTGGAATTTGGCGGGAAACGCCAGTTCTGCGTTCATTTCGATTTGCTAATCTATTTAAGTTTGGCTCAACCCCCTCACGCCGCTCCTCGCAGTTCAGCGAGTCTTGCATCCATTCGTGGTCTGCAAATTGATACACTCAACCTTAACGTCCAAACTGTGACTTATAAATCGCAAGTCACTGTGTTGTTTGCAATAAATTTCATGGTGCCTCCCCGCTATTCAGTAAAAGCATGTTCGGCGCATACTGAATAAGGGTTGCTTAATACCGTTCTTTACTCTCAATCACTCTCCTTCCGTAGTCGGAATCTTTATCCCTCCTCCGGAGAGTCCACCCAATTGAGGAAGTCTCTGAAGGAAACGTTGCTGACGCTGTTCCTTACTCTTCCAGAAGTGTTTGTATTTCGTTCAGCGCTTATATGAACACTATTTCAACCATTCTAATGGCTTGACTGTAAATAATACCCTTTTATTATAGTTATCGGAAATTCGTTAATATCTTTCAAATGAAGGGTGCAAATTTTCCCCACTGTGAAGAATGAATCGTGCAGTCATTTTTTGCAGTGCAGGCTTTCGCTATTATAGTGCTATGGTAAAGAGCGTTACTCAATCTCTCTGAGTGATGCGCCACGCAGTCTTCTTCCAACCATAAAAGGCCATGGTGAATGCATATTTTTGGCCGATGCAGCGACTTGTGGTGTCCAGCCGATGGGCGACATTCAGTGCTTTATCCTTTCAAGACGGGACCGGTACCAATTAACTGACTCACACGGATGAAAGGGTAGGCTGAGCTGAGCGAAGAATCCGAACTAGGAATCTCGAATTGATTCAACATGACAACCTGCGCCGTCTCCATTTGCACTACGTCGCGCCCGTTTTCTCAGTTCTATTCACTCACAGGGACGAATAAAGACAGTATCGTGGAATTCTGATGTGTAAGGTTGCGCTTATTTTTGTGCCTTGCTTGGTCAAACTTTCAGTTACGTTGGAATTCAAACTATCTAACAACGCGCATAGATCTCTGGGATAGAACTATCGCACGCCTCTTAAGCAACTCCCTATAATTCGCATTTCCACATTCAAACAAGTAAAAATGAAATTGAATGGCTGCGCAGTGCAATCCTGGCATGCTACACACTGGAGATGTAGCCCTTTTCGTTTTAGGCTGAACTCTATTGTAAGTCTAAAAGTGCTAACCTCTTTGATCCATTCTGCGTGAATGTCGGCGCGTGTTAGCGCAGTCGGAGAAGATGCGGTCTGCCATGTGCACTTCCGCCTAACCCAAAGGAGTCTTGTATCCTTTCGTGGTCTGCAAATGCCGTTTCATGCTTGCCTGAAAATAATAAAGCACTAATTTGTTGATCAGTTGACCAGCAAAAGCCGTTGTAAGAATGAGCTATGCATTCAAAATTCCTCCATGATATCCTGTAGATGTCGAATGCGTGGCTCATCCCTCTAAGGGATTGATTGAACAACACTGACCCTTATCCTTACTCCTTGTGACAAACTACTCTGGAGCATATGCAGCGACGTGATTAGGCACTGTGGTATTGCCGTGCTTTGTCCGGTGTCCTGTCCCTTGTCTTTCCGACTGAACGAGCCTTGCGATACGATTCTTGGTGAGTTAGATCTGCTCTCAAGAATGCAGCCGCATCTTGAGAGATCTTGTTGCATCTGATCGCATAGAATTAGAACTATGACCTTCATGGAGAACGAGTAAAACTGATTCGGTTATTTTTCACTGGAGCAAAATACAGTGTTTTTGACCCTTTCAGAACTCCTAACCAGCTTTGTGACCATGGCAGGCAGTGTCAGTCTCTCACACTCCTGGTGGAAAACCTTTCATTTTTCAGGCACTTGGCCCTGTTTCCCACACAATTTCTTCGCTCCATTCGCGATAGTGTCGTGTTACATTCAAACGCATATTAGCCAGCACAATGGGCGATGTGCAGGGAAACTCGGTATCGAATCAACTATCACCTTGTCGCACTTGCCCGTTGCTACATAATACAGCGACAATTGAGGTTATGGAAGGTTTCGCTGGTTCAGCAGGGGTTCTTGCTTAGAGCTTTGTGGCGCTGTAGCACTGATTCCAATAGGTTAGTTCTAAACCACAGTCAATCGCGTATTGTGGTCATTTGAAAGCTGGAACGTTTGACGAAAAACTTTATTCGGTTACAACTAGAAGGCCTTTCGCTTCATTCAAGCTTCGAAAAGTGTCGTTCCACCTTCAGTGTTTTCTTACTCCGCCGCTTTCTTGTCTCCTTACTATGCATGTGTTTGACGCTTTGCCCTCAATATTTATCCCGCTCGATCGTGAGGATGCAACCGTCATCTCGCGTCTTTAGCGAACCAAAAATCGCAATTCCAAGTTCACCTAATGTGCTTCGGAACACTTTGCGGAATCCTGTAGGCTATTTGAAACATTTTTTAGAGATTAGAGTTGTTACAAGTTCTTAGAAACTCCCACGCTTCCCCTTCTTGTCATCTTCTTTTCCTTATGTTTTGTTTCAGTTTTATACAGGAATGTCTCAATAGTTCAATTAGCAAACAAACCCTGATTTTTCTTTCGCATTTGTCGTTATTTAGGCATCTGTTTTTGGAAATGTTTCCCACTAGCCAGACAGCTGTTCCATTTGATCCACATAGCGCGTTTTCGGCGTTCGCCAGTTTTCGGAACGGTTATCTGAGAGCAGATCGGACACCTCTTTCGCTGCAGCCACTTCATAAATCATCGGCTGCCTGACGTGCCTTCCGTGTCGGCGGCAGCGTTTTTGGAGTCCGCCAGCTCGTTCGGATTTCTTCGGGTGTTCAACATCTATTGATCGACAAAGAAGGCCCCTTCCATGCCGTCCTTCAGGGCGCATTTAGGTGTGGCCTCTTCAAGCCATACAAATGTCAGTTCAATCACACCGCAACGATTCATCGTGCCCGCAGCAGTCAGCGGCCGATTCGGGGCATTCTCAGAAAAAATGCTCGCTTTGCGAATTTCTTCTATTACATCTGACGGGCTGTTGAAATCTTTTGGAGGATGTTCTTACAGAGTTCCAGAACCGAGGAGCTTTTCATACAAGAAGATATGCTGCCATTGCTTCCATTTTCGAGTGGATGTTTCGTTCAGAAGGTAGCGAACTTAAGCATTTCTAAAATATTAGTGATTCTCTACCACTGTCTCCTATAGGCCTGCCTCATATCGCTGACGGTACTGCCTCTCCGAAACGAAGACCCGTTATTCGCTTGTCGTCCGCTCTCTAAAATCTACAGTTATATTGCGCAAGGATAAAGTCGATCGTGGAAATTGCGGTCACGAGCGCTAAATGCTGTGCTCCAGTGGATTTATGGCACCGCGGCGTCATAACGAGGCGTTCTCTCGGGATATGACCTGCATTTCATCCCCATGTGCAGCGTGTCTTAATTGGTTTCTGCTTTTCCTGAAATCACTCTGAGTTGGCTTCGTCGCGGCCAACATTGTTTCACAATCTTGGAATGAATCTCTTCATTATTTGCCATAGAATAGCGAACCTGTGAACGAGAGCGTGATAGGATCTCTGTGTAATTGTATTCAATGTATTGGGCATTTCTATGCAACCAGAAACTGTATGGGCCGTCTGGGAAGTACGCTGTAATTAGGCTGTAAAGTACACATTGAAAAGGATGCTACCCGCTGCAAGCCACTATATTGCGCGAGTGGATCTTCAGTACTCTGCATGGCGCATCCCGGAAAGAGATTGTCTGATGTCGCCCTTTGCGTCTTCTTACAAAAATCAGAATTCGTCAATCCTTTCATGGGGTGCGCCACACATCCTGTTTTTACGAGATGTCGTAGAATGAATAGGGTAGTGTGTTCGGCCTATAACAAGTACTTGCGCGGGCCACCGATGCGCAAATCAGTTACTTTGTTTTCACATATATATATATATATATATATATATATATATATATATACGTGTATGACAACACGCGACGAAATAAAAACCAGCAAGAAAACACATTGGTAATAAACACAAAAATACAAGAAACGGCGAATTAGCGAGTCTTAAGATAACTACCAACGAGCTTTTTATATTGGTTAAACAAAGATGGCAAAGTATGTTTTTTGGTAAGCACAAAACATCAGAACCGGCCCTTTGAGTAAAAAAGGAGGCACGAACACAACTTTTGGCCGTTTTTGGTAAGCACAAAACATCAGAACCGGCCCTTTGAGTAAAAAAGGAGGCACGAACACAACTTTTGGCCGTTTTTGGTAAGCACAAAACATCAGAACCGGCCCTTTGAGTAAAAAAGGAGGCACGAACACAACTTTTGGCCGTAGAATAGTGAATTTTAGATCTACAACCCCTAGTGGTAGAATGATGACTGTGTAAAGCTCAGTAAGTGGAAGTGCAACTTTTTCAGTCATCATCTTGAAATCATAATTAGATCGTTTCGCTTCCTACGAATAGCAAGCGATTCCAGCTCGAATATTTTATTACGATCAGGCGCTGATGGAATGGAGGTGTAGTCATAGCCATTTAAGCGTAACCATAGCTTTCTAGTTTAGCTATTCTGAACGGATTCTAGACTCTGTATGCAGCGCTTAAGGTGAGGACTGAACACAGTGGTGCCATACTCCAATATTGGGCGAACGTATGATTTGTATGCAAGAAGCAAGTGAGTTTTTGAATTTGTAGACAACGCTCTAAAAATGCTGTAAGTAACTGTTTCAGCTTTCTTTGCAATCGTCTCGCAATGCTCTGAAAAACTAAGTTTTTTGTCTAAGATGAAGCCCAGATCACGCAGACTGTTTTCGCTGAGTAGGTTGCAACCACCAAGGCTGTAAATGTGTTTAACCGAATTTGAATTGTCTAGATGAAAAACCCGAGTTTTTTGATCTGAGATAGGTAATTTCCACGTGTGTGACCAATCGGCAACATCTGAAACTGCACATTGGAGGGCAAAGTGATTCTCTTCACTGGTAATATTCCTGTATACTTTTATATCATCTGCAAACATTTAACAACAACAACATATAATGTAGTACAGTACCAATTCACCGACTCCGGAGTTATTGAAGGCTTGGTTGGCGGGAACCTGAAGCAAGAACCTCGATGCAGGCGGGAACCTGAAGCAAGAACCTCGATGCAGGAGTGCAGACGAGTGCAGTATTCTCCTTCGACTGCGTTACCATGCGCCTAATCAAGCTGTATTAATCAATTCATTGGTTTTTTAGTTTTTGTGGAGTTCAACTTTCGGCCTTCTATTTGCGTGGTATATATCTCAAACGGGGAACTCTAGTTGAGCATCGATCATATCGATTACTACCAATTGGCCGATCGGTATCACTGCCCGTTGTTGTCGTCTTGCTGCCATTGTGTTCAGATGATTTCCATTTCTGTGAACTTTGATCGAAAGTCGATAAAGTCGATCCATATTAGGTGGTCGTTATTTGGTTTTCTCGCTGCTATTGAAGGCCGCAGGTCAGAGTATTCACGTGATTCCGACCTTAAACGGAAATCTCAAAGAAGTTGTAGTTGTAGAAGAAGGTGTCTTAAGTTGACTGACCGAGGGATTACATATTTTTATGTAGCAGAATTTTTTGCTCGATCTTGGAAGCGACGCTATGAAGCGCAAAATAGGGAGATTCGTTAAATTCTTAGCACTAGTTGTTGCCTAGGAAAGTGTAATACGTTCCATTTTCTTTTAGCAATCTCGATAGTGGAGAGAAACTGGTTATTGTAGAAGATTTTTCTACTATAAGGCTCCTCCTATTCTCCGTCGGTACATATTCTTCGTGCTGAGTCCATGTTACGCAGTGGTAGAAGGCGCCGTTCTCGTGAGCACTATTAATCGATTTCAGTTTCGAATCGAACCCAATGCAGTGAAAAAACGCATACCACTGAATTCAAAATAGTTGCGTGCGCGACATGCGTTCATGCCTCCCATTTTGTTGTCTATACCAGCTAATTACGGACTCATAGCCATTACTAGGCCTCGGGCATACTTCCCGACGAGTTTTGCAGAGCGATGCGTACGAATTTGAACTTCTCAGCGCTCGTCGCATCGCTCATTGCTCTGCAAGGGAGGGCGACGGCGATCCGTCCAGGACCAACGCTAAACACCGCGCGTGGCGCGAAAAAGTATGCCATGCCCGCGATGGGCGCGGGATGCCGTCACCCATGCCGAGCGCCACTGTTGCGGCGGCCGCGGCGAAGTTCCCTTTGACTGTTCGACCACGTGCGCGGAATGGCCATGGACTGAGCGCTGCGATGGCATAGCGGCGATGGAAATATGCTCCCGGCCTTACCGGCAGGTTCACATAGAATTTGTGTCGCATACCAAAAGAGGTCGGCCGACGTCATCTGTAATCCATTGTGCATATCCTATCCATACTACGCAGCAGAGAAGCAGCAACCTGAAGACATGGAAGAAAATTGGAGGAGATGTTCTTGCTTAAAATGTTATAGATTTTTGTTAGTGAAATATGGACAAGTGTAGAACCAACGTTTCGCAACCACCTTAGTTCTCGATTGAAAACCAAGTAGTTACCTTCTGCAAGAAAATCCACTTAACCTTTCAGCTTGGTAGACAGAATAATTCCAGTAAATTTTCAATCTCCAGGCGTCCTTTGTGTGAGATCTAATAAGGTTTGGGCACGAATTCCTCGTGTCTTAGCAACCTCAAAAATTGCCGGCCGTTGCATATGCATGATGAAATGAAGAACAAAATTTTCTGGAGAGGAACGCCCATTTCTAAAGTTCGAGTTCATATATGCTTGAAACATTACACCAAAAAAATCACTAACAGGGGGAGGGGCACGTCCAGAAAGGGAAGAAATTAAATTGAATTGCGTGAGTCGGTTTCGCGAGTCATGGAACAGACCAAATACGCTAACATTTTAGCATCTTCCAGATGTTCATTTTACCGTTCAATTGTAAAATTCCTACATTTAAATTCCACCATACATTCCGTTACATTCCGTTATAAATAAGTATCTGACATCCTCATTCGTTTTATCTTGCTCATGTTGTGTTATGTCCTTTTCTTTTTCATGGTATTCATCTTTAGTAGTTTTCTATAATCTTTACCAGATGAGCACTGTGACCAACAATTACAATCTCCCGAAAGATGAACGCGTTGTGAGCCATAGATAGGGAAAAATTAGTGTATACATTTACCCTACATCATTTGTACGTATAGATATTCGTTATGTCAGACTGGTTCGTAATGCATTGGAGAACAGTCGAGCCTAAACCAATGGAGCTGGTGTGGTGTGCTGCTTCTCGACAATCTTTCATTTTATTTTCATTGTTTTTTACTTTTTAAACAGCTCGAAATTATTTTGCTTTAAAGGAAGAACACCCGGTGAAGCCACTGCGTTTCCAGATTTGTTATGTCTTCCTTCTCGAGGGCGTGCTATGTTGTCGTCTCCCCTTTACCAGATCTACAAAGTGCTTTTGCTCGGAACTCGAATCCACCTGCCTACGTTGGTTTAACGGACCCAAGACTCACCATGGGGACCCCGCAGGTAATTCGAGCGCTCCACGGGAAGATTCCTCAATATGGTTGAGTGAGAACTGGCATGTAGTCGGCGCATACCGCGCGCCGGGTTATTTGCTCAGGCGATGGGCTCGTCTAGTGTGGCCAGCGAATTAATACGGCCAGCCGCTAACAGTGGAAGCGTGTATTCAGTAGCCACCCACCCTCCCCCACGATGCCCTCAAACGTGATCAGAAGTTTTATCGACTTTTTCCGTGGAAGAAGAAACAGATTCAGTGGAACTTCGAGGGTGTCTTGAAGTGCGTGCGATTCTGTCGGCGAGGAACTCTACCTTCACCAGCCATCCGGTTCCTTGAGGGATCCACAGCTGAGAGCGCTGTCTCACTGTGTCGAGGCAGAGGCGGTTTCCTCTCGACTAGAACAGTTTTTCCTTTCTTCCAGCTGCCTGCGTTCTGCATCCGCTTTCGCAGCAGATATTAACGCTACATGGTAACAGGCTACGCATGCGCCATTACCTGCATTCTCCTAAGAATTTAAAAAGTACTTCAAGGCGTCTCTCCACGTTTGAATCACGCACTACGTTAGCGAAGGCTTGTAGAGGTTTGATTCTTGGATTTCGTCTTCTTTCGTCGAATACCTTTTCCGAGAAGGACGACGAGAGAAAATGCAGATCGCCGCCATTTAACGTCTGCAGACGAGAATTCGCATTGTGTGTGTTCATTTTTGTGTAACTTTCCACGTTCGACTTTAAAGGCAAGACCCTCGGTCATGTTTGGAATGACAGGCTTCCAGCTGGCAAGCTTTTACCCGTCGGTTTGGGTTCGATTTATGCTCTGTATGCTCTGCAGCACTTTGAAGAAATTGGTTTCCTTATGACTTACTGCCGTGTCTTCGACCAGAAGGAGCGGAAATGCGCAATTTTCTCGCTCCAGAGCACTTCGGGCACCTTTCGGCGAACAACGGAGCAACAAAGAATAAGTCGCTGACTGGTGTCATAGTGGCTTCTACTTCTACTGGCGGCTTCGAATGTGCACACGCAGACAGCTTCATTTTGCTTTCCCTTTTATGCTTAGCAGAACAATGTTAAAACCTGTAATCGGGCGCTTATCCAATGTATCCTCATGGTCCAGTTTCATTTCTGATGCGTAATACTAAGCTTCTTGAATCTCCTACTGAGGCTTGGGTGTTTAGAGATGCCGCTCTGAAGAGCCCTAAGAAAAGCAATAATTTGCGAAGGCATTTACCAAAAAACGCCAATATGTAAGATGTAAATTGGCATAAAAGAAAGATCTTAACGCAAAGACGTAATGTCGCGAACTATAAAATGCGCTAGCTCTACAACTTTCTAAGCATGCGATTCTGGTGCGATTCAAATATGTACAATGTCTATGGGAGAACGATAATTTCAAAAAATAAACGAAGATTTCTTTAAAAATGCAGTCAACGACTACTCCCAAGCAAGGCTTGCACTAACTTCATGTAGAAAAGGTAGGCCTAACAAGAGAACATATCAAGCAGTGGAGGGCTTCAAAGTCTATGAAAACACAAGCAATTACGAATGCAATAAGAAATCAGAAGAGCTGGTAGTCGGTACAAGACGTTTCAGCAAAATGAACGATCAGCAGGACGAGTGTGCCGCGTAAAAGGAATCACTCCAAAAAGGCATGGACCTTCAGAGTTTCTGCAGAATACGTCGAGCTATAATGAAGCATAAAAAACTCCCTGTAGTTTCCAGTTCATGGAGGAAGATAGCCGATCGTGATGACGAGACTATAGCCATGATAAATCATTCCGAACTCATTCAGCTTGAACTAGAAATGAAAACTGTTGACAACGAATTCTTCCTGTGGCCAATTTCTATGATGACTCCCTCGTTCTAAAGCTTATTAGGTCTTGAAAATTTTTCACCCATCGTGCCTGATGTTCACTAATGCCCATAACAGCTGTTTTTTTAAAGAAAATGTCAAGCATCCGCGTGCTGTTGTGTTGTGTTGAAACGAAGTTGTTTTGTTGCGATCAAAAATCTTACCCCAGACCGGACTCGAACTTGCACCACCTGCTAAGCGGGAAGGAATATTTTACACCAACACTACCGGCCCCGTTTGATGAAAAGGAACATTCACATCTCGTGAGATCGCAACAAAACATCGTTATGGCAGCTTACAATCTGAGTAGCAGCTACTAGATGTTTAAGGAAAATGACTTGGTTCGCTGAGTGTTTGCATTGGAGGACGCAGCAGAGACTCTGCCATTTTCTTCCGACGTTCTTGCGATGTTCACATTTTTCTAAGATTCACCCTTCTTAACTTCCCACTGTCTATTCTTCAAGAATTGCGTTCCTTATTTTTTATATTTCTTCTACTTCTTGAGCGTTCGTCTCATTGGATGACCGTGTCCCTTCTCAGTCTCAAGCACTGCATTCTTTCTCTTCATTGCTCCTTCCCTCTTCAGTCTCGATACTGTCTGCTCACAGTTTCACTGTGCTCCCTGAACAGTGAAATGTTCACACCCGCTGGGCGCTCGACGGTTTTTCGTGTCGTTTTCACGTACCGCTAAGCGGCCATCGATGGCGCGTTCATAATGACCGAAGGACGCCGGTGATTTTATCTCCGTCACCACAACCTCCTACCGAGCAGCGATTCAAACCCACTCCATTTGCATAGCGCGGCAGCCTTACATCGTCAGCCAGATTAATTTCCAGGCGTGCGAGCGTTGGTCCCTCCTAGACTTCAAAATTCGACCTCAGGTTTTCGGTACGCTTCTCCCGATCGTGCAGTTATTTCGGGTCAAGACGACACGGAATGCTTTTTGCTGTCGCTGTTCCTTGCTTTCATAGATCGCTCTGCGTCCTCCAGGAAACAATGTGGTATCCGTCTTCGTTACTGCTAGCAAAATGGGGCCTAGCTGGGCCCACTTTACTGCTCAGTGTAAAGAAACGGTGTGCTTATGACGTCTAGAACTCGATGGCATACTATTTATACGCGAACGACATTCCTCATGCTTCACAGAACGAATTTCGAAGAGAAATCTTCTACGATCTTCTTCTACCGATTTAAGTCTCACAGCTGAGTCTTAATTTTGGATGTGAGTCCTAGTTAACAAATAACTTCGATTTCAAATCTCTTTCCTAAATCACGAACAATTTTCTTCAAATTTTTGTACAAACGTTTCTTTTGGCATAGCGCTCTCTTTCATGTTAGAACGCCAGTGCCGTCAAGCAAAATGATCTAGACTTGGTTTTTTTTTGTTGAAAAAAGCTATCGTTAAGAAATAATGCGCGAAAAAGTAGAATAGAAATCCAATGGATTGCAGATTCCTTAGTCAATTCTTTGTATGCGAGCTAATTTTCCACTACTGATCCTTTTGGAGTGTTTCTAGAAAATCAAGACTTTTTTAAAAATAATATTAACAGTGGGGTACCGTCCATGGAGTCCACTTCAGTGAACCGTTTTTACCAGTTTACTATCAAGGAAAGCCGATGGTATGAAGAATAGCGCTACTTAGAGAGGTGCGGACAAAATATAAGGGATAATGGACGGATTTATTCAATACTTTTTGGAATGCGCCACGCATTCTACTTCTACATAATTTCCTGGTGACAATTTAAATGCGTATTCGGCCTATACAATGACTTAAGGTGGACAGCCAGCCGAAGAGAACATCAGTAGTTTATTCTCCCCGGGCAGTTATGATAGCAATTCAACGACCCCGAATGGATGGTTATTTGTCTGTGCGGGAGACCCGAACCTGGAACCTGGAATCGGGCCTTCGCAGCAGCCGGCTGAGAGCGGTCGTTGTAGCATAAGGCTATTCTCGAACTCATACTGTTATCTACTTATGTTCTAGATGTGTTTGTTCTCTTTTGTTATGTAAAACTAAGGGGCTGCGTGAACTAAGATAAGTCCTTGCAACTCATCCTTCGAAAGCTCTACTAGCCTTTATGTCGGTCTGGGCTCCTCATGCGAAGACTTCTTTTTCTCTTCATGGATGGCACATTGATCTTCAAGAACCTCTTTCGTCGTAACTGCGAACACCTCTCTGGCGGAGGTATGCATCCTTGATATACCGGTCTGCGCCAGAGCTGAGTCCATTCCTGAGCCTGGCTCGTCCTACCTCGGCCATAAAAATCTGGCTAACTACACGTTTCTGCTCTATATTTGTCCCGAACGCCAGCGCCGTCTTCTCCTCCCCTAGTTGTCGCCGTGTTGGTCATCGCCGGCCGTACCAGTCAAGTATGTGACGACAACTGGTTCTCTTGACAACGCCATCAGCACTTCGTTCGCGTCCACGGCTCGCTAACACGTTGCTTAAGAGTGCTTCTGCTCAAGCTGCACACTCGTGTCAGCTGCCTGACTCTTAGCGTCAGCTCGAAGCAGTGTCGCCCGCGTGTGCTGGGGGGCTGTGGTACCCCGACGTACGCACAAACCGCTGAGCCAAATCGGGCGGCGACGGGACCGCTATTAACCTTCGATTTGCGATTTTTTGTTGGTTTTTGCGAGGCTAGTTAGCAGCGCGTCGTGTCGGCGATTTGTTGTGGTTTAGTCGCTCGTTGGCTGCAATCCTTCGTGATCGGAACAATCGCCCGGGAACAAGTTCTTGTACTATAGCGAGCGCTAATCTGTTTCGCTTGAATACGTGGCCGGAGCGCTTGGCACAGCTATGGGGCCCACTCTGTTGTTTTAAGAAACAGCTCTGCCGTCCTTCTGAGAGTGTGCGTCCAAGATCAGCGAGATTTGCTTTGTAATTATCCAGAGCGCAGTGCGGCCACAAATGGCGGCCGGACTGCTCATCACTGTAGATCTCCGGAAGATAAATTGCCCAGATTTAGAGCGCTTCACCCATTAAACGAATTGCAAATTCGAGCTGACTGCCGTGGCAAAAAGTGTCAGTCGTTTGTCGGAGGATTACCCACCGAGTAAATCCTCCGCTAGCCCTGGTGCCAGTTGTAGTAAGTCCAGTGCGTAAGTTTTACGATGACAATAATGTCGAACTGCTATAGTGAGCACTTTTGAGTTTTAAATAGCTCTCACATGAAATGGGGCGTGCAAAAACAGTTACGTTTTGTTCTAAAAATAATGTACATATGTAATCACGTCATTAGAAGTAGAAGCGTTGCAGGTGGAGCTTTTAGTAAGTCTAAGTGGCATTCTGTCTTCATGGTTTTGACCAATATTGCGTATTTATTAGTATATACGGTGTAGTGGGCGGGAAACGCCTGTCCCGCACACATCCTAAATGAGTTTCAGGTAGTCAAGTATTCCATCCTTCTTGCGTTGTCTATGATTTGAAATCAGACATTCCGGATGAATAGGGCAAGGTATTCACTTAGAATCTGTGGGCATTCAAGGAGACACTGTCACTTATTGTTTAACGGCTGCATTAAATTCTAGCCTACTTTTGGTGATCTAAATTTACAGATCTCTGAATAGTGGACGAATTTCAGAGATCTGTACCAAAATCGAGATTTTTTCCGACCCAATTACAGCTCAGAATCCTAAAGAAACAAAGCCTTTAGAGTTTCTGGCATAACTCGCCGCATTTCTGAAGCAAATGTGCCAGTAAATCTGTGAGTGCTTTCTTTGAGGATTCCTCGACAGCACTAGTACCTTTTTTAAAAACAGGGGTGTACCATCGCTAGTAGTTTTACCGAACGACCGTGGCCTGTCAAGAAAAGCTGACAGCTTAGGTTAGCAGCTGAGAAAAGACTGAAGAATCTTTGTTGATTTACCCTCATCTTCCACGTTTTTCTTATCGATGTGACAACGTTGTCAAGCCATACGTGTGCGAAGTTTGAGCTAATCAAAAAGGCTCTGTAGGGGTCTTCCTTCACTATTTCACTTGCTAGTTTTCTATTGAAAAATCGAAGTTGTGCTGATGTTTCGTGTGGTGTCATCTTCTGCAAAAGAAATCCATCAACATATGTAACACCTTTTTTGTAAAAAGGTGTAGCAGCCATTCCACTTCGTCAAAGTTGCCGTCAGGTGTCCAGTTTAACGCTTTCCATCCATGAAACAGTTTACAGTTCTCCCCCATCGTGACGCAAACATTGTTATGGGCTCCTCTAATGGCACTGGTGTTCTCCAGGTTTGACGGGTTTCGGTGTTCACTGGTTCCTCCTGTCTTGTTATGACTACGAATGCGAAACTCACTGAGCCTTTTAAGTTGTTTAAAAGGGAATAGAACTGGCCAAACTAGACTTTTGCATTTTACTACAACCATTTGATTGTTGCTTTAATAGTGATTTTAATGTTTTGGGGTACTAGAATCAATTTAGATGTTCTAATCTTCCTAATACTTTCCCACGTTCTATTTTTATTACGTAAGCGTATGTTTGTTATTGTTTGTAATTTGCTATTTGTAAGGATGCGTTCAGGGAAATTGGATAAGGACACCGATACGCGTCTTTTAAAACCCGAACATTTTTCATTATCACAGATTAGTGAATTTTTATTAACCAGCAAAGATCTGCATATGTACATTGATTTTGCGAACCGAACTTTTTCACTCACTCACTGTCCCACCTCAACTTAATGGAGCTTTCGTTGCTAGAAAGAAACACTGTGTGGGTGTGTTTATGCACTACTTCTTGTTCTCATCGACCAACCGCAGGTTCAGCATCGTTACAGCTACGTGCCACCGATTACCTATTTCGTCTCGACCTTATTTCCTTAAGTAGGTAGCAACCCATTTTCCAAGGCAGCCGTAATTCGTCTCGCAAAGGCAGCAGCTGCCCAGCTGTGCGGCTGACCTCTGAACGAATTTCATGTGTCCTCTGACGAGTAATTGAAATATGCTGAATTAATGAGCAATAGGGGAGGGGGGCGTCTTCGGATAACCGCCCGCCCGACGTGGGTTTTCTACTGCGGTCCTTGATTGGTTCCGGTTAGCTGGAAGACCAACGTGCCTATTTCCGTTACCTGTTTTTGCCGATCGCTATAGTATTTGTCAGTCCAGATTCTTGCAATGCATCTTTACTTCTGTACGTCTGTATGAATCTGGCTGTGAGCCGCAACTAGGCGTATCAAGTATAGCATTGAAAGCTAACTAGTTCCTACTTTTTTACACTACTTCTTTTCTTTCTGTATTTCCTTAAACTCTGTAGAGGAGATCCCGATCTTTCTTTCTGTTTGTGGAATTTCTCGCCATCACTGATCTCAGACTTGACTTTCAAGAGAAGAAACAGTGACGTAATCGTAGGCGTGCTGTAATACACAAAAATGCATCAGTTTCTGTGAGATCTTTCGGGTTTCTCCGCGCCCAATGAACACTCGAGCCAATTAGTGGGCACGATGAGCGTGAAGCAAGCGCCATCTCCTATCTGTCTCGTCAAGTTTTTGCGCTACATTATCGGCCGATTATTATCTCCCTTCTTGGCACCATTATTGACCCATAAGTGGAGCGATATACGTTATGGCTAATTGCGCAAGTCACGGTTTTCGTGCGAGTTTTGGCCACGATTCTGTAATGATATCGGATCAGAAGCACTCGTGCTTCACGCTTGGATCGTTCCCACTTTTAGCCTCTACAAGACGTAGCGGAACACGGTGAAGAATTGAACCTTTGATTGCTTATGAACGAGAATGCTATACTACTGTTCATGACGTGGCCACATCGTGTACCTTCAGTTGTACGAGATTAAAAGACCTTAGAAAGGAGAAGAGGACGAATTACACTGTTTTCGGTCGACTGAGACAGTTATTTTCCCGTCATCCGGCAGTTCCTCTTGAAGAAATGATGTAAAGATCGCGATGGTGCCGATGGAATCCTCCTCGCGGAGCATTCTGCTCATTCTCTCACCGCTTCAAGGCGCGTTAATACTTTAAGCGTTCGCATTACTATTTAATCTCCCTTGGTTTTCTACGAAACAGTTGGATTTTGCGAGGAAAGGAACACCCTGTCCATCCACCCTGTATCTCAACCACCCTGTATCTCAACCGATTCAGTCCATAAATACTGAGTGCGCGCCGACTGTTTTTATTTGCGTCGATACGCAGTTTCGCATAATGAGATCTGCCTTTTAATGAGGACGTGATCCTGCTGATATACTTTCATGGTTACGGAAGAGCCAAAGAACCAAGGTTATAGTGTAGGATGTAGTCAGGATGTACATTCAGAGTGGTTTACGTTGGCATGTAAATGATAAGAAACGGCGAAATTTAATGATATAATTGAGCTTTCTGAATGGCAAGGTTTGGAATAAGCGCTCAGCAAGAAAGAGAGAGAGAGATAGGTGGCAGTCGTTCCGTACCGACGTTCGTTGTGGATAATATAAGAGTGGCCTTTTTTCGTCTATTTTCGCCTTTTCACAGAGCGCAACCAAAAGGTTCCCCTGTCCTTATTGTCAAGCCAGGCGTATTGAAAGAGCTTTTCTACTAGCCGCATTACCTTAAGTCTATGTTTATTACTGTGAGGTGAAAGCTCACAGTGAAAATATCTTCTTTCATAGCCTTTTTCTTGCTTTAAAATTTTGTTTTAATAGAGAACGCATCCATTAATAACCGCAAAAAAGCCAGCGAATCTGCCGTGTTTCCATTTTTTATCAGAGCTGCAGTCAAGTTTACAGGTGTCTTTTTTAGTCTTTTCAAGTGTTTTTAAATCTAAGTTTACCACCAGTCATAATTCTGGAGCGCCATTTCGTGTTTGTTGCGAGGTCTGAAATCTGAGGACCTTTTCAGAACTGGAGTCTACTAATGTGACCAGAACTCATGACCTCTGATGGTGTAGTATCTCCAGTCATCGATGTTACACGCGAAAACCAAATACGTAGGAGATTAGTCTATTAGATTCCCTTAATTTGCTTCTGATGAAATGTATTATGAGAGGTCAAGTCAAAGGTTTTCTATTGTAGAGAGTAGGAAAGGCATTCAAAACCGTTCGTTCGATTTCCTTGGTGCAGCCCTCGTTTGTGATCTGCTGTGTTCACCAGGCTTAAACTATTCCATCTTAAACACGTACTGAGGTCGGATCGGCTTAACAGTGTCTAGATTCTAATGCCATCAGTATTTACCCAGGACCATACTCTTAGCGACTGATCCCTCAATGCTGTGTTCTCTTGATATTGTGGGGGACCCATCACATACTCGACACTTTTAAGGTTAACTGGTCCTTTTCTTCACTCTAACCAGATGTGGCCTTCACAGCTTCAATTTTGAGTGTATGCGAACAATATTGGAATCATCCTGCACATTACTAAAGGAAAAGGAGCGTAGAGACATGCATACATATGTAGTGAAGATAATGGAGGTTAGCAGTATGGTGTGCCTGGAAGAGTAGATTTTATGAGTTCCCTGCAGAAGTGTCTTCTGTCGTACCTTTTTTGCAATTGATTCCGTGATTCTCCTTCTCTCCCGTTCTCTTTCTTGTCCATTTTTTGTTGCTAATAAGTTTCCCATTGTGCAAGCACAGGATATATTGGGCCACTGAACCTCGCATGGTGGATATAGACGGTGGTTCCAGATAACAAATAGTGCCGTTGTTCCCTCCCGACCTTATCCTGCCATGTTACCCACCCGACTGTTGCTTTTCCTTCTTGATCTGGTGCGTCCGTCTGACAACCAGCTTCTCCTCCAGAGTGTCCGCTCCCGGAATCTCCGATGAAAACGCCGGCACTTACCTTTGCTCGCGCACTCCCGCCGGCCGACGAGCTGGAGGCCCAGTTCTGCGTGGCCGCCATTGTGGAGGTCCGTCGCAATTATGCGCGCACTCTTGACCGTGAGGTGCATGGTTGAATACGATCACGAACTACTCATCGAGCGGCCAGCCTATTCATCGCGTTGCAAATCACCGACCACCGCGCTCCTTCCAGGAAAATGCCGGATTCCTGGCGAGGAAATCGACTCCGATGACCTAGTGGAAGGCTCCTCCAACTGCGGATTTGTAGCAGTTGGCGACCGGCAGGGGTCTGTTCAGCTGACGCCATTTTACTCTGCTTTGCAGACCGGCTTCTCAGGCAACGCCTCCATTGTCGTTGATTGATCACTTGCCCAGAGGTGTTGCGCCCATTTCGCTCTCTATCACGACTTCGCACTTCAATTCGTCGAAGAAAAACTCTTTGAGTGCCCGTTTTTTTGGAGGAAAATCGCGGCCATCCGCCCACCTCTGAATTGTTCAGGTTTCTTTTTTCTTGTTCCGAAAGGGCGGTTTCCGTTGATGTGATATTTTCTTAGTTGAAGACGGTGAGATAAAGGTGTTTTTCAACAGTTCACCTTCCTCCGAGTTCGGACTTTGTAACGAGTACTGGTCCAGTGCTTTTCTTTCATCCCATCATTCTTCGTCGTATATGTGGACTGGCACTACGGGTCGGTATAAGCGTAAGAGAGCCGTTCAGCTTTTACGAACTACGCATAGCTACGGTCGTTTGGATTGACGAGATTTCTTCACGAATGCTGCACGAAACCGAGGCAGATTTCCGCCTTCGTAGTCCCTCGTGTCGGGGCTAGATGGAAGATTCCGTGGTTATCTAGCGCAAGCTGACATCTCCCTTAGTTCTTCGCTTTATTTTTGAGAAATAATCCTCTAAGCCTTGCTCTGCCCGCTTGGTTTCTATCGATTTGCATCTATGGCGAAATTTCGTTTGCAACGCTGCTTAAGAAAAATAACTTCCTTGCCCCATTGTTTGCTCTACAACTTCATACTTTTGAGCTTGTGCTATCTCTGTTATTCGGGTAGAATATTAGGGTGATGTCGCGAGCGCTTTATAATGTTTCAGGATGAGAACAGAACTTCTTGAGTGTTGGCAAACAAGTGTTCAATTTTGAGCTTAATGAGAGTCTCTTTAGTAAACTCAGGAACTCGGCTTGACAGTAGTTGTTCTTTGCATTGCTCAAGCGTCATATCATGTCAAGCCTGTCACCTGCATAGGTTATGTCTATGAGCCTTTTATTTTTTGTTAGGAAGCATCTGCTAACGCAATGGACTCAGTGATTCTACCAACTTTCCGTAATTCTATTTCTTTCCCTTTTGCGTCTTATTCATTTCTACGTTTCTAATGTTAATGGAATCTGTATTGTTTTAATGTCTGCCCAATCCGTAAAAATAAGAGGGAAATATGTAGCTTCTGCTCTTTTTCAGGAATCTTTTTGACCATATTGGGTAGAAAGCTAAACAAGGGGGGAGGAAGTCAAGGAGTTCATCTGAGAGTTTGTAGCTTTGACGTACAAACGCTGTAACAATTGCATAGAAAAGGCAGGCTGTCGATGATATAGAGCGAATTCCGCACAGTATTGAAGCTTCTATTTTTTTACATTCACAGGTCCTACTGTGAGATTTCGATAGTGTTGCCATTGTTCCATTGATCCAAATATGCAGTTGATAAGACGTCCGTTTCCTTTGCTGCGACGAGCGAAGTTCTCGTTCTCCTTCCCAATTTCCCTGCTTCGTCTCTGCAGCGTCGCTCTCTAAAAGCATCAGTTGCTACAGCAGCGCGGTCTCACCCACAATGTCTCGGAACCTAGACAGTTCTTGGAGTGGAAGTGATACATTGGGGTTATGTACTGTTGGCAGGATAGGCGACAGGGCAGCATCAATCCGGGCCAGTTTCTCCCCACGATCGCCACGCCCTCCCAATGGCAACGGCGCCACCTCCCACGCGGAATTTCATCGCAGGGCTTCCACAAGTGGCTCATGCAGCGCTGTTTCGTTCGTGGCTGGTGTAAAATGGATGTGATCTTTTTGGCTCAAGTCGTCGTTTCGCTGCTGCATTTGTCTCAAACGCCTGCGTACCGGATCGCCGGGCAGTTTCGACGTTTCGTTAGGATTTCGCGGTTGTCATTCTGTTTGCTCGGCAAGAAATCAGCTGAGAACGTGGTCTTCCGAGCAGAGTCCAGTTTTCGGAGCTGCGTCAGACTTCACGTCCTGGCAGCGTTTTTTGCTTCTATTAATACTGATATTTACTCGATTGTCTAACGATTTACTTCCTCAATACTTTGCTATTTCAGAGATTTATTTGACTGAAAAGTTGCATTTATGTTCTGAAACGTCTCTCAGTAGCCTTCGTTGGTTCTCACGCAACACTGAGACATCTGAAGAGTTTCCATCAAAGCACGCAATCGTTTCGAGAATCTTCCGCAAACACCGGATGCGCTCCAGAGGAAACCAATGCTTAGAATTCGTCGTACTAGTTCCCATTGTATCGGAGGTATTACGATTGTTCTCCCATCTTTGTGTGGGACTCATGACTTTTGAATTCGTGATTCAGCCGTGAGGAGATGACATTCGTATACGAGAAAAGTGTTTCCTATAGCTACATACATTTACTGCTGCATAGGTTCCCTTGTAGCGATTTTCTGCTTGCGTTAGCGTCTTCGTGTCCTTTACGATACTTGCAATTTAACAACAATGAAAATCTAGTACTAGCCATTACTCGGCCATTTTCTTCACTCTCCTCCACTAACTTAGGAACGCCAACTTCATTCAGGGCAATGCGCTCGAGACAAATATGTAGTATATATACCCTCTCTATGCCCTCGCAGTGGATTTGATGAGTAAAACTTCAAATAGCAACAGATCTATGATTTATATTGCTTACTTTCAAGTGTGCGGAAAAAAGCGAAATACCTATGCGCTACGAATGTTAGGATCTTTTGCAGAAACGACAAGAACTTCATGATTTTCGAACTTACGACTTCTCTTAGCGGGCATTTCTTCATAAAGGATTTCTTAGCGGTGTTGAGGCGCTAGATGTACCACTTATTTCATAGCTCCTACCTGGCGCGTGCGAACTATACATTCTCCGAACCTGTTCCTATACCGGCTTCTTAATTAGTCAAATTAAAGTATGTCGCGCTTCTGGGCTGTCGCTCGTCGTCTGACACCATTCTTCTATCTATACATTCTTTAGAAAGAATGTGGTATCGACTTCTTGGGAGGGGAAAATACTATGGAAATCGCGAGTCAAAACATATTTAAGAATGTTGCTGATTTCCATCGAGTTTGCTAGATAATACATATTGGATCCGATGCTGATTCGGGTAATTCGAATCCATCATTTTTTGCAAACCCCGGATAAGTGGATCGTGCGGGCAATAGCATTTTTGAAAAAGTCGGATTTTGTGGTGATTCAGGTGGGGGCGGTTTTCAGCGGAACGGGTTTTCAGATGATCCAGGTAATTGATTTTGATCAGAAATCCTATATTATGTCCGAATCGGAAATCCGATGCCTGATCCGACAGAAAATCAGTTACCTGATCCATACGAGAATCCGTTCTATCGAAATTCACCCTTCTTTAAATAACGATAATAGCAAGACTTATCTAAATAACAATAATAGTAAGATCTCATCTAAATAATACTAATAGTAAGTTCAGTGCTTTTTTAAAAGTGCCATTACCCGCGTGATCTACTTATCCGGCGTCCGAAAGAAGTGTTGGATCTGAATGCTTTCTTTGACTTATTTTAGTACCCAGGAATAAAAACATCAAACATAATTTACGTTTGAAACAATTCCATAATTCCAGGTTGTTTTGCATTCGACATGTGTTTTAAGATCCAAGCGTGTTCTTTTTCTTCGTGTTCGGACATTTCATGGAGAAAAATGAGCTAGACCTGGTGTCCAGGAGGAGAACTTGTAAGATGAATAGAAGCGTTCAGGCATCTGTTTACCATCTGTCAGACTTGGTTTCCCGTCTACAGAGGTATTCCTCAACCATAGCGTGCTAGCCTAAAGAAATCTTTCGAGAATACAGATTCTATCATGTATCCATCGCCCATCGTGTAGGACTAGATATTCACGGGCTGTCCACCGCTATTCATTCATTTTTCATTCGTATAGGCGAAATACGAATATTAATAGCCTCAACGATATCTCGTAGAATGCGTAGCGCGTCTCATATAGCGATTGATTGACCCCGTCCTTTATCCATAATCATCTAAATTCCTCCTCATGATGTCTTCGCGTCAGAATTAAAAGAAATGCAAACTTCTCTAACATGAGGTTTGTCAAGAAAGCGGCTAGCATATTGGATTTATTACTGCGTTAGCCCTCACTGGCACAGTTGGCAGAATGCAGTTCCTATAAGCACTGCAAGTTGGGTTCGCGTTCTGAGCTAAAAAGCTCTTCGATTTTCATGATCCTTGGATTGCTTTCAGGCTTGTCTGGAAGTTTCAGAAGCAGGAGAGGAAGGAGAGGAAGAATTAACTTTCTGTTACCTTTCCATAAATTGACAGCAGAAATCATAGCATAAACTTAATGCAACTTCCGAGCGTCTTCATAGTACCTTCGACTATGTATTGAATGCGCGGTGCATCTCAAGAGTCAACTAAAGCCTGCCTTTGCTCTCTCATTGTGAAGGTTGCAAGTACAGGGTGAAAATGCGTGGCTTCACTGCAACACCTTGCTCGCGGCCGACACTCTGCTTACACGGTTCTCCGGTCTTGCAGAAGTTCTCGGATTTTTCCCGCTGAACAAATGCGAGAGCAAGTAAGCCGGTTGGTTTATCTGCCGACAGCGTCACTTCAGCGTACGTGAAGGATGATGAGAGTCGGGGTTGTTCACGGAAGCGTCAAGTGGCCGGTCTCCGTGTTTGCACACTCGTTAACACCTCGTCAACGGCAGTGCTCTTTCTGTCTGCCGTCGCCGCTGATAACGCCACGACCTTCCACCGCTTCTTCTCAATGGTCTGAGTTCGACGACAGACCGTTCCCCTTTTTCCTCTTCTCACGCGAGATGCCGATTTTTTCTTGCGGATCTTTGGGCTTGTTAGATTCTTTCTTGAAGATGGCAGATGCTGACTCTTGCCTATTTATTGAGGATTTGGGCTTTCAGACAGCGAACCTCAAGTGTGGAGATTTCGTCCATAAATCAGGTTTCATAGTGCTTGACATTATTCGTCCGTCTGCTTTTTGTTCGCCGTATGGCGACACTTTGCCCCCCCCCCCTCCCCCATTTCGTTGAACTATCCGCCTATTTTCTCCTAAACGTTTCATCCCTTTTCTTCGGAGAACGTAGACGCCCCAAGATATCCAATTCTGTTCTATTTAGAGATGCTTAGGACGCTCATCAATCAAATGCATACCAAATTAGATAAGATCTTCTAACGAATAAAATACATTTCGAAAAGGCAGCGCTAGTCTATCATCGTGTCCTAATCGGATTATCGTTACATTTGGGTGCTCTACCGTTTTTGTACCGTAAAATTTCTACCGCATTGATTACATCCTGTACGGTTCGATTCACCTACTATAGCAAGACCCATTCTTTAGAGCGAGCTAGTGCAGTGGTAAACTTCCAACAAAGGTACTAGTTGTCAGTGTGGCTTGTGTATGTATGTGTATGTGTGGGCGCGTGTTAGCGCAATCGGGGTAGACGCCGGTTGATGCCTGCACCCCCACCCATATCGCTGTTCTTTGTTCAGATTTCCTGCTTTGCCCTCTCACCTGCTTATTCGGTAATGGTGAGTTGCTGCCAGTTTGTCTGGGAGGGACAAGGCATTAACTTGCTCACAGGATGACTACCGCATGTCATAGGACAAATACGAGATCAAATTGCCTCCCTACATTGTGTAGAAGTAGCATGTTATGTCACATCCCATGTGGGATTTGCTATCGTTTACCTTTATTGTTTTTATCGTTTCACATGGGAGGCGAAGAGACGCCACGGACCAACCAGGTCGCATCGAATGGGTATCCCAGCAGGGAGAGGAGAGTTTGGTCGGTGCCCTGATTGGATATGGTTAGCTGGCATATTCCCACCCCTCCATGTAGACCGCATTAAATATGATGCTCTAATAGCTTTCTAATTTCTGTCACATTTCTAATATATACGCCTCAAATGCCAAAGTACGATTCTTACCATTAGTTGTGCACTGAAGCCATGGGTGAAGGGTCCTGTTGACATGAAGTAGTGAATCTCCTGAAGTTGGGAGAAGGTATGAATTTGAGACTGGTCGAGTCAATTTTTGGACTTGGAGCATTCAAACGGATTCAGTGGAAACTATGTGCTACGTTTGTAATTTATCGTATCAAGCATCAAGTAGGATGATCACTGCTACACTCACATTGTTAAACTCGCCACAGGTTCTACTTATAAAGGATGAAGAATAAAGTTAATTCCCTTTGCGGGATGTGCCAAGCATTCAATTTTCATTGGTTATCGTGGAGACACTGACAATTTGAACGCGCTCTTGGCCCATACAACGAATTGTGGTGGCCAGCCGATGGATAATATTTAATCCTTCTCAGATTTTATTCTCTCTGGACGATTGGTTGACTTGGGTGGAAAATCCGAACCAGGGACCTTGAAACACAGTGCAGGCGACAGTCGCCGCCTCCTCCGACAGCGCTATCAGGCCCCTACTGGTTCTACTTATAGGTGGACTAGCCTCCACAGCGAAACTGTCAAGCGGCGCACTTTGTCTTCTCTTAGCTGCCACGAAATTCTTTCATGGGTTCCTCGTATTCGCGACCGTAGGAGCATCTATGTCCCAACGGTCCCACAGCTATAGTACCCGGCCGCAGCAAGGAACGAACTCGCCTTCCTGGCAAATTTTGTTTCATTTTAAGTTTCAATTTCGAACTTAACCACCAATATTTTGTTTCGCTAAAGCTATGTGCACGAAAATTACAGTTTTGAAGCTGTTAAGCTATGCTTCAGCTCTACTACTATGTGATTCTCTAAGTCCCAGTTGCGTTTCCTGGCTCTGCAATAGTAGCTTAACATTATAGGACCGAAGGAGGTATTCATGTTGCATCTACTTACCTTATGAATACACTTTCCCTTTTTACTCACACTGCATCGTGACTGCTGTAGTCCAATTCTTATGACTTCGTTCTTCTCTACTCGTCCAATCTCCTTGTACTATCTGACGTCTGAGGGATTTTATGGTTTTTGAAATAGAAAAGTACGGAGAGAAAAAGGTCAAAATTTAGTGGGACAGCTTTTCATTCGGTCAAGTAAGATGCAATCATCGTGATTAAGGTGTTGTGTTAGTAGCGTACCAACCTGCGCTCGAATCGTAATAGTAAGTATTTTATTCATTTTCGATCTGCCTTTCTTCAGTTCGATGCACTTCCTCATCCTCTACAGCTCAGACGATTGAATTTCGCCCTTGGGTGCATCCCTCACACAGCTGTGCAGCGTTCACCAACTGGATTGACGTCGTCGAAAAACGGATTTCCATTAGTGAATTCGTTACGGTTCGACCCTGACATTCTCGGGAACGAATTCGTTCGTCCGAAGTGACCGCGCCGCCGTCAACGACGTCGTTTCTATTCAGTGATGAGGACGTTTTACGTCGTCGCGCTGCGATCACCTGCGAATTGCACAAGATCTTCTTTTGAAGCACATCACTGTTTGTTCCGTCTTCCGCTTCACCCTTACATCTGAAAGCACCGTTTGTTGTCGGCCACGCCAGCCAATTGGCTGTTGTGTAATGCACGTATGGGCACGGCTAGCAGATGGTAAATCACTGAATCCATCACCGGTGTTTCTTGCATAAAATCTGCTGGCGCAGTATTTCAAGAGCCCGGCTTCGTCGTCTGTCTTCCTCTCTTCGATCGCGAATAACTTAGCGAATTCGCCAACATCCTCTAAAATACTTGGAGATGTCTTGCTTATTTCAGCGTTGTTCGTATTCTATCAAGATATCAGAATCATTCACTGGCTGTCTCAGTTTTTTATCCTCTGCAATCAAATCTAATTCAAAATCGCTGATCTCGATTCCGGCAACTGGAGCGGTTTGCTATATTCACCGATATCAAATGATCGAACGATTATTCGAGCGGCTCTATTCGTTCCTATCATGAGTCAGACAACTCCATGGGATGCTTCTCGCTCGAGGAACACGAACAGCGCCATATCGCTGGCTCAGAGCTTTTACGAAGAAGTCCGATTAACATGCTGCCCGGCGTGCTGGGGTCGAATTCAACTTCGACTAGATTCCTGGGGAAGAGAGGGATAAAGGAGAGAAACAAAACATACCAATGATCTGGCATCCATATTGTACTGTACCTACTCATTCCCGGGTATACTGCTAGGTGCAGGATAATCGGCGATCCTTGCGTGTATCTCTACATGCCCACACGAGCCTTGAATTCTGTAGGCTATGCCTCACCCAGCAAGTTACGTTAAAAGCATGGCTTGGACTGCCGCCTTGCCAACTTCGACGTCTCAATTTTTTTAAAGTATAAAGAGGAAAACTGAAGTCCATTGAGATGCTGTAGCACTTCCCCTCTCTCTAAAGATAAGGAATACCTTTATATGATTCTCTAAAGATAAAGAAATAAGGATAGTGGATAAAGATCGGCGCTACTGAATCCCCTTTGGGATTGGCTTTACCTTTCCCAAACAAGTCTGGTACCAATTCACCGACGCCGGAGGGATGGAAGGCTTGGTTGGCCTAGGCTGGAAATTCCAACCAGGAACCTATTATCGGGTGCACGCCACAGTCAGCACTTACTCGCGCTGCGCTACACTCACCCAAAGATAAGATAAAAGATGAGGTATAGAGATAAAAGAATCCTTTTGCAAGATGCGGCACGCATTCTACCTCTTCGTGATTTCGTGGGGCAACTTGCACGTATATTTGGTCAATGCATGGCTTGCGATTGTCAGTCGATGGACAGGTCAGCGCTTTATCCCATCCTATCAAATCTAATGCTAATTCACCTCCCAAGGGATAGAAGGCTTAGTTGGCCTGCGCAGAAAATCCGAACCAAGAACTTTGAATCGGGGAGCACGCGACACCCCCGGCGCCTCCTCCGACTGCGCTGTTATGTGCCCCATTGGTCCTTTCAGCTGTGATGCGTTTGGGATGGATTTTCAGGTATCAGCATACGAAAGCGTCAGTGTGTTTTACGATTACTTTATAGGTCGCATGCCCAACAAATCTCTTTCGTGGTATGAATCGTTGGGGACGGTAACCGAAGAGTTGGTGAAAACTAGTGAAAACCAGCACATTTTGCCGAATGCATTCCTCTTGTTTCTAAGTAACCAAAATTTTCTTGTATTTAGTGACTGCAGAATTCTTTTTAAACCAATGGTTTTCGAGGTTAACGCTTGAGCACCCACGTCTGCTCATTCATGAACTCTACAAATTCCCGGTACTATCCTGTTCCGTGTCCTATTTCACGTCACTTCTGTTGTGATAGACTTGCTGTGGTACTGACGCCTTTCTAAGACCCACATAACAGCTCGCTACTAGGCAAGTAACCTCTTTAGAATGATGGGAAGTTTGAAACATCGAGTGGTCGAAACCACATGAAATTTTTAGAGACTGTGTAGGAATGAATTTTCTGAGAATAGTTCAATATTTTTGGCTCGAACTAAATCAGACATCAATTCAAAAGGTTGCTGTTCAAGGGCGTTAAATGTGTTATTAAGCTCCACATTCTCTATATCTCTGTAAGGGGTCATTAAGCGAATAGTTATTAATTTCTTTCACCGAAAATGTGTTGCCGGGAGGAGAAAAGTATTGATTAAATAGCTGTACGTAGTAGTTTAAGAGTAAGTGACCCCATCGATGCTGGACTTTTAAAGTCCAGTGAATCCGAACGCGTGGGGGCGCAGTCGGTGGAGGCGTCCAAATTACACTCCAACTCGTGGTGATTGGTTCTGATCCCAAGGCCAAAGGGAGCACTACAGTCCTGCTGGCTCGGTGGATTTGTAGCAGACTTCATGGAAGGGATAAATTACTGATTGGCCCATCGGCTGGCCTCCGTAGGTCAATGTGTTAGGTTGAGTCATAAGTTTTGCAACATTTCTGTTTTTTTGGAATTCAAAATAAAGCCGCTGAAGCATTACATTTTGAAAGCTTGTTACCTGGCGATCATTTTGAGTTATGAATCGTTAATTTTCCTCTCGCTGTTAAAATGTTTTATTCTCTAGAACGATGATCACTCAACTCCCCGCTAGGCAGCAACTTAGCGTCGGGGATCAAGCACATTCACGAGTTCACCGGCAAGTTCACTCCTAACCGAGTAAACTATTGGAGATGGTATCAAGAGTTTCCATTCGCCCAGATTGGCAACAAAGACAAACCACTCCCGTGAAGACCAACTGCTGTAGACAAAGGGCACCTGCGTAAATCCATCAAGGCGAATTCTTCTCATACCACCCTAGGACTGACCGCTGATCTCAACATCTCTCAGTGAATCACTGCTCTTCGGCTTCAGAAGACTGGAAGGTCGCCAAAATCACCTTCGTCCGTGACTCATGCGTTGACGGAAGCCTAAGTAAATCGCTGTGCTTCCGAGTGCCGAGGGTTCCGGCACCAGTTCGAGCGAGTGGGCCCAGACCGAATCGTTACCAGTGGTCAAAAGCGGAAGCTTTACGGCAGCCGCGAAGCTGGAAAACAATGACTGGAACGCAGCGAGCCAGGTTCTGACGTCGAAACCGGAGCTCCACTGGAAGAAGGTCCTGCTGTGCGTTTGACGGATGTGTAATGGTCCACTTTACTCAAGTCAGTGCTCCTCATAGTCAAACAACCCTTGACGCTTGCTTCTGCCAACAACTCGACTAGATCCAGCAAAAGTTAGTGGGAGAGAAGTCGATACGACCCATTATTTCTTCCAGCAGGACAGCGGCCGACCGCTTACGGCACTTGAGGCGCTGGCAAAAATCTAGGAATTGGGCCGGACCAAAATCAAGCAACCACCATACACCCCGAGCAATTCGCAGTCTGACTGCCATCTGATTCGGTCGGTGGATCACTTCCTTCATGGTAGGCACTTCGCCGATGTCGATGAGGTCATGGCAGTGGTACACGACTTCTTCAGGTCGAAGCCAACCAAGTTCTACAGAAATGTAATTCACTCAGTACATATAAAGCGAATGAAACTCAATGAGAATAACGTCAATGTCCTCGTTTAAGTCAATCATTTTTCTTTGGTGTATAATCGTATTTTTGCTAGAAGGCCAATTTTGTTGCAAAATGACTGACTGACTGAACTCAACCTATATATGCAAAGAACGCATTTAGTCTGCCCCCAAAATATCCCATATGAGTAGAATAGGTAGTGCGTTCACCAAAGAGACTGATCACCGTGGCCGCTTACTTTTATCCTTAGTCCACACATTCCGAAAATGAGTGATTCTGGTGAGCGTTGGCCAACTAATGCCGTATCGCAAACTCGATATCAGTAGGGCTTTAAGCGAGTAGGCTTCTGATATTTTTTATTTGCATTCTAGGAATGGAAAATGGGCTTAAGTTCTTTGCTGACTACCTGTTAGCGATCCTACCTTTTACTAGCTTAATGAACCTATAACGTCGTAATTCGTTCGTTGAAGTTGGTGCCCATTTGAGGCTGCTGTAGTCTCTCCTGCCTTGGAGCAGGTTGTAGAGGTAATGACATCCAGTTTATTTCTTCAAGCACATTGGCGAACTTTTTTTCGTGTACTGCTGCACCGCTCTTTCAAGCCACAGCGTTTCTATGTACTATACAGATTCTACTTGTAGTCTAAACGTTCTAGAAGTGCGAATCTCAAAATCACTTCTCCTCCCGTGGGTCTCAGTTTGCTCAGTATTTCGGATTACTTCTTTCTGCTGGCGTACTTGAACGTTTGAGGGTGCGTGTTTTTCCTCTGTTCTTCAGTAGCTCAAGTAAGATCGCCGGGCAAGTGCCGGCCTCTTAGCACCTTCGTCCATCCACTTTGGTTTCTCACCCTCTTATGTGCGCTTCGTGTGTAGATGTAAGCAAAAAGACTCCGACGACTCTCCTTCGACGGCCTCCAATACGATCGAAGAACAATTGTTCCTTACCCGAAAGCTGTTGTGTTTTGAGAAAATACGTGCCCTATAAACTTTCTAATTGGGTCCCAGAGGAGAGAGCGTGCTCCATTAGAGAAGGATTGGAAGGATGTTTTGGTCGGGTTTCTTTGCACCAGTCCACCAGAATTTAACCCTTCATTTCTGAAGGGTCAGAAGTGTGGCAATATAAGGAGTTTCGGACGTACCCTAGTCGGGAGAGGACAACCACGAGACGCCTGTTTAGTTCGTCATCATATGCCACCCCACCACATCCGCAGCGCTTAAAACTAAGCGCTTTTATCATGAGACAGTTGCTGAAGGTCTTAAGCAAACATCAAAGATGGGAATGGAGACGCCAATCCCTATATGCTCCCTCCCCTCCGATGAGGATGGATCCGTGGATTCTTGTCCTGGTTTCATACACTGGTATGCTGCACTGGTTTTAAGATGTGGGCAGGTTGTTCGGCAGTTAGCAGGTTGCGAGCCATCGGTGAAAGATGGGAATGGAGACGCCAATCCCTATATGCTTCCTCCCCTCCGATGAGGATGGATCCGCGGATTCTTGTCCTGGTTTCATACACTGGTATGCTGCACTGGTTTTAAGATGTGGGCAGGTTGTTCGGCAGTTAGCAGGTTGCGAGCCATCGGTGAAGGAGCTATTCGCTAGTTCTCTTTCTTTATTCTTCGATTCTTCATGTTCTCGGCCTAATTTTTCCCGCATCTTTCTTCACTGTCTTCTTTCGGCCTCACGAACCCTCCGCTCAGTGTAGCAAATTCAGAAATCAGTGCACAATAGTCATTCTCTCGCCCCAGCTCAGCCTTGAAAACGTAGACTCAAGAGCCGAACAAAGCCTCTCAGAGCGTTGTTAGCGTCGGTCACAATTCGCTATTGCCCCACAAAGTCCACTTATCGCTAGACACCGGCTAAACTAGGCGCTGGGCGGCACCGTCGGACCGCACGCACAGTCGGGCGAAACGAAGAGGCCTTTCTGTTTCCTCATTAACGTGCGCCTCCTCGCTTCTCACGCCTGCAGTCTCATTCCGCCAAGAGGGCTTTGTTGTGTTGTCCCTAAAGTGCATCCTGTTTTACCGACTGCTTGAACTTCTTCTCCCAGCGCACTTGACCGACAGAACCTCTAATGGCTCCTTATTTCAGCTGCCCTCCTTCCGATGAAATGCCGCCCACGTCGTTGACGTCGCCACGATTCTCCGAGGAGGTGAGCTTCTACCCCAACTAACGTGCCATCATTATGCGCGTAATTAAAACTTTGCATTGACTCATTTATTCGGTTTTAGAATCCCATAACCTTCTCATTTTTTCGTTCATTTTTTTCAGTTTTCCAGTGAGCTACCATAATAGATGAAATTTTGAATTTTCTAAACTTTGGAACAAAATTGTGTTACGAAATGCAGTTTTATGGAAAGTCGCCTTTAACTCCTGGACACCTTTCTTGCTTAAGGGCTTAAGGGCACGTGTAGCGCAGTCGCAGGAGGAGCCGGCTATCCCTTGCACCCGATACTAGTCTCATTGTTCGGATTTCCCGCCCAGGCCAGACAAGCCTTCCATCCCTCTACGGTCGGTGAATTCTTACCAGAGTTGTCTGGGAAGGCTAAAACGCTGAACTAATCATCTGCTGGCCACTGCAAGTTATTTGTATGGCCGAAAACGTATTCAAATCGCCTCCACGACACCACGTAGAAGTATGTACAATGCGTGGCGCATCCATAAAGGATTTAGTAACGCCATGCTTTAGCCATTGTCCTACCTTTTTAATGATTAACTCGTCCTAGGGTCGGAATCACTTCTAAGTAAAGTGGTTTAGTGCACGGTTGAGTTTATTTTTGATTCTTGTTTTTTTTGTACAAACTCATTTGATCCATCAATTTCCATCTAGAAATTTATGGCAGATTTTTACCTGTAGCAGTGGCAATAGTGGTGGTGGCGGAGGTGCAGTGACTGATGGGGCAGTGCAAGAAAAATGAGGCAGACAAACGCCAAAAGAGACTCGAACCCGCAAACTCTGCTTGTCGGCCAGGACGGTTCACTACTACACCAGCGTCTCTGTTTGATCGAATTCAAGATACACACTTCGTGGGACCTACTAAAACTCATCCTATATCGGGATGAGCCTGCCATTGATATCAGCGTGAGAAAATAAATAGCATCCTGACCGGTAAGCAGGGGATGCGGGTTCAAGTACCGCCTGGCGTTAGAATTTTAATAGCAACAAAACATCGTTGTGATACCTTACAACCTTAATAATAACCACTTGAGGCTTAAAGAAAGTGATTTAAAACAAATAAAAATATGATGGACTCTATCAGCTTGCAGGTTCCAAAGCTTAGCTCTGTCGTAGATTAGTTCACTGAGTCTTCATTGAAAACTTGCACATGGTTCATTTTCAATTTTGCCTCATTTTCAGCCAGATACACTGAGTCCCTTGAGAAAAGATGAAGATGGGACAATTTTGCCTCATTTTCAGCCAGATACACTGAGTCCCTTTTCAGGATCCGGCTCGCTTGTCCTTTGTTTCGTCATCCACCGGGTACAGTTCGGCTCGCTCCTCCCTTCGTAGCTCTGATGGAGGAGAAGATCAGTCTAGCCGTGATAGCGGTCTCGTTAGGTAAGGTGCAGGTCTCAACGAATTTACAAAGTGGTGTTTCTTTGGAAATCTAAGTCGGGAGAAATAGACCAAAGAACTCGTTTTCAGTCACGCGTCGTTGTCGTCCTTGTCCTCTTCACGGCGTTCCGCTTTGCTCTCGAATGGTGCTATTTCACACATTGACCGTATCGCCATTGAACTTTTCGACACCGAAAAGGCCTACGTAGAGGATCTATACGCTGTCATACAGGTGAATAGTATATTTGCATCTTTCTGTGGGAATGGAGATGAACAGAGACTTGAAGATGGGACAGTTTTTAGGCATTATGTAGAAGAGTGGGCGGGAGTAGTGTAGTAGGAGTAGGCACTGGCTCAGGCTGGCACCACTAGTTAATTCATGGTTCGGTTGTTCCCACCAAGTGCGTCCAAGCATTCTATCTCTGCGGACTCAGGGATCGCTGCCAGACCGGCTTTAAAGGGGCAAAGCATATTTTTATAACTTAAAAGAATCCTAAAATTTAGGAGCGAAAAGTTAAAGCAGCTGTTTAGAGGTTCGATCGGAACCAACGTCAGCAATGCCAACAAATTGTCGTTCTGCGGGAACGAAATTATACTACACACCCAAAACAACTTTCTCCACACGCGAAAGTACCAGATTCTCTTTAGGCTGGCCACCGCAACCCATATTTAAAAGCCGAATACGCATCCATATTGCCTTCACGGTATCCCGTGGAAGTAGAATGTGTGGCTCACCCTAGAAAGGTATTGACTAACGCCATCCTTAATCATTCATGTTCATCATTATTATTCAAATTTGTCTACACTCCTTGATGCGCCCCGCTGCATTTTCCATCTGTTGTTAACGAGATTATACAGAAGTAGAGAATCTGGTACTTTCGCGTGTGGAGAAAGTTGTTTTGGGTGTGTACTGACGTTGGTTCCGATCCGACTTCTAAACAGCTGCTTTAACTTTTCTCTCCCAAATTTTAGGATTCTTTTTTAGTTTTAAAAAGAAACTTGAAGCTAAATGAAGTTATGGGCCCAATGTTGAGCGTAATTTATCTCCTCTATGGGATGCCTTTACGCAGTCCATTTCTGCGTAGTATTATAGAGAACTTGTAAGCGTGTTAGTCCTACACGTTGTCGTGGCCAGCATATCTGCATTCATTCCCATAAGCCTACTAAACCACCATACCTGAAGGAGTAGCAAGCTTAATTGACCTGAGTCCAATCCCTGTGGTACGTCGACTTGAGTGCATACGAAAGAAAAACGTCGAGAATTTATATGACACCATTCTATTATATATGCATGTTATTAGTCGCTTTGTATTAGTCTTGTTTCAAATCACGAACTACTTTTCCTCAACGAAACTTGTTCAGGGCTACCTGAACTTCCTGGTGGACCATCGAGATGAGCTAGGTGTGACGTTGGACGACATTTCGTCGTTGTTCGGTTGCATAGAGCGCATATATGCCTTCAACCGCAAGCTTCTGCAGCAGCTGGATTTGGCCGATTTGGACTGCGTGAAGGTAAGTAGCGTAGAATCGTCTGGCGGCGGTCCACGTTCCGGATCGTTGCGTGCGCGTTTAAGCAGCCGACCGTTGTTTTGGTGGGTCGCATTGCCTAGGCCCAACCGTAGAAGTTGAGAATAGCAAAGTTACAGGGTGATGGAGAGGATCGAGTCCACGGAGGAATTTGAGAATATGAGCAGAAGCATTTCGGAAAGAGTAGACAAGACTTGCTTGTTTATCAGTGGCATAAATCGTATCTACATAAATTTGTAGCGGCGTGAAGAAATTCGTAGGAGTTGTGTAAATAATCTAACAAACCTTCGAAAATCTATTGAATATTTAGAGCTTATCTCGATGTTCCTTAGTGTGATCTGCCACGATTTATCCGATTTCCAGAGCAAAGCTTCAATGATAGGAAGCCTTTAGTATTATGATTAAGCTCGCCAGAACAAATTCCTCTTCGCTAGGTACATATCGAAGGAGATTTGCTCTATAGTCGCGTTTCTCGGTCCGTTCTATGATGCCTTCTTTGCAGATGAGCCGCTGTTTCGTTGATAATGCCGGGAAATTCGAGGACTACATTGTTTACTGTACGAACTACCACAGGTGCTGAGATCGATCATCCAGGGTTTTTTCAAGAGGAAAAACCTCTTCGCTTCAGAATGATTGCCACGCTCACCTCGCTTCAACAAATGCCACACATGGCTGCTGCTTTGGCGCATCGGCAGACGGCCCTCGGCCATGCTTTGCCGCTCAGCGCCTATCTCTTAAAGCCGGTGCAACGAATACTGAAGTACCACCTATTTATTGAGGTATGTCTCTAGTGAAGTTAGTGAAGGTTTCGAGTATTATGGCTAGAACGCGACCTTGACTGGTTACACGGGTAGACTTTTAACGAACCAGACTGCAGTACTTTTCGATCAAATCGAAGATCTTAGAAACTTCGCGAAGTCGATAGAGGTTAAAAAAATAATTCGCCATGAACCTATGCACCTTCTCTACAAGCATGCTCGTTTTCGTGCGCAGATTTGTCCTGTTGTCTTTCAGCAAAATGTAGCCTAATATTAAGTGACATGTATGAAGCTGAAAGTTGTTTGGTGACTTCAGCAATTACTTTAACTCACTACCTACTCCAGTCGTGATTTTTCCAAAGAGAATGTATCCTTCGGTTTTTGACGCAATTTAAAGTTAGTCTCGGAACTGGCATTTTAGCTTGAGTTCATCTCAACTTCTCACTCCTTTGATGTAAACGTGCTGAAGCAAACGATCACTTCAAACTTATTCGGAATTTTGTTAGCAGACGATATTTCAACGTGTATGGTATCCATAAGAGAGCGTAGGTGTACCTCGAAGCTGCACCTCAAATATTACTGAATATTCTTGGAAGTGGAGCTGCTCTTCATCCTCCTCTTTTTGAGGCTCCCAATAATGGACACCTATCACAAAAACGTAGAACGTCTTTACAAAGTGCATATGAACATCATTCCTCAATATTCCTTTTGACATATGTCCATGCCAATGTCCTTCGTAGCTTCGTTAAGAGTTATACACCTCATGATTGATGACTTAGCTTTTCCCTATATGTTAATGATAAGACTAAGACTACGGAGAAGATCTTATCTTATAGTTGTCATAGAGTGCTATGGTATAACTACCAATATTTTCAGCCACATATAAAGCAACAAAATGAAACTGGCGAAAGAGCGGTAGCTGCCTACACGACATTCATTGTTGGTCTGGTCAACATCAAAATAACGCTTTAACACACACTCCGCAATTTTTCTATGGTGTCACCCTGGAACGGGATCAATTCAATGGTACTAGTTGTTAATGTGGCCTTCATCGGAGAGGAACGCCCCAGCCAATCCCAGCCAATAACGTACGACCAAAGCACTGAGCGAGTACAAGCTAGTCAACTGCGACACCGACCTTACATGCCCCTCTGGTGAGTGGCACGCCCGTTTGAGGCGGCCTCACTGGCCTGGTCCGTCCACTCTATCTCCACTTGTAGGCCACATTAACAACTGGCACCGATTAAGCTTCCCCGTCTTTCTTATTTGAAATTAAATACGTAGATGGAAGGTTGACCGAGTGCTAGGGTATTACCATGTGAAATTCAACTGCACGACATGTAGATTTATTTGATACTACCGGACTACGGTTTTGAACGAGGACTAATATGTAGCGTAGAAGAATGCGACGGTAGTCAACGTTGCCTTTCAGAACATGCTGAAGCACTTGCCAAGTTCGTTATCGGCCGAAGACTATGCGTTGGTGAAACGAGCCCACGAAGTGATGACGTCGCAGGCTTCAAGAATCAACGACGAGAAGAAGCGCGCCGAACACGCTGAGCGGGTAGAGCAGCTGCAGGCGGCCATCCAGAAGTGGACTGTCGATAAGGTGAGCTGCGCGGTTGAAATAGTGGAAGCTGCCGCAAAAGAAAGCATCTTTGCCTGGTGTTGATGCTGCTTGACGTGCTTCCTATCGCTGGCATGCATGTCTACTCATTACAGGAAGCCGCCAACCTCTCGGCGTACGGCGATCTCATTCTCGAAGCTCAGTTTCGTCAGGCTGGCTCGAAGACAACGCGCCTGCTATTCCTCTTCGAGGAGATGCTGTTGATAGTCAAGCAGCGCAATTCGAATTACGTCTGCAAAGACTACATCATGGTGAGTAGTTTTTCATTTCACCCACGAAGAGCAGCAGGGAGAACGTAAATTGAAATGTTCAGTACCTACATAGTTTTCTGATAATGAGCTTCTTCAGTCATCAAATCTGATGCTGAACGAATCCATCTGTCCCGAGGAGCCGCTGGCGTTTCAAGTCCTTTCGTTTGATAATCCGCGTGCTCAATACATTTTCCTCGTGAGTTCCTTCTGCTAGCTAATGTCCAGCTCGAAAATCTGTGACGAATTCGATGTAACTTTTCGTACACCTAATACTAGAATTCAGGCATCGTCGGCCGACCAGAAACGAGTGTGGATGATAGAGCTGAAAAGGATGATGCTGGACCACTATGGCATAGAAATACCGGAGAAGACGAAACAGCTAATGCTCAGCATGGACAACACTCAGAGAGTTGCGTTCGGAAGGCCGGAGTTTGCTGAAGGTCCGTCGACGATCTGTCTGATACGTAGAATCCAGACGTCACTTATGGATTCCAACCACTCAGTATTTTGAGAAATTTTTGAAGTTTCCATGAATAATGCAGGTCCGAAAGGGCACAGATTCAAACCAGGGAATGTAGTCTTGATAGGCACATTCACGTAGTAACAATTCTACGTTGCAAAGTGCAAGTTAGCATCGTAAGTTACAGCGGAATCACACGCTAAGGTCGTAAATAGTTGGCAGCTACATATACCTTTAAATAGTACTATGCTCTGTGTTTTGAAAGACCGTGGATCATTACATCATGTTTCAGTGTCGATGAAGAATCACAAACGTGTGCCGAAGTATCTGGAGAAGAGGCGTAAAAGTGTTGATAAGGGCAACGCTGACCAGAACCGCAGAAGGAGTCTATCAGCCTCACGGTTACTTGGTGCCAGCAAGGTATGCAATTCTTCTGCAGCTCGGACTTTCTTCCTACCCCTAGATGGGTTAAACTAGTTCCTACTTTCAATGGAGTCTGTGGGGAAGCGTGACGTGCTTTTACGAAAGTAGAATCATCCAGTGGGTCTGCTTTGAAATACAAAATTTTTCTAAACATGTCCCAAATGGGAACTGGAATGGTGCAGAGACCCTCTTGTGTAGTTCGCAGGATTCGTTAGAAGTGGGAAGGTTTGCTTCAAGGCTTTCACAAGTTGCAAATGGATTTCAGAGCGGAAATCAAACCGCCGAAAATCTCCCCATATATAAGCAGTAAAAAGGGTAAAGGTATTACTTACGCGCGTAAAATTACATTGGAAGAAGTGCATAATTTATGACGTTAATTGAGTTGGTTCAGAAGTAAGAGGTTAGTGTAACGGGTGGGGGCATTTCTATGCAGCGATACGAAAAATGTTTTCAGACTTCTCTGGTGTCAGACTCGTCCCGATATAAATTGTTTGGAGTGCCGGATCTGATGCCAAAGTGCAACTGTCATATGTCCGGAACTCCGGGCCCAAGCGGCGAAACAACAACAGCAGTGAGTGATGCCACTTGTGATAGATTCAATTGTCCCAGTTTTCTCAGAGGGAGTCTGTGCTCTGAAACAATATTTCGCTGGGGTTTCAGACACATGTGCCGGCAGCCATGAAGGTTCCCGTATCGCGAACACTGTCCGCGTCGACGATAATCTTCAGCGGAGGAGCGGATTCGGCACGTTCTGCTCCGGCTCCGGAAGCGATAATGTCGTCCCGAAGCAGATATCACATGGCGCGGAATAAGAGAGGTCTCCCGCCGAAGTGTGAGGTTAGTGGCTGGAGAGTAGCTGGGTTCCTCTGAAGTAGCGCTAAGTTCCCGTATTTAGACACGCTCGGCGTCCAGTCGTCGCATCGATTGCGAAGAAATCGACGAGACCTTTGAAGAGTTGTTCAAAGAGCTTGTACTGTGTGGTAACAGCAGTCCTAAACCTCAGGTGAGGACTCCACTTCTTGATGATCTGCCCGCCGTTCTCAATAGGGATGTGATGACATATTCTCGGGTTCAGCCGAAAAGCGCATGCCCCCCGTCGTCGGACGCCACGGACTCTGCCCTTCAAGATGTTCTTGCATGGAGGCAGCAAGCCGTGAAGAATAATCGCTCCAAGTCGCTCACAAGGCTCGACGAGTTCGGCGATAACGGGAACGTGGACATGATTATGGATTCGTCGCCGGCTGAGCTGCAACAGTGAGCAATTTACTTGTATCTTTTGTATATGTGGGAGCTCCGGGAAGAGCGTGTGGTAGACCTGGACATTCAGTTGATGTCCCTCAGAAAATTTCTAAGCTAAGAAGGGCGTTAGACTTAAAAATAAATAGTATAGAGTCCTCGCGACTCCTATAAAGGTTGCCCCGTATCTATCCTAGTCGGAAGGGGCAACGCAGTTGACAGTTGCGTCGATCATACCGCGACACGGAACCAGATTTCTTGAGATTTTGCCTGAGTATCATCGTATTTAGCAACAGCTGAAGCCCGCGGGCAAGATCAGAGGAAGTGGTGGAGAGAGCACTGCAAGCGCCCCCTCCCCTCCCCCCCCCCCCCCCGCCGGATAAAATGTATTCCGTTATTTCTACTCTTAACTTCTAGCTCTCGGTCCTTCAATTGTTCCATTAAATCGAATGGGAATAGAAGTCTGCTATAGAGCTATTGATGAGCCTTGCAACAAGCTACATAATGAGCTTTGATCGCTCATTAAGCCCTTCACGAAGTTGATGTACGATTTGGCAGGCTAGTCTTCAGCTGTATCGCCTCTTTTCTCTTTTTTTGTACAAAATTGAAAGGGAAATATGCTGCTTTGCCACTTTTCGATTTCGAGGTTTCAGTAGCTGGCAATAGTTCCTCAAGTGGAAGGGGTAGCTGAAGATGTGCATATTCTACGAACATGTTTCAGACCGGAACGCCGTTTTTCCAAGGTGGATCAGATGAAGAGACTTCGTGCGAAGAAGTATAACATCGGCGACTGCTCTGAGGTGTGCGACGTGATTTTTTTTATAAGGAATACAACGAATTTCCTCCACCGTTATGAACTAAGCGTATTGATTCGTGGTGAGATTTATTTAGGCAGACGTTGAGTTTCAAAAAGATATGTTGGGGAAGGGAAGCACGATATGGCAGGGTATATGGACCACATTTCGACACATTCAATTGCTCGACAGTTGAAGATTATTTGCGGTTGAAGCTATGCAATATTGTCTAAATTTGTGCATCGTTAGACTGATCTACTACGCGTATAGCGCGGTAGGAGGGACTGCCAGCTCAGATGCGAACACCCAATCGACTAGAGGTTTGGATCCCACCCAGGCCAAGCATGCCTTGAATCCTTCCGTGGTCGCCGAATTCGTACAAGGCATTTCAGTGTATGATAATACACTGGTTTGCATCTCGCCTGGCATTCTAAATCACTGTAAAGTCCAACTGCCTATTGTAATTAGATCCTCTATCTCGCAAAAGTAGGATGCTTGGCTGATTCCGCTAAAGAACTGGCTAACCCTGACATTTTCTACTTACACCTATCCTTTAGGACGATAGGGATAGCTGTGGTCGACTCTCCGACAGTTTTGTTTTGAAAGTCAGCGGTTTTGTTTGAGCAGCTCTCACCATTAGTCAAAACGCTTAAAGGAAGGCAAATCTTAGGAACCTGCTCCATTTGGAGTAACAGTTGTAAGCAGTTTTCTAAAGAAAAAGATCGTGCGTATTTCAGCTTCTACATGGCAACTCCACTCGCGTTTTGATGAATGACCGTGCATCAACGATCGTAGAAATGGATTCCCCTCGCTCCGACTTCCCCCTCATCGACGACGAAGTCACTTCGCCACGCCGTCTATCCGCCCGTCAGCGAACTCCTCTAACAGTGGAGCAGGCGGCCGAGCTGGACGCACTGATTCCCGCTGCGCCATCCGGAGTGGTGAAGTCAATGATCAGACAGATAGAGACCACCGGCTCGTGAGGAACAGTCGCAGGACAATTAGGTCGCAGAATTTCCCCCTAGGACACAGTGACGTCGCCATTCAGTGCGCGGTACCCCTTCATCTCGCAATAATTCACGCCCATTACGCGGTTCATCCATGAGTTTGCCTATCATTCGACGCATATCGTGTTAGCGCTCCGTGTTTCCTTCTGCTTCCAATGTGCTCTCCGTTCACTCTGACGTGACCATGACTCCTCATACACACAAGATCGCCGGCCGACTCCGTTCTGAATCTCCGTCATCTGTTATGGTATTGCGCACCGGCGCCGCGTTGCCCGTTTGCCCTCGGCAAGTTCACTTCCAGTCTCTCATTCATTTGTTCGTCAGCGGTAGGCCAAATCTGTTTTTGCTATGCAAAATTGTATCTCCGGTGTTATGTGTTCCTATGTGTACAAATTTATGTATGTAACAAATGCGAATTGATGGTAATAATTGCGTTTGTGGTATGACGTTCATTTCACTAGTTAATCAGCCACATTCGAAACTCGTTCTATGCAAATGTTCGTTCGTTAACTGGTGGCTTATGCATGCATTTGTTGTTAGAAATTTATTGTGGATCATTAAATCGTTTGAGCATTGTTGCTATGATGTTTCTCGCTTTGAATGTCTCCGGAGCAGCACAAAGTAGAGGATAAAGGATAGCGCTAATCCATTCCTTGGTGGGATGCGGCATGCATTCTACTTCAACGGCATCCTGTGGAGGTCACATGAATGCCTATAGAATGACTTGCAGGGGTCATTCGGTGAACATGCCAGTGCTTAATTTTTCCCAGACGAGTGTGGTACCAATTCACCGACCCCAGTGCGATGGAAGGCTTGGTTGATCTGGGCGGGAAGTCGGAACCAAGAACTTCGACTCGCCTGCATGCGAAAGCCGATGCTTCCTTCGACTGCACTTTCACGCGTTCAGAGCGGTATAGGCTGAGCATGAGTAAGTCGTAGGTGCAGGAGTGGCCACAGATCTAATGGTAAGAAACTAACAGTACGCCTACAGTAACAGTAGGAGCTCACTTCAAGACTACAGGGTCTTCATAGCCTCCATCGAGCAGTGCTGTGGATAACCGATCTTTCTAGAACATACAGGGTGAACCAAAATAACGTGGACAAGATTTTTTTTGTCACTATTATAAAACAACCAACAATTCGAGAGAACGTCAACTACAATACAGACATGGTACGTCATGTTCAAGTGGCTTCGTAATGGACTCCCTTAGAGCGGATGCAGAGGGCCAAACGTTTCGCGAATTTTTCGACGATGGACCGCAGGTCCTACCTGGGAACAGATTCTGGTCACGGATGAGAAGCTGTTCACCGTGGAGCAGACGCACAATCGCCGAAACGGTAGGATGTGGTCTACAGAGGACCCAAGCATCTCTGCCGTCGTCCAAAACCCACAATCTGTCATGGTTTGGGGCGGAATCTGCGCCAGCGGCAAGACTCCTGGTTTTCGTGGATAAAGGAGTGAAAATCGACGAAGATATGTACCAGCGAGACATTCTCGAGTCCGTAGTTCTTCCTTGGGCCCAGCAGCACTTCGGTGATGCCCATTGCACGTTCCAACAGGACTCTGCCCCTGCACAAAGTGCGAAGAGTGCGCAGGCGTGGTGCAAGGTCAATTTCCCCGACTTCATCACGCCTTCGGAATGGCCGCCGTATTCTCCGGATTTGAATCCGATGGACTACAGTGTGCGGGGCATATTTTAGAAGCTAGGGTCGGCGCCAAACGCCACCGCAGTCTCGACTCCCTGAAGGAATCCTTGCGCCAGGAATGGGAACGGTTGTCTCTTGACGACCTGCGGCCCATCGCCGAAAAATTCGCGAAATGTTTGGCCTTCTGTATCCGCTCCAACGGAGGCCACTTCGAAACCCCTTAAACATTATGTGCCCTAATGTTTGTATTGTTGTAATTTAGTTGACGTTTTCTCGAATTGTTGGTTGTTCTATAATTATGATAAAAAATCTTGTCCACGTTATTTTGGTTCATCCTGTCTCTTTATCTAGAGACGCACGTTAACATGAGCGTGGGATGAATTAACAGAAATCAAATCTAAAACATATCCCAAAGAGCTTTGAACATACACAAGCTCTGGTAGAAAACTACTCAGGTGGTGGAGGAAAAAGATTACGACAAGTGAACATAACCCAAATAGCTAAGAAGTATCACCTGTATCACCTGTCGTCCCGTTGGTCATCGACTTGCTCGAGCGAGCGCCAGCAGTGTCTCCATTCGTCCCTGTTGCGTGTTGAGTGCTCCAATGGATGCTCTTCGCTCGAGGGACACGAAGAGCGTCATATTGGTCGTTAAGGGCCTTCACGAAGAAGTCCGATCAAGACGTTGGTGGGCGTTGGTTCTCTTGACATCACCCGGAACTCTGTCGGTGACGGCTCCCGTCCAGCGAGTGTCTGCGAAGCGCATTACGTGGCCGGCCCACCTAATTTTCGACAACTTGGCCCACGCGACAGCGTTTCTGATCTTCGAACGTCGGCGAAGCTCGGAACTCCGGACGCCTTCTCTCACTTGCGTGAGTCGTGTCACTCCGAGCACCGTCCTCTCGATTCCACGCTGCGCGACGCTGGCTCAGATCTCTGAGGCGTATGTTAGGGCAGGAGGAACGATAGAGTTGAATAGGTGGGCACGAAGTCGGACGTTCTTCGTATTCTTCGCGACTTCTCCGACGTTCTTGAAACCTCGCTAAGCTGTTAGTTTAGTTCTGCCCAGCTCTGGCGCTAGGTCGCTGGCTATGTTGACTTCGCGACCCAGATACGTGTGGATCATTCGGAGATGTTCGTTCCGTTGAGCGAGAATGGGGCATCAGAAACTTGTCCGTTCCTCATGAACATCGTCTTCCGAAGATTCAGCTACAGTCCAACGTTCCCACATACACGATCGAAGTCGGCCAGCATTCGCTCAGCCTGGCTGATGCTCGGTGTTATGAGCACGATGTCGTCAGCGAAGCGAAGATGGTGCAGTTGCCTGCCGTCGACCTTCACTCTCATGTCTTATCATTCTAGTTCCCGCATGACGTTTTCGAGGGTGGCGCTGAGGAGCTTCGGGATATGGTATTCCCCTGCCGAACCCCTTTCTTCTGTCAGCGGGTCGTCCCTTTGCTGTCACCATTGGTAGCCAAGACCGGTTTACTCCTTACTCCCAAATCTTCAAAAAAGTAGTTGCCCTGACCGCACCATTTTCATTTTTTCAAAAGCTAAGAAGTAGTGGAGCAAATAACAACAAAACACAGGAACATATGAGAAAGGCACTGAAAAACACGCAAACGACTTATGTTTAGAGAAGAGTGGGACAGAACAAGATGAAAATGAAAATCAAGATGGAGCGGTATTCCATCCCACTACATCTCATCACATATTTTCACTGGTGAAATTGTTCTGTACACCCTCAAGAAAAAGTTATGTCTTTTTAGGCGTTGGATTAAAAGCGGTAGTTCCGCATTCCACAAGAGGTCGAATATAGGTTTTATAAGCCTTTATGAGAGTGGTGGAGTCTTTTGTCCTTAAAGCTTTGAACAGATTGTATGCAAGGGAGAGAGATATTGATAATCCTTTTTAGATGAGAAAGAAAACTCAGCTTGTCGGCGAATAGAAAGCCTAGGTCACGAATTTCTGTGACGCTCTCTAATTCGTCGTCACCAATTTTATAGGATGGAGCAAAACTACCACAACCCAAATTGAGAACCTTCGACTTTTGTGGAGCCAAGGACAAGCCATGCTCTCTGGACTAGATTTGTGCTGAAGCGATAGCTGACGGAAGGACCCTCATGTCTTCCTCATTTTCAATTGAGCGGTATATTTTAACGAGACAGTTTGAGACAAGAAAGACCTGTACTAGTCGAAAAGCAGTCGTTTGCTTTATCCCAGAGCAATACTTACGGCTCTAAGCTTTACAAGCGACCTCCTCAGTCACATTTGCTGTTCTACTTCATGTAAATGGCGCCTACTCTTCCAAACAACTTCACAGCGCAACGCAATGGAGAATTTATGGCGCGATGTTAGTGCCGAATTCACCGCAATACTTTAAAATTTCTGCTTCTAAAATAGGCCAGTAGGACAGTGATTACACTTTCTGGAATCTCCCCGTGCTTCTGCATAGAATAGCTCGCTGTCGATCTTCCAACAGCACCTGTCGGTAACAAAACGTACCACTGTCCTGAACGCTGAGAGCTGCTATTGTTCATTTTTTCGTGTAGATCTGTTGGAATTTTTGTTTCAGCGCAGTTCAGTAGTGCAAGTACCGTTTCTCTTCCAGCACTTTCCTTAGCTTTGAAGCAGGAAGCTTTTTTGGCAACGAATTCATAACAAGTGAAATCTGAATAATTTAACACAAGGATAATGTCGAGAACTGATGCTGCGTGACATTATATAACATTGACCCTTTTGTAATATGCTGCGTTTCATGCGATCTTTCTAAGGATTGACAAGGTTAAACAATAGACAAGTCAATGCATTCTCCTCTGAAATCCTAAGCCACCAATTTCTATATTCGAAAAGGATGAAGCTGTTTAATTGCAGTGGCACATGAAAGCATTTCTTAGAAACGTTGGCCGCAAAACACTTTCTCTGAGATCATCTCTGAATCTCCAGCCTTGTTCCGACTTGCGATTTACGGCGGTTTTAAGATTTACGAAATTTCGGATTTCATTTGCGCACACCCCTGCCGTCCAGTTCCACAACAGCTAACTACCACATTGGCCTGCAGCCCTAAATTATCTGATTTTGTTCAAACAAAACAGAATATCCGAGGAAATGCCGCTCTTCTTCCACAAGAAAGCGATACTGGCTAGCGCAGAAGCCATTAAAGAGGTTTTCGACAAGTATGAAGCATATACGCAGAAGATCGTAAACCCCGATGACGATAAAAACGTCAAGAAGAATGCACAGCTAATTTAGTGCTTCTTAACTCATGTCTAAACCAAGTAGAATTGGCGAACGAAACCATGCAAAGCAAAATTGACAATGTGGAGGAATTTTATCATTCCACGAAGTCCAAATCTGAGCCAAAAAAAATGTTGGCAGACGTCGAAGAGTTGGATAAAGAATCTCAATATTCGGAAGTGTTGAAAAAAGCCACATTATTCGCTTGAAACATTGAACATGCAACAACACTGAATCGCGGATAGCATATGCCAAAAGTGAACTGCAAAAGGTACAGTTAAGGCTGAGAATACCAGCATCACATTCAGGTGTACCCCAGCTCAATGATGGCTATTTCAAGTTCACCAATGAACAAGGCAGTAGTGCCAAACAACTGACAAGGGCTCACGATCAGTGAGGGTACCATCAGTAAAACTAGCGGAGTTTAATGGAAACCCAGAAGAGTTTCCCAAGTACTGGGCGGTATTCGAAACGCTAGTACACGACAATAGTGAGATCTCCACTATTGAAAGATCGCCTGCTCAAAGAAAGCCTCAAAGGCCCAGCAGATAAGGTGATTAGAGGTATAAAACCCATACCCGATAAATATCAGGGGATAGTGGATGCCGTACCCAAAGGTTTGGCAACACACCAACAAAGAGGTCGACGATAGTGAAGAAACTATTCGATTTGCGCCTGCGTCAAAGCAAGCACGCTAGTTGCCAAGAATGCTTTGACACAATAAGAGCCCTAGTCAACCAAATGGTATCAGCTGGGCACGACATTCAAGACACGTGCGATTCCATGTAGAGCGAAACAATACTACAGAAGTTTTCATACGAAATTGTGCGAGACATACTCGTTAAAAATCAAAAAAGGAGTGATACCCTCAAAATCGAGGAACTTCTGGATGCGCTAGAAAAAGAAATCTGCGTCAAGGCTTATGTGGAACAGCGACTAGGTTCCACCTACGTACAAAGAGCGTGAGAGCGGGGCTCAGCGCCACAGTCAATCGATCCTCTGCATATTTTGTGGTAAGACAAACCACAGTTCTACGGCGTGTAGAACCATGACCGACCGCCAGCGTCGGGCAGTCTTGAAGGAAAAGAGGGCTTGCTGAAAAAGTTTCCAAACAAATCATTTCAGCAGTCATTGCCAAAGGTCCAACTACACAACGTGCGGCAGCGAAAATCATTCCTCCCTGTGCACCGCACAGGATCGGTCAGGGCAGACCCCTGAAATCGTAAAACCACCGCAAACTCGGTGGCCGAGAAATGATAACCACAACGGCAATATCAATAACAGTCCAACTCAAAGGCCCCAGATACCAAATAGAGAGCGCACTAACGCTGGTATCGACTCACGTCATAACCATTCGAGCGGAAACCAACAGCTCTATTCCAATCAGAACACTGGAAATGAGGTTACACTTTCCGACCTGTCAAACAGAAGTGAACAGTTAGTTCTCATGACAGCTGAAGGAAATGTGTGGAATAATAAAGACAGCAGTCTTGAAAAAGTACTGTTTTTCTTTAACACTGGAGCTCAGAAGACAGTGATACAAGAGTCTCTTGCAGACAGACTTTGCCTTCTGAAAACCACTGCGGAAACCTGCATTATGTCAGGAATCGGCGGTTATACGGAGAAGTTCGAAAGCTACATGGTATCTCTGAAAATATTTACGGCTCGTGGCAAAGAAATCAACCTGGCTATTCAAACTAAGCCAATCATAACAGGAGGGTTTCGTTCCATTAAGCTTGCAGAAATTGACCAAGAATTTCTAGAAAATGAAGAAATCTTCATAGCGAACTCAAAGGTCCGTGGAGAACGTCAACTGCCACGTATCCTTGTTGGACTACACCGCTACTATGATCTAGTAGTTTCGAATACGACCGACACACGAACTTCATCAGGTCTGCATATTGCAAACACAGTATTCGTTCCAACCATCTGTGGTCGCGGTATCATGGATACAAGCGATTCCACAGCCATGTCGCATTCAATTACATCTGTATTGAAGATTTCGGATAGTGATAACATCCAAAGAATGTTAAGTAGAAAGCCTAGTTATCGAACCAATGGGGAATACGAAAGACGATAGCACTTTCAAGTATTTTGAGGAGTACTCCTCATTGATTACCTTTGCTAATGGGTACATCACGGCGCTGTTCCCGCTAAAGGACAGCGTAAGTGACCTGAGCGACAACTACGGGGTCGCAGTCAAAAGACTTGCCGCACTACAGAAACATCTTCAGGCAAACACTGCACAACAACAGTGGTACTCAAAGATACTGAGTGATTATCAAAGCCGAAGGTGTGATCGAAAGGGCATACGACCTTGATACAGACGCCGTTGTCAAATACTACATGCCGCATTGAGGCGTTTGGAGAGAAACAAAGAAAACTCCCTCCGGGTTGTGTTTGACGCTTCGTCAAAAAAGAGAGGAGAGCAGTTTCTTAACGACGTTATTTATAAAGGCAAGTCGTTTGTCAGCAAAATCCACGACATACTGATCACAAGTCGTTTAAGCAAATTTGTGCTGCTGTGCGATATAGAAGCAGCGTTTACACAAATTCGTATACCTGCTCATCAGGGGTGTGCGTAAATGAAATCCGAAATTTCGTAAATCGTAAATCGTAATTACAAAAAAATCGCAGTAAATCGTAGATCGTAAACCGTAAATCGTAAGGGGTGCCTGACTTATAATGCATCTAATTTCCTTGTTTTTTCTATTATGTTAAAGCTAATCGAGCTAACTAGTTACGAAGTTTTATTGAGACGTTATCAGCTCGAGCTGGACACTTTTCTAATTAAGATGAAAGCCGTTAAAATCAACTAGCACCTTTCAAAGCTGGATAAGTTTTAGGAAAATCAAACTGTTTGTTCAAAAACGCTACCTTAAAAGGCGTCTAAACAGGGTACCCCAATAAAAAGCTTACACTGCTTGGACGATCAAAAGTGTTTGTCATTCTACAAGCCATGTCTTGCATATCCTACTATCCTACTATATATAAGCGAGAACGGTCGTTTGTCTGTGGGTGGATGAGTGTGTGTGTTTGTTTGCACAGAAGTGCTGAAAGAGTGTGTTGGGAGGAAGTGTGGGTAAGGGAGGGGGTTGTAGTTGTCACCACAGGCGTCCATGTTCAGACGACATGTTACCAATGTCGCGCAAAGGATCTTCAGGTTGAGAAGAGGTGTCACCGATTTCGCGCGAGGGGTGTTCGGATTCAGGCGACGTGTCACTGATATAGCGCAAAGCAGGTCCGGCTTGAGAAGGCGTCACCGACGTCGTTCATCAGGCGCCTGGGTTCAGAAGAGGTGTCACAGATGTGGCGAAAGGCCTTCCCAGGTTCAAACAATGTGTCACCGATGTCGCGCCAAGGTTCCGGATTCACATGACGTGTGAACAGTGAAGGAGGGACCAGTAATGGGAGACCGGTGAAGGATGGTGTTCCAGTAAGGGGGACCGGTAAAGGGCTGACCAATAAAGGAGGGACCGGTGAAGGTGGGGGAGGGGTCCAGTGAAGATGAGACCGGTGAGGAAGGGACCAGTAATGGGGACCGGTGAATGGGGGAAGGGGTCCAGTGAAGGGAGACCGGAAAAGGGTTGATTAATAAAAGGGGGACCAGTGAGGGTGGGACCAGCAATGTGGATCGGTGAAGGATAGGATGGCCAGAGGGGACAAGTAAAGGGAGGTCCAGCGAAGGTGGGTGTCGTGCCCCGGGCTGGCCGCCACCGGCATCGGTAACGGTGGTCCAGACCCGAGGCTACGTGTGGCAGACCGGCGGGGTCTTACGGCACGCTAATGCTCTTTCCTTTCCAGCCACGCGGATCCCAACTACATAGGGCCCTGCTGCCCCTGCCGAACCAATGGGTCGTTACTGCGATGGACTTTAGCTCCCTGGAGCTCCCTGACTCTGCGCCCACTTCCCCGCACGTCTCTGCGCCTTCCCGTTCTCCCATAGTGTTGCGATCAATAAACAGTATTGGACTCAACCCGTGTCCTCGCAACTTCCACGAACCGATATACACAGATTTACTATACAAGACTACTTCATAAACACACACATCTACGAGTTATGCGACCTGCCCCTCTACTCTCACTAGGGGAATCCCCGACAGCAGCCCGCGAAGGTCCGGCGAGGTCCTGCCTGGGGCGTGTGCCCACGAGGCGGTGCTCCTCGCCTCGCACCTGCGGTTACCTCCTCCTGGCGTCCATGCCAGGGTAGATCCTCCTCCTCCGGCTCGACTCTGCGCTCCTCGTCCTGCGGTGATATCGACACGCTCCAGCTCCGGCGACGTCCAGCGAAACGGCGATGAGAGGACGACCGGACACGACCGTCCGGGGCGGCTGCGGCAGGCGAAGACTGAGGCCCGCGCGCGCGTTCATACTCCGTCGCAGCGAATCGAGGCTGCGTATTCGACAGGCGCGCGCGGCGGGACCAGGTGGGCACGGAGACCCTGCGTCCTTTAGAAGTCGGGACGAAAGTCACGACACTCCCGACAACGACAGCGATTGGACTCGACGGAGGTACCACTGCGAGGAACTTACCTAACACGCAACATACAGACACAGTCAACCGTAGATGTCCTAATGAGGGCCTAAGTCCTCCGAGTTAACCATGTCGAAACTGCGCAAAAGCGTTCCCCTTTACGTGTGAGGACTGCTGTTACCTGGGCGGTCGCGAGGGGGGTTGTGAGCAGACGATAAATGTTTGGGGGACCTACGAGTTACAATACAAATCAAGACAAGTAAACAGTTATACAAAACTACTACGTGAATAAATGATCATATGTACACGTGGAGACATCGTCGGCGTCGGCATCGTAGCTGCGGCTCTATCTCATGACCGGCTGATCGTAGAATATCGGATTGATGTAGATGGCGTTGAGGTTGACGTGTAGAATATTGAGTTGATGTAGATGAAGTCAGCTGGCGTCGTGATGTTGTCGAGAGAGATAGGCCTAGTTGATATTTTGCCTACGAGCGCGGTTACTGCGCTTCTGATGGGACCACGAAACTGCGAGTGGGAGATTTTTGAACTCGCAAGGACAGAGAATGGACCCCTTAGACGGTTAAGGCACGTAGAAACAAAAAAGTGTTACCCAAGGGCCAATCAAAAGGTAAGTGCGGTCTCCCAACCGCGTCCCCAGGAACACGAAAGTCGTGTTGTCCGCTTAAGGCGAACTAAAAAACTGCAACTGCGGAAAAAATCGAACTGCGTAGCAGTCCTGGCGACTGCGAAAAAGAAATCCGGCATCTGCGAAAAGAAATACCCGCAAGAAGAGATACGGGAAAAGAGATCAAATTAAAGGCTACTAAGAGAGGTAGCTATAAAGTAACTAAGGAAGAGTGACAGATATGCAAGTGCAGTGTATAGGTGTAAACTAGGGAGAGAACTAAAGGAACTAAAAGAAGCTAAGAAACGAACTAACTAAGATAGGAAAGTAAAGAAGGAAGAGGTATGTGCGACTTACGAAACTTCAATAATCCTGAAATTGCGCTGCTCCGCGTCGCATCCTGATCTCTCGTGCTTGGGCCATCGCTGCCTCGAGCCTATCGTAAAATTCGTGCTCTGGAAAATCTACGCGCACGTGGTTGTTGTACTTACAAAAGGCAGTATGATGCCTTAGGCTCTGGCATGCGCGACATTTGCGCCTCGACCTGCAATTGCGTTCATCGTGCTCTTCGCCACATTTAAAGCATCTACCTCGCTGCGCGTGAATGTAAAGCCTAGCTGACAAGTTTACGACTACGTGGCAGCCTGAGGAGTAATGGTAGCCGTGGCAGAAGAAGCAACTAGGTACCACATGTTCCTGCTCTTCCTGGAACTGCGGCTCGTACTGGTAGTGCGGCGGCGTGAATTCCCTCTGCCTGTAGACAATCCTAGGATCGCGAACGTCCTCGATGTCTGGCGACACTGCGCGTTCAAGCGGGATCCTGACAGGCTGGGCTGCAACCAAGGGAGCTGCGACAGCTTGCATCGGAGCTGTCGGTCGAGCGGCAACCTGAGCTGGCACTACAACCGGCGCTGCGACTTGGGCCGAGACCACTTCCTCAGCTGCAACTGCGTGGAGGAACTGCTGCTGGACCGCGGAGCTCTGCGGTACCTGCGCGACGTGCACTACCTGCTGGGGTTCGTCCATAGGGATATCCCCGAGCGGCAGCGGTGTCGGTCTCAGGTCGGCTGTCTTGGCCAACTTGTCGATCTCCTCCGAGAAGGTCGGTGACTGCGACTGCTGTTTGGCCCCCGCGCCGCTAGTTCGTGTCTGCGGCGGGGCCTGTTCCGTTGCTGCGAAAATCTCGTCGTCCTGAATAATCAGGAGGCGTTCGAGGTGCTGCTGCGAGAGGTTTGCGAGAACCTGCTGCGCCTCAGCAACCGTGGCTGTGGCTAGTGCGAGTGCGTCGTGAATATCTGGAAAATGAAGACCGTATTGCGCGAGCTGATCCGCCAAGCGTGGCTGATCGTCTTTCCTAAACGCTTGCGGCCAGAACTGATTGTGTACTGCGGCCTGCCTAGCTGTGATGTTGTAAGCCAATGACTGAATGGTCATGATATTCTCAAAAAGCGAAGAACCAAAATTCAGTACTGGCGCATTTGCGAGCTGCGCTAAAAATTCCTGAAGCGAATGACACTGCGCCTTGATGCCCTTCACGTTCTGCACAACAAGCAATACTGCGCATTGCGGATACCGCGATTTCTCTGCGTCCGACCACTCCGGAAGGTAAACTTCCTTTGTGATGTAACTGCGGAGACTGCGGTGAAGGTCTGAGCGCAAGTACGCATCTACCTAAACATAATCATGCGCACCAAGGTGTTTCAAATCGAAAATGTGCTCAGGATTCAGCGCAACAGTTAGCTTCTGAAGTAGTGCGAGAAGCGGTCTGTCTTGGACCGGAACTGCGGCTAACTGTAGCTCAAGATCGTCTGCGCGGCTGAAATACTGGTTAGGATCGCGCCTACGAACTAGCGCGAGGAGCCTTTCGGCTACGGTTGGCTCTCGCTCGCGCATCGTAACTGCGTTTAACGGTACCTCAACCTCCGGTTGTTCCTTGACTGCTACGAGCTGGCTGAGTTCGTCCGTCAGTTGTTTGATGAGCGGAATATCCGCTGCTGGATTCCTCTGGAGGATGCGAACGAACTGCGATGCGAGTGTGTCGTCGGAGTCGCTGTGCAGCTGCGAGGTCGAGGGTGCCGGCGTGATGTCATCGGCCTGGCGTGCAGTACGAAACTGCGCTGGCGTCTCAGTCGAGGCTGGCTGGACCGCTGGCTGACCACGAGGGGTCTTCTCCTTGATGATAGTCGGCTGCTGCATCTCGAGCTTCGAGTGGCTGGTTAGGCCTATGCGCGATTACCTGTAACAGCAATAGATAGACTTGAGACCTACCTACCGACTGAACGGTCGAGACTGCGGCAGGATATCGGAATCGATTGACTGAAGGAATGTTAGAAACCTAAGAGAGGCAGGGAAACCTAGGGCGTGACTACAGGGAGCAACTACGGGAATGCCTACCACTAGAAGATAATAACGACTACTATTTAACGCTAACTAAGAGAATAAAGAATTTTGTTTGATACGTGTATGCGATACGCTTTTCAGACACATAGATTGAGAAGATAGAGAAAATGATATTAGACCAAGATAGAAAATAGCTAATGAACCTATCCATGTGCAGTTTTCGTTACCTACGTGTGCAGTATTAGGGTTACCTACGATGCAAATGAGAACATGAAACAGAAAAAGAGAGAGACGATGAACAGAGAAACAAGTATGAAGAGTGACAATGCAATGAAATCGAGAGTAGAGAGTAACATGAAGAAGAGTACAAGGGTAATGAGAAGATGACGAGGTACGCAGTGAAGTAACTGCGTATCGAACGTAAAGGATGTGAGGAACGTAGATGAGTGAATCGAAGATGAGTAAATCGAAGTGACGAACATGAAAGAGAGAGAAAGAAGAGTAAGGGCCAATCCAAAAGGTGTACTGCACAAAATTTTGGACGCTGCGTGCGGGGGATAGTAGCTAAGAGAGTGAACGAACACAAGCGAAGAGTTGAAATGAGCAAAATGAGACAAGAAAGAAGAGAGGTCGACTGGAGAGTAGAAGAATCTAGAATACAGTAATGGGCGAACCGCAACCCGGCACGAAAGTGCAACGAGTATTGCGAAACGAATACCGTAACTACGAGAAGAAAGTACGCTGCGCAAGTCCTAAGTACTGCACATGGAAATGGAACCTATATACCTGGAAAGCGTGTCGAGTGGTGTTGAAAACGTATCTGCGCGTTGGAGAGTCTGCGGGGCGATGTTGCTCTGGACGGCGATAGGAGGCGTTATGATGACGACCGCGCCTCTGCGTTAACTGACCCCTAAGCACCCTAAAGTACCTCAGGGTATTCGCCTCAGGACCCGCATCACGCATAACTTTAGGCGATCGAGTAGCTGTGAAACCGCATAACCTGGAACAAGAATGATGTTTGGAAGAGAACAGTCAGAGAGACCCTGACTTGACGACCTTATGCGCGGTTTTAGCTGCGCGTGATGGCTGTACCCGCTTAGGTGGTGGTGTTGATGACGAATCTGACCCAGGAGAGTCCGAAACGTCTGGAGCGGATATTTCTAATGGGTAGAGATGAGCTAAAGATCTTATTAGCTGTCGTCCTGCGCTCGTTCTGACAGTAGCTGATCTTGCGACATTGTCCTGCCCGTAACAGATCTTCGTAAGGACTCCTAACGGCCACTGTCCTCTAGGCAGTTTATCGTCTGCCATGAGCACTATGTCTCCTTCTTTTGGCGTCTTCGTCGCTGATCTTTTTCGACGATGCGGAATTTGCTGTCTCTCGCGCAAAGCTGCGAGATAATCTCTATGCCAGATATCCCAGAAGCTATCCAAGACCTTGATGGTGTCCTTGTACCAATCGACGAGTCTATGGGAAACGTCTTGGTGTTGGTCTGGAAGCTGCGAAACTGGTGGAAGCTGGATGTCTACTTCCGGGAGATGAAGTCTATGGGCTTGAGTATATGCGCAAACACGTCTGATTCCCTAAAGGGCGTCAACGGTCTGGAATTGATGACTGCTTCAATCTCCACGATGGTCGTCTGAAGTGCTTCCAAGGAGAGTAGTGATTTGCCGATCGTCTTGCGGAATGCCGATTTGAAGAGTGCGACCATTCTTTCGTAGAATCCTCCCTTCCACGGTGACAGTGGAGTTATGAACTTCCAAATGATCTTATGACTGGAAGCGAAGTCTGAAACCGTCTTCCAAGTGGAGGGATTGTAGATGACTTCCGTGATCGCTGTCTCTGCGGCATGGAACGTCGTTGAGTTGTCACTGTAGATGATGTCTGGCGTGCCTCTGCGTGCTAAAAACCTGCGAAACGATAGCAAGAACTCCTGAACGGTGTTATTGAGGATTAGCTCTAAATGAACTGCTCTTGTCGACATACAGGTAATTAGACAAACCCACGCTTTGCAAACAGTGGTATGTGCACTTTGAAATTGTATAGGACCTAGATAGTCTATGCCTACAGCCTGAAATGGTCTTGAACGGGTAATCCGTTCCGTTGGAAGACTAGGCATGTTTGGGTACCTATACGGAAATGCGTTAGCTTTCCTGCACGTAACGCATGTGCGAAGTATTTTTGCCACTGACCTACGAATTGATGGAATGAAGTAGGTTTTGCGTAAGCTTGCGATTGTAGAGTATACGCCCGAATGATATAGTGCATGATGGTGATGCATAGTGATTATGTACATGAGCCTATGACCTGGCAAAAGTAATATTGGCGCTGTTTCTCGAGGTCCTACACGCGCCGGACAACGTATAAGTCCGTCGTCGGCTCTGCGTGCGTTAAACCGCTCAAGATTTATCCGCTGTAAAACGTGTTCTTGCTCGCGATAATGCGCAAGCACGAGTAGCGTTTCTGCGGCTGCGACCTCTGATGCCGTTATTAGTCCCGAAGAGGATATGGCTGCCAGGAAGGGTAGCTTAGATGATAATAACCCTTGTTTGGCTAACGAAACCCGACTAAATAGGTATATGCGTATGAACCGTAGGATGTAAACTACGATGTTAATGAGTTTAGTGTACCTATTGGTACTTGCGAATGGTATGACTGACTTATAGACGTTGTGATGGCTAAGACTCACGTGCACCTTGTCCTCCTCGTCGTCGGTGGAGTCGGTCGGTGTCTCTGCGAAATCCTTGTCGATGTGAGGCCATCGAGAACAGGGTTCCGACAAGAATGTCGGACCTGTCCACCAAATATGTCCGGAAGCTTCGCTCGTGGATAACCCACGAGTTGCACAATCAGCAGGATTGTCCTGCGAGGCGACATAATACCATTTAGTCCGGATGCCTTGCTCTTCAAACGTCGACATCGCCTTGCGGATAGCTGACACACGGTTACGGACAAAGGTCTTATAGCTCTTCTGCGAGTGGATCCAGTGCAAAGTAATGAGTGAGTCTGAAAATAGATGTACTGCGGCCAACTTAACGTCCAGCTGCTTGACGAGGTATTGCGCTAAACGTATGCCGATTGAGGCTGCCATGAGCTCTGCACGCGGAACGGTAATTGGCTTGGTGTCACTGAGATGCGATTTCGCCATGACCAAATGAGATGTTACTGCAGACTGCGTACGGCAAAGCAAATAAGCACAACAAGCATATAAGCGCTTGGAAGCATCCCCGAAAACGCATAGCTCGAAAGCTGATGTTACAGCGAAGTTGGGTAAGATGTACCTAGGAATGGCTGGCAACGGTGACAGGATAGCTGAGCACAATTGCGACCACTTTTGGCTGTCTTGAGGATCCAACTGGTCATCCCAACCTTGATGTTTAGCCCACAAGTCTTGAATGAAGACCTTGAACGGAGAAAGGAAGGGTGTGAGTAAACCCAATGGATCGTACGTGGAAGCTAATGCGCGTAACGCCGTGCGCTTTGATACCACCTGTACGTGTAGGGTTTTGAACGGGATGTTTAACGTGTCCCTACGTGCATTCCAAGCGATGCCCAACAACGTGGCGTGGCTAGCGTTCAAGATGGAATCCTGTTCTGAAAATGCGCGATTGACCACGTCGGAGTTGCACAGAAATTCGCGAAGATTCATGTGCATTTGCCTGAAATTGGTGTCTTTTGCCTTTGGTGTTTGGCTGCGCGATACTTCCTAATGGCCTGCTCGCAAGTGTCTGAACCGAGTAATACGTTATCTACGTATGTGTTGCGTTCTACTTCCTTCGACAGCTGAGTGGAATTGCGTCGAAGACAGAGTTGGATGGATGCCGCTAACATGAACGGTGATGCGTTAACCCCGAATGGTATCCTTGTAAACCGGAAAATGCGTAAGTTACTTGACGACGGTGGACTACTTGTGTCCTTTAGCCACAGGAATCTTGTAGCGTCTCGTTGGGACATCTGAAGGCGTATTTGATGGAAAGCCTTCTCGACATCTGCGATGAGCAAGTAGCGGTGAAGCCGTGACCGAAGTAAAAGTCCTGCGAGGTCCGGTAGTAGAGTCGGTCCGTGATGGAGAGAGTCGTTGAGGCTAGGAGCCCCTTTTTGCTTTGACGAGGCGTCGAAAACGACTCGTAGCTTCGTAGTGGACGATGACTCCTTGTATACCGCCTGATGGGGTATATAATAGACCCGATGATCGTCGAACTGATGTTCCTGGACTTCTTCGATGAAGCCTGCCCGAAGGTGTTCCTCGATCGTCTTGGCGTATTGCGACCAAGCTTTCGGTGTCTGGCTAAGCTTCCTAAACTGGCTTACAAGACGACAAAACGCTAATTGCCTATTATCCTGAAGCTTAGGATGGGATTCTTTCCACGGGAATTGAACATACAAATAACCATCGATAAGCTGAGAGGTGTTGTAAAACTTATCGAGAATGCGCTGATCCAGTTCCGTATCTGCGTCGGGGTGATGTTCATCGACTATGCCATGGGAGTCGAGCGACCATAACCGTTCAATGGCTTCGTCTGCGTTCTGCGAATCTGCGATAGAGTGCGTATGGGGTAATCGTCGTGGCGACGATCCACGTGAAAATCCTGCATGCCTGAAACGACAGTACCAAACCTGGAATGCGTTAAGAACATACCTGACGGCAGCTCTACTGGAGGATCTGATGTTACTACGTTCCAGTAGGCATCTAGGCCGACTAGTATGTCTGGAAGGACTGGTCCACAGGAATGGCGCAATGGCATATCATAGCCTTGTCGTCGAATGAATTCGATGTCTGCGCCCGACAGATAGGGTGGACGCTGCGAGAGAGTGATAAAGTCCTTAGTAGTAAGGTTTAATGTGAGTTTCTCGCCGAATAGGTCGACAAGTCTCACTTGCGTTAGTCCTGAAATCTCTGAAACTCTTTGACCTCCAAAGGCTACAAAAGTGCGGTGTCTTTTATCCGCTACAGGCAACCCTAAACGCGTTACTGCGTGCGTTGCGATGATGCTGTTTTGCTGTCGTGTCTGTCGTACGAGCGTGAGCGATGATGTCGATCGTATGACGAACTCCTGGAGCGTCTTCTGCTCCTGGATGGACTTCTTGAGGGATAGCGATCCCTTGACGTCGATCGATAACGGTAATAGCGACTGTGGCTACCTTCTCGCGATCTAGAATCATGACGCGAAGTAGATCTTGCGCTCCTGCGTTCTCGATTCTCACACAGGAGTTCGTGGTGCTGGATTCCACAGTATTGGCACGGTCTGCGTTCGCATGTCGTTGCGGCGTGTCCTTGGCGCAAGCACCTATAGCAAAGTGCAGCTGCGCGAACACGTCTTCGTCGAACGAACAGAGGGATCTTGACGTAGCACTGTGGCGTCTCGTGCTCCGGTGAATCGCAAAAGTAGCAATTGTTGGAGTCCTGTCTTCGCGGCGAAGGCGTTCTCGTCCTTCCCCGCTGCGGTGCACTGACATAGATGGCAGAGTCCTCGTTGAGCATGGTCGAATCTTCGTACTTCTCCTTCGACGCGATGATGTTGTCCAGATGACGCATGACTGCGTCAAGGTCGAAGTCTTCTTCCTTCTGGAACTCCACATCGTGAAGTTTATCCCGGATGTCTTGCGGGAATTTGCCCTTGACCAAGTCAAGGATTGGGAGAACCATCCGGAAGTCTTCGAATTTGCCTAATCCATGGAGAATTCCTGTAATGCGGAACCACGTCTCGCGGAGCTCTGATCCTGCAGGTCCTGACTTGGGCAGCTGCTTCAGCTGCATGTGGAGCCTAGCTCGTGTCCTGTGCGGACGATCGTACCTGCGCTTAAGCGCCTGAACTAGGTCGGAATAACTACACTCGTCCGGATCTAAATCCTGCAAGACTATGCGTGCATCTCCTTTAAGCAAACCTCGTAAATACAGAAACTTATAAACAGATGGAATGCTGGAATTATTGTGAATAGCTAACTCGAAAGCGCTCCAAAAACTATGATACTGCGTGATATCTCCAGAAAACGATTCAAGCGGAAGCTTGTCCAACTGCATAAGCGGCTGAAACTGAGGCTTCGCTTGTACCTGCGAGTCCTGTGCCGCATTGTCTTCGTTCACTGGCGTCTGCGGGGCGGAGACGTTGTCCTCGAGCGCTTGCATGGCTTCGGAGAGGATATCGTTGTTGGAGGATGCTGTCGACATCGTGAGCAGATTGACAGGAGGCAGTAACTGTCGTACCCAAATCTGTAACAAATGATGTCTGGGAAGGTTCTTGTCGCGAGCTGACCCTGGCCAGGGGCCATCCCACGACTCGAAAGCGATTGACGGTGTGCGATCGTTGTCGGCCAACTACGGCTAACCAAAGGAACAGAGAACGTGCGAAGAAGTGGGAGAGTGTATGGAAACTAAGCAGTGATGTTAGTAATGGAACGACGGGACTGCGAAGGCTTACAGATGGGGGTGTAGAAAATGACGAAAGTGTTGCACAGTACCCTAACAGCGCTTGCAGACCGGAGTGCTCCAGCCCGGTTAAGAGTCGAAGTTGCGGACGGACCGTCCCTATATCAGGTTCTAAAACGCTCTGGGCCGGTTCCCAGCCGCGTCGCCAGGGATTTATCCGAGAGCGTTGACACGTCCATACCGTCCGACGCGCGTGGTGTCGACTCATCCGCCTTTACCGTCGCGGGAATAAACTCTCAGACCCAGGATGCCATAAACCAATGAACTGCGAAATGTGCGATGCGAAGTGTGCGATGCGAAATCTCCAAGTCCTGGGTGGCAATTACTTGCGCGCGCGCGTCTTTATGACCAGTCTTACTGCTTGCTGCCGGCTAATGCATGCTGGCGTCGAACTTCAGGCAAAAATTCCTCACTGCCTGGGGGTCACCCTCGCCCAGTATGCCTACCACTGGCTCATATCCGCAACAATGACTGTTACCGGAAGGGTTTCCTCCCGCTCCCCCTCCTGCAGGCGTGACCCAGCGACTCAGACCCAACGGGGCCTGTCCCCAAGGAGAGCTGCTGCCACTACAGGCTCCAAGGGTTAGATTCGGAGGCCACGGGGGTGGAAAAGGCAATACCCTAGTCGTGCTTCCCTTCGTAGCCACTGCGAAAATACTGGCACGTTCTTACACCAGAAACTACACGCACCCACTGCTTACCTAGGCCAACGTACTGCGACAGCGTGCTGAAGGTCCGATCACTAAGGCCAGACGTGTGTTTCCACACGCCCAACCCCAGTCCGATGCACCATGTCGTGCCCCGGGCTGGCCGCCACACGCATCGGTAACGGTGGTCCAGACCCGAGGCTACGTGTGGCAGACCGGCGGGGTCTTACGGCACGCTAATGCTCTTTCCTTTCCAGCCACGCGGATCCCAACTACATAGGGCCCTGCTGCCCCTGCCGAACCAATGGGTCGTTACTGCGATGGACTTTAGCTCCCTGGAGCTCCCTGACTCTGCGCCGACTTCCCCGCACGTCTCTGCGCCTTCCCGTTCTCCCATAGTGTTGCGATCAATAAACAGTATTGGACTCAACCCGTGTCCTCGCAACTTCCGCAGAACCGATATGCACAGATTTACTATACAAGACTACTTCATAAACACACACATGCGACCTGCCCCTCTACTCTCACTAGGGGAATCCCCGACAGCAGCCCGCGAGGGTCCGGCGAGGTCCTGCCTGGGGCGTGTGCCCACGAGGCGGTGCTCCTCGCCTCGCACCTGCGGTTACCTCCTCCTGGCGTCCATGCCAGGGTAGATCCTCCTCCTCCGGCTCGACTCTGCGCTCCTCGTCCTGCGGTGATATCGACACGCTCCAGCTCCGGCGACGTCCAGCGAAACGGCGATGAGAGGACGACCGGACACGACCGTCCGGGGCGGCTGCGGCAGGCGAAGACTGAGGCCCGCGCGCGCGTTCATACTCCGTCGCAGCGAATCGAGGCTGCGTATTCGACAGGCGCGCGCGGCGGGACCAGGTGGGCACGGAGACCCTGCGTCCTTTAGAAGTCGGGACGAAAGTCACGACAGTGGGAGCAGTAGTAGGGACCGACGAAGGGGGAGGGGACCAGTGAAAAGTGAACCGAAAAAGGGCTGACAATAAAGGGGAACCACTGATAAGGGGCAGTTAAGGGGGGCCAGTGAAGGTGATGGATCTTTTCTGCCCCATTCCGCTATACCATTCTATATAGCAAAACCAGTTTTTTTTCAATGAATGAGAGAAGGCCTAAAGAGGAGAAGACGTTCGGGGTGTTCTATTTTCCGGGTTTGGGGCGAAGCCCCAACCAGACGTTTGGCGGCCAGCAGGCCGTTGAACGTCTGATATATATATATATTTTAAGGAGTTAAGGTTGTCCTTCCGCCTGTCCGTCCGTCCGTCTGCTCATCCGTCTGCCCTTTCCTAGAAGTCGAGTAGCGTTCGTGTTCAGACGAGGTGCCACCCACGCCGTGTCGAGACTGTAAGAAGAAGTGTCACCGATGTCGCGCAGAGGAGGTTCGGGCTCAAAAGACATGCCTCCGACGTTGCTCAACAGGTGTTTGGATTTAGAAGATGTGTCACCGACGTCGTGCAACAGGCGCTCGGATTCAAAGGCATGTCAGTGATGTCGCGCATTGGGTGTTTGGGTTCAGAAGAGGTGTCAACGATGTCACGTAATGGATTTCAGGGGTCAGAAGACATGTCATCGGTGTCATGCAAGGCGTGTCTGGGCTCAGAAGAGGTACTACGGATTTCATGCAAGGGGTGTCTCGGTTTAGAAGAGGTGTCACCGATGTCATGTAAGTGGTGTCTGGGTTCAGAAGAGGTGTCACCCATGTCGCGCTAGGGGTGTCCGGATTCCGAACACGTGTAATGGGAGACCACTAGAGAGGAGACTTGTAAGCGGGGGTTCAGTGACGGGTGGGAGGACCAGCGAAGGGAGGAGGTAGGGGTGGGGTACCAGTAAAAGTAGAACCTTTAATGGGAGCCAGTGAAGGGGGACCAATAAAGAATGCCACTAAGATGAGGGTTGGGGCGGTAGTAAGGGGGGGGAGGAGCTAACGGGAACCAGTGAAGTGGGAACGTTTTGTGAAGGAGGAACCGGCAAAGGGGGGAACCAGGCAATTACTTTCCGCAGGTTTGCTTGCACATGTTAAATTTCGCAAACTACAAAATATTGCATTACTAATTAATCATTGCTTGCATTCGTCAGTCCTGCTATCCACCACCTTTGTAACAAACGCTATCGTATCTTATGCCCAGTCTTTAGCATTGTGAACGGATCGCATAGGGCGAGCGCAACAACCCCCATCAGACCACTGAAATCGAGAACAAAAGTGTCAAACGTTTTCACTTTTATCATGAAAATGTCGGACGTTTTGCTTAAGGCGCTCCTAATACGTAAATAGACTCCCCGCCATGATGTGCAGTGATAATCAGATTGAAACATGATTGTTTTACTCTTTCCAACAGTTCAGCTGTTATTCCACAGCCTCCAATCAAGTCCAATATTCCTTGATAGCTTTGCATGAATTCTACTCGTGTGCATTGGAGAGAGTCGTCTATGTGGTGAACAAGTGGTGAAAAAGTTGCAAGTTGACTAGGTGGTGGTTGCAGCATAGGATATGGTTCAGCAGGTGATCATCTTCATTCCAGTACAAGGAGAATTTTCATGTCTTTCTATGAACTGGAACGAAGTGCTCTCAGGCAATTCGAATGTAGGATGTTGTGATAGTGTGAGCAGAGAAGGGCTAGCCCCGCTCCATTTCCCGGAATTAACTCGAGCGGCCTATCCACAAAGCTGCATTGTTCTATCACAGCGCCACAGCAGAACATAAAAAAAGTAAATAGGAAATAGCAATGAGATATGAGGGAAGTCTTTAAAAGTAGGCACGTCGTCATAATTCCAATTATATCGCGTTATTTGAACGCTTGTCATCAGTGGGCCGAAGATCACATTTACGAAAGTTTACGATTTACGACCCGAAATGTAGTAAATCTTGAATCGTAAAAAAACTGCCAAAAATCACCGTAAATCGTAAAATCGTAAATCGTACATCGTAACTACGCACACCTCTGCTGCTCATCACAAGGTTCTGTGTCGATTCCTTTGGGTAAAACAGCCCAGCCTGCCTCTTACTCAGGGCAACATAGTGGACTACCGTTTCAATAGACTACCTTTTGTAGTCACAGCTTCGCCAAGCATTTTGAACATGGCGATCTTTGCGTACTTGCAGTCACAAAAATGCAGCTCAGCAACAGAGATAGCTACAACTCTCTGTGTTGACAATATTTTGCTAGTTGCAAACACTGTAGAGGAAACTTTGCAGAAGTACGAACTATCAAAGCACTATTCGCTTGGATAGGGATAAATCTCAGAGAGTACGTTTCTAGCACCGAGCTTGTTAATGCAAGAACCCCCTCATACGATCCGTCACCTTCTGGGTCCATAACATGTCTTGGTGTGGACTATGATACCATAACCAACCGTTTCACTGTGAAAGCAGAGCTTCCATTAAAAAAGGATCTTACGAAGCGTGATATAGTCAGCCAGCTGAACTCCATTTATGATCCTTTGGGAATTCTCATCCATTTGAAGTCCACAATGAGAGAGATCCTCATCTAATCTTGACTGGAACAACAGGGTTCCTAACGAATTGCGTGATAAATGGAATAATCAATGCAGTGAAGTCAATAACACTGTTTCATATGAGCTCTTAGCCTTGCCACTTTCTTTACTGGCCGCAAAGTTATCAAACAGTACTCACTTCTTTTTTGAAACATCTCGTATGATGAACCTGTATAAGCCAGAACGATATCTAAACAAGGATGGAGAAGAACAATGAGTCAGTAAGTGGAGTCACGAAGCTTGCGACATGTTCTCTGAATCTCGACACATGTAGCGTGACTTCTGTGCACACATCTTCTGAACCCCGACGCAGATGGCTCGACGCCTGTGACACGCCTTCTGAGTCCGGATGCAAGTGGAACAACGCCTGCGACATTACTGATTTTTTTAAATGTCTTTGAAAACGGTTACGGCACGTTGAAATTGTGCAGTTTTATTTTTGAACAACAACAAATTCATTATTGTTGAACTTCAGCGAAACCAATAGCGGATTGGAGCTTAAACCCATACGATCACAACCCTTTTCAAATTTCCCCTGTTGGAATATACGCGTTGAAAGGAATTGCGTGCAAATATGGAATGTTAAGGAAAAGGAAAAAGATCTTAATCCTGGGCAAGGAAATGAGCAGCAACTGATCATGAACTAGGTGATCACGTTTTTGCGTTTTGCTTCGCATTGTTGCACTTCCTTCGACCAATAGCATTTTGGACCTGCTCATAGTCCGCGACGGCAACGACGGAGTCGCTCGTGCGATGCATATGAATCGACTAGTACCAAGCAATCACCCAGCGAGAATCGATACGTATTCTATACTCGAGCGACCTGTCACTCGTGTTGCTCCCCTTCGCGGACTATGAACACGCCTTTAGTTCCGCTCTTTACGCTGCGTCAAGTCCTCAAAAGTCCTAAAAACAGCCCAGTATACTTCCAGGGTAGTAGTTGAAGTAATCATTGAGACAGCTTCTTTTTCGTTTGATTTACTGATCATCGTGTTTCTGCTGGGAGGATCATTGTCTCACTTTTAAACAATTGGCATCATGTAGTCAGCTTGCATTATGGGTGCAAACATTTCTTCTTTAATAACGTAACAGGTATTTCTATTTTCGAGCAAATTTAACACCAGGTCCATCTAGGCATGTGATCTAAACATATAGTTTGTACATTTCAGCTTTTCAGTTGCAAAAAACTAGTGAGCATGTATGGAACGACTGATCGCCCCCTGCGAAACATACAGTCAGGACGAATTGCCCACATCCTTGCTGAAATATTCGCCGCAGCACTCGTGGTAGGAAACAGTGCCTGCACTCCGTAATCTGACATCTTTCATTTCCTTAACATAATGTGGTTAAGCTAGATATCAGATGAGGAAAGGAAGGCAAAACGCATCAACCTTGCCTTCCATTCCTGATATGTGCGTCGGCAGAGGATAACGACAAATGATGCAAGTGGCTATTTCAGTATTAACTTTTAGTTGGAGAAGTTTTCAGTAAAACCTTTGCAAGTAATCTTGTGTAGTAAAAGCTGCTTCCCACAAAGAACTGCTCAACGTTGGAGTATATCCGAATTCTATTGCGCATAGAAACGAAACAATATGACCAGATGCGGCAATCTACGGAACAGGCCTACATCAAAGCAGTGCTTTCATCTTCTTCAGACATATCTCTTCTAGATCATCGATCTGAGAAGCGATTGCTAGCAGTAACTACCTCCAACAGCGGCTGTTTTCACTAGCCCTTGAGCATTTTAAAGCTAAGATGCTCAAGCCATGTTTAGCACACTTGTAGAGTTAAACTGTGGAGTTAGATATCAAATCCTTGAAGAATATTATGCTATGTTCTTGGAATGACGCAGCAATCTGAGTTTTACCAAACTTTGGTTCTTATCTATGCTCGCGATTAAACAGCCAAAGACAGCGACAGGTTAGACGCCAAGAATTGGAACTTGCCGTTATACGCACACAAGCAGAAAACTGCGATGAGTTTTCGAATGAGTTGTTCGGGCACGAAAGGTAAAAATTCAAACGGTCGAACGCCGGCGTTGACGATGGAGCACGAAATCCTTGATTCCAAGCATTGTACGAGCGAACCTCTTATCGCCCAAGAGGAGTGCGGAGCTGGGTTCTGCGCTCTTCGAGTGCAGAACCAGGCAACGGTAGGAGGTCCAGGGTGTGGTGCAGCCAAGCTGTTCGTGTGGAATCTGCTCTCATCGCCCAGGAGGGGTCCGTACATAGGTTCTGTATTTTGAAGCGGCGAAGCGTATACGGTTGGAAGGTGAGCAAGAAACGCTTCGAAGTCGCGTGGATGTCGAACCCCGAAGAACCGAACCACCTACCTTCCTCGCACGAAGCAACCCGCTCACCCACTGCGCCACGACTTGCTCGGCGAGGCATCCTTCGTGAGCCTACAAAAGATCGATCGAACGTCAGGGGCACGCCGATGCGATCTCTAATCTAGGAGGGTGCAGAGAGCAAAAGACTACGGTTGGCCGTGCCGCGACAACTCGTCCGCAGTTTTTTGTTGTGCTTGTTTAACGAGGAGTAGAATTGGATGGTTTTTCTCAAAGTATTCTGATGGTCGTTGCGGGAACACGCTAGATCCCTTCATATATTCAATACGACATTAGTTTACATCGACGAGCGAGGTTGGCACCTAGCGCTGGGGCGCGTAATTTGCCACTGAATGTTGGAAGAGCACGAGATTTGCTTAAAAGCAAGTTTAATTCAAAAACGGAAAGTATGTAAGTAGTATTTCAATTACGGAAAGTATCCTTAACGAGTTTTAGATTAATAGATAAAGAATCTATTAAATAAATAAATAAATAAATACTAATAAATAAATAAATAAATAAATAAATCTAACCGTTCGGCAGACGGCGAGCTAAACGGCGAGCATGCACATTTCCAAGGTTCTTTTGATTTTCATGACGGAAATTGGCAACGCTTACAGGATTCCTGCGGTTCAAAGCATCCTGATCCTAATATACCATAGGTATATAGGGTAGCTATGGCTTCAGTCGAAGTCTAGAAAACAAATATAGCCAGCAGGAAACTGATTTAGTCCAGATTTCAAGTATTTTTTCTCTATGAGGTCCCGCAACGATCGCTTGTATATGGCACGAAATCGTGCATTTCCGTGGAGATCTGTTAATATTCTGCGACGGGAGCTACTAGTCGCATGTGCAAAACATTGGAATTGATTTAACACCAATGATCGCCGCGAAATCTATTTGTACTCTACTCGCTTTCGCTTCCGTGGCTCTTGCCGCTGCCGTCGCTCCTGTTGCCTATTCATAGTTGCAACCGAAGAAAGAGACCGCCGCCTAGCGTAAGGCGCGTGGCGCCTCTGAGGGAAGGAAGAGCTATGGATTTGCACATTTTTCGTTTCTTGTTGTGCAAAGGTTGAGTAGCAGGATCCCGTCCAACCAGTCGTTTACTATTGAAAGTGTCTGTTAATGTATCGTTTAACTTCATCGCAGTCCCCGTCCCTGTGGAGAAGGAGCGTTGTTTAACGTTGGTCGTGACTTCTGTTAAATTCTTTTTCTGTTGAATACCTTTCTCATTGCCTTTCTGTTAGTAATAAACAATTCGCAACAAAATTACTATTTTGAAATTACTCTGAAATTACTGTTCACAACATACAGCTGGAAAAATGTGAAGAAAACGCCTGGAATCTGCGTGGACGTCAGGGTCCTTCAAATCTCAACTGGACAGTTAAACTTGCAAAAGTACCGCACCGCCTACGAACCCAACCTCTTACCTCCCTCGCATGACACAGCCCCACTATCCACTTCGCCTCGAGCTGCTTGCCGCAGAAAAAAACTCGTCCACTGCGGAAATCGTCGCTACTTTGATAGGTTTAGTCGCGAGTGTACACAATGAACTAATAAAACATCAACTGACTATGCGTTTTTATGTTTTTTCGACCTTCTTCTCAAAGTATTTCGGCAACCGGAATACTTAATAAACGCGAAGAAAATCGAGGAAAAGCACAAAAAGATGAAGAAGCTCAAGAACGGGCAGAAGAGCTGAGGGAAAAGAAAAAAACCAATGGTAGCGCCGAGTTATCGGCAAAGAATTAAACGTTCCCACAGTACTCGGACGGTCGTTGCGGGACCACGCGACAATTCTCATAATCAAATCAATATGCGATGCCATTGCGATGCCGTGAATATGTCGTCATCATCTCTCAATGTTTGGGCATGTTCATACTTCGCGGCGAGAGCGACTCGTCGCCTGCGCAAAACATGTAAATCGAATAAAACCAGGTAATTGACGAAATCTGTTCATACTCGAGCGCAGGCGCTGTCGCTCCCGTTCCTGTTGTCGCTCTTGTCCCTCACGTCGAAATCTGCGTCGAAATTCGAAGCTCGAAATTTGCGAGTTTCAGGTGGATAGACAGAGTATGATACCATTCACCTTGATGAGAGCACACACATTTTCAAGGTCTTTTTAGATTTTCAAGCCGATTTAGCGTGTCTCAGTTTAGTTTCGCACTGCATACAGGATTCCTGCGGTTCGAAACATTTCTGTCCTAATATACTGTAGCTATATAGTGCCGACGCCGTGACTTAGAAGACGTGGTCTAATTTGCGTCGGGATTCAGAAGACGCGCCACACACATCGTTCAACTTGCTTTGCGATTCAGAGGAGTACCACAGACGTCGCCCAAGTGCGTCAGGATTCCGGAGACGTGGCGAAGACGTCCAATATTCGTACGGATTCAGAAGAGTAAAGGGACCAGTATTGAGGGGGAGGTAGCAAAGGGTGTTCCAGTGAAGGGGGACCATTGAAGGAATACCCGTTAAGGACCAGTGAACGGGACCAATAAAAGGGAGACAAGTAAAGAGTACCAAGAAAGGAGGACCACTGAAAGGGGACCAGTAAAGGGGCGAGTAAAGGGGCCTATAAGGGACCACTATTTTCTCTCAATATCGTCCAACGTGTCGGACTTCCAAAGACGTCGAGCTACGTGTACCGGGATACAGAAGATGTGTCACTGAACTCGTGCCACGTGTGTCGGAGTGAAGAAGACATGTTCTAGACGTCGTGGCCACGTCATGACACCTGCGTTTTCGGCAAATGTGTCACAGACGTTATGAAACATGTATTCGCATTAGGAAGACGTGATACAGACGTCGTATAACGTGCGCTCAGATCCAGTAGACGTGACATAGATCAGACTTTGCACAGCACGCGCTGGATTTTCAGAAGATCTTCTAAAGCCTTCTTGCAAAAAGCACGCGCGTGCTTGATTCTCACTACTTCCTTTATCTGCCGGTATATGGGTAAGATGGTATTGAAAGGGGAGGGGGTGTGCGCAAGGGAGAGTGACTTTAGAGTCGGAGGACTGTTATTGCCTTCGGACAACAAACAATATCGTCCGATCGACCGATACCAATTGATTTTATTTATGTTTATGCAGACTGAGCAGTTCGGATAGGGACTCTCACAACCTGCTTCTAGCCACGTGAAGAATGATGCTTTGGAGAATGAATACATACGAGAATGAATATCTTTATTCGAGAAGAATTAACTGTTGCGAGGAAAATCGAGCTCTACAGAGAGCGGGCAGTTATGCTAGATGTGGAGACCCTGCGGAGGATTCTAAAATTGGCATACTCGGTTTGCACCAGTGGACTGAGTTTGTCTTCGTCACGAGCAAAATCGCCAAACACAAGCCGGTCCAGAATAACAACGTTGTCGAGTTTTATAGAACTGCCTTCGAGCATCTGAAACGCGATTTAGAAAAGGACAGCAGAGCTGCGAGAAAAGAAAAACAAGGACCTACCGGTTATGCCGCCGGAAGCGGCGTTATTGCTGGAACGAGATGGGCCTAAAGGAGGTCTCATAACGAAAGTTGTCACGTCATATGGAGCGCCAAATGAAACCCTGCTAAACTGGGCAACGTTCACTGGGTGATAGTAGTCCCAATCGAGGTGCGAGGGAAGAAGGACGTGATTGAAGAAATCGTGGGACTCGTGAGAAGCCACCTGGATGGTGGAGGAAAGGTCGTGACGGCGTGGCGAAGGACAGCTGAATAGCGATGGTCCCGCTGTGGAGGGCGTTAGACGCTATTTCCATCCGAATCGGTGGAAATGAGCAAGTAGTAACCACGGCGAGCAGCTTCGAATTCGAATGAAAGAAGGGAAAGCGTTCCTTGAAGCAGGTCCATCAGAGTGAGCCCCACAATTCTACAACACGTATCCAGGCGTTGCGGCCGCGAGGTTGTTGTATTCAGAGATCACGAGAAAGGCGGATCCATTTCGGCTCCCAAAATTGGATCAGTCGTTGCGAATAACGACCCCTCGCAGGAGGGGCCTGTTACATAAGGATACGGATGGCAACGGTCGTGAAGGGGGGATTCCTCTCAAGAAGAGGGCGCTTTAAGTAAAACGATCGATTGAAAGGGTGGCCGAAACGTTGTGGGTGATCTGGTGCGCGAGTTTGCTGAAGGCAGAGAAGTGGGCGCGAATATGGGAATATTGGGCGCCAAATCGGGAGGAGGGCCCTGTTGTGTTTCGTGGGGCGGCAGTTGGTGTTCTCTTCTTAGGAGGGAATACGCCGTTCTTAATGAGCGCGTGCCCCGTTAGAATTCCTAAGTGGAGTCATACTCGTCAGTGCCTGTTCGCTACGGGCGCCAGGCTCTTGAGCCCCCTCCAGCACGACCGTTGGACGATTTGGCTTCGTGATCCCGTACGATTTTGCCTTTTTCTTTTTTACTCATTTCATTGTATGTTTCAAATAAACCTTCATTGCACTCGTGTCGTTCTGCCGTGCTTTCTTGTCGCAGTGGATATCGGTTGAGGTTAGACCCGCACCAATCCCTAGCATCTCATTCCCATCCCTTCCACTCAACACTGATGGCGAGCGCATCCTCGAGTAAGCGGAGTCGCACGACCTCACCATCGTGAACACCATACTCCGAAAACTTGAATCCTACCTTATCTCATTTTGCAGCGGGAATTCTAAAACGCAGATCGACTTTGTGAGAAATCGTGACCAAGGGTTTGTCACGGTCGCAAAGGTCGTGCCGTATGAAACGGTCGCCACACAACACCGCCCACTGATCTGCACTGTGAAGATCACACCACTGATGTTTAGGCAGATCGAACGGAGTGGTACGTTAAGGATCAAGTGGTGGCGACTGAAAGAAAAGGAAGTAGCTGTGACTTCGCGCATTCGGTTGCCGGCGGTCACGACCGTCGACGAGGCATGGCAAAATGCCACCGACGTGGTTCTCAGTGCTGTGCGTTCCGAACTCGGCACTACGAAACCGAGACGGGGTAAGGTCGATAAGCAGAGATGGCTGTGGATTAACGAAGTTAAGGAAAAAGTTCGAGAGAGGAAGAGATTATAACACGCATTTCACGGCGATAAGACAGCCGATAAATGGCGTCTGCATCAGGAAACCATGAAAGCCGCTAAGAAGGCGGTAACCACTGCAAGAGCCACTCATTACGATTATGTCAGTCGCGTGATGGCGAGCGATTTCTTTATCGACTTGCGAAGGTCCGTCATCGCCAGACTGAGGATGTTCAGAAGTTCTTTGGCATCATCTCAATGCTTTCAAGAAGGCAATTGATAATCTGTTAGATCCGTGGTGGCATCCTTTTGCTATGTTTTCTACTCATTTCGTTGTACCCCCTCAATTTTATATTATCTCAACGTTCCTTTGTTGTTATATAGATTTGCAGCTACTTGTTATTGGAGCCGTAACAACGTTCGCACCTTGGTTGATTTCTTTTCCACATGAGATATCTCATGTAATAAATATATAAAAAAAACGATGAGAAGGTTCATCTACTCATGGACAGCAAGATGGTTCTGAACCGACGGCGCACCTATTCTAAGAGGTCTCGACAGTAGAGTTTGCTCATCCGGGCATTCTACCTTCTCCTCCTGCATACGGTCCCGTTCAGAAAATCACGGCAAAGGAGGTAGAAGCGGCTCTGAAGAAGATGAAGCCGGTCAAGGCAACGCGCAACGATGATTTGGCGACCGACTTAAGGAAGTTGAAGTCTTGGTACCCAACGAAGTGGCTAGCGACGTTCTTCGACCAGCTTATTGCGGAGAAGAAAGTGCTCGACATTTGGCAGAGAAGCACGACGATTCCGATTTGGAAAAAGAAGGATAGTTTGTCAGACTGCACAAACTACCGTCCAATCCGATTGCTTTCGCATAGCATGAAGATCTTCGAGCAGATTGTCGACGGGCGCATTCGTGATATCGCCCAGCTCTCTACCAACCAGTGCGGTTTCGTGGCTGGTTCTGGCATAGTCGATGCCATACACGCCGTTGGTCTTCTGATAGAAAAATAGGAGAAACAGGAGAACAACGGGAGAAACAGAAGCCGGTGCATCTTGCCTCCCTGGATTTGGAGAGGGCCTTTGATCGCGTTCCGCGTGAAGTGATATGGTATGCCTTACGAGAACATGAAGTCCCCGAAGAACTCGTAGAGTGGGTACGAATACTGTACTCTTGTCCAAAGAGTCGAGTGCAAGCTGCAGCAGGTACGTCGATGGAGTTTCGCATCTCTGTCGGAGTACATCAAGAGTCTGCGCTCTCCCCTCTATTCTTCGTCATCGTTATAGATGCCATATCGCGTGATCTTCAGCAGCCAGTCCCTTGGACGCTGCTTTATGCTGATGATGTAATGCTCGCTAGCGAAAATAAGATTGAACTCCAGCGGCAGGTACAAGCTTGATGCGATCGCATAGAGAGATATGGACTCAAACTTAGTGTCAAGAAGACTGAGTATATGACGGCTGACGATGATGAGTCCAGCTCCATTAGGGTAAACGGCATTGAACTGCCACGTACTTTGTATTAACTACTTGGGATCAGCAATCGCGTCCGATGGCGGTTTACTCGTTGAAGCCAACACACGCATGAATGCAGCGTGGTCCAAATGGCGCTAACTGATGGGAGTGCTCTGCGACAAGAAGATACCAGAGCGTCTAAAGTCGAAGATCTACAGAGCAGTCGTCCGACCTGTAGCTATTTACGAAGCTGAGTGCTGGTCCGTTACCAAAGGAATTGAAAGGCGCCTCAGCGCAATGGAAACGAAGATGCTGGCGGTAGACGGCCGGAGTTACGCGTTTCGATCGGGTACGCAACTACTCCATACGGCAGAGGTTCGATGTCACCCCGATATCTGAGAAGATGCGCGAAGCTCTTCTGCGATGGTACGGCCACGTCCTTCGCGCAAAAGATGACACCGTCCGGAAGACTGGTCTTAACCTTGATGTGCCCGGTAGGCGGCCACGAGGCGACCAAAACACCGGTGGCTTGACGCTGCATCAAGACTTGAAGATGGCTCGGTTGCACCCTGATCAGGCATTTCATCAGGAAAAGTAACTCCAACATTCCAGGAAAGCGGAGCCCGCAACTAAGCTGGACAAACGTTGAAGCAAAACAAAACAAAAAACAAACAAAACGCGAAGAAGAAGATGTCATTGGCTTCCTAATATCGTGTAGTCGAAACGGGATTTTCATCGATAGATAATGTGAAGAAATTTTTGAAGGTACCAAACTGCAGGATGCAGCAAGTTTATGTAGCGTGGTCGAGAGTTGACTTCAAGCTGAAAATATAAATCAGAGTTACGGCAGAAACGAAATTATTTTGATTCATTCGAACCTGATGCTGAGAAAGTTACAATTGCGTGGCAGTGAATTCAAGGTACTCCTGGGTTCATAGATTCGGAACACGAAGATTTCATCCCATTAGAACATACACCACATCTTTCATAGTGGGAATTTTTCTTGAAACCTTGAAATTAATTATTATTAAACTTTAAACTAGGAAAACTAAACAATGCATAAAACCTACAGTTCTATCGCAATGGCATTCAGCCGAAATCGTAGCTGTGTACAAAACTTCTGGATTTGACTTGGACAATAAAATCCAACTAACATGAGATAGTTCGAAGATCGTATTCTACAATTTTCAATGCAATTAATGATTTTCTTCTTGTATGTAATCTTAGTGAGAGCAAACTCACTCTGCTATCAGCGTAATGATAGTGCGCCTCTTTGTGACATTGATGGGTTTTCCATAGACGTGAGAAGCTTTCTGTTGTGCCCCTTAGCACCTGTATTTTAACCTTTTTCAGATAACGATAAAAGATTAAAAAGAATCTACCACTCCGCCTACCATAGATACTAATGTTATCACCCTCAACGCACAATATTCAGTAATTGCGAAGATAAGAGTACCGACTCTACTAGACGGTTTGTGCTTCAATACCTCATACATCAACGCTCTATGCCACGCCTCTGCGTGATTGATTGTTGAGAATAGAGCACAGGTTCTGTAGCAGGGTGCCCGTTCTTTTGACTAGAACATAAGACTTCCATATGCTAAAAAAGGTTGTTAAGTACTAGGTAAGTAAGTATAGAGTGTAACTCTACCTGTTTATTTGAACATAAAGGAAAAACAAACATACCGCAACCGCTTCTTCACTTTTAGTCCCCTTTAGTCATAAATTGAGCCAGATGTTTTTTGAATTTTTTCTAATTCTTTGACTCAAGTGGAATTTACGCAACAGTTTTTGGGCCTTACTGGAAGAAAAAACCTCCATGAAAGCAATATAGAACGAACAGTAAACATCGGTAATTACATATTCAGTTTCGTAGGGTAATTACATATTCATATTCTGAGGTATTAATTCCTGAAACGTGTCCACTGCAGAAACTGCAATATCCTAATTCAAGTATTAAACAGAAGGTAGCTGAATCAACTTAAACAATGTGGACATCCCAACTCTTGTCATTCTATTCTAGAGAAGAAAAGCGCATGGAAATTCATTTCCGGAGCCGTCTGCGAGTATTAAAGGCTAGTCGGAAATGATACCGCGCTACGTTAAAAGTGTCGTCGAAGACAATACCTCTATACCCATATAGATCTAGCCATCTCTTACTACTACACATAGAGAGGCTTTATAAAAAAACTAACACTAAGTACCTCACTAATCTTTTTTTAAACGTAACATCATTACTCACTTGTCGTTTGGTTACGAATTAAGCCTAGTGGAGTGGAAACGGAGCTTCGCACATCGCTTGTGTCCAGAATTCGACTTCCTAAGGGGGTTTTGGTTTCGAATTGACCCCTCATTACTCACTTGTCGTTTGGCTACGAATTAAGCCTAGTGGAGTGGAAACGGAGCGTCGCACATCACTTGTTTCCAAAATTCGACTTCCTAAGAGGGTTTTGGTTTCGAATTGCCAGAGACATCGTTAGATCTCACGTATTTATGTGGCGCAATACCTTCTCTCTCTAATAAATCTTGTAGATTGTCGGAACTGGGATTGTAGATGGTCGGAACTAGGCCTTCCGTGGATCAAATTGTGGCGTTCAGCGATGCGTCAAAATTTCACTTTGTCTATTAATATCGGCTGTAATTCAGTAGTTGAATTACTCACAAAATATCGTTTGTTAATACGTAACACATCCACTGCTGGTTGTTGAAGTCTAATTTATGATTCCATTTTTCACATCGAATTTTAGCTAGGATCGGAAAAAGTTGCAACCAAGATTTAGATGAAATCGATGTAGTATTCATCTCAAGTTCAAAGAATCCAATTATTTCTTCCTTTTCCGCTTTCAAAAGTCGCAAATTAGCTACCGACACAGCTGTCCTATGTGACCAGGATAACAGTAATATAAAATTCATCTACCAGCATTCTCACTTGTTTATAACGGATTATTAGAACGCGTTTGGGGGAGGGGTGGGAGCATTTCGAAGATACACAAGCTGCTACATTATAGTCCTGCTCCAGTGGCAAGGAAATTCTATAAAACGAGCAAATCTCATACGAGGGAACCTGAAAAGTTACCTCTCCCTCGTCCTAGAATATGACTGTGACGTCTTTTCTGTAGAGAGCTAATAATAATACGTGGTCGCGCAAAGATTTTGCTGAATTTGACTTCAAAATCGCTGTGAGCAATCCGTATGGTTTCTTTCTCCGTATGGTTTCTTTGTCGGTTTGAAGTGTATCGGTGATTCTCATCCTGCGCAGCCGGAAGGAGTACATTTGGATTTTCACAAAACAAGATAATCATCAAGCCAAAATAAATAAGGGTAAAACAAACCTACCTCTGTCGGTCGAAGTCAATCGGGAAATGGCATTCCGTTTGTCAACTGGCAGACGTCACTGGAGAGCTGGAATTTACGTGAAACGGCGTGTGGAAGAACTGATTTACACCAGTGCTGCATTACTGTCGCTGTGGTGTTTGCGTGCATTGACGTGTGAAACACGTTAACATGAATGAGAGACTATTCTCCAAAAATATCCTTGTTGTCTAAAGGGATTTAGCCTGGTGTTAATAGGCCACGTCCCGTTCCTGACAGATGGGGGCCCGCTTAGTAACCTGTAGCCCCTTGCCTTGGAATGCGCCACCAGGGGTGTGCGTAATTACGATTTACGATTTACGATTTTACGATTTACGGCGATTTCTGGCAAATTTTTTACGATTTACGATTTACGACATTTTGTGTCGTAAATCGTAAATTTTCGTAAATGTGATCTTTGATCAACAACCAACTGGCGACCAAATTTATGTGGTCTGGGTTATAAAGATGTGCCCACTCTAATGGTCCCTCTTACAGCTCGTTCCCACTTCCCTTTAGGGTTGATTTTTGAGGATCTGATATGTTACTGTGTAGTACAGTACCGTCGTGTTCACAAGCTTCTCGAATCCGACTTCTCCCTTCGCTAACTAACTTTTCCATTTCTTTAACATTGTAAGGGCTGCCGCTTAGAACCTGCCATGTTCAAGAGGAAAAACAAATGCAATACAATATCAAAAATAAGCTTCTGTCTAGAAGGGCGAGGAGGCTGGGCTCCTCCGTTTCCGGCCCAGAGCAAGCAAGGCACAACGCATTCCTACTGCCGAAGGTTGTTCCATTTCGGCCCATAATCTGTGTTTTGTTTGTATTTATTTTTCCCATGACTGCATTAATCAGCGTTTTGAATAAACAAATAAAAATAAAAGGACACTGGAAGCAGTTTTTTAGAGAACGAGAGACAGTATTCTAGCTCCACGTCCTGTTTGGTAATAACGTCGAGTCACTCTGTTTGTAACAGATACATGCTAGCCCTACCGAATAGAATTGACGCAAATTCACGATCGAACATCACTCGTAGTCTGTAGTCTGTAGTCTAGAAAGTTGCTACACTCATGTGAAAAGGATAACCCACTAATGTCTCCGTATATGTCGCGAGGACGGGCAGCATTGTGAGGTGGGAACGCGTCATCCAATCAAACCGCATAGAATCGGCATTTCATTCAGAAAGGGCGTGTACAGTCGGTACCCAGATCGGCTGGCATATGTTCGGTCTGTGCTCTGGCTGTTGTTGGCTGGCGCGCTCCCACCTACCAATGCTCCTCACCTTCGCGACATGTATCAATGTTTCTATCGGTTTCCGTTGTACTTTATAGGGCTGAGCAAATTGGTATAAAAAGTGCGGTAAAATCGAGGGCGCAGCTTTCCAAGAAAAGGTCGAACTTGTTTTGACAGCTTTGATCTCCATTTCCGGCGGCGTGATTGAGTCTATCGCATTCGCCCTATTTTATCCGCTTACGATGGTGCATGCTCTCGGAGAGGAAACGGAGCTGGCGAATGGTAGCCTGAGCGAGCGTGGGAAGTTATAGAATAGTAGAGCTATATTATAAAGTTTTCGAAATCTTACAAATGCAGAATGAGCAGGAAACCGGCGCATTGGTAGTGGTGAAACGATTTTTTAATTTTTAGTTTTGACGGCGAATTTTTCGCTTTGTTTCTGCTAATTCCAAGACTAATACGCAAGTTGAAAATTGAGAGTAAGTTAGGAATTTAATGAATATTCAAACGGTTCAAGCTCTCTGATGGAACGCCATGCATAGGCTTAGATATAGTTTTTGAATTTACAGTTTTTTACTTCTCTGAAACGTGTTTAGTTTGGTTTGAAAGATATTTTACTAGCAGGAAGCTGTGAAAAAAGAAGTAGTTTGGTAAGAAAACTGTTCAGCTGAACCTGAAAATAACACATCAGTTAAATAAATATTAAATCACATCTGATTAACATTAGCCGAAAAAGGTTGAGGAAATTTAGTTGTACTGCACTACAGTTCAGGTGACTCTTACGATTTACGGTTTACGATTTACGACGATTTTTTCGTAATTACGATTTACGATTTACGAAATTTCAAATTTCATTTACGCACACCCCTGGTGTACACCCGTACCACACGTGAGCAGTGGGTATATTACGGGAGTGTTGTAGTCGATCCCGATTGTAGTGTACGAAGCCACTCTCCAACATAACGACTAACAACATCAACATCCAACATATCCACCATCAGCAACCAACATGCCCTCGCACCTAAGCGTGCGGGCCACAACGCAAATAGTTACGAGACTTAACACCTCCCTGCTGCACAAGGTAACGCCACACGGTTTGTTCTACACATCACACAACCATGAGAGTGCACCGTAGGTGAATACTGAACGACGTGAAGAAATTTGGGGGTGATGAGGCCGATACGGCTGATATGGCTGCAGTGACTATACAAGGCTCGGCGAGCACCATCCGGGCCCGCTATCCTCCTGTAGCGTAGCTGGCTGTAATGTGAGCGGGAGAGCGGCAAGGCCCCAATTGAGAATCCCCGGACTGATGGTTGGAATGATACGAAGGTCGGCGCCCCAGAGCCGCGACCGCGCGGCCGCTCGACAAGTCGACGAAAGTATAAAATGAACCCGGCAGGGGCGGCGCGCAGCCACCTGCGTGGATGGATGCCATGTGCAGACAGGTCGGACATCAGGAGCGTCTCATGGTGGTTCCGAGCGGTTACGATAGCCCGCGGGATTTTGAATTTAGTGAGCCATCGATCGCATTTGACACAGTGGGCTTTTGTTGTAGGCATGCTGTGAACGTCCATCTGGCAACCTAACTGGAACTTTAACATAAGCCGGGTAATTTTAAATGACATAGAACCTGAGGTTTAGAGGTGAGACTATCTAAAAAGTGTTGAAATTCGTTGGATAGGTAAACCGCTGTTTGCATTGTTTATTTGCAGGCTTTGCAGTTTGGAATGAAACAAAATGTATAACGGTAGATGACCACAGTGTTTGCAAAATCGAGACGCAAATCCTGAAAACGGCAACTGCGACAAACAAGATCACATGTACAGCATTTTGCTGGTCTTGTGGTATGTGCCGAATCGCCCTTGGAAGAAAACAGTGGAGTCGAAGTACGTTCGTGATAACATCCGTTCTAGGCCCGAAATAAAATTACACAAAAATTCTTGGTGTGTGAAGAAACAATATTGGTCTGTTCGTTGCAAGACGACTACAAGACCTGTCAATTCTTACCTTAGAGGTGGAGAGGGCGGTATTGACGTGCATCGCTTGCAGTTCATGGTTGCGTTAATACACCATACGACTCTTTTCCGTGTTGCACCTTGGGACTAGTTTCGCCCACAGTCGATATCTGTTCCCTCGTGGGAATCCGCAACCGTTGCACGATCACCTTCGTGGTAGGACCATTATAGGGGACGGTCAGGAGGTACACCCGCCTCCCACTAGGGGGCGTGCGATCTTCATCTCATCCCCCTTGCTAACCCACTCCAACCCTCTAGGCTTCACCGAGAGTCTAACTGCTGCCTTACGAAACCTTTGACACGCAAAACAAAATTTTCCGGTCCGCAGAACAGCGGTGTACCTCCTGACGCCCCCTACCCCGCCTCACAACAGGGGTCGGGTGTACCTTCTGTCGCGCCGCCGACCAACATAGATAAAGGATAATGGACGGTGGCTATCGAACTCTTTTGAGATGCGCCACACACTCTACTTTTACCCGACGTCATAAAGGAAATTTGAACGCGTTTTTGGCCTTATAATGATTTGCGGTAGCTCGCCGATGAACAAGGCAGTGGTTTTACCTCTCAGACAAGCTTGCCACCAATTCTGCGACTCCGAAAAAAAAATTGAAGGCTTTCGCGAAGAAACCGACGAACACGTTGGTGGGTGTTCTGATGTCCTCTCGGCATTCCTTGGAATCCAGTCGGTAAGGGCTCGTCCTGCGGGTGTCTGCGAAACGTATGACGTAGAGTCCACCTAATTTTCGTTGACTTGGCCCATGTGACAGCGTTTCAGATATTCTAACGTCAAGGAAGCTCGAAACTCCGGAGGGCTTTTCTTGCTTGCGTGAATAGTGACACTCCCGAGCATCACCCTCTCGATCGATTCCACGCTGCGTGATGCTGATCGCGAGTTCATCCTGCTTTTGTATAGCCCAAGTCTCTGAGGCGTATATTGGAGCCAGAAGAATAGTGAAGACGAATAGGTAGGCACGGAGCCGGACCGTTCTTCGTCTTCTTCACGACCTCTTCGACGCATTTGAATGCTCCCCACTTTTTTCCCAGTTCAGCTCTTATACAAGGGCGTTTACCGTGTTGACATTGCAAACTAGATACAAGTTCTGGGAACCGGAATCAGAAACTTGTCCATTTCCCATAAACATTGTCTTTGTAAGATCTGCAGCTGCATTCCAATGTTTCCAGGTGCACGATCAGTCAGCGTTCGCTCTATCTGGATTAGCAAAGCAGGTGTGGCATACACAGGTAACTCAAAGACATTTAACATGATCTTTCTCAACCTAAAGTAATTAGGTTTTGACTGGCACTATCAACCAGGATTTTCTGTTGCTTCGCGAATAACCAAATCAATATAACATACTACTGTATGCTGCTAAAATTTTGCTAGTATCCAAGCTTTACAGATAAGATTTATGAGTCAATCCAGAAGATCCCAGAAACGCGGCGACGATCTACTCGTTGGGAAGCTGCTTTTGAAATTTACCGAAATAAGCAGACAAACGCTATAGTCCCCAATGCTTCACAAATCTTCCTAAAGCTATAGACCATCCTTGCGAACTGTCCCTCGCAACTCTCACCCTGCGCACGCAGATGTTTTACAGTGAGTTCCCATTCTTACGTTTAGTGAGTTAATTAATTGGTTGGTCTATATAGTTGAGCCCTAAGCCCGGACGTCTGCGACTGAAGCGATGTGGCTCCGTGCCAGCCTTGACTGTGTTCGTCGCGTATGCCCAAACATCCGACTACGACGACGAAGACGTCGAGGCCTTCTACGTTGAGCTGGAGAAGTTTTATAAGGAAGATCACACCTTCTACAAGGTGATCGTCGGCGACTTCTACGCCAAGATCGGACGGCGAAGGTCGCCGGAAGAACTTCACATCGGAACCCACGGTTTGGAGTGGAACGAGCGAGGTGAAAGGCTGTCTGAGTTTATCATGTCGACCAAGACCATCCATGGAAACTCGCAGTTCCTGAAGCCTCCCTCCCTACGATGGACCTGGGAATCCCCCGCTGGCCAGTTCCACAACGAGATCGACCACATCATTTTCAATCGCAAGTATTGCCTGACCGACGTCTCCGTTGTCCCCAAGTTCTACACGGGATCGGACCACCGCCTCCTTCGCACGAGGTTCCGCTTTTCGCGTCGAGGAGAGAAGGCCGCGAAGTTCAAGAAGAGGAATCCCAGAACGACCATCAACTGGGATCTCTACACCTCTCTTGTCGGCCTTTGGGAAGATGCCGTCATGGACAACGTCGACGAGGAATACGATCGCTTCGTGCACCATCTCCACGATAGTGCTAAGGAAGCCGAGAGCTTGAAGACCACCAAGAGACGCCTGTCTCCGGAAACTCTCGAGCTGATACGCCAGCGTGGAGCAGCACGAGCGTCAGGCAACTACCAACTGACGTCCGAGCTTGCGAAGCTATGCAGAGAGGCGATAAAGGAGGATCTTAAGGAGAGAAGGGCGGAAGTGTTGGCTGAAGCTGCAGAGGCAGGGTTGAGCATCCGCAATGCCCGCCGGAACTTCGCCAACTTCAAGACCAAGATGACAGCTCTCCGACGTCCCGACGGAACCGTCACCTCTTCCAGAAGGACCATGGAGAGGGTCATCCACGACTTCTACTCCGATCTCTTCGATAGCCACGTCCACCTTCCGCAGGATGGATACGTCGTCCCCTCTGTTCTCCCTTCCGAGATCCGACACGCTATCTCGTCGGTGAAGAAACGTACAGAACCCGGTCCCGACAGGATCAGACCCGAACACCTGAAGAACCTCCCGCCAGCGCTCATCAACACCCTGGCGCGGCTCTTCACACGTTATCTGTCGGAGTGCAAGGTTCCATCTCAGTGGAAGACCAGCAGAACCGTCTTGCTGTGTAAGGAGGGAGACGTGCACGACATTGGCAACTATCGCCCGATCTGCCTGTTGTCCGTAGTCTACAAGCTGTTCACTCGAGTTATCCTGAATAGGATTAGCAGAACGCTGGACGAAGGACAGCCATGCGAGCAAGCAGGATTTCGGAGAGGATTCAGCACGATCGACCACATACACACCATTACGAAGCTCATCGAAGTGTCACGAGAGTACAAGCTGCCGCTGTGCCTTACGTTCATCGACCTGAAGAAGGCATTCGACTCTGTCGAGACTGAAGCGGTCATCGAAGCCCTGCTCACTCAGGGCGTTCCTACTCAGTACATCAGAGTCCTTCGAGAGCTGTACAGTGGATTCACGACCAAGATCTCACCATTCTACAACGACGTCGTCGTCGACGTGAAGAGTGGGGTTCGGCAAGGGGATACCATATCCCCAAAGCTCTTCAGCGCCACTCTCGAAAACGTCATGCGCGAACTAGAATGGGAAGACATGGGAGTGAAGGTCGACGGCCGGCAACTACATCATCTTTGCTTCGCTGAGGACGTCGTGCTCATAACACCGAGCATCAGCCAGGCGGAGCGAATGCTGGCCGACTTCGATCGTGTATGTGGGAACGTTGGACTGCAGCTGAATCTTACGAAGACGATGTTCATGAGGAACGGATGGGTTTCTGATGCCCCATTCTCGCTCAATGGAATGAACATCTCCGAATGCTCCAGCTATGTGTATCTGGGTCGCGAAGTGAACATGACCAACGACCTAGCACCAGAGCTGAGCAGGAGGAAACGAGCGGCTTGGGGAGCTTTCAAGAGCATCGAAGAAGTCGTGAAGAAAACGAAGAACGTCCGACTCCGTGCCCACCTAATCGACTCCACTGTTCTTCCTGCCCTAACATACGCCTCAGAGACCTGGGCTATACGAAAGCAGGATGAACACGCGATCAGCGTCGCGCAGCGTGGAATCGAGAGGACGATGCTCGGAGTGACACGACTCACGCAAGTGAGAGAAGGCCTCCGGAGTTCCGAGCTTCGCCGACGCTCGAAGATCAGAGACGCTGTCGCGTGGGCCAAGTTGTCGAAAATTTGGTGGGCCGGCCACGTAATGCGCTTCGCAGACACCCGCTGACGAGAGCCATCACCGACTGGATTCCGCGGGATGTCAAAAGAACACCAGGACGCCCAACAACGCGTTGGTCGGACTTCTTCGTTAAAGCCCTGAACGACCGATATGACGCTCTTCGTGTCCCTCGAGCGAGGAGGATCCATTGGACCACTCTGGCACGCGACAGGGACGAATGGAGACGCTGCTGGCACCCGCTCGAGCAATTCGATGATCAACGGGACGACAGGTGATACAGGTGATATAGTTGAGCCAGAGGAACTAAGGACTAACTTCGTATCTCTGAGAACTCGAGATTTTCTTGAATAAGTTACGGATTGCATTTTGCGAATCTTCTTTGAATGAGGAGCATGACGTACCACACCAGTATGTAGTTTAGTTTTATGAACCCTAAAAACCAAAAGCTTATGTGCATGATGTGTATGAACACGGTTAAAGCTGTACAAATGTCCTTATTATTGGCTATGAGAGAAACACATATTTGCGTACAGCTGACAACCTAAATGGGAGTTTCAAAGTGTTCTTGTACTTGATTCTCTGTTTTCTAGCAATTTTGGTTCACCTGTGTTCTGACAAATCGGTTTTCCGTTTTCTGATTTTTTTCAAAACCCCCATTCAACCAAGTCCATTCCTGTAAGGCTTATGGCTACACCCGTCTAGAATTGCTTTGCAGATTCTAAAACAGGAAAATAAAACCTAAAAGCTCCAGTCCTGACACTACGTATGTGACATTCCTCGGATGCTTGAATTCGTTTATTTATTTTTGCAAGAACTGTGGGAAAAATTAAGCAATGCGTAATGAACAATAAGAAGACGGAAAATGGAGGCACACTCGTTGAAATATAACAGATTGCTGACTTCATGGGATCACTGAGCGTCATAAGGGAGCAAGAGACCCAGCCATCTCCTGTGAATTCAAACTCGACTCAGACATGAAAAACATGGCATGGCAGATGAGCAACCTCACTCACTCTTATGAACATCACCTGTCACTAATGAATTCTTTTCTATTAAATTCTCCAGTACCAAGCAGAAACGTCGTTGATTACAAATTGAGTCACTTCAGGAGACGTGTAGATTTTTTTCTGCGAGATATGTTTCACTTAGTTGATGCCGCTATTTGCTATTTGACTTCTTCATTGAATGGAAAATTGAACTAATTAGTCGATCGAATCCATTTGATTATTACACATAGGAAGAACGGAATTATTAATAAAAATGCGAGAATGGCAAGTGTGTTCGAATAGGACATATTCCTATTTCTAGTAGCATTCATGCCTTGTGAGGAATCTCCATGTCATGAAAAGCCGAACGAAGATCATGTTGTAGTTTCACTTCCTCGACCATTTGACATAGAACCCCAAAGGATCGACATCCGCATACGGAAATCACCATCGAGAGAGCAATCTGGAATATACAGTACATTATAATAGAATAGAATTAGGTGTAACTCTATGCATAAAATTATTTAAACAATTACTACATCATTATTCACCAAAATTAAAATTACTACCTTCATATCTCTTCAACAACATAGAAACGACTACACTACAATCCTGGACTATGACAACAACATTCAAAAACAACGATAGTTAACAACAACTTATACGTGCTTTGTTTCGCCTCTATCTTCATACAAAACAAGTTTAAAATTAGTTACCCCTCATCAGTGAAGAAGGTAACTAATTAACTTAGTTGTTAGCACAGTACGGGGTAACATATTTTGTGTTATTACATATGTGCTAACAACTAAATTTTACAAATGAAATAAAGCAAACACGCACTAATACAATACAGTTGTAGAATGTGTCAAAAATAATGAAAAAAAGAAAAATAATAATGAAAAAATAATGCCTTGATTTCTACAGGCCTGTAAGATTTTATAGACGTGCACACCTCAGGCAGGCTTGGCCAATAGTTATTACCAACATTTTTCGAATTGCTAGAAAAATGAGATTCTGATGATTTTTTAATAGTAATTTTGTTTCAAAATTAGAAGCAGAACAACAATAGAATTACCGTAAAATATGTACATACATGAGACTGCTACCCAAATTACAACAGTGCATCATCACTATAAAACGTCATTCTTTCAGAAGAAGAGACTCCTTTTAGAGGTTTGAACATAAAGCTGCCCAGATTTTCTTGCTTATCAAGCAACAGGTTGAAGTCTCTACAACTCTTTTAGAGCACTGTAAGTTAGAAAGTCTGGCCTGAAGAACTCTTTAGCAATCGATACCTTAATGTTCTGCTAACCTCTCACAGATTTTGGCAGTAACCCATTGAAGAGGTCTCTTTGATTTATATTATTTTCTAACCAACTGGTTAAAGAGGATTCCGTGCACCATTAAAGCATGGTCGATTTTCTCCTATTCTTTCGTGAAGAATGTCCAAAAAACTCTGTTCGCTGCGGTCCTCTTGAAATAATACTGTAGTCCGTTGAAAATTATTTCATCATGAGGTTTCTGATGAAACTTATTTCAGCGCTCTCTCAGTCCATACACTTTTTCATTGCTGGATTGAACATTACGCCCCCGCTTCCACTATAGGTCGTTCATAACTTTTGAACACGAATACATACGTAGATCCCAGGAAATTTAGATTTTAGAGCCTTGAACAGGTTCTTGCGGAATTAACATTCCAGGATTGCGCTGCTTTGCTCTTTAAGAGCTTTGCAAATAATCCAAGTACGAGGAACATATAGAACAACCCAAGTGGATGACACAAGGTCCACAACACCCACCTGAATAAGTACCACGATACTGAGTCCGAAGTCGAGCTCTATCGGTTCTCTCTGGTTTATCCACGTCGATGGAGTTGCCTCAGGAAAGGCCCAAGGTATTGAAGGGAACAGGCCTGAAATCAACTTTATTCATCCCATCATGTTTAAAACACAAAACTACCGCTGTTGAATAGTTGAGGCTATAGAACAAAATCGAAAATAGAATTTGATGCATGCAACTTAATGAATCCTTTAGTAGTAGTAACATTGTCTATATCTAGCGAACCTATCTGAGGAAGTCGTTGCAGGCAGGGAATTATGTTCAAATAGGCTACTAAAGATGGTTCTCCAAAAATATGAGGAAAAGAAAACAGTCACGTCAACAGTGCTTCCTCCATAAAACTTTAATAAAGTGAAGCTTCAAATAAACAGCATAGAAATATGGCAACATATCGCAAGACTTACATATGCAGCGTTTAGTTCCCTTGTGAGTTTATCATTCATAGTGCATCGTGCTTCATTTCTTCTTCTTCTTCTTCTTCTTCTTCTTCTTCTTCAGCGTCTGTTCCGCGCTTTGCAGCGGGGTCCGCTATTCTGGTGTTATGGCGCCACCTTTCCTGATTCAGCGCTAGATCAGGGTGGACACCAGTTACTTTCAAGTCCATATGTAACGTATCGGACCAGCGCTGCTTCAGACGTCCTAGGCCGCTTTCCAATTACCTCGAAGTTAAGGCCTATCTTGCCGACGCTGTCTTCCTTTAAATGCAGAGCGTGGCCGTACCATCGTAAGGGAGCTTCGCGCACCTTATCGGCAATCGGCGCGACACCGAACTTCTGCCGAATAGCTTCATTTCGGATGTGGTCCATGCTCGTGACTCCAGCCGTCCTGCGCAGCATCTTCGTCTCCATGACACTGAGGCGCGTTTCAACTTCCTCCTATTGCAGAGCACGCCAGTCAACGAGCGCCACTTGGGCCAAGCTGCCCTCACGCGTGAGTTCATTTCAGACATCAGATTGCCATCGGACGCTACTGCTGATCGCAGGTACTTAAAAACCGAAGTGCGTCGTAGCTCGATGCCAATAACCTGGATGGAGCTGGACTCAGTAAAGTCCGTCGTTAGATAATTGGTCTTCTTCACGTTCAATCTGAGTCCAAACTCCAAGCAATCACACCAAGCTTGCACCTCTCGCTCGAGTTCATCTTTCCCCGCTAGCGAGCATTACGTCATCAGCATAAAGCAAAGTCCAGGGGACTGGCTTCTGAAGATCCCGTCTAATGGCGTCCACCACGACAACAAAAAAGAGTGGGGAAAGCGCACTCGCCTTTTCACCAGGCTTCGTAATGCCGAGTTCCGACTGTGCAGCTTGACGTATCGCGTCGGTCGTCACCTTCCAAGTTTCGTGGACAGTTGTGACCGTCGGTAACCGCATGCGAGAAATCACAGCTGCTTCCTTCTCTCTCAATCGCCACCACTTTATTCTCGGTGCACCGCATCGCTCGACCTACTTCTGCCTTGGAGGGGCGATCTTTACGGTGCAGATCAGCGGTCGGTGCTGTGGGGCGATCGTCTCATACGGCACGACCTCCGCATCTGTAACAAGACTTCGGTCGCAGATTTCGTCCTTCACAAGGAAGAAGTCTATCTGAGACTTGGAGCTCCCACTATAATATGAGATGAGGTGGGAGTCGCGTTTACGAAATGCGGTGTTCACTATGGTGAGGTTATGCGATTCCGCATATTCAAGGATACGCTTACCATCGGCGTTACGCGATTCGTAACCGAATTCACCATGACAGCTGTACCCGTCCTTCGTCGCGCCGACTGCCCATTAAGGTCACCAGCGACTATGATGATCTTCCGACGGCACCTCTGCAGTTTTCCCATCAAGCAGGTTCCAAAATTCATCCTTGGCTTGATCGGAGCAGCCAATCTGCGGAGCATACGCAGAGAAGAAGTGCTAGAGTTGCTCCTTAGCAGCGACAACGATCTTCACCAATCGATCATCAAAGCGCTCGACGCCTACAATCGAGTCACGAAATCGTTCGGAGACGATGACTCCAACTCCACTGGTGGCCCTCAGACTTCCACATAAAACGGCCTTGAAGCCTCGTCCTATGTCCCTTGACTTACGGCAGGACCATCAAAGCGCTCGACGCTTACAACTCACGAAATCTCGAGTCTTTCGAGTCACGATATCGTTCGGAGACGATTATTCCGACACCGCTGGTGGTCCTGGGACTTTCACATGGAACGGCCTTGGAACCGCGTCCTATGTCCCTTGACTTGCTGCAGGACCACCTCCTCTCCTGCACCGCACAGAAATCAACTCTACTACGCTCCAGTGCTTCAACCAACACGCACGAGCGGCCCGTCAACGTACCCACATTCAGCGTCGCGTGTCCTGCTTACGTTATGGGACTTTCGGACTATCTCAGTTGCCCCCTATGCCGTCCTCGCATCAGGAACCCTCGCATTCTTCTCACACTCGCCGGGCTCTGCGAGTGCGCGTCGGCTCCCGCGAACGCCGTAGCACGATCTCGATACTCATGTAACGTCATCAACCATGTAATGTGACATGGGTCTTCGTAGGCCGGCCTGTCACAAGGGCCTGTCGCCTGCATTTGAGTGTCTGTGCTTAGCTTAGCTCGCAGAGCGAGCAGTTTCTAGTGGCACCACGTGGAGAACGGACATCGCTAGAAATCGTGCTTCATTTATGTGCGAGATATTTACGCATAGGCAGCAGAGCCTGCATTTTCAGCAATCGCAGAGATAGCCTGTGTTGTAGGAAAGGCGACTCAAGCGTTTAGTACAGGTACACTAGGCAACTCGTTAGAAATATGTACACCTACCGATAATGAACGGTGGCAGAGCGAGAACTGTGCTGATTGCTGCAAGGCCGAAGACGAATGTTGCTGCCGTGTAGCTTCGCTGTCGCACCGCATAGATCCCTGATAAACCTCCTACCATAACTATTAGAGCGTAAGCGAGCTCGACACCTATCGCCCACTTGGCGCCTTCCAACATGCGACCCACGCCGATTCCGAAGATTGCCAGCGAGCACAGCACCTGAATAAACGTTAACTCAGCAATGACAACATAAACTGCAAAACTGTTACCGAAGTCATTTTTGAAACTTAATAGAGTTTGTCAGTCCGTCACATTATTCTTCATTTGCGGCTAGTCATCCGAAGGAAGGCTTTCTAGAGATATTGGTGTTTTACATGAAATATAACTTTAGAAACAACTACGACCGACAAAATACTCCTAGCTCGCTGCCTAGATGTAAAGGATAAAGTACAAAAGACGGTGTTAGTTAACCCATTCTAGGACGAGCCACGGATTCTACTTCTACGCGATGGAAGCAATTTGGATATTTGGCGAATATAATGGTGGCAATATCCGTCCCTCCAAGCAGTGCCAGTGGAAACCGTTGCAGCTTAATATGGACGCTCTATTGCAAAAAAAACCTATGTCACATCACGTGATGTATGACAGTACAGGTTTTTGGGATAGCTCCAAGGCGTCCGCGGGAGCCGAAGAGCACTCGCAAAGCCCGGCAAGTTTGCAAGGAAGGCGAGGGTCCCTGATGCGAGAACGGCATGAGGGGGCAACTGAGCTAGTCCGAAGGTCTCGTAGCATAAGCAGGACCCGCGTAGCAACGGAAAATGTGTGCAGGTTGACGGGCCGCTTCTGCTAGTTGGTATAATAGAAGCACTGCAGCGAAGAAGGGTTAATTTGTGTGTGGTGCAGAGAATGAGGTGGACCTGGTGCAAGTCAAAAGGCATGGGAAGAGGCTTCAAGGACGTTTTATGTGGAAGTCTTATAAACATCGGTGTTTTGGAATAATCGTTTCCGAACAACTGTAAGCGTCGAGCGCTTTGAAGATCGATTGATGAAGATCATTGTCGCCGCTAAGGAGCGACTCTTCCACTTCTTCTCTGCATATGTCCGCAGACTGGTGGTTAGATCAAGCAAAGGATGAGTTTTGGAGCCTGCTTGACGAGAAGAGAGTAGAGGTACCGTTGAGAGACGCAAGAATTGTCGCCGATGACGTCATAGGGCACTTGCGTACTATAAAGGCTGCCATAGTGGGTCCATAAGGATCGCGTAACACAGATAGTGTGGGTATCCTTGAGTATGCGAAACTAAACCCCGTGTTTCGTAAACGCGACTCCCACCTCATCCTGTTTTATAGTGGGAACACCAAGACGCAGATATACTTCATCCTTGTGAAAGATCGCGACCGAAGTCTCGCCACAGGCGCGAAGGTCATGCCGTATGAGACGGTCGCGCCACAGCATCGACCAATGATCTATTAAAACACCCCTCTGTGATTAAAGGAGGTCAAACATTGTGGTGCAGAAAAATTCAAGTGGTGTTGAATGAAAGGGATGATTTGATTTGCAGCTGTGATTTCCCGCGTGCGGTTATCGACAGTCAGACATGAAACATGAACAGTCATGACTGTCAGTAACCATGGAGAAAGGTTGCTAAGGCGATACATTAAGATGAGAGGTCAACAAGCAGAGCCGACTGTGGAAAGTGCTTTATCATGTGTTTCTAGACACAAAACAGCCGATAAATATAAAATATAAACGTATATATTAAATACCAGGAATAAAAAAATCCGCCAGGAAGGCCGAAGACGTTGCACTCAAGATGCACGATGGCGAGCGTGAGCTTATTTGTACCGACTTGAAAGAGCTGCCTTCGCCAAACCGAGGATATCGAGTAGTTCTTTGGCACCGGTAATGAGAACGACCATCTTCTTGTGGACCACAAGAAAACATGGACAAAAGAGCTGCCTCGTCTGGCCACCCCTTCTGGGGCTACATACAATCCTCTCTACAAGATCACCATGGCTCTGATAAAGATGAGACCGGGTAAGGCGACTAGTCCAGATTGCATGCCACCTGATATATGGAGGTTGAAGTCTTCGTGCACCTTTGAGTGATTGGCAAAGTATTGGAACGAAGCTGTAGTGGAGGTGAAGGTGCGCGATGGTTGTCAGAATTGTACGACGTACCGACTCTTCCCACTCTTCTTGGTTGTCGACATGGATGTCGTTACACGGAAGGAAGAAGAAGGACAGTCCTGCAAGCTGCCCAAGTTACCGTCCGATTCGCTTGCTTTCGCAAAGCGTGAAGATATTCGAGCAAGTCCTGGATAGGCGAATTCGAGAAATCGCCGTGCTTTCCGACAAACGGTGTGGTTTCCTGACTAGTGGTCGCACCTTCGATGTCGTACATACAGCGCTCTTTCTGGTGGAGAAGCGAGAAACAAATGGTGCATTCTGCCTTTCTCTACATGTAGAAGGCCTTTGATTGCGTACTGCGTGAGGCTATATGCATGGTACGCTGCTCGACAGCAAAGCGTTCCTGAAGATGTCGTAGAGCGATAGCGAATGCTGCACTCTCGCGCAGAGTGTAGAGTGCGAGCTGCGGCACCTCGATGGAGTTTCCATCCCTATCAGTACATCGAAGTTCTGCGCTTTCCCACTTTTCTTGGTTGTCGACATGGATGTCGTTACACGAGACCTTCAGAAATCAGTCCCATGAACGTTGCCTTATTCTGAAACGTATTTCCGACTGCGGTACCACGTGCCTTGTCTAGACGTAAGGAGATATTAATGTTTATTGATTCGTCGGACAACATGCCTAAAAACCATATTAGAAACTTTTTTCGCAGAGCTTCGGACTAAATGTAAAGCGATATTCGCAGAAGAACAATGTTTTCCTTGTTAGTCAAGTCATCTGTATATTTGGTGGCTGCGGAACATTATGTTCGAAGGGTCGCCGCGGACGCGGCGAATAGCGCGGCATGCGCGGCAAAAGTCGCCGCAATAGGGCGACTTCAACGGCCAGCGATCCGCGGCCCAAGACCCATGGTATAGGATCTCGGGACAACTTTCTTTTCTGGAAAACTCGTCATCACTGCAATTGAGTGAAAACCGGCCTTAAGACCACGAAACCCCGCATTTTCCCTCCCAAAACAGTACATTCAGGCTTAGAAGATGGATATTGTTTGCCGAGCGATGTGCGACAATCCTTTGCAAGAAAGCAAAACCTGGAGGACAACAGAATGGGCGGAAAAGGGAGGGAACCGAAGTAGGGAACACCGAAACGAAAAAAAAAGTTTCAAATTTTGTTTAAAAAACTACCCAAATGGTGTATGGAATGACTGTTAGCGCTCTTTTTCTACGTGAACAAAACCCTCACAGCAGGTATCAATTTTCTTCAAGGCATATGTAATAGAGTAAAAGTTGCCTGTTTAATATCAATGAATTATCTTAAGAATTTGGGTGCAAGTCTAGAGCGAGAGGTCCACCCTCTTTTTTCTCAATATACGGAACTTCTTTGAAATTTTCGTAAAGAAAAACGTTAAGCACGATCACAGAAGTATTATTGCTGTAGAAATTCACTTAGTGTTGGTGAGCTTAAGAAAAGCTGCCAGTTTAGAGGAAGATACAGGATGAGCTCCTATCTAGACTTGCATCAGAATCTGCGCATCATGTGTTAGGAAGTGTTCACAAAATCATTTTCACTACGAAGAAGGCCACATTTCAGTGTGTCACCTTTTCAGCTTTTCATGAAAACCATCATCCAAAAACAGATTAAACATAAGAATGCTGTTCAATTTTGTAACTCGGACTCAATTTCTGAACCAGAGCATGTTTTCCCGGAGCTCCTGCAACAGCGGAAAGGGAAACCAACAACTCAAACCTGGCGTCTGCAGCAGGTCGTGAGCGACAACTGCACGATCGCGACGGAGCTCATCGCGCACGCGACATGCGCGGGTGCGGCGACCATTCGTACATAAAGACCGCCCCTCATATTTGATACCGTTTGCCCGGAGTTTGCTCGTAGTAGTCTAGTCTAGAATTGTTATGCATTTTATGCATACTAATGTGTTGCCACTATAACATGACACTAAGCTAAGAGATAGGCTCTGTTAATATTTTTATTGGAGCGACATGAGCGTTCATTATCGTGCGAGCAAGCGGGAAGCAGGTCTGTTCAGATCCATCTTTCTATGGTCAGACAACGAGATTCACTTTTCAACATCTATTGCAAATGAATGCTTATCTATCCAATTTTGCCGTTCTTGGGCAGCATTCAACTGTGGTGTAACTGAGCTGGAGGGGAGTCAAGAAGTTGGACGAACAGATGCCGAGAAAGTGAGGTAGTGAGGTAGGCAAGAAGATAATTTGCGGTTGATATCCAATCAGAATATGAACGGTGAATTTGACTTCACTCTTCGTTTGTCGTTTTTATTGAATGCTGTGTATGATTACAAACTGTTTATCGCATTTGTGTTTGCGCCAGCACTGTTTCTCTCTACAGTATCTGTCACTATTCCAGTCTAAAGACGTGGTGACGCGTTTCATTCGAACTAAGCACAGTTATTCATGACAGAATACACTGTTGATTCCGACGTAGTAGTAACAACAATGAATGCTAGCCGTAAAATTCGCTATCATGGCCAAAAATTTTAGTCTTCTTTCTATGTGACTAATGTCTGCTGTACACTTTTAGAGTAAGCGCCAAAATGATAAGCGATAAAGCGGCTATGTTGCGAAACATTGTAAATGTACACACCTGCATGCTACACATTAAGCTGAGGGTGTTCCAGCTGATAATTTCCTTCTGCTTTGGTGGCGTCGGAGCACTCATCGCTACGTTTGGAGCAGCGAAGGCTGATGGCGGCCGTATGAAGTCAGACGCCATTCCCGGCCCAAGAGGCATTCCAGGAACTAGGGTGGCAACGGAAGGAGGGCGAGAAATGACCTAAAAGAAGAACTGAAGAGCTATGCTAAAGATATGCTAACTGTAACAATTAAGCGGCTGAACGAAGCATAAAGGAAAGGAAAAAAAGCAAGACTATGAAGGTCAAAACATTGTGTGCTGACAAAGAACGTAATTCTATACTTTTGAGGCCCCATTCGGATGAAATGCATGGAGATTGGAGTGCATCTCGTTGAGCGTTTCCACATCCACCTCTTCCGGTCGAGGGAGTGTACAGTATGACTGGTACCGGGAACCGATGCCTAAAAATTAATTATAAGAACACATTCGTTTTTCATTAGCGCTGAGATAGTCTGACGATGCAAGTGCAAGTAGTGCCTATAGATCTTTCCCTCCGATCGCCGCCAACTGTGCATTGAATCACCGAAGATGAGTTTGAAATTGGCTGCGATGTCTGCCTAGTGGTAGTCTCTTTTCCCTAGAAGCACTTAAATGTCGGGTTATGCTATCAGGTAGAAGCCAAAGTTTCCATAACTCTAAGATTAATTATCCGGTATTATCCATGACTGCTACCAATGTTATGCACCTTATTACTATAAGAAATGTCGTGGTTTTAATTTTCCGGCTAATCGTAAGAGGTGATCTCGATCAGAGAAATTGGATTGATAGAGCCCATAAACTGTTGAGCGGTATTTCTAATACCATCCTGAGCGCGCTTAGGTTTTCCACTAGAAGGTTAATCACATATTCGAATAACAATACTGTGCAGGTGACGATCCTTAATGTTTTGCACGTTCAACGTGGCAATATCTTATTTGGCGTTACTGCGCGAGGAGATAGAAACTTGCACATTTCCCGGGTCCAGACCTCGCCACTGATTTTTGAAATATTTCTTCATTCAAATTCGCTATCATTTAGCTTCATTTCATTAAAAGGATAAGGAACAGCGTTACTCAATCCCTTTTGGGATGCGCCACGCCTTCTACTTTATCGTGGAGGCGATTTGCGTATGCGTTTTTCGTATGTTTCGCATTTCGAATGCGTCTGGTATCAATTCTCCGTCTCCTGATAGACAGATGGGTTGGTAGGCATGGGTGGGAAATCCGAACCAGGAACCTGATATCGGGTGCACGCGGCATCCGGTACCTCCTCCGAAGGCGCACACGCACCCATTGACTTCATATTTCATTGTAAATCATACCAGCTTTAAACGTTTAAGGAAGAGTAATCTTTCGTAAAAGGTGAATGAGCCATGAAAGGCTAAAAAGGTTGTTTGTACAAATATTGTCGAAGCCTTATTGTTGTGACATTTAGATTGTCTGGTGTTTCTTAGTATTGTACCTTGTATGTTTTTCTGAGGACTATAGTCGGCATCGGCATCGTTGTAAAGAAATTCTTCAGTTTTCAAAATAAGACGAAACAGCAGGCTCCAATCAGTGTCGCCCATTGCAAAAGCCTACTGTGAAATAGTGCCGACTTGTAAGCCAAGTCTTTGCAAATACAGGAACAAGCTTAATTTTCTGACTGAGTGGTTTAATACCCACAGAAGATTAGCATAAACGCTGATAAGTTTTCCATCTTCTTCCTATTTTTTTACGAATGTCGTCTATTTTACTCGCCTATCAGTTTTGTGTCGGCTATCCTAATCTAAACACTGTAGGTTTTTCAGGCCGTTTCGGCACCATATAACAGGCACGCACAACCCAACTTTGGGAATGAGGGATGCCTTAAAATCAGCCGCATTTAGGAAACTCTCGATGTTGTTTGCACATACTGAAAACGTGATTATAATGTAATTCTTGTTTTTGAAATATAATATTTACAAGCTGGTAAGCTAGTGACGAAAAAATAACGTTTAAAAGCATTGGACAATCGCTACACCAAAACGACGAAAATCTTTGTTTTGACCCCGCAAAATATGTTATGTACTATTTGTGTAATTTCACATCTCCTCTCGCCTCTAACACATCTGCTAGTTTGCAAATACAATACCTGCAGTGTTCTTTTAGCTCTGCACAAGAAAGCTCTCTTGATACATGCAAACAGAACATGCTTGCTAAAACACCACTGAATTTACGGCTTTGTCCGCACTATATAAAAGCTAACACCTACTTTTATAATAGTGCATAAGGTAGTAGCTTGTTTGATATATAACATCAAGAAGGTGTTAGGGTGTGGCGATGTAGTCGAATCGAAGTAATGTAGGATACTGAAGATGAATAAGGAATGTTTCACAGCGCCAAAGCATTTGAGCTATACTAGGCGAACGTTTGAAGATGAGAAGAATGAAGATTCTCAATGGAATGAGAGAATGCAGGTTAGGCTGGACTGGATCCATTTATGGCATCGTGAATTCCTACGGCGCATAATGTTTGGCATCAAATGTTAGGAGACTGTCCTTATCATTCCACTGGTTTCTACACCTACTCAGCCATCCTCCTTTTTGAGATGTTGTGAGCAGAGTTCCACGTCTCGGTGAAGAAGATCGAATTTCACACACCACGTATTATCGGGCGCAGTTGGCAGAGGACTCCTTTTGGAATGGAAAACCTTCAGGTTCAGGTTCACACTCAGACAGAGGATGACATCAACGTTGAAGTAGGCTTGCCTGCATTACTCCCCTTAAAGAGGAAGTAATGCAATCCTTCTGAATCGTGCTCTGGTGACGTGGTCCTCTTTGAAAGCTCTATTAGGTCTTCCAGAGAAATGCGTCGTGAAAGGATTGCACATAGATATCTTACGAAGCAATCAAAATCGCATTCTGAACAAGACAACGGGATCTTTCAAAAAAGATAAAACGAACAGGGAAACATCATTCTCCAGGAGCTTCGTCAACGCATGAGAAACTAGTGCTATGCAGATATACTCCGTGGATTTAGAAGTCAGAAAGAACATAGGCGATCCGGTTCCTTGGACTTCGATGAAATGGCCTACAACGCGTAAATGGTCGGACCGACTGTCACCGACTAGGTTCCTATGATTAGAACGACCCGCTGGTGAAAGGCTATTCGCTGAGAAATTCTTGCAAAAAATGCCCTAATTCGAACGAAATCTTACAGACACCCTTAAAGAATTTCTTCTCACTCGAGCTGTTTGGCACCGAGAGCCCGGAACGCCATGTAAACGCACATTAGTTAAAGGTATCATCTCTCTTCCTTATGTGCTAGGCTGGATTTCATTTATATTTATTGAAGTTTTAACCCGTTTGAGGTTTGCGATTTGGTACAAAGGGTCCTCTTTGGAACCCGTTCAGTGAGAAAAGAACCTATTCCGGACACTGAACATATAATCATCTTGTTTTCTAGAAGCGAAGTGCGGTATAGAAATGGTGCAAATCTTACCATAGGTAGCCGACTGGTGGAGTAAATTCCATTTATGCATTATATGTTAATTATTTACACAGTTTACTGAAACTTCTATAAAAGCAGTGAGTCTGAAAGAAAAGTGAAAAGAAGCGATGGAAGACTGGGATGACCTGGGCGGAAAATCCGAACCAAGAACCTTGAGTTGGAGTGAACGCGACAGCCCACGTTTCTCCCGACTACGCTACCACTGCCATCCAAAAAGACTCACCATAAAAGTATCAAACTTCGTCCGAGATCAAAAAATGATAGATCCACATGTCCACCTCCAATCGATGCTTCGATCTCACAATCTGATCGAAGATACTGTAGAGGGTGCATAGGGGGTACTTTGTCAAATATTCATGTTATTAAATTTTAAAATGTCAAAATGTTAAAATTAATGTTTTTAAGCAATAAAATTTATGTTTCGACAATTGATAAAGATTTTTAGAGGTGCCCAGACAAGGAATATGATCGGAAACTAGCGATGATACCCAAGGCAATTCACGTAGACCAGAAAATTATAAATGACATTAACAACTCGGCAGCAATGGCTGGTTGATTAACGACTTGAAGAAGTTATGTGAAAAAAATCATTAAACGCTAATTCATCAAACCAGGAGAATGTGTTCAACACAATTAAACAGAAGTAGGGTTCAAGAACCAATCTGTCTCCTCAGACTGCAAAAAATTTCCGCTTTTCTTCTGCTCAGGATAGGCCGTAAGTCTATGCATATAAGGAAGGGTGAAGAACATGTGCTAATTCTATCAGCGTGCTCTTTCTTCAAAATATTGTCTGTCTGTCCATTTGTCTTATAGAAAACGGTAATATGTAGGGATTTTTGTGGAGTAGATGGACCTTCAAGTGTTACCCACAGAATAAATCTAGATGAAAGGTCTTGATGAGGTAGGAGTGGAAAGGAAGAAAACCATATTAGTAGGGGGTTTTGTGAGACAGAAAACAGTGCATCTCAAAAGTATAAGGCCTCCCCTAATTTTCTAAATTTTGCTTTTTTTACGACATTTCGCAGTAAGTGGCGTGGTCAAAAACCATACTTGAAAATGAATCAGAAATCTCCCTTGGATACAATACAAAACAAAGCTTTCTAAGAAGAAATTATTGGTTTTTCAGTGTTTCAAAAGTATGTGCCCACCCCTAATTTCTATGAGGCCATTAACGATGCTGGTAAGCTAAACCTGAAGTTTTTCGCCCTGTCACATTAAAACTGCTCTACACTGATTTTGCTATTATCTACTATCCTAATAGCAACATGTCGCTTAGTACCCGGCTGTCCGTCGAGAATCAAGCTCAAGTTCGAGCTCTATATCAGGTAGCCCACTCCACTCGTGAAATCGCTGACCAAATTCGTCTTTCCAAATGCGTTGTGTCCAACCGTCTAAAAGACCCTGTTGGCTATAGAAGAAAACCATTGTCTGAAAAACCTCCTGTGCTCTCTGGAGAAAATGTTCGACACATTCAGCGACTCGTATCGAACTCGACGGCTTGAGCAGACAAATTAAGGCAGACTTATCGTTGGATGCACCGCGGACGACCATCTGTAGGGCAGCCAGAAGAAGCAGCAACATTGTACGTGAATCGATGAAGAGGGCTCTGAGGCTGACTGATCACCATAAGGCCGAAAGTCTTCAATTTGCGCGTAGAAACATCCATCAGGACTGATTGGAACACGATGCGCCATTTTTCATCATGAAGTTCCCAGACTGGAACGAGTTCGTGCTTTCAGATAATGTTTCTCGACGAAAAGAAATTCGATTTGGACAGTCCAGATGGATCTGTCTGCTACTGGCGGGATCTGCGCAAGGACCCATTCATTCTTAGATGGTCGGGGGGGGGGGCTTCTGTAGCTCCGATGCTCTTCGGCTTCTCGATATAAAATATTTAATATGCAGGAAATTATGGATCATGTTATTTTTTTTATTTAAAGATAGCTGCGCAATATTCAGCTCAAAAATTTTCGACAAAACAAAGGTGTTCCACAAGATGGTAACTTTATTGTATTGCATGCAGATATCACAATGTCTATGTTGGAAAACGAATTCGCTAAATCATTTGTAGCTAGCAATAATAACATATTTATACCTTACAGTTATAAGGATGATCTCCTGGTAGTCTATAACCTAGACGAAAAACATGTAGATAATATTTTAAAAATAATTGTTGTTAGTGTTTTTACTTTGTGCCGTTCGAGGTTTGTTATGGTGTTATTTTAAAAATAGTTTATAAAGATACTCTTGAATTGAGAAAGACACGTATTAACGAACACCACTGCAATTATTTGGTCATCACATTAAGAATTATTAATAATAGGATGGAAACAAGAATGTACAATGATACAGATGATTTGAACTTTAAAAATCCAAGGTTTCCACATTCTACGTCAGCGGTCTTCATAAATATCAAAAAAGCTATAATTTTATCGGACACGTTAAGAATAGCAAACACTTGCTGTTACCTAGAGTATTTTCTAGAAAAAATTATTAACACGTTGACGACCGTGTGGCCTGATGTCAGGCCACACCCTTACGGCCGTGTGGGACCGTGTGACATGATATCAGGCCACAGCCTAATTTATTTTTCTAGTTTTATTCAGATCTTTCCAGGGAACCTTTTGTGTTATGTGCTCTTATCTTTAGACAATGCTGTAAAAAGCGTAATCCCCAAAAACAATTTTCGGTTACTGATTCATTGAGCTTTTCGTCAAGTAAAGGCTTCAATTAACAGTTCGTCATTGAAAAATAATCGATAATAATCGACCTAACGCAGTCGAACGCATCATCATGAAAGCCGGACTCCGTTGCAAAGTTCTACCAAGCAGGTGTTTCAAAATCACTCTTCCAAACTTCCTCATCCTCATTTTCTGCTTCGGATTCTATTAATTCACTTTTTGAGCCATCATCATCGTTAGCTGGTAGTGCAAAGATATCGGCCTCAGCAGCAACGTCCTCCTGGACCACCTTGTCATCCTCATCATCGCTTTCCATCAAGAGACAAATTTTGCGGTCGCGTTACACCGTGCGACATGATGTCATGCTACGCTGTCGGCGTTGCAAAAAACCGATTGGTCCTACGCGCCAGACACGAGAAAAAGGCGCGGTTGTCAACGTGTTAAATTGAAAAATATTTTGAAGCATAATGAGTACACAAAAGAGTTCATTATTTTAAACATAATTAAATGTATATATAAACACATATATACATATATATACACATATATATATACATATATATATAAACACAGATGATGGATGAACATATACATAAATTATTATCTCCTAAATCGTTTGTTTACTAAAACTGCTTATTTACGTAAAATGTAATATAAATTAATTGTATTAATTATAGAAATATCCTCAACAGTGACAACGATATCGCTTGGTAGTGTTGTTAGTTTTACTGCACTCTGTTAGTGACACTGAGCATGTGTCGGCAACCCTCCTCAATGATACAACAAGTTTTGCCATGTTTGAATTATAAATGAGAATTTGTGTGGATATCATTATAAATATATATAACAGTCGACTGATGCACACTTCCTCATTTGTAAATGTGCCGTACGGAGTGCGGTGATATCCAAAAACGTAAGATTTTCAATTTTAAAGAATAACTATAATATTAATAATAATAGCTGTAATAGTTATAATAGTCATAATCACCTGTATCACCTGTATCACCTGTCGTCCCGTTGATCATCGACTCGCTCGAGCGGGCGCCAGCAGCGTCTCCATTCGTCCCTGTCGCTTGCCAGACTGGTCCAATGGATCCTCCTCGCTCGACGGACACGAAGAGCGTCATATCGGTCGTTCAGGGCTTTCACGAAGAAGTCCGACCAACGCGTTGGTGGGCGTCCTGGTGTTCTTTTGACATCCCGCGGAATCCAATCTGTGACGACTCTCGTCCAGCGGGTGTCTGCGAATCGCATTACGTGGCCGGCCCACCTAATTTTCGACGACTTGGCCCATGCGACAGCGTCTCTGATCTTCGAACGTCGGCGAAGCTCGGAACTCCGGAGGCCTTCTCTCACTTGCGTGAGTCGTGTCACTCCGAGCATCGTCCTCTCGATTCCACGCTGCAAGACGCTGATCGCGTGTTCATCCTGCTTTCGTATAACCCAGGTCTCTGAGGCGTATGTTAGGGCAGGAAGAACAGTGGAGTCGATTAGGTGGGCACGGAGTCGGACGTTCTTCGTTTTCTTCACGACTTCTTCGATGCTCTTGAAAGCTCCCCAAGCCGCTCGTTTCCTCCTGCTCAGCTCTGGTGCTAGGTCGTTGGTCATGTTCACTTCGCGACCCAGATACACATAGCTGGAGCATTCGGAGATGTTCATTCCATTGAGCGAGAATGGGGCATCAGAAACCCATCCGTTCTTCATGAACATCGTCTTCGTAAGATTCAGCTGCAGTCCAACGCTTCCACATACACGATCGAAGTCGGCCAGCATTCGTTCCGCCTGACTGATGCTCGGTGTTATGAGCACGATGTCGTCAGCGAAGCGAAGATGGTGCAGTTGCCGGCCGTCGACCTTCACTCCCATGTCTTCCCATTCTAGTTCGCGCATGACGTTTTCGAGGGTGGCGCTGAAGAGCTTCGGGGATATGGTATCCCCTTGTCGAACCCCTCTCTTCACGTCAATGACGACGTCGTTGTAGAATGGTGAGATCTTGGTCGTGAATCCACTGTACAGCTCTCGAAGGACCCTGATGTACTGAGTAGGAACGCCCTGGGTGAGCAGGGCTTCCATGACCGCTTCAGTCTCGACGGAGTCGAATGCCTTCTTCAGGTCGATGAACGTAAGGCACAGCGGCAGCTTGTACGCTCGCGACACTTCGATGAGCTTCGTAATGGTGTGTATGTGGTCGATCCTGCTGAATCCTCTCCGAAATCCTCCTTGTTCGCATGGCTGTCCTTCGTCCAGCGTTCTACTAATCCTATTCAGGATGACTCGAGTGAACAGCTTGTAGACTACGGACAACAGGCAGATCGGGCGATAGTTGCCAATGTCGTGCACGTCTCCCTTCTTGTACAGCAAAACGGTCTTGCTGGTCTTCCACTGAGATGGAACCTTGCATTCGGACAGGTAGCGTGTGAAGAGCCGCACCAAGGTGTTGATGAGCGCTGGCGGGAGGTTCTTCAGGTGTTCAGCTCTGATCCTGTCAGAACCGGGTGCTGTACGTTTCTTCACCGACGAGATGGCGTGTCGGATTTCGGAAGAGAGAACAGAGGGGACGACGTATCCATCCTACGGAAGATGGCATGGGGGCAGGTGGACGTGGCTATCGCTGCTGCTTCAGCCAACACTTCCGCCCTTCTCTCCTTGAGATCTTCCTTTATCGCCGCTCTGCATAGCTTTGCAAGCTCGGACGTCAGTTGGTAGTTGCCTGACGCTCGTGCTGCTCCACGCTGGCGTATCAGCTCGAGAGTTTTCGGAGACAGGCGTCTCTTGGTGGTCTTCAAGCTCTCGGTTCCCTTAGCACTATCGTGGAGATGGTGCACGAAGCGGTCGTATTCCTCGTCGACGTTGTCCATGACGGCATCTTCCCAAAGGCCGACAAGAGAGGTGTAGAGATCCCAGTTGATGGTCGTTCTGGGATTCCTCTTCTTGAACTTCGCGGCCTTCTCTCCTTGACGCGAAAAGCGGAACCTCGCGCGAAGGAGGCGGTGGTCCGATCCCGTGTAGAACTTGGGGACAACGGAGATATCGGTCAGGCAATACTTGCTATTGAAGATGATGTGGTCGATCTCGTTGTGGAACTGGCCACCGGGGGATTCCCAGGTCCATCCTAGGGAGGGAGGCTTCTGGAACTGCGAGTTTCCATGGATGGTCTTGGTCGACATGATAAACTCAGACAGCCTTTCACCTTGCTCGTTCCACTCCAAACCGTGGGTTCCGATGTGAAGTTCTTCCGACGATCTTCGCGGCCCGATCTTCGCGTTGAAGTCGCCGACGATCACCTTGTAGAAGGTGTGATCTTCCTTATAAAACTTCTCCAGCTCAACGTAGAAGGCCTCGACGTCTTCGTCGTCGTAGTCGGATGTTTGGGCATACGCGACGAACACAGTCAAGGCTGGCACGGAGCCACATCGCTTCAGTCGCAGGATCTCCCTCGATAGAGAGCCTTCGGGCTCTCTTGTTAAGGGGGATCTCGGGCCGCTTGTCGCAGGGCCACATGGCGCGTCCCCAGGTGGTGGATAGGGGAATGAAGCGAGAAACCAAATGCGACCTTGTACTGCCCAGAGACGCAGGTGGGATGCAGGGGATGGACTCATTGCTCCTGCTGTGTCGGGTCGATGCGTTCCTTGTGCGTGGGAGCGGCATGTTCGTGCACAGTGTGCGTGGATGTGTCCGTGACTGTGCGGATTGTATCTGTGTCGGCTCGGCCAAAAGCTTGCACTCGGTAGACTGGGAGTACATCGTAAGGCGATTCGAGGCCGCCGTAAGTCTCGCCCCGTCCCTTCGGGCAGTCTGGCTGGCTGCCCGGAGTACCCCGCCCGCACGACAGAGCCTGACTAGCTACCCGTGTTGTATTCCAGTCAAACACAGCAGCACTAAAGGGCCTCATTCCCCTGAGCCCCCCATTTCTTTTCTGAATAGTCATAATAATTATAATTAAATATATATCTTGTATAATATTCAAGATAATAAATTACCTACAATAAATTATAATTATATAAAATTATAGTTTATAACTATAATGGTTACAATTATAGTTTGTCGCAAAATTTTTAATTATAATTATAAAGATTTGAGTTGTGATTGTATAATAAATTGTAGTTGTAACCATTACATAAACTGTTACGATATAACAGTGGTATAACATAGGCCCAACATAGGCCCAGCGAAATGTTCTAAAAAAGCAAAATTTACAAAATTAGGACCCTGTACTTTTCAAAGGCACTGTATAGGTATGTCTCACGCTTTTGTTTACAAGCCTTCATCACTCTCTACCTTAAATAAGAATCACAGCCTTCTTGGTCAGTGATCTTTTAGGGTTCACAAGACACTTACATTGTCCTATTCCTCCAACGTCGCTTTGGCGGCTTCCCGGGCGTATTGGTTGACCCATTGCTGAAGCTGAGCGATAGGCTGTCGTTGGAGGTACTGAATTCGAGGTAGTAAGTAGATGTCGATGATGTATTTACAGCTTGATTATTTCAAACGTCGCTTCGAAATTACGATACAAAACCATTAGCTTTTTAACAATAAGGCAACGACATTGACAGAGCGGAATTTTCATTAGTAATGGAAACCTGCCTTGTCAGCCACAAGAAACATGTGATTTTTCGTAAACTTTCAATCTTGTGAGTGTTTAAAAATAGCGCGTAATATTTTATGAGAGAATTGCAAGAAAATGCGCTGAGAACTTTAAACGTAATCTACGTTTGCTAATTGTGTTAACGATTAGTGGAATCTTACTATGTGTATTATCCATTGCTTGCTGGCGAGTTTACCTTCATATTTGGAACCAGGGTAAATTAACATCGCTTATCAGGTGAGGTCTATTAGACGTATAGAATTTATTCCTCATTCCTCACATCGGCCCCAGGTCAGCTTCTGCTCCTTCGTCATCTGTGCTGCGCTCCCTGGTCTGATCTGCGCGTGATGCATCGCCTTAGGTGTAGAATGAGACTGCGGCGGCTCTGAAATTCTATCACTTCATGAATCTAGTGTGGCACTGAACGGTTGCTTCCATCTGTATTCGCACAACGGGTCATGAAATCATTCGATAACTTTCTTCTTCGGCTCAAAAGTATGTCAACTCTAACAACATATGTTAAGAGGATAAAAGGATAAAGAACGGCGTTGTTCGATCCATCGTGGGATGCCCTAGGCGTTACAGTGCCGGACGCGTCTTTTCAATAGACGCCGCAAAAACCACGATTGTCCGCAGACGGAACCTACTGAATGGTTTAACAGGGAAAGAATTATTGAGACACCATCTAGGCCGTCTAAACCTCTATCGGTTTCTCCGCATTGCATTCCTCTTGTCTTTGTATACTTCTGGGGGATGTCGTGAAAGCGACTTTAACCCGTAATTGGCCATACAATGACTAGCGGTGGCCAGAAGATGAACAAGTCAGCGTTTTATCCCTCCCGGACAAGCCTTGCACCAATTCACTTCGGAGTGATGGAAAGCTTAGTCGCTATGTACCGGAAATCCGATCCAAGAACTTGGTATAGGGTGCACGCATCGGCCGAGACCTTCTTTGGCAGCGCCATACGCGTCTAAGCCCACAATAATTTTACGAGATAGACCCAATTCACCTCTACGGGAAATATTTCACATGGACGGTATTTTTGTTAGTGCTTTGCATTTCTGCAGTAAGAAAATTGGTCACATCGACGGCCGATGAAAGTCCAATTACACGAAACTTATTCTTGAAGAAAAAAAGTTGCGCTAGAAGGTCAATGGAAGAAATGCCTTCGAATATTTTCGCGATCTCTCAAAGCTTTACTTACCATTCATAGGATTCCGCTGCTGAGGATGACTTTGGTAGACAAACGGATCCGGCCTTCGAAGTGAGCCATTTCGCGAGCTCTGTTCAGAAACTTGAAAAGATCAAATTAACATAAGCAACATCAATATTCTTTGCGTTTTCAAGGCACTAATGGCTCGTAACAACATCACATCAACTATTGAAATTCTTGATTTTCTGCGTTTTTCCTGTGCGCACACCATTAAGCATCAAAGAAAATAAGATAAAATAAAATAAAATAAATAAGCTATCTATTACAAATTGAACTGCATACGACCAATGCATCATTCACAGAATTAGGTGAACATCAGCACTCACAATGTTTTGCAGTCCCCCCCCCCTTTCTCAAAAATGGACGAATTTACGCAGAAGAAGGGCAGCTCTACGTATTGAGCCAGAGGCATCTGCGAGGTCTGAAAACGGTTCGAGGTTTTACCTCTAAGGTTGAATATGTAAAATAAATACTAACTGTCAAGAAGTGCCCAAAGTTCGATTTGCTTGGTAATCGGCAACAAACAGACAGGCGTCATTGCCCTCTATTACTAGATTCCACATACACTCTTCAAAATGGTATTCGATGCAATAGATATTAGGAATTTTTTCATTTGTTTAGTGTTGAACAGTGGTTTGTTAGCTTCTTTCT